>CM040405.1:50402076-51039576 GCA_022702515.1 Ilyophis sp. 1 JC-2022 | reverse complement strand
CTGTCTGCAACCACAGCCACGTTCCATTTTACGAATATCTCATACTTATTCATGGCGCTAAGCTCGGAAAGGTGGCGTCGGAGGAAGACCTTTCATATGCGGCTTTCACCTGGCTTAGCACGGTCCGGAATCGATCCGAAGCCATGAAGCTCATACAAGCCTTTAAGGAAAACTCTGGGCTAAAACACTGAGGCTACTACATTTGTAAAACTTGTGTGCATTGAAGTAGAATCATTTAAATTTCATTTAGGCTTTTGATTGTCTGATGTATTTTTACTTCGTCGCAATTTTACGAATATCTGATACTTGTTGGTGCTATAGCGAGTCGAAAACACACTGTCATATTAAATTGCATTGTGTCTGCCGGTGCAATATCACCGAACACGTCATTTAGCTGCGGAAACTGAAGTAGCCTAGTACACAAAACAGGAAAATAGGACCTGGGTTGCATTTTGAATTGGTGTCATTTAAAACCAAAGATTAAAGCCCATCTACATTTCTTACGTATCTTTCAACATTAATAGGGCAACTGGATTGCAGATTCAGTCAGCAATTTTTGTTTGTTAAATTAACTCTTTCTTACGTCATCTTTTTATTGGAATTGCAATTCCTGCATTTACTTATCGAAATCCTCTGATTTCCGTGTTAATCTTTATTATTTTTATTCATTTTTTAAAAAGTGTTATTTTCTTAAAATTTTTTCTTTTTTTAAATTCACATTAAAAAGTGTATTCTTAAGTTTCTTTTTGTTTCAAGCCATTTTTTTCCTTATTGTGGTTTCCTTCTTTCTTTTTTTTCATTTTTTTTTTATTTTATTTATTTATTATTTTTAATTTCTTGACCAGCCAGGGGCTACATATCCAATCCCCACGCAATCTTGGGGAATGTCCAACTGTCTGCAAACCACAGCCACGTTCCATTTTAGAATATCTCATACTTATTCCCATGGCGCTAAGCTCGGAGAGGTGGCGTCGGGGAAGACTTTCATATGCGGCTTTCACCTGGCTTTGCACGGTCGGGTTTCGATTCCGAAGCCATGAAGGTCATACAAGCCTTTTAGGTAAACTCTGGGCTAAAAACAACTGAGGGCCTACATCGTTGTAAACTTGTTGAATTGAAGCAAATTAATCTAGGTTTATTGTTGCGTGTAATGAATTTTACTTTGTCTGGTATTATACGAATATGATATTTTTGTTGTTGTATAGCGAGTTCCGAAGCCATGAAGCTCATACAAGCCTTTAAGGAAAAAGGAAAACTCTGGGCTAAAACACTGAGGCCTAGGCCTAATCATCGTTTGTAAACTTGTTGCATTGAAGCAAATTTCATTCTAGGCTTTATTGTCTGACGTGTAATGTATTTTACTTCGTCGGTATTTTACGAATATCTGATATACTTATTGTTGGTGCTATAGCGAGTCGAAAACACACTGTCATATTAAATTGCATTGTGTCTGCCGGTGCAATATCACCGCTTGATGACACGTCATCTACAGAACCAGAATTTAGCTGCGGAAAACTGAGTGAGTAGCCTAGTACACAAAACAGGAAAAAGAAATAGGACCTGGGTTGCATTTTGAATTGGTGTCATTTAAAACCAAAGATTAAAGCATCTACATTCTTACCGATCTTACGTATCTTTTCAACATTAATAGGGCAACTGGATTGCAATGTCACAGTTGTTGTGTGTAGCAGAGTGGTGCAGGTGCAGCGGAAGCGTGCTGGGGCCCAGAACCAGAGGTCGATGGATCGAAACCATCCTCTGCTATGTCCATGTGTCATGCTCGGGGAGCCACTGGCCTGGCTTCCAGTAAAACTTGCTTATTACACTGCCATTTTTAAAAGGGCTGTGCAAATTTAAGAAGGGCTATGCAAATTTAAGAAAATCCTATTGATACTTATTTTAATCCCCTCCCCTGAAAATTATTCTAATTTTATTCATTTATTGCATCCATTTAAAAAGTGTTGTTTTTCTTAAAAGGTTTCTCTCCTTTTTTCCCTTGGCAAAAAACAACATGATGTCCAGCCCCAGTGGCCTAATGGATAAGGCACTGGCCTCCTAAGCCAGGGATTGTGGGTTCGAGTCCCATCTGGGGTGCTGATTGCGCTCTCTTGCTAGGTGATCTGAATGTGTTTTCAAAATCCCTTCATCAGTTTCTGGAGGGAAATAGGCAAAAGTCGTATAACTCCCTTCGGAATTATTTATTTATTTATTTATTATTTTTAATTTCTTGACACCAGCCAGGGCTACTACATATCCAATTCCCACCGCAATCTGGAATGTCCAACTGTCTGCAACCACAGCCACGTTCCATTTTACGAATATCTCATACTTATTCATGGCGCTAAGCTCGGAAAGGTGACGTCGGAGGAAGACCTTTCATATGCGGCTTTCACCTGGCTTAGCACGGTCCGGAATCGATCCGAAGCCATGAAGCTCATACAAGCCTTTAAGGAAAACTATGGGCTAAAACACTGAGGCCTACATCGTTTGTAAACTTGTTGCATTGAAGTAAATTTCATTCTAGGCTTTATTGTCTGACGTGTAATGTATTTTACTTCGTCGCTATTTTACGAATATCTGATACTTATTGTTGGTGCTATAGCGAGTCGAAAACACACTGTCATATTAAATTGCATTGTGTCTGCCGGTGCAATATCACCGCTTGATGACACGTCATCTACAGAACCAGAATTTAGCTACGGAAAACTGAAGTAGCCTAGTACACAAAACAGGGAAATAGGACCTGGGTTGCATTTTGAATTGGTGTCATATAAAACCAAAGATTAAAGCATCTACATTTCTTACGTTTCTTTTCAACATTAATAGTGCAACTGGATTGCAACGTCTCAGTTGTTGTGTAGCAGAGTGGCGCAGCGGAAGCGTGCTTGGCCCATAACCCAGAGGTCGATTGATCGAAACCATTCTCTGCTATGTCTGTGTGTCATGCTTGGGGAGCACTGGCCTGGCTTCCAGTAAAGCTTGCTTATGACCCTGCCATTTTTTAAAAGGGCTATGCAAATTTAAGAAAATCCTATTGATACTTATTTTAATCCCCTTGAAAATTATTCTAATTTTATTCATTTATTGCATCCATTTAAAAAGTGTTGTTTTTCTTAAAAGGTTTCTCTCCTTTTTTCCCTTGGTAAAAAACAACATTAGGTCAAGCCCCAGTGGCCTAATGGATAAGGCACTGGCCTCCTAAGCCAGGGATTGTGGGTTCGAGTCCCATCTGGGGTGCTGATTGCGCTCTCTTGCTAGGTGATCTGAATGTGTTTTCAAAATCCCTTCATCAGTTTCTGGAGGGAAATAGGCAAAAGTAGTATAACTCCCTTCGGAATTATTTTTAATTTTTAATTTCTTGACCAGCCAGGGGCTACATATCCAATTCCCACCGCAATCTGGAATGTCCAACTGTCTGCAACCACAGCCACGTTCCATTTTACGAATATCTCATACTTATTCATGGCGCTAAGCTCGGAAAGGTGGCGTCGGAGGAAGACCTTTCATATGCGGCTTTCACCTGGCTTAGCACGGTCCGGAATCGATCCGAAGCCATGAAGCTCATACAAGCCTTTAAGGAAAACTCTGGGCTAAAACACTGAGGCCTACATCGTTTGTAAACTTGTTGCGTTGAAGTAAATTTCATTCTAGGCTTTATTGTCTGACGTGTAATGTATTTTACTTCGTCGCTATTTTACGAATATCTGATACTTATTGTTGGTGCTATAGCGAGTCGAAAACACACTGTCATATTAAATTGCATTGTGTCTGCCGGTGCAATATCACCGCTTGATGACACGTCATCTACAGAACCAGAATTTAGCTGCGGAAAACTGAAGTAGCCTAGTACACAAAACAGGAAAATAGGACCTGGGTTGCATTTTGAATTGGTGTCATTTAAAACCAAAGATTAAAGCATCTACATTTCTTACGTATCTTTTCAACATTAATAGGGCAACTGGATTGCAATATCACAGTGGTTGTGTAGCAGAGTGGCGCAGCGGAAGTGTGCTGGGCCCATGACCCAGAGGTCGATGGATCGAAACCATCCTCTGCTATGTCCGTGTGTCATGCTCGGGGAGCGCTGGCCTGGCTTCCAGTAAAGCTTGCTTATTACACTGCCATTTTTTAAAAGGGCTATGCAAATTTAAGAAAATCCTATTGATACTTATTTTAATCCCCTTGAAAATTATTCTAATTTTATTCATTTATTGCATCCATTTAAAAAGTGTTGTTTTTCTTAAAAGGTTTCTCTCCTTTTTTCCCATGGCACAAAACAACGTTATGTCAAGCCCCAGTGGCCTAATGGATAAGGCACTGGCCTCCTAAGCCAGGGATTGTGGGTTCGAGTCCCATCTGGGGTGCTGATTGCGCTCTCTTGCTAGGTGATCTGAATGTGTTTTCAAAATCCCTTCATCAGTTTCTGGAGGGAAATAGGCAAAAGTCGTATAACTCCCTTTGGATTTATTTATTTATTATTTTTAATTTCTTGACCAGCCAGGGGCTACATATCCAATTCCCACCGCAATCTGGAATGTCCAACTGTCTGCAACCACAGCCACGTTCCATTTTACGAATATCTCATACTTATTCATGGCGCTAAGCTCGGAAAGGTGGCGTCGGAGGAAGACCTTTCATATGCGGCTTTCACCTGGCTTAGCACGGTCCGGAATCGATCCGAAGCCATGAAGCTCATACAAGCCTTTAAGGAAAACTCTGGGCTAAAACACTGAGGCCTACATCGTTTGTAAACTTGTTGCATTGAAGTAAATTTCATTCTAGGCTTTATTGTCTGACGTGTAATGTATTTTACTTCGTCGCTATTTTACGAATATCTGATACTTATTGTTGGTGCTATAGCGAGTCGAAAACACACTGTCATATTAAATTGCATTGTGTCTGCCGGTGCAATATCACCGCTTGATGACACGTCATCTACAGAACCAGAATTTAGCTGCGGAAAACTGAAGTAGCCTAGTACACAAAACAGGAAAATAGGACCTGGGTTGCATTTTGAATTGGTGTCATTTAAAACCAAAGATTAAAGCATCTACATTTCTTACGTTTCTTTTCAACATTAATAGTGCAACTGGATTGCAATGTCTCAGTTGCTGTGTAGCAGAGTGGCGCAGCGGAAGCGTGCTGGGCCCATAACCCAGAGGTCGATGGATCGGAACCATCCTCTGCTATGTCTGTGTGTCATGCTCGGGGAGCACTGGCCTGGCTTCCAGTAAAGCTTGCTTATTACACTGCCAATTTTTTAAAGGGCTATGCAAATTTAAGAAAATCCTATTGATACTTATTTTAATCCCCTTGAAAATTATTCTAATTTTATTCATTTATTGCATCCATTTAAAAAGTGTTGTTTTTCTTAAAAGGTTTCTCTCCTTTTTCCCCCCGGTAAAAAACAACATTATGTCAAGCCCCAGTGGCCTAATGGATAAGGCACTGGCCTCCTAAGCCAGGGATTGTGGGTTCGAGTCCCATCTGGGGTGCTGATTGTGCTCTCTTGCTAGGTGATCTGAATGTGTTTTCAAAATCCCTTCATCAGTTTCTGGAGGGAAATAGGCAAAAGTAGTATAACTCCCTTCGGAATTATTTATTATTTTTAATTTCTTGACCAGCCAGGGGCTACATATCCAATTCCCACCGCAATCTGGAATGTCCAACTGTCTGCAACCACAGCCACGTTCCATTTTACGAATATCTCATACTTATTCATGGCGCTAAGCTCGGAAAGGTGGCGTCGGAGGAAGACCTTTCATATGCGGCTTTCACCTGGCTTAGCACGGTCCGGAATCGATCCGAAGCCATGAAGCTCATACAAGCCTTTAAGGAAAACTATGGGCTAAAACACTGAGGCCTACATCGTTTGTAAACTTGTTGCATTGAAGTAAATTTCATTCTAGGCTTTATTGTCTGACGTGTAATGTATTTTACTTCGTCGCTATTTTACGAATATCTGATACTTATTGTTGGTGCTATAGCGAGTCGAAAACACACTGTCATATTAAATTGCATTGTGTCTGCCGGTGCAATATCACCGCTTGATGACACGTCATCTACAGAACCAGAATTTAGCTACGGAAAACTGAAGTAGCCTAGTACACAAAACAGGAAAATAGGACCTGGGTTGCATTTTGAATTGGTGTCATATAAAACCAAAGATTAAAGCATCTACATTTCTTACGTTTCTTTTCAACATTAATAGTGCAACTGGATTGCAACGTCTCAGTTGTTGTGTAGCAGAGTGGCGCAGCGGAAGCGTGCTTGGCCCATAACCCAGAGGTCGATGGATCGAAACCATCCTCTGCTATGTCTGTGTGTCATGCTTGGGGAGCACTGGCCTGGCTTCCAGTAAAGCTTGCTTATGACACTGCCATTTTTTAAAAGGGCTATGCAAATTTAAGAAAATCCTATTGATACTTATTTTAATCCCCTTGAAAATTATTCAAATTTTATTCATTTATTGCATCCATTTAAAAAGTGTTGTTTTTCTTAAAAGGTTTCTCTCCTTTTTTCCCTTGGTAAAAAACAACATTAGGTCAAGCCCCAGTGGCCTAATGGATAAGGCACTGGCCTCCTAAGCCAGGGATTGTGGGTTCGAGTCCCATCTGGGGTGCTGATTGCGCTCTCTTGCTAGGTGATCTGAATGTGTTTTCAAAATCCCTTCATCAGTTTCTGGAGGGAAATAGGCAAAAGTAGTATAACTCCCTTCGGAATTATTTTTAATTTTTAATTTCTTGACCAGCCAGGGGCTACATATCCAATTCCCACCGCAATCTGGAATGTCCAACTGTCTGCAACCACAACCACGTTCCATTTTACGAATATCTCATACTTATTCATGGCGCTAAGCTCGGAAAGGTGGCGTCGGAGGAAGACCTTTCATATGCGGCTTTCACCTGGCTTAGCACGGTCCGGAATCGATCCGAAGCCATGAAGCTCATACAAGCCTTTAAGGAAAACTCTGGGCTAAAACACTGAGGCCTACATCGTTTGTAAACTTGTTGCATTGAAGTAAATTTCATTCTAGGCTTTATTGTCTGACGTGTAATGTATTTTACTTCGTCGCTATTTTACGAATATCTGATACTTATTGTTGGTGCTATAGCGAGTCGAAAACACACTGTCATATTAAATTGCATTGTGTCTGCCGGTGCAATATCACCGCTTGATGACACGTCATCTACAGAACCAGAATTTAGCTAGCTGCGGAAAACTGAAGTAGCCTAGTACACAAAACAGGAAAATAGGACCTGGGTTGCATTTTGAATTGGTGTCATTTAAAACCAAAGATTAAAGCATCTACATTTCTTACGTTTCTTTTCAACATTAATAGTGCAACTGGATTGCAACGTCTCAGTTGTTGTGTAGCGGAGTGGCGCAGCGGAAGCGTGCTTGGCCCGTAACCCAGAGGTCGATGGATCGAAACCATCCTCTGCTATGTCTGTGTGTCGTGCTTGAGGAGCACTGGCCTGGCTTCCAGTAAAGCTTGCTTATGACACTGCCATTTTTTAAAAGGGCTATGCAAATTTAAGAAAATCCTATTGATACTTATTTTAATCCCCTTGAAAATTATTCAAATTTTATTCATTTATTGCATCCATTTAAAAAGTGTTGTTTTTCTTAAAAGGTTTCTCTCCTTTTTTCCCTTGGCAAAAAACAACATTATGTCAAGCCCCAGTGGCCTAATGGATAAGGCACTGGCCTCCTAAGCCAGGGATTGTGGGTTCGAGTCCCATCTGGGGTGCTGATTGCGCTCTCTTGCTAGGTGATCTGAATGTGTTTTCAAAATCCCTTCATCAGTTTCTGGAGGGAAATAGGCAAAAGTAGTATAACTATATGCAAATTCTAACAATGTCAATTGGGGTCATTTAAAACCAAAGATTAAAGCATCTACATTTCGTACGTATCTTTTAAACATTAATAGTTCAACTGGATTGCAAAAAACATGGGCGAGTTGCAAGGTAACAAGGTTTTCAGTGCTTCCTATTAAATTTAATTGTGGCTTTTAGTAGAAAGGAAGTATTCGGTTTTCTCTCCTGTCATAACACCCGGTCATGAAAAACAGCTTTTTTAATTATGATGAGGGAATAATACACAGACTTACTGTCGAGCAAAAAAATTATAATAATCACACATTTATAAATGCTTTTTAGTCTGTTGTGCTCACATTCAAAACAAGCAGATAAATCATCTATGTTCGTCACTGATCTAGAAGTCGGCCCCGTTTGAGGTCTTTTCAAATGAACATCCACCCTTGATACCAGAGCTTTTATCTTCCCTGTCACCCATTTACGAGGCAAGCTCTCCATGGCTCACCTGCATGTCATGCACAGTCTTTGCCTGTTGCTCAAAGCACATGACTTGTTGACACAGTCTCCATAGTAAGTTCACGAAAAGGTAGTTGGGTTTAAGATAGGACTCTGAGCAATTTTGCTGAACACCCACACACATTTTTCACCCGTCATGCAAAGAGAGGGGAAATATGAGTACCTGAGTGAGGTTATACACAATGCTTAGAGGGCAGCTGTTTACAGACTGAGCTGTGATCCTTGACCTTGAATTTATAACAAAGGTAACTGAAGGTGTATTTTAAATTCATGATGTATCTTTATTGAAATTTGTTTTGCTTTGGTTATTACTAGAAACATGCATTTATTTTAGGTTTCAGAGACATCAATTTACTCATTCCAAATGCAGTGTTATTAATTTGGACATTTTCCCTCAGAAACTGATTAAGGGTAGTTTTTTATTGACATAAGAGTGCACCACCCCAGATGGGACTCAAACCCACAATCCGAGACTGAAGAGGCCAGTGCCGTATCCAGTAGGCCACAGGGGCTCGGAAAAGACTGATCTTTTAATGTACTGGCAAAAAATAAAAACAGAAGCCCCTTAAGAAAAAAGGCAGTGCCTGAGTGGTTGGTTGCAAGAAAATTTGCTAAATGGGTGAAAAATTTATCTCAAGGTGATTAAAGTAATATTGCTCCCTCTAGTGGTGTATAAAAAGAAGTGACACTTTCCTGGAGTTACTTACAGAATATTTGGATATTGTCAGCATTTCTCTGAAATGGAAAGGAGTCATTTGTCTTCATCAGCAAAATATTCAGTTATACACTTCTCATTAAAGTGCATATGAACCTTTTAAGATACCGTGTTTCATCTCTCTGACCCACGATTTGAGTATTTTTCTTTGAGCAGGATTCTCATTAACACCTCATTATATTTTGCTGGTCGATAAAATGTCTAACATTCTGTGGAGCTTCTGCAATAAAGACAGAGCTTATCCTGGCTCAAGGTGAACAGGTTCTTCAAAACCAAAACATATTTTTTGCTCAAGTCACAGGAAATAAACGGCTCTTTCACTATTGTATCATATTATATCATTTGGATCTGCTTTTTTTGTTAGGTTGGTAACATGACACCATACCCGACTTGAAGAAACTCAATTATATCCACATATAATACGTGCAAGACGTAAGGGTTATTGTATGCTAACTTTATTCCTTTCAGTCGATACAGCGTCACATTCCAGGACACTGAGCTAAGGGCTTGTTCTGTGCATGAGGAAGTTCATCAAGTCCATCATTGCACCTGACAGGGGATTGGATGGTCATAGAGGAGTGGGAGGGGCCTCAGCTCCAAACTGAAAAACTGAAAATGATTCATGGGAAAATGAGAATGTGTGTGGCTTATACGGTACAACAAACATTCAGTCTACTGAAGGTTTTCAGCTACTATTTATCAAATTAAAACTGTTGAATTACTGTGTGCTGGTTGAAAACTATGTGCTGGAAACTTCATTGATGTCTCAGAAAAAATCAAGATTTCTGTGACCATTGCAGCTGAACTTGAGTGTTTATCAACATTGATTACTTTAAAATGTACTTCAAATCTGTAGCCACCAAATATTATTATCTGCATGTAATATGTTGTATTTTCAGTTAATCTAATACATAGTTCAGTGTTTCCCGCAAAAAAATCTGGCAATGAGCTTTGAGCATGATTGGGCGATTCAAATTGGGAGAAAAGTAGGAGGGGGTAAACATTAAAAAATAAAGAGTTTAGTCAGATGAGAGTGATATTAACTTATCTCGTGGGCTCGCAAGTCTCGCAGAAAAAAATGGAACGCACTGTGTCATAAGACCTGGTACCAGGAATCGTATCCTGGACAGACCACCGCGACAGGTACCAGGATTCGCTTGGTCCAGGGTTCAGTTCCCTTTCACATTTGCGTCCTGAAACGGATCAAAATTTTGAGCTTTTTAAAACTAATCTCCTGCATTTCTACACATCACACAGGGCATTTTCTAAAATAAAATGTTTTATTTAAACCCACCCTTATAGGAGGACAATTTATTTATGCCCAATAATACCAAATCATTATCTAATCTTATATGGAAATAAGTACATTAAAGATGAGCTATAGTCCTTCCTCATTTCATTTCAGTCCCCTTGTGCTATTTTCTATTTACATGTGAAATTAAGACGCTGTAATTGGCTCATCATTTTAATTTGTATTTTAGCCCTCCTACAGAGGACAACATTTTGATCAAGTTTATTTTCTCATATTTACCACGTAGAGGACATACAATATTTTCACTAACTATATTAACACTTGTTTTCTTTTTTCAACAAATTTTTTTTTCTTTTGGTTCTGTGACTCACAATCTTACTTTTAATTGTATACATTCCTGCACGCTACATGAGATCACAACATCAGTCTTCCGTTTCTTTCCGCAAAAAACATTACGTTACTACATTACTACGTTAGCTACAAATTCATCCATATTCATTGACGTCACGTGACACTGTAATGGCGACATGTAGTCCAGCTGTCTCTCGTGTTTATGTTTGTTCATTTGAATGTGTTTTGTTGTGTCTGGCTTTTGTCTGTTTTTTTCATGCGATGTGCGTCTATAGTGGGATGGGGAAGCGGGCTGGAAATTTTTCAGGGCACTCCTGCTGCTCGTATGATAATATTGACGAATTGTCCAGTCGATATAATTTTGTTTGTGGTCGTCACCATGGAGACGCATTCATAACATATGCTCGGGAATATCCGTTGGATCTGCAGACTGCAGCAACAAAATTTACCATCGCTCTTCACCGGAGTTGAGGATTTCGGGACTGATCCGGGAGGGTAGGCAATCTTCAAAAGGCAGCCAGAGAAGAAGAACATAATGCGGGGGAGGAATGAGGAGACGACTGGGAGGAGTAGTTCGGTGCTCCGTTTCGGCGGTGGGCAGAGACCGCGGCGCTGCGTGTTTGGAGGAGAGTCGTGAAGGCGGAGTTTGTGTGTTGGACTGCTTGGCGACACGGGACATCTCGGGACAGTGGGCTATTTTTTTTTATTTATCATGGCTGTATTGCACTTTAATTCACTTGATTGATGTAATGATTCTGTTGGATGTCATTGTTTTATATGTTTGTTTGTGTGTTGTGGGTCTGCCCCACTGTCTGTCTTTTTTTGTTGTTGCTGGGGCTACAACCGAAGTTCCCTTGCGGGAAAATAAAAGTAATTATATTCTATTGTATTCTATATCAAGAGCCGATGTAATGGCCTTCTCATGAGAAAAAAAATTTAAAAAAATTATTTCGCCCATGCAACATGATGCGGCAGAAGGGGGTTAAGTCGCGATATCAGTTTCACCCTTGCCTAATGAAGGTAATGTGATTATTAGTATGTTTGTGCTTTTAGTAAAATATTTAAACAAATCTACTCGCTGTACCGTTAGTTCACAATGTATCGTGATAAGAATCGTAGCCTAGCTTGCCATGGGTTGAGTGTACCGTTAGCCTACATCCCTAACAGCTAGCTAGCTAGTTAGCTTTATACCTTCGATTGAATAAATGAATAAATGTCAATAAACACAAACACAAACCTTTTTCCCCATTTTCTCCCAATTTAGTAGCCAATTGAACCCCTATTCTAATTCAATTCCCCCCGTGTAGCAACCGCTAGAGAACCACCGCTATACGACCCCGTCAGCCGGTTGTAGGAAAGAGGCCGCCACGTCCTCTACAGGGCGCGACTCCCCAAGCTCCTGGCTGTGATTCCCCGGGGCCTTATTTGCGCAGCGATTCTCTTCCGAGCCCTCCCCCCACCCGGAAGCAGCAGCCAATTGCTGCTCCCATAGGGCGCCGGCCATGCTCGGAAAATGGCAGGTACGGGGCGCGAACCCCGATCCTCGGAGTACAACTGTACTGACTGAAAGTCAGCACTCTTACCGTTGTACTACCGCAGCGGCCACCACTTAAAAATTTAGCATTCTGTGAAATACACTGCTCAAATAAATTAAAGGAACACCAAGTCAATTAAACTTCTGGGATATCGATCTGTCCAGTTATGAAGCGTAAACTATTGTGAATCAATTTCACCTGCTTTGGTGCAAATGAAAGTGACAAGAGGTGGACAGCAGAGGCAACAGCAAGACAACCCCCAAAAAGGAAATGGTTTTGCAGGTGGTGGCCACAGACCATTTCTCTCTCCTTATTCTTCCTGACTGATTTTTCTCTAGTTTTGCATTTTGCTAATGCCCTTGTCACTACTGGTAGCATGAGGCGGTACCTGCAGCCCATTCAAGTTGCACAGGTAGTCCAGCTCCTCCAGGATGGCACATCCACACGTGCCGTCACAAGAAGGTTTGCTGTGTCTCCCAGCACAGTCTCAAGAGCGTGGAGGAGATAACGGGAGACGGGCCATTACACAAGGAGAGCTGGACAGGGCCGTAGAAGGGCAACAACCCAGCAGCAAGACCGGTATCTGCTCCTTTGTGCATGGAGGAACAGGAGGAGCACTGCCAGAGCCCAACAAAATGACCTCCAGCGGGCTACTCGTGTGCATGTTTCTGATCAAACTGTCAGAAACAGACTTCATGAGGGTGGCATGAGGGCCCGACATCCTGTAGTGGGACCTGTGCTCACAGCCCAGCACCGTGCAGCTCAGTTGGCATTTGCCTGAGAACACCAGAATTGGCAGGTTCGCCATTGGCGCCCCGTTCTCTTCACAGATGAGAGCAGGTTCACACTGAGCACATGTGACAGACGTGAAAGAGCCTGGAGACGCCGAGGTGAATGTTATACTGCCTGTAACATCATCCAGCATGACCGGTCAACTTGAATATTCCGTTCATCGAGATCCGTGATATGTGATTTAAGTGTTCCCTTAATTTCTTTGAGCAGTTATTATAAAAATATATCCCCCCCATACAAAAAAAGTTAAGGCGCGGCCGTTTCTTGTTCAGGTTCCACTGCGGGTAACACTAGTTAAACAACACGTTTCTCAACACTCAGTTCAAAGGCTTGGTGTATGCTGTTCTTGTCCCTGGTTTTCTCGGCTAATATGTTAGCTGTCTAGCTAGCTAGCTTTAATGGTAATACAGTGTGCAGCACCATATTGCTCAACCAAGAGGACGACCTGGACCACGGCAGCTGGGATCACCTTCCATGTGTCAGTGCAGTAACGTATAACGTTACTGTAACATTACGCTAGAGAGAGATATAACGTTATATGTATGCACTTACTGTATGTCGCTTTGGATAAAAGCGTCTGCTAAATGACTAATGTAATGTAATGTTATATACATATATAGCTGTTAACTTGAATTGATAGATTGCAGTAACGTTATCAACAAACTGTTAAGGTTAGCATAGCTAAGGTTAGTACTACTCATACTAAGCTATGGTTAGAAAGCAACTGGACAATCACAGTTCAAGTTATCAACTACTAGCTAATTAACTTAGGCTACTAGCAGCAACAACAACAACAACAACGTTAAAAAACGCGTTACCTAACCATACAGATTAACGTTCGCTAAATTTTAGGTTAACCAAACTTTCAACCAACCAGTTTAAGTGACATCAGTAACTAAGGTTTGCCAAAGAACACACATACAAAACAAACACATTCAACAACCAAGCCACGAAAGTGAATGTATAACATTACTGGCCATCTCTGCCTCGTGTCATGTCGGAGCCTTCAATACCCAAATGTGCTAACGTTATCTAGCAGGCCTACATTACTACAAGCTGAATAAGATACCGCTAACAGAGCCTACCTTGCTTTACTTTCTTCGTAGCCGTGCATCGAAGAAAATAATACACAACTCAGTTGAGGAAAAGTATTAATCCACAAAAGTATTGACATAAGAATCATCATATTCCTATGAGAGATTGGTAATGCGCTGCGTAACGTTAGCCAGTCAGTCAGATGCAGAGTTCTCAACGGGCCTAAAACTTTGAGGCCGAACAAACTTGGGCCTAGTGATAATTGCAAGTCATTAAATCCGCCGACCCCAAATAAAAGGCCCGACGGTAGATTTACGGGGTTCAGGGTTGGGCACAGACGGCAGGGTTGATGAGGAGAGAGGCACGCACTGCAAGAAATAGCCAAGTAGTCTCAAACAAAAGAGATGTTAACCGCACGGTGGCCCCCTAGTGGTAACGTTAGTCATATCCGTCCCAATTACTGTGTTCATAGTTGTCTGAAATTATCATCTTGACCTTCTCATATGTACTATGATTTATAATCTGTTTTGATCGGGTGTTATTTCTTATTCATTGTACTTGTAACTTTGTAAATACATTTGTGTTATAATGAACAGTTGTATAGTTTGGAGTTTGATGGGGTTATTGCTTATAATGGAATAATAGAAACTTAGAAAGTAGGGATGTTAACAATTAATCGACTATCAATTAATTGCTCATAAGAATTGAATTGATAAGATTTCAAATTAAACGATTAACTGAACAATCTGCGGTCCTGTTTCAACGGGAGTTTTTGTGTGAAATGTAATCGTGATTTAAGGTCTCCAGGCGAGAGCGCCTGTGGTTTGCAATACATTGCAATACCTGTGGTGCTGTTTTGAAGTATAACTACTTAGTTAATGTAGCCTACCACCTGAAAAGCGTACATCCATCCGTGCTGCCAGGGCAAAGTGGATCGCGACCTAACATCACCTCAGTGTTGCCAAAGAGGGTGTGTGACGATAGACGAGCGGAGAGTAGGCTATTACTCAGAGGGTATGCAACATGGTTGAAAAGGACATGATGGCAATAAGCACCGTTGACGGTGAGGGATTTCGAGAGCTAATAAACAGGCTGCGCACACGACTCACTCCCGACCACGTAGATATGCTTAAATGTTCTTGAATAAAAATACGTAGGTCTATCTAGTATGCATATGAGGAGCCTATTCAAAACATAATAGCCTATGTTTTAAGTTGACTGTTCTAGGCTAGGTCTACTAGTTTAACTGTCGCCTTTCAATTTCAAGAGCGATTATGTTAATGCTACAAGTGCCTAGCGGAGCAACGGTTTCGCTTGCAACAGATGAGACGGAGTGCAATTTCTTTTCTGTTAAAGTAGCCTATACACGCCTTCATATTCTATTTTTGTTATGCTACAATAATGCCTGTTTCTCAAATGTTACAATAAATCTTTGATTGAGGAATATAACATGCATTTTGTATTCTGTCTATCATAAGCTATATTTAGCTTTTATGTTATCAATTAATCGACGATTGTTTGTTAAGGTTAACAACTATCGATTAAGGAAATTCCTTAAAATTTGCATCCCTATTAGAAAGTGATGGTAGCGATCTGCATATTTCACATTTATGTTGTAACCTGAGTGGTAAATAATGCATGCAGACTTGTAATCCAGTTTAGGAACTTTACTGAAAGTCTTCTGTAGTTTATCACAATGCTAATACACTGTCAAACAGCACACTTAACACAGTGGGCGGGGTCACTCCTGGTACCGGTCCTGGAGGTACACGGACTTCACTGAACAAAGGTTCCTAGGTGCAGCATCTTAAACATAGTGGCACAATTTCAATCTATAACACACACATTTCCAAAATATTCAGTGGCTAGAAAAAAGTGGACATTGGCAATAAGGAGGCAGGAAAGATGGTCTCCAAAAGACTGGCACATGATGTGCAGTAAACAAAAAAACAACTAAATCTAAATATGTTTTATACTATTTCAGACTGCCAGAGCATCCATGCAAACATCTGCAATACTTAAAAAACTCAATTGATACCGTAAAATAAAAAATATATGGGTTAGAAAAAGACAGTACATGGCACGTTTGCCATAGGTTCCTATTATAGCTAGCTAGGAACTGTACCCAGGTAAGATGGCTGCCAAATTGTTCTATTTAGAACACCAAATTACTATTACATCACAAGATATGTCACATCTATTGTTCTATATATATGATAAGTGTCTTTTCTAAAGCATCCAGGTTAAAACTTCATCTCATAAAATGTGAGTTAATGGCCATTCAAAACTGAGTCCTCACAGAGGCTTATAATAGACCAATCAAAACCTCAGTGAAATACCCTGGCATCCATGTTACAAAAGACATTAAAGACAGTGATATTCTAAATGTATGGAGCAAGAAGAATGCAAATCCACAGTTAATATATGGATGTAGAGAAACCTGTCAGTGTCATGTCTAACTAAAATGGAGTCTCTTGGTAGATGTTTTAGCCTGCATATTATCTAGCCATCTCTAATAAAGCCCCAGCGTGCATTCGGTGGGGCACCTTTTTGCTGTGAGGCCACATCGCTATTCATCAAAATTGACATTTCCCTTATTTTGTCCACCCCTGTATGTTCTTGTAAGAGGTCTAAGGGCTCTGTCTGGAGCATATCTATGTTCCCAGGGTCCTATGTTCCCAAGTTCATATTCTCTTAACACACATTAACTCTCCTATTGTGTTCGGGTCAAATTTAACCCGTTTCAAGTTAAAATATTTCATAAATATTCTTCAGTTTATAACCCTAACCCTAACCCACAATAGCCCATTAAGCGAATACAGAGCTGGGGAATATCTTTTTCAGGTTCTCATTATGTGCTATATAGAGCTGGGGAACATAGGACCCTGGGAACATAGGAATGACCCCACTCAGTCAACAGTCATTATGCAGTGGTTCAGTGAGTAGCGCTGTTGCTTCACCAGAAGATGGTACAGTGTTCGAATCCCAGCCAGCCCCGCCTTATGGATAGACTCCAGCTGATATTTTAATGGTGTTATAAAATGTAGTTCACAAAACTACAACTATTTTCCTGGACCTATTAGTCTTGGTAGCTCAACAACACAATATGAGTTAATTCAACTTATTTATATTTTCTGTGCCAACATAAAAGGCTTGTCACCGGAGTTTAGAATTTGTAATCCACAGAACCTTGAAACTTAAAAGTTGAGCAAGCTCAAAAGTGGTATTGAGGGATGACGGGCGTTTTATCTGAATATATGTGAACCTCTGTTCCAAATGTAATTTCATTTGTGCATGCACTCAATCAAGTCCAGATGTGTGAAATTAAGCCTGTGTTCTCAGTATTTCATAAGGAAAGATGTAGCTATTTCAGTTCTTTGAAATGCATGCACAGGAACAACGGAAAGAAACTTAGGGAATAGTTTCATGAATTTAAACTTGTGAAAGACCCCTAGATGTTTTTATTCTTGATGTTTTAGTTTAACTTGTTTATTTTCCCCTTTAGGCTATTTGTCCGTTTTATCTTTCCTCTTTTGAAATATTGTGCCTTGTTTAAAAATTTAATAACTTGAATTTTGTATGGTGGTTTGTACAATTTCCATGACTTCAATAAAAGTATATATGTATTGTAACAGTGCTTTAACAGGATGATCCGTAATGAAATGTTACGTCAAAATAAATAGCAAGTATGACGTCATTACCTTTTTATTCCTTTGTCAATGAAAATTGTAGTTGGAAGAGTAGGCTAGTAGGCTACGTGTCTAAAGGGGATACAAGAAAAAAACTTATTTCCTTGTAGACCAACCTTTTAATCAAGTCTATAAAGATAATCTGATAATCATTTTAATGAAATATAGTATAGATTAATTGTCTGTTGAAATAACTGTTTCTATAAATGCATCCAACTGAATTGTTGAGATGAGTCTAGATTTCTTCAGTCGGCCTGTGTGCATCGGGCTTGCTACTGCTTATTTTGAGGACTGATAGAAAAATGTCTTTCATAAGAAATAGCCTTGATTAGGTCAGTGAGCTTGTTGTCCAATGGAAATTACGACTGATGCCTCTCCCCCAATTTAATAACACTAAAACCTGCTCTTGTTGCCAATGTCTCAGACGTTTTTTATCGACCACAATTACGGTCACAACAATACAATAAAAAACGGAGCTGGTGTTCCACCAGCGAGTCAGCGGTCACACGGCACTCGTCACATGACATGTACGGGAAGTGGAGAGAAGAAGATGTTATTCTGTAAGGGTGATCCGTGAGTGAGGCACAAAACTACTTGTCAGTGCATTAAAAGTGGTGCTTAGCTGCCTCTCTAGCTTTTTGTATTCGGGACAATGTTCAAATACGGCGGGCACAGAGCTGATATAACGTTAAGCCTGTCCCTTTACGGGTTTTATTATTGTTAATGCTACTGTAGGCGAACGGATCGTGTTCACTTTTATTTTGGTGGCTAATTGATTTATGTATTTTGAGACGTCGCCATGGCTAGTACTTCTGATCATTATAACTGCAACCACAACAGCTCAGGTATGTTCTCTCTGGAATAAGTAGCTAGCCAACTAACCTTAATGTTAATTAGCTAGTTACCACTCGCCAGCTTTCTCAGTTTGTTATGGTGCTCTTTATTCGCAGTTATCTCTTTACCTTATTTCCTTGGAGTTTTGTATTTCTTTATTGTGTCGGTAGTTTCTTGCTAACATTAGTGCAATGGAATTAATTCGATGCATAACTAGCTCATTGAAAATGTGTGCAAGAGCTCATTTTTGCCCGAATCGTGATGCAAGATTGTGTCCTATGACTCCTATCGTATTGTTTTTTTTTCCGCTCGCCTTTTTGGGTTATAGAAGATTTGTGTGTTTGCCTCGGTACATTTTGAAGTCTACAGTGTTACGCTAATCGTCGCATGTCAGCTAAATTAGTGTGCACATGAGTGTAAATTAGATTATAGCGAACACAGCTATCTAACTACTAACTTCAGTTCGAATTTAACATTCGATAGATAGCTGTCGTTAGTTGACTATATGTACTTGGCGATCTCCTAACCCCTGACCCGGGACGGGAGAATAGTGACATGGCTCATCTTTCCATAGAAATAAATTGGTAGAGAAAATGAGAGGATGAGACTACCACATACAACGAGTAAAGTTGAACATTATTATAATGGGATGTAGGTAGCGATTGCTGCATTACAACTTCAAATCAAGTTTACACGTGCCCAGTTTGTAGGGAGAACAATTATGACATCGTAATAAGTTATATTTGTGCTCCCATCAGCCTCTCGCAAACAATGGACTTTGCTCTGCATTCAGTTTTCGGGAAAGAGCTGAAAGAATCATTTGTTTCATCCTGCCCCCACCCCACTACCGCCTTTTAAAGAATTTGGTCACTTTATTTAGCTCTCTATCATTTATTTTCCTCTCTCAAAAACAGTACCACTCTTTCCTTTAAACATCAAAGAGAAATCATTAAGAGGAAGTGTTGTATAGTTGCTTTCATTCCTGGAGTCAAGTTATCGTCCTGTGCTGTGGTTGTACTGTTTTAGCTATATCATGCTTATGCAAACTCCCACTGCTGTCTGACTGTCTGACCATCTTCCACCTCCCTTTTTTACCTCTTGTCCTCAGTCGAACACTGCTGTGTGTCTGACTGCATAGAAGATGCTTTGTGAATTACACATGGTCAATGGAAAGGCAGGAACATCACATGTGCGGTCCCAATAAAGCCTCTGCGGTCCTTGGTCGTGTGTGTTTCTGCCAGCCTGACATGCAGGTGCCGAGACAGTCAGTTTGTATAATACAGGTTTTTTTAGTGACAGTGAAGTTTCTCCACTCTTCGTCACTCTCTGGCTCTTACCTCTCAGTTTGCCCCTGTCAGGTTTTCTTTCACCCCAGTGCCAGTGTCTGTGATTGATTATGAAAGGAAAATGTTTTCAATGCGTTTGTCTGTCCTGCACCCTCTCATTCCATTGCAGAATTTCAAGGAAGTCCTGGTGAAAGGGGGAGGAAGTTGATTATAATCAGAGATAAGCGGCAGCAGGGGGGGAGGTGTGGAGAGTGTTGTCGTGCTGCGATGGGGCGGGGTTGCTATGCGTGTGTGGCCCTTTTCATAATGACAGACCAGAGATGCGAGCTCAGATAGGGCTGCAAGCCGCGAGGGCTCTGTCCTGTGCCGGGTCATCACTGCCGGGCGAGCCAGCTGGAATGGCAACATTTTTCTGGGCCTTTGGTTTTGATTGACTTTATCTCAGTGTGTCAGACAAGATGGTTCTCAAATAATCTTATCGGCCATGTTTATGTATATGTTTTTTGAGCGGCATCTCCCACTAACTAGACTAGTTCTTGGGATATCTAGGATTAGAGATCTGCATGTTCCTATGTGTGGATTCCATTCCTTTTTCTGGCACGAAATGTTTGTCAGCAGCGAGGATTCTTCCGCTGAGGTTGTTTTTAAAACTTTGAATGGGCGGCAGACGTGCACTGAAACATGTTAAACATGAAAGAAGGGGTGTTATGTTCGTGAGAAATGCGGGCTGTTAACGGTGAGTTAAGGGGTACATTAGCGGACACATACTGGGGAACTGTGCTCTAAGAGGGCTTTGGGACTGCCGTTGGTCCTTTGAGAAATCTTTTTCTCATCAGAAGCTCAAGATGCGTGCACAGCAACAGAATCACAGTTCCCTTTAGTTCTCATTTCAGACGAGAGGCACGATGAACTTGGATGAACCTGTGTGTTCACACTGCAATGACTTATTTTCTCACCGTTACTTCCCTTTTCAACTTTGAGCTCCTTTTTTTAGTTTCTGTGAAATTTAATTGAAATACATTAATTTGCCGAGAGGGCCATGTGAGTGCGTGCGTGCGTGCGTGTGTGGCTGGGTGTGGAATCATCAGCATTTTAATCTATTGTCTTTTTAATTCCACTGGAATTAAATCTGTGTTGGGCACTTTTATTTGCTTGGAAGATCCACCTGTGTTCAGATGGTCATCATGTGTTTGTGTTCAGATTGCCAACCATGCAGCAGGTGATGATCTCTGGGGTTTTTTTTACACTAGCAACTATAGGCCAGCTAATGAGAACTTTGCACCAGAAAATTAAGTCCTGTTCCTTTCAATCAAATCCATCAATTGACGAGCCAGTCTTTATTTTTAAGGAGTGCCATTTACAAACATGCTGTCACACAACACTTTACAAAACATAATTGAGCCACTTTGGGAAACCTGGAATATTATGCCACGGCCCCCCAAAAGGCAATCAGGCTCAAGTTCTTGGGAAGCTCAATGTTCTAGTGCATGGATGAGTCCTGCAGGGCGACACAGGGCTGTAGTGTTGCCCAGGGATAGGAAGGTTTTCTGTTGGCATGACAATGTCTCCTGTGCTGCCAGTGACCCCCCACTGGTGATTGGGCGCCCCCAAGCTGGTCTGTTGAATTTTTTCCTCCGACTCGTGTCTGTGCAAGTCCAGCATACGAGCTGCAATGTGATAAGAAGCAGAAGGTGAGGAGGTCTACGCTCTCGTGAAACTAGCGAAGGTTGCAATGAGCACTGCAGTGTGAGCATGATTAGGCAGTCCAAATTGAGGAGGAAAAGGCAGATGTTTTCCTCCTTGATTTGGAGGGCCTAGCTTCTGGAGAGTGAAGAGTATGAATAAGCAGTCTGTTCACGTATCTGATGGGATTTCCAGATGCAGTACAAAGTGGCTATTCAGACTTAAGAAGCTTCTGGAAGGACATTCCTCAGGAGCTTTCGGTCAGTAGTAGGGTGGACCTCCTTCCTCCAAAATCCACGACATTGGCGCAGGACAGTCCAGGGCATGGGGAGACTAAAAGAGAAACAAAAACTGACACCACACTAGGTGCCTCCTAATAAAAAGTCAATATGTAAACTGAGTGCAATGAATGTCTGAGCTAAAAGTGGATCGTTAGGAAGGTTAAGAATTGTACTTTGTACATTGCCTTGTGAGTCACCCTATATCTGCCTTGCTTTTGATTTTATTATTGATGAATTTTTCACAACTTTACTGCCTAGCTAGATATAAGTGACTGCAAAATCTGACATTGTACTTATTGCTTCTGTTAATGACAAAGGGGCGTTACTTTGTCCAGTAACTCCCCATTTAGCCCCAATCTCCCGTTTGTGTCGTGGGTTTGAGAATGACCACGAGCGGGGCTTAAGCCCGGAGAGTTGGCCTCACTTGTAGCTGCATTCCACCCAGCAGAAGACGGTGGAAAAGGTAATGGCCCAATTAGCATGAGTTCTCATGAGTTCCAACAGTGGAAATGGGTGTACATTCTGTACAGCACAGGTAAGGGGACTGACTGCTTCTGTTGCAGTTCTCATCTGTTCATTGGCTCTGTGCCCACAAAGAATGAACAGAAGCCCCGGAAACTTTTAACCCAAATTATTTAGGAAGGAAGTTATTGACAGTTTAGAACAAATGCAGTAAATAGATAGTATGGGGATTTAAAGTGTGTTGAAGGTGAGTATAGGCCAACCAGCTGACAACATACAATGAACAATGTATATTGAAACCACAGAGTGATTGTGAAGGAGAGACAGAGATTTATTTCTGTTCGCCGCTAGCCGTCAGCCATTGTTTTCCCACAGAAAATCGTGAGGATATGGCGGGTGATTTTGCAGAGAGTGAGTTTGCAAGCTTTGACGTGAACACTGGGTTTTGACAACCCTGTCAAACTGGTGCGGGACTCCTAGATATCCCAAGAATTCCACCGTTAAGTGACTCAATGTCACTTGCTCAGTCACTTTTACGCTAAAGGTGCAAAGCGGAGATGATCTCTAGCCCCCAGAGGCAAAAGGAGTCGGAGTTTCGGAGGCTACATTCCGTTTGCTACCGATCTCCTGTCACGTGTGAAATTGAACGTGAGGTTAGAAATGGTCAGGAGCCCGTCCCTGAGGGCTGCACAGATGTCACTTCCTGTCTGAGGAAACGCAGGCTATGCCAGCAGAGAGAGGGCTCAGAGAGAGGATATTCTGTTCCTTACACTGCTGCTGGTTAGACCGCGCCGTGTACCTACTCTCACATGTCAGCAGCTCATTCCAAAAAGGACCAGTGCTGCCTGTGCGCGCAAAGGAAACGGCAATGCCGAGTAAGCATCGCGCTTCAACCCGTGACGATGAATTTTGCTTCGTCATGTAGCCTCTTAAACCTTGAGTCAGGGATATGTAGCTTTCACAAGAAGGGCATAAGCCTCCCAAGTGTCTAATGAAGGCCTTGTACAGCTACGCGTCAATTCTGAATCAAGCTGCAACGGTGCCTGTACACCTGTGGGGCAGCACCTGCATGTGATCTGTGAGGGGAGGGGCATGTATCGTAGCGACAGTAACCGGTTCACTTATTTTGGTCGATTAACAAGCATGCCGTTCATCTGAATTATAAGTAAATATTATATAAGTATAAGTATACGTTTCCTCTTACTGTCTCACACTGTAGCCTTTTTTTTTTTTCTTTACGTCAAGTTAGAAAATGTGACGGGCTAAAAGTCAAATTGAGTTCAGTTCGGTAAAATCACTGTAATCATTTCAAAATATAGGCTAGGCTTATGCGAAATCCTAAATGATCTTTATTTTGTTATTATACCCTGGATTTGGAATCAGAGAAGGAAGAGTAGCCCACAAGTTCTGGAATAAATATGCGGTTATAAGAAAATACTGCAGGTTCTTGTAAAGTAAAAAAATAAAATCACCATTAAATTGCTATTGCTAAATCACCAATAAATTGCTATATTCCCGACATATTGGCACATTAGCAATGATGGTTGGCAGAAATACCCAGAGAACACGAGCCTATCACCTCTGACTTATTTACTTATCACATGACTATAAGTCTGATTCCAAGAGCGGTTTCTTTCTAGGCCACAGTCAGAGACCACCCACCGAGGTGTTAAAGCGTCTCAGATCTGTTCTATGCTACTTCTGAACGTGATTCGCCAAATCTAGATTACACAACCATTTTTTTTTCATAGTGTAAAGATACCTTAAGTGTATGGAATTTGCCTTGATACAGATGTTCATTTTTATTGGCTCTCTGTAGGTGGTGGAAGAAGTTTAGGATTTATATGTATTCAGTGGAAAATATTGAGTTATTACTATCAGTGTGAAATGAACACCCGCCACAGCCAAACGCTGGTAAAAGTTTGATTGTGGCTGGTAAGATTTTCTACTTTCTACTTAAGCACCCACATTGGCAGTTAACCAACCAGATTGTATTCTATTGTAAAAGGTAATGTGGCTGTAAAATAGCTGGTGAGTTTTAGAATCCACAAGCCACACTGGCCAGTGGGTGAAAAAGTTAATTTTATTCCCTAATTACTGTTACTTCTTACATCACATAATCATCTTTTCCCTTCTTTGTTTCAGTATATACAAAAATTGTATAGTGCTAGTATATTTCAGTTGGTGTACTCATTACTGCGTATTAAACAAACCAGTCAAACCACACAGTAAGTTCAATCTGACCACTGACATACATCGTCCCATCCCCCTCTGGCTCTCTTTCTCTCTGTCTCTGTGTGTGTCTCTCTCTCTTTCTCTCTCTCTCAGAGAAGGACAAGTTGTTGACGTCGGTGGCTCGCTATGGCTCGAGCACAGAGCGCAGTGATGAGCACAGTGATGAGCACAGCAGCCCCAGGCCGGCCACGGCCAGCAGCTGGCTGGGGGCTCAGCAGCTGCAGGAGGAGGAGGAGGAGCTACGGCTCAAGCTCAAGTACTTTTTCATGAGCCCCTGCGACAAGTTCCACGCCAAGGGCCGCAAGCCCTACAAACTGGGCCTGCAGATGCTGAAGATCGTCATCGTCACCGTGCAGGTAGCGAACCGCCGCCTTCTGTCCCACAATGCACTGCACCCCAACGCAACTCAGCATGGATTATTCCCCCATACGAGTCCAACTGAGTAAGCAGAGGTGTAGGATCCAGGTTCAGAAAGTGAAAGTCCTCCCCAGTATTTTGTTCCAATCACCTAATTAGTAAAGTCAGTTGGTTGAGTTCATGTGTGTAAGAAACGCACGGCAGGACTTGAACTTTCTGACGCCTGGATTTTACACCTCTGTGAGTTAGCCTGTGGAAAACGTTTAAAAAATCAACAAGCTCAAAATGTCTAAGCACTAAGTTGCTCCGTTTGAGCAGCGGACCACACTGAACTAAGCCCGCCCAACACTCTCTCTTTCCTCAAGCTGGTGCTGTTTGGACTGAGTAACCAAATGGTGGTCACGTTCAAGGAGGAAAACACAGTCTCTTTTAAGCACCTCTTCCTCAAAGACTACGACGACGGGTCTGACGACACGCTAGCCGTCTACACGCAAAGCGACGTCTACAGCCACATGTACTACGCCATAGAGCAGGTACTGTTACAGCGGTTCTCTCCTGCTACGGCATGTTTCTGCAAAACATTATCGAACACGTCCGTTTTTTTAGACACCAAACCTTTTATTTTGTTTGTCATCCCTCACTTTTCCCCTTTCTTTTCCGTCTTTTACTCACATCGCTTAAACCAATCGTGTGGCATCTCCTCACGGGGATATTCTGTCACGCCGTCTTTCTACTCCCCAATCTTAATTCCTCCTTATTCTCCGTGGTCCCGCTGTTCTCTCCCCGCAGTACTTGGCACTGCCAGAGACCACGTTGGGACGATACGCGTACGTGTTTGGGGTCGGAGTGAACGGCAGCGCCCTCTCGCTGTGCCAGCGGTACTTCAAGAGGGGTCACATCGTCCCGGCCAACGACACTTTCAACATCGACCCTCACGTCGTCACAGGTAACGCGTCACTGGCATACAAAAAGATGAGTCTGTGACATCCTTCCTGAAGTGGAAAATGCTGCTTTGTTGCAAGAATAGTATTCCCACTCATCAGGCAAAATGATGAAGACACAGAATGTGATTGATACAACTTTGACCCACCCAATTACATTTTGTTGAGCCGTGCACACAATCATGCGAGGTCAGATCTGGAGAGAAGAAACTTCCTTTTGTGAAGTAAATTAGCCTGTTTCCATTCCAGATTTTGTAATTTCACACAAGCACAAGGGCCAATTTCCCCTCCTGGTTGCAATAAAAATTAACATCTTCAGAAAGCCCAAGTAAACACACTGTCTGATCTAAATACAGCTTCCTTAATTGAACTGAAATAAGGGGAACCAAAACTGTGAAAAATACTTTTCTCTGTAAACCCATTGGTTTAGAAATGGCAGAAGAAAAATGCCAGCATGTCACATGTAATCATTTGTTAATAAGCAGCATTGCTTTGATTTGTTTCTTTCTGTCTGTCTCTCTTTCTATCTCTCTCGATCCCTCCCTCCTTCTCTCCAGACTGTATAGGTGTAAACCCCTTAGCCATCCACCCATCCTCCTCAAGCAATGATTACAGGAACTTCACCCTCAAGTTCCACAAGTAAGGGGCGCATTTGAGGTTTTGTTTGTCTGATAGCGCTGATAACGATATCTGATCAGGATGAAGCCTTTTTCTCTCTGCCGCACGCATCGCCAACGCCTCCTCCCTCCTCCCTCCTCCCTCCCTCCCCTCTCCCCTCTCCCCTCTCTCTCTTCCCCTCTTTCAGGCTCATCAATGTAACTATCGAGTTCCAGCTGAAGGCCATAAACATCCAGACCATAATAAACAACGAGATCCCCGACTGCTACACCTTCACCATCACGGTGAGCCCCCAAATCCCCCGTTAAACACTCCCCCTCTTTCGGTCTCGCCTCCTGCCTGGGACACCCGTCACTAACGATAAACTAAGAGGAAGCGGTGATGGTCCGGCCTTGCATCACTCTCACTGTCTACGTTAGCAGCTGCGCTGTCCCTGACCGCAGGCTGACTTTACACACTCCGGTGCTGACTGTCTGTAGCACTGGCCCTGTGATTAGGTAACCTTATAATTAAGCCTAAATGCTGCTTTTTTTATTCACAGATCATCCTGGATAACAAGGCTCATAGCGGCAAAGTGAAAATCAGCTTGGACAACCAGGCCTCAATCAAGGAGTGCAAAGACCCCAATGTGTCTGGACATGGTATGAGTGAGAGAGTGAGAGAGTGAGAGAGTGAGAGAGTGAGAGAGTGAGAGAGTGAGAGAGTGAGAGAGTGAGAGAGGGTGAGAGAGGGTGAGAGTGAGAGAGGGTGAGAGAGGGTGAGAGAGGGTGAGGGTGAGAGAGTGAGAGAGTGAGAGAGTGAGAGAGTGAGAGAGTGAGAGAGTGAGAGAGTGAG
Organism: Ilyophis sp. 1 JC-2022; assembly: GCA_022702515.1. Classification (NCBI taxonomy): domain Eukaryota; kingdom Metazoa; phylum Chordata; class Actinopteri; order Anguilliformes; family Synaphobranchidae; genus Ilyophis; species Ilyophis sp. 1 JC-2022. The sequence goes on along the minus strand of CM040405.1, from coordinate 51,012,340 downwards.
AGAGTGAGAGAGTGAGAGGGGGCAATGTGGGGTTCACATCGCCAGAAGCAGAATATGGAGGGGAAATGGGTCGGCAGGGTAGCATAATTGTTGGGGCACTCTTAGATAGTTGGATTCCCAGGTAGGGCCCTGCTTTTGTACCCTTGAGCAAGGTGCTTAACCTAAATCAGTAAATATCCAGATGCATACATGGTCTGTTTAAAGAACGTAAGCTGTGTGAATCACTCTGGATAAGACTGTCTGCCAAATGCCTAAAATGTAAGTGTGAAATGAGAGATGAGAGGGGCAAGATATGGTATATGCCAGAGCAGTTAAACTAAAAAGCAATGAGGAATCTGGGCTATAGTCGCCGTTTTTATACAATCTTGTTTTCTCTTCCACTTCTTACGGAAGTAATATGCATGTATTCAGGATGTTGGCTTTGGTTCTTGGTTAGCACGGTTAACTAGCATTAGTGCTTTAGTGAAGTCACACATACACTCACTGGTCTGTGAATGCTGTTGTACTGTAATGTACCTCCTCACTGCTCCTCACTGCACATGCTGTGCTCCTCCGTACTGTACGCACATTAAACCCACTCTCCCCCTCTCCTCCACCGGTCTCCCTGCAGCGGAGAACTACGCGCGGCTGACGTTTGATGTGCTGGTAGCAGTGGTGTGCTTACTGTCCCTGCTCTTGTGTGGCCGATCTATCCTCCGAGGTGTCATGTTACAACATGTAAGATATATATTCATTATAAAAATGTATGTATGTTAGAATGTATTCGGCTACATGTGTGCACAATCTAAATGGTTTATAGTAACGACTGGTTAGAAATACCGGACAGGAAGTTTAATTGACGTTTCCGCGACGCAGACGATAAATTTAACACACTGAGCAGCCGAGGGTGGAACTGATACTGACACATTAAACAAATTGGTCAAATCACACATTCTCCCTTTTACAAGCCACTCCAACTGACATCTATTTCCCCATTTTCTCTCTGTCTTTGTCTCTCTCTTTGTCTCTCTATCTCTCTCATTGTCTGTCTCTCTTTTTTTCTGTCTCTCTCTTTCTCTGCCTCTCTTTTTCTCTGTCTCTCTCTTTCTTTGTCTCTCTTTCTCTGCCTCTCTCTCTCTCTGTCTGGCTTTCTCTGTCTCTCTTTCTCTCTCTTTCTCTGCCTCTCGCTTTCTTTGTCTCTCTTTCTCTGCCTCTCTCTTTCTCTCTCTTTCTCTGCCTCTCTCTTTCTTTGTCTCTCTTTCTCTACCTCTCTCTCTCTCTTTCTCTGTCTCTCTCTGTCTCTCTCTTTCTCTGCCTCTCTCTTTCTCTGCCTCTCTCTTTCTCTGTCTCTCTCTCTTTCTCTGTCTCTCTCTCTTTCTCTGTCTCTCTGGTTGCCAGGAGTTTGTTGAGTACTTCAGGAACAACTTGGGGCGCAGTGTGAGCTGGGGCGACAGGATGGAGTTCATCAACGGCTGGTACATCCTGCTCATCATCAGCGACATCTTCACCATCACCGGGAGCTTCATCAAGATCGGCATCGAGTCCAAGGTGACTGCCCCCTGCTGACCCCCGCTCATATCACACGGTCAACAAGCCAAGCGCTCAGGTCGCGGGAAATGACACTTCTCTTGCTGCTGGTGCCATGCCGGTACTTGCCTGGACTCTGTATGTCAGCATGGCCAGGGAGTCGCCATGGTTACCGCCCCTCCAGGTGTACCTCACCTCAGCCAGGTCTCTCGCACGGCTCCCTTCCCAGCTGGACGAAGCGGGATGTTTTCTTTCACGCAACGCCTTGAATAGAAAGTGCAGTAAGGAAATCCCTTTCTCTTTTCATACACGGCATCAATGCAGGAAATATGAATTATAAGGTAGATTCATGACTCCAAATTGTAAATATCCTTCCCCTCCATACACAGAGCAGCTTGTGTAACTCGTAAATGGCAGGTTGAGCAGCTGTTTTCTCTTTGCGTGATATACCGCTGTCACGCTGTATTAACTGCTGGCATGTGGAGCTGAGCTGAGTCACTCCCAGAGTGCACTATGGTCAGATATACGCACAGGAGTTGAACAAAAGGGCAAATACTACATTTGTTTTGGTCCAAGTCAAAGCAGCAAGGTCCTTTTTTTCCCCTTTAAAATAAATAAATAAATAAATAAATAGCACTCAAAATGTAGCTGAACATGTGAAATTCCCTCCCCAATTAGGAATGGCCAATCGTCTGAAACCTCAGCTGCGTACATGTGCGAACCCCACTGCTAATTCAGGAGAGAGTAGACATCCACAGTTTTCCTTCTCAACACGTGGTGTCGCCAGCTGCTTCTTTTCACAAGGCAGACTACGGCTAAGCTCACATGGAACAGAGTCGGAGGAGGACCTTTCACACGCTGCTTTTGAATGCAGCTCATGGCTCCGGATCAAGCAGCCGGAGTGGGCGCTAGGGAGTGATGAACGAACACCCCTACCCAACTAAACCCTCCCATACCCTGGGTGACACAATAGCCAATTGCGCATCGCCCCATGGAGCTGCTGGCAACATTCCGGTTTCGAACCCAGGCCACAGCGTGGTGCCTTAACCGAATGAGCTATCCAGCAGCCAACTCAAAGCAGCAAGGTCAAGAACACCTAAATGTGTGTAGTGAGAACACAGAATCACATTCTCTCACTCTCTCTTTCTCTCCCTCTCTCTCCTTCTCTCTACCCAACAGAACCTGGCTTCCTATGATGTTTGTGGCATCCTGTTGGGAACCTCCACCCTGCTGGTGTGGGTGGGAGTCATTCGCTACCTCAGCTTCTTCCAGAAATACAACGTGAGTCACACACACGCACAGGAATATGCAGCACACACATACACGCGCACACACAGACACAGACATGTGCAAACGCATGCACACATACACAAACAAAGGTCTGTCTTGTTTACCATCTCCCTCTCTGTCTCCCTCGCTCTCAGATCCTGATTGTGACCCTCCGTGCTGCTTTCCCCAATGTGATTCGCTTCTGCTGCTGCGTGGCCGTCATCTACCTGGGCTACTGCTTCTGTGGCTGGATTGTGCTGGGCCCGTACCACGTCAAGGTAGCGGCGCTAGCGCATCGATACACACCGACGAACGCTGCAGCTCCTGAATTTATCAGGCACATTCGTGAGGCAGCATAATGGCATGTAAACAAAAGACGTAATTCTGATAAGCATCAAGAGGAAACGAAGGTCATACAGGTGACTTCCGTAAACAGAACGAGAGCCAGCAATAAGGGCGGGTCAAAAGGAATAATGTGAGAATGCAAAACTGAGAATGTGTGAAAAGATGAAAAGACCCCACTTCCCACCCCTCTCTGGTCCAGTTCCGCTCCCTGTCCATGGTTTCCGAGTGCCTCTTCTCCCTCATCAACGGGGACGACATGTTCGTGACGTTCGCCGAGATGCAGGACAGCAGCACGCTGGTGTGGGTCTTCAGCCAGGTCTACCTCTACACCTTCATCTCCCTCTTCATCTACATGGTGCTCTCGCTCTTCATCGCCCTCATCACCGGAGCCTACGAGACCATCAAGGTACTTATTGATCCTACTTCATAATTAAAATACACAACAGAATTACACTGTATCCTTGAAGACGTGGTATAATGGTTGCACTTAAAACGTTATTGAGGATACCACCAAGTTATGGCTCCCTCTTGTGGCAGTCAGGCAGCAATGCAAGTATAATGGAGATGCCACAAGAGAGGAAGGTTGGAGGAGGTGATGATGGTGTAAAACGCTGAGAGAGTGAGGAAGAGAGGGAAAAGAGGAGGGATGGATGTGAAGGATGGATAAATATAGTAAAGGGAAAAGGTTGGATGGGGGGATTACAAGCTATGTTACCAGGGGAACAGAACACCAGTTTTGCCAGAACCGTCATTCATTCTGTACTCCACAACCCCCCTCACTCTACAGCATCAAACCCAGGAACAATTACACATCACAGATCTGCACGCCTTCATCGCCGAGTGCACGGACACGCCCTGCTCCGGAAAGTTCCGGGGTCTAGAGACCTCGCCCTGTTCTGTCTTCTGCTGCTGTGACAGGTGAGGGGGACTGAGAAGGGGTGAACAGGGAGGGATTTTCACAGAGAGGGAGTTTCACGGGGCATAGTAACGTGGCTGAGATTGGACAAAATGGTCAAACTGGGGTGTCTGTTGTTGCTGAGGTAAACCATTACACTGTGTGAATAACCGTATGTCAGCAACTACTTTTCTAACGATTGTCAGTGAGGTGGTCTTTTTGCCTTCCAGAACGACAACGTATGAGGATGTCCTGTTTGTGAACTGATCGTGGAATATGGCGCCGGTGCCCTCTACTGCCATCTACTGCCCTCTACAGTACTGCATACCACTTGATACCCCCCTGGTATTCAAGTCACGGTCCTCTGGGTCAGAGAACTGCTGGTTTTCCACCCTTCCTTTACCTGGGAGTGAGGCGTGTAGGCAGTCTGGCCAATCAGTGGCACTAATTGTTCAGTGATATTACCTGGGAGGAAGAAAATCAGGGCCGGATTTGGATTTGAGGTCCAGATTTGAATATTCATGCACTTAAGCTGTGGTTCAGAAGTGCACACAAACAGATGCACATGCATTTTCACTCATTTAATGCACTTTTGTTGACATGCCTGATTTATATGATATAATGCCTGATTGATATGATAATGAGTGGTGATTGATATGATAATGAGTGGTGATTGATATGATAATGAGTGGTGATTGACTGAACTGGAATTCCATTGGAGGTGGGCTCCGTGACTTCAGCCGTGTATAATCTGGGCGGCATAATGTCATAGAATCCTTTTCCCCTCAAACACGTATACAGTGGGCCAGTGGACTACCAATTCATTTTTAATGTTTTATTTTTCTTTTGTATGGGTCTGGGGTAAATATGGATATTTATTTTATGTAAAGTCTACACAATACAGTGTAGCAAACAAAATCTCTGTTCCATACTATATCAAAGTCTTTTTTTTTTTCCAGTTGAGAGGTAATTTTATTGTATGCCGTCTCTAATTTAGCACATCCACAAACTATACTAGCCCTTCCTTTTTGTAGGGGCCAATTACCATGATTTATCTCAGCCCCCTGATGCATAGATGTTTTATTTTTTAATGTCTGTGTATTTGCTTAATGAAATGGACCTATGTACAGGGAACAAAGCATCCCGTACCACTGTCTTCAGATGAGATGCCAAACGTGCAGTGACAACCCACTGGATTTTAACATGAACGGGAGAATGCGCTTTAGCAAAAACACTCCTCTCTCAGCACTGAGGTTTTGGTTAATACATAGAGGTCATGAAGTATACGTGTTGAAGCGACTGCTAATCAATTCCGTGCAGCGTGTAGACATTTGAAATCCATGACTCGGCCTTGTGGTACACACTCACTGTTTTACAGGGCTTGGTGGAAAGACTTGGAAGGAAGTGTGTAATGTTTAATTTTAGAGTAGACCCATGGTATTTCTGGGCAGGGTAAGGCAGTTACAGCGGACACACCCTTAGACACAAATCAGCTGAACACACTCAGCAACTGCACTGCTGAACGGAGAGAATAAACAAGTCCGGCTGACACGCATGTCGCAAGAATCGGGAAACAACAATACGATAAACAAGGTCATTTTTTTTCCCCATGAATTGTTTCTTTAAACGTCAATTTAGTTTTGAGGCTGACGGAGAGCGATGGATCGTATTTGACTAGCCTGAGGAGGAGGGACTGTGACTGCACGTTTAGAGCAGTTGTTATAATGATGTCGGGATAATGACGATGGACAGATGGAAAGGGGTCTGCGATGTCTACTCGGAATGCCTGTTTTTTTTTTCCTCTACATGTTTTCTCAATAATGACTTGGAAAAACTCTAACTCTTATGATTGTTTATTGTCGAACATTTAAATTTATTTTTTTAGCGTTTTGCCTGTTTTTTGTTTGGTTTTATTTTTGCAACAAACGCACAAACGAGAGCGTGATCTCCGCGTATTGACACGCAGGACACACATTGAGTTGGAACCTGGAACCTCACACGTTTTTAGTTATTATTTTATATTTGTATTACTGTACCTGTCACAGCGTGTAGCAAGCACACAGTAAGGGGTAGACGCAAGCGTGCCATAGGTCTGCCAAAACTAGTGAGGGAGGACATCCTCCATTTGTCTCCTCCAATGGAGACCCAGACTATTATTCAATAGGCAACACACCTCAAAACATTACACATAGCATCATGGGAAAAATCCAGAGGTCAAGGTTGTGTCCGAATCAACGCCCTTCTATGCAATTGAATATGCTAGTAGAGTACACTGGACTGCAAAGTTAAGTAGGCGACATGTTCTCTAAATGTAGTGTACTCAAAATTCCTGGATGATATACTTATTTCAGGGTTTTAGCTGATAGTAGTATGGAGGATATTTTTTTGCATGAGTCTAAACAGTAAGCAGTACACAGTATGCTAGTACACAGGACGCAGTAGATAGGGCTCTGATTTGGACACAGTTTAACACTCCCAGCTTTGGACTCTTAACTCCCATCAGCCCCTTTTGCTAAATGTTTTAAGTGGTCTTTTGTGGGCCAATAAGGTACAGGGACTTGACGCAGGACCTTATGTCCTTGCCAGTCTGTTGGAGTCATGTATGTTGTGCAGTTATGTCAAATGTTTCAGAAAGTACAACAGCCGTTCTACTTCAGGAATAACCATTGGATCAAATCATGGCCCTGTCTGTGTATAAACTGTAAATTATATACATGGTTTATTCAGAGGTATTGATGTACTGTCTTTATTTAACTCCCTTAGTTTAATGTTTTACAGAGTCTAGCATTTTTTCAGTCTTTGTGTATATATGTGTGTGTATGTATATATATGTATATATATGTGAATGTTGCCAGAGAGCTGGAGCTGCCATGCAACTCTTTGAGCTGATTCCTGTGCCACACTGTTATGAAAGACGTCAATCCTCTGATTAAAACACAAAAAAACTAAACTCTGCTTTGTGTCTGTGAGGTTATATGACCCATTTATTTCTGAGCACAGATAATGTTCTGACCAGGTGGGAATAACATCAGAGGGCATTGCATTATTCATTTGGCTAGTAAACGCCCTTATCCAGGCCAAATTACACTGCACACAGTTATACTCCTTGGGGACTGTGTAGAGTCCTGTGTTATGAACACCACACAGAATGTTTCCAGCAGTTTGTTCTACATGGCGTGTTCAGAGTCACAATCTAATTCAAAAAGATAAAATCTGAAAGATGCTCTTGGTTAGGTTGTGTGGTCCTCCTCTGGTAAGCCTGTTCCTGTTCGGTCCCCACCCTCTACAAAATAATAAATGAAACAATGCATTTTTGTGATTAATCTCATAAAATAATATAACAGTATTTAATCAGACTACTTGGAGATTAATACATTCTAATTTAATAAGATAATATTCTATTATTCTATTTCTTCTGAGGGGAAAAACAGCTCTTTCATGGTCTCCTTAACTGTTATGACCTTAAATGGCCAGCAGGGAGTGAAAGAGCTTTGGCAAAGGCAAGTGTCTGCCTTTCAAAATGGGGGAAAATGCCATATTGCAAAGTGGGAGGAGATGAGATAAAAGGAGATGGAAATTATTAAAAGAAAAATGGTATCTGCTCAGAAAAAGTTGAGTAAGTACACACAAAAATCGTACACAAAAGCCTGAAAATGTACAATGAGAGCAAAAGTGAATTATTACTCCTTGAAAAGTATGCTGTACTTTGACACCAAGATAACCTGAAGCCTCAAACAAGACGTATTCAGTCACAGCAGAGCACATATTTGGCTAATACACGTATTAGGAGTTACCTGACACAGACAGACACAGGTGCTGATTGATGCACCTCTGCCTTCGACACGCAGATTGTCACACAGGCCGGCGAGTATCAAGACGAGACAGAAAAGTTTCACCGTCTTTCACTGCATTTGCTTTATTGCGTGCTGGCTGGGTAGTGTTTGGCAGCAAGCGCTGCACTGTGTTCCATCAAGATCTCCTATGCTCTCGACTTAATAGGATCATGCATTATTTAGAGCAGGATAAAGCCAGAGTGATGCACTTAACTCAGCACGGCAGCTTGGATCGGCTCTACGCATCCTCAGGTTTCAGGGTGATGCACAGCTGACAGACTTGCCTAGAGAATGGCAACATTATGTGTGCATGTGATATTGATTTTCTGTTGCAGCATGGTGTCCATCCATACTTATTCTGCAGAACAGTGCACACTATATTCTCATAGTGTGCTTATTTTGTGCCAGTGCGCCCAATATTATGTTGCAAATAGGTTAGTACGCCATAATTTGGCATCTGTGTTTGTGTTAAATAATGTTTGCATTCTGAAAGGATTACGTGAGCTGTGGTATGTCAGAGCCATGCATGCATATCAGATTGAGTGCTGTCGAAATATATGCTTTTCTTGCTTTAGAAATATGCATTTAGTTTCTCAAAGGCTGCTCCACGTCCCTGCGTTCAGTCTGCAGAGCCTTCTGTTTCAGACTCGCCAGCTGCAGTAATAACCAGAGGGAAAAAACAGAGGCATAAACAACAGGAGAACTGGGAGGTCAAGAACTGCCCAGTCCCTTCCTGTCCCTGCTGCCACACTTGTTTGTGTCTGAGATTTCCTCTCATTGTGGGGTCTAATTGAAATGGCTGCAGTACTTTGCAGCTGAAACCTCTGCTGCTCTGGTCATGGCTGGCCTCTCTTTTTATCCTTTTGTCCTGCTGGAATGTGTGCGTATGGCACGCATGTTTAAATAAGGTCATGTGTGCATGTACTTTGTGTGTATGTCTGACTGCTGACTGACAAATGAGAGAGAGAGTGTGTGTGTGTGTGTGTGTGTGTGTATGCATGCGTGCGTGTGTGCGTGTGTGTAGCTGTAGACCCTGTTCTCTGAGTGGCGGCCAGTTTGTGCAGCTGTTTGATGGGCAGTTTTTGAGTGAGGTGCTGTCTGGGCCAAATGGGAAGGACCACACTGAAGGACCCAGGGCCAGGTGAAAAAAACAACAAGAACAATAACAACATGGTGGCTAGTATTCCCTATACATTTTCTGACCGTTAATAAATAAAGTGGGCAGATACAGGCAGACTACTGTGGCAAGGATCTAGTGCCAAGCAGGACAATTCTGGAAGTGGTTTACAAATTGCAGTAAAATAGCTGAAATTCTGATAGGTACACTGCCACAGATGGGCAAGAATAACAAAGCGTCAGCCATCTAGCACAAACTAAGCAAGAAATCCCAAAGCCTACCATTGGCATAGCGTGAATAGCAGCAGACCGATAGATAGGCAGGATGCCTTGCCCGTCTATATCCACCCACTGTAAAGGACAATACAGACGCAGCATGTCAGATTAACACCCAGAAAACGCGAGTAGATGTACAAAGTTTCTCCAGTAGGCTAAGAGTGCCCCGTCAGACGGCTCCCTTTTTGTCTGATAGTTTGCTCGAATCTTTTCTCGTTTGCCCACAGCTTCGGTCCTCGCCTTTTCGACCCGTCCTTCACCGACTTGTTTTCTCCTCCAGTTGTATAGTTGAATGCTATAGACCAAAATGTTGATGTGGGTTGTACAGGTCTATTCAGCTTTCTCTTTCAGTCTGAGTCACTGGCTCTTTGTCTGGGGTTTCCCTTCTCCTCTCCTCTCTTTCTCCCCAAGCCCTGCAGCTGCAGCTGAGACGGAATAAAGGAACAAAACTAGACACTTATTCCACCATCCAGTCTAAGCAGGAAAGAAGCTGAAACTCATTAGCAGATTAGTAGTACCTATACCATCTCCTTAGTCTCTTTTATTTTAGCCTAATCTGGCAAAGGGGTTAGGTCGCCGATAGGCACTATAAAGATTTAATTTTAAACAAATTAACCCATTGAAATGTGTGTACATGTAGTGTGTAGGTTTCAAAAATGCTACCGATTAATAATTAAAGATTTAATTTAAAATTCCCACTGGAACTGCCATTCTCCTGTCTCTTTCTCTTCTAGCTATGCCTTTGTGACCCATGTATATCTTGATTTTTGCAACACTCCATTGTAAGAGTCGGCGGGAGGTATGCTGGGGAAGGGAGGTACTAGAGAGGTACAAGGGAGGGGTGGTGGGGGAAACGGAGAGGGTGTTATTCCGAGCGCGCACCGAAGAAACGGAGCAAGAAGGGGCGTGGTGTTTGGGAAAAATGACATCACCCCTCTTTTGAATAAGTCTCGGTCCATGTTGTGATTGGTTGATGGCGGAAGACATAAAAGTTTCTTTATTGAGGCCCATTTTGACTTTACCCCCGCGCTCCTTATGGTAACTCCCACCGTAGCTATCGCTCCAATCCATCCCGAGAGTTAGCATATGTGTCTTGACTGGCGCGCAGGAGAAGAGAGTGAACAGCACGCCCGCAGCACAAGAAGACAGCCGCGGTCGCTTTTATGTGAACTAACCTGCTACAGACGCGGTTCGGCGTTACAATTCAGCTCCTCTCCTCGCCCAGTTCTGTCCGCTTTCTCGGTGCATGAACGGATACCGCCTGAAGAGAAGAGAAGAGAAGAAAGGTGGTCAGCCTGTTGGGCGTAGCTAGCAAGCTAACTTAAGCGTGCCTCGGTATCCTGACGGTAAGGCAACTATTAGAGGTGGATAAGTTTGCATTTGTTTTTTATGTTTCTTCTCACATATGAGATGGCTAGTGGCGTTATTTCCCCCTAATATAAACCACCAATTAGCCTTTTTTTAGAAAGATAAATAATTTCCTCCCTCTTGGCCATAGTTTAAACGTGACATAGCTAGTCGGTTTGTTCAATGGCCAGGGATTGTTCGTTAGCTGGCTAGCGAGCTATGGTTTATATTTTCCTTATGTTCTTACGCTAGTTTGCTGCATGGGCATCTTGCGTGTGATATCCATGCATCCGAGTTTTCCCATAACTTGTATCCTTTTTACTTGTGTGCGAGTAGTTGGCATTTAAATAAATCTATCTCGAAAATGCTAATCATTTAACGTTAGACATATGGGGCAAGGCAAAATGTAGCTACGTTCCGAGCTAACGCAAGCGACCTTACAAATGGTAACGCTGCTAGCTTCATAACTGGCTAGCTAAATTGGCTAAATCGGAATTTAAATCTGAAAAATAGATATTTGTAGCAGTTTGCTCATTTGTTTACGTTACGGGTGTTTTGTCAGCAAACTCGCTGCGTTGGTGGATGACATTTGATTATAGCAAATTCAATGAAGTAAGAAGGGAGAAGGGCCAATTTTGAGAATAAGTGTAATTGTGTTAAGAGCGCAGTTAACCGGATTGGGGCGGAGTGTGCGGTCGGGGTGGTGGCTGACGCTCATTAACACGAGATTGGAGTGAAGTTTTATTTTGGGTGTGATATGAACCGATCAAGTCATCGTGCATTGCAAGTGTGGATAGGCTTAAATTATTTTCTTTAACTAAGATATCCATAAAGTTTAGCTACCTTTAATGTTACTGGGGTTTTTAAAGCCGTTCGGTTAACTTTTTTGTTTTTAATCTCTATTTGTCAAGCGCAGAAACCTATTGTTGACTCAAAAATGAAGCCCCCAATGAGTTGGCTACTCCAATTCGTTCTGCAGCGAATTTAATGTAGACGAACGAGCTTTCACAAGTCTCCTGTTCATTGTCCCTGCCGTTTAAACTCTGTTTGATAACGCTCCCCAGGCAAGTTAGACAATTTGAGTTGTCTGCGACTAGCCTGGGCAATCCCTTTAATGTACAGCAATAAGTGTTGATATTAATGTTTGCTTACCCATTGCAAACTGAACTAATTTATTTTCTACTATCGCAAGTCATGAAAGCAACGCTCGTCATTGACAAACTGGCTCCTTAGCATTTCGCTTTGTTGGCCGCAGATTTAGCGGCGAACAATGGGTAGCTAAAACACTGATGTTGCTGAGTATATCGGCCATTGTCACGATGATCAGCGTACACGAGACAACATTGCCAATCAGGATTGGAATAATAGACCCCGTAAACCTTGTCAACATTGGAACGTTTTCAACACAGCCGCTAGCTCGTATTGCCCGGTAAGACAGTTTAGGTTTTCTGGTCTAAATCATTTTTGCCTTCCCCAAATGAGCTTGTAGCTACGTGGTGACCAGCTGGATGTTTTTGATAAGCTTGCAGGGAATTTTTGAAGCCTGATCTGATGGTTGACCCCTCTACAAGGATGAACGGCTGCAGTCCGTCCACACATTGAGAAAGGAACATAACCGAGCGCATAATCGCATAACAGACAGATTAGTCAATTTGGAATAAACCAGTGCCTGCTAGCTGAAATAATCGCACGCTCTATTCTTTTTTGCTGGTGACATTTAGCAAAGCGCACAGGAAATCAATAACGTATAATTGGCCTGCCTTAGAATGCTGTCGCTAATGTGTGCATCATTGTGACGGTCTGGATGAGTGAACTTCCCCATGTGTGACTTGTTTTCGAAAATGTAGTTTTAAGTGGTGAATAAATATTTGAGATTCACAGGTTATACTTGCTTATATACTGATCTATATTGTTGACAGCTTCGAGTTATTTATCGCGACAATGCTTGTTTGCAAGCACAAGTCGTTTTGTATAGAGATTAATTTTCTTTCCTCGGATATTCATCTGTTTACATTTTTACTTCTGCCTGATTGCGATATTAAACAAATAAATAATGAACTTTTTTTTTAAAGGGGGGGGTGGGAAACAACGGCTGTTTGTTCGCGATGGTGCCAGCAAATATTATTGTGGTGAGGCCTGGTGTGCTCCGGTTTCGTTATCTGCCCAGATCAGTTCTCATTGTGGTTTTGATGTCTACAAATAGTCTATTTATTTAATCAAATAAATATTTATTTATATAGCGCATTTCACAACTAGTTGTCACAATACGCTTCACAGAAAAACCAGCCTAAACCCCCACAAGAGCAAGTCAAAGGCAACAGTGGTAAAGAAAAACTTGCTGGTGTTACTAGGAAGAAACCTTGGAAGGAACCAGACTCAAGGGGTTATACTGGAGAGAGGTCTAGTGTTTCGTGGCCAAACGTGTTTTTCCTCCCACCACTTTCACATGTTGCCTCTTTTCAAGGAGATGCATGCATGTTGTCACTTATCACTGTTCTTTCGGAAATTGAACTTCAAATCGGGTAGTTTTAAAGTGTTGGTAGTTAAATCATGACTGCTTATTGATGGTCTTATTAGTGGACTGATAGGCCGGTCAGCCTGGGGAATACCTGAAGCGTACAGCAATAAGCTCTGTTGTTACCCTCTAGTTAGCCCTTGTAACTTGAACTCCTACTAATCTTGTTTGCTTTTCAAAACAGAAAAAACCTATTAGGGTTTCGTCTCGAGTGGTAACTGTCTGTACCCCGAAGTTTGGCGACAGGTTTAGAGTGCTATCTTCCAGCATGGGAAACATGCTCACCAGCACCATATGTGGAATTGACTAGGACTCAGGGCTGTGCGAATGCCCACACCTTCCCTTACAGATGGATGCCTGGCAATCCCAGGTCAATGGTGCTGATTTATCTGCCGCTACTCAATGACCAGTTATGGTTCCTCCCGGCCAGCCTGGTTTGCGCTGGTGCAGGTGAGATGGGCCTGACGGCAGCAATCTCGGCTGTAGTTGTCACTGGCGCGCACATGGTCGAGGCAGGGAATGTTTTCTTTGTGCCATTGTGACGGGTGTGTGAAATTGCAGCGATTTGTCCTGCATTTCAACTCTCTGCTATGGTTTGTGTGGTAGAGTTGCAATGGGTGGCCTTTTGGCTGTGTGTGCGTGTACAGTTGGCTTTATTTACTTAAAAAATTAAGTAATTTGGGATTTTATCCTGTAGCTGTTGGGACTGTGGTTGATGCAGTTGGCCTTGATTGTGGGTTCCAATTAGTTATGTAGGTTAATATCAGATTCCTGGTGGTATCGCTGACGAACAAACCTATCGGTGTGGGCCCCATGCTGAGATTATGGCTGATGTGACGTACGTGCGCCAAGGAGCTGGCACATTTCATATGCTGTCCTTTCTTTTTGAGAATTACATCGGTGTAAATCAGTGTCATGCACAAAAAGTAGATTAATCCGCTGTCAACCTCTTATTTATTTTTATAATGTGTACAAGCAGAGATGTCCAGTGACTCTAGCTCTGTTGACCCATGCTCCCTGCTTAGTGATAAAGTAAGCAAGTTCTAATATTTAGTTGTGCACGAAGTTTCCCTGCATGAATTGACATCTGTGATCTTCCATGATTGTGGAAATTTGGTTGCTGTTTGCATTTCCGTTAGAATGTAAAAGTGACATTATCTGCTGTTATGGACAGTAAAATCTTTATTTTTTATTTTTTGGGACATTGGTTGGCCTCATAATTTCTATACCTTGCACCCCTAGTTCAAATCCTAGTTATTTAGTTTGTGAGCAGGACGGATATGTTATTCAGTTTGGCTTGATTGCAGTTGTGGTAGTTGGCTTCACTGTGGGTGTGCGTTGCTGACTGGTCCTGTTCCTCAGGGGTAGCAGACTGAACCCGTCATCATTGGATTCAGTTGCACGTGTGATTGTAATTGCCATCAGTCCATTTGTGCTCACTCTGTGGTAGAAATTTATGCCGCTTCAGTGCGGAAATGCTCGTAAGCAGGTTTTATGAGCCACAAAGGAGCCGTTGGTCCCTCAAACCCACACACAAGGGCCTACGTTGCAACATATAACTGGCTTATTTACCTTTGTTTAAATTGGTCTTGTCGCTGGATTGATGGTATTGTGTGCGTGCGTGATGCTGCACAGCGGTAAGCTCTGGCCTTACAGTGTGAATGAGCTGTCGGGTGCAGCGGTGGGTGGACCAGGGAATGATCTCTGGCCTTAGTGTGAATGAGCTGTCGGGTGCAGCGGTGGTTGGACCAGGGAATGATCTCTGGCCTTAGTGTGAATGAGCTGTCGGGTGCAGCGGTGGGTGGACCAGGGAATGATCTCTTTCCATCTGGTTTTGCCCACTCAGTCTGCACCCGGCTGTAGAAACCGATCTGCTTCTGAGGCGGTAGTTTCCAGTGTGACTGCATCTGTGTTTGTGAGACGGGGTGTGTTTCCAGCCCAGATTATGTCAGCCATTTGCCTCCGCACCCTATCTGCTGTCACCGATCGTATTCTGTTTGGCGAGTCCAAGCGCACCAGCTGCCCCAGATCTTCGCTCGTCCAGCTCACAGCTGGCAAAGGAGACAAAAGAGACTGTCTGACTCCTCAAATTACCCCCTACGCTGCATGCAAGGGTTGGAGTTATGCTACGTATGTGCGCTTAATTCTTAATTTTTTATTCTCCCATGGGATAACTAGAGCGGTAATTTCACTTTGGTATTGCGTGTTTAAAAAAAAAAAAAAAATGATGCTCATGAATTTAATATTAAATGGCCAACCATTACTGCCATGCCCAACTACCCCCTAAACGCATCCCAAATACCCACAACAATTTGGAAACTGGATCTCAATTTTGGGAACTCAAATTCTCTTCGTTTGCACTTGTTTTTGTCCTTTGGACCTTTCTGTGGCAAAATTTGTGGTCGAAATTTTTGTTTGTGCTCGCGGTTCTTTGTTTTTATGCGCATATGATTCAGTCAGTTTGAGTGACAATGAAAGCTTTGTATTCATCGGTCCCTTTATGGCATTCACATTTTATGAATGCGTTATTTTTTTTGCATGTCTCAAGTGTCTTATTGATATTTGTTGGACCGTGTCCAAATTTGTTAGTTTTTTTTCCTGTCAGGAAATGCAAAGCTACAATTACTTGAATCGCTCATTCTTCACTTGAAGTAAACTCAAATTTAGAAACACAAGGAAGTGACACACCTGTGGTTCAAGACTGTTGATCACACTAAAAACGTTTGGATGACCCTAACAGATTAAGTGGAAAAATGAAGAGCGCTTGCCTGGGGAGCACTCAGTTATTGTGTGGTGGCATAAATTGTGCAGTGAAGATGCCTGAACCTTCCCTGGGAGGAGCTGAAATGTTTCGATGTAAGACGAGTCTCTTCCCCCCCCTGGCTCTAATGGAGTCGGTGATAGTGGGGTTTAAAAGGTTGCCTTCATCTCTGCCCTCTGTTCCGAGAGGCACAATTGCATCTGGACTTTGCCCTTTCTATTTAATTCACCTTGATGTATTTAGTTTAAATTCTTTATGGTACTACCAAAGTATTTATACATCTGACTGGTGTCTGTGTATAGTTCATTTCGAGCTGAAGAATGCCGTTTGGTTTGGGTCTGATTTGATCGCACATGGATTCTTGGATGCGGGGGTGCAAAGACTTAAATCTGTGTAAATATGACTGGCTGTAGGTTATTTGTGTCTGCTCGTGTGAACTTGCTACATGGCGAACATTTGCACTGATTTAATGTTGGTTGTTTTAGGCTGTGGTGAGTGTAACTGGAAGGGGCGTGGCACATCTCAGCCCACCCCCTCTCTGTTTATGTCGAGGCTGGAGGATGGGCGGATCATGCAGGATTAGCATCAGTCTTTGTCCAGGGTTAATGAGCTCTGTCGCCTTAATCCCCCGTCCCTGGGGCGGCCGAGTTCTCCGTCCGGCGGTGGTGCGCGCACACACACACAGCTGGTGGTGGTGGTGGTGGTGGGGGGGGGTGATTCTGTGCAGGGTGGCACCACACCACATGCGTTACTACACTAGAGGAAATGGGTTGGCAGTGCAAGTCTGTCAGCGGTTTACGCTGAAGCGGATGTTTGGCAATGTATTGAACTGTAAAGCCCTACCGTGGAGGACAGCCCGCAAACTACAGAAGGAAGCTCCTCTGAGATTAGCATGATCTTCGTTGTTCTGGTGTTATGGAAGTTCAAAAGTGCAGACGTTTGTCAAACAAACAAAGCTCATTGGCACACAAAACCAGAAGGCCCAAAAACAAAAGGATGATCTCATTAATCCCTCTGACGCTTTATTCGGTGAAAGTGCGCGCGTTGCATTCCGTAGTATGACTCTCCACTTTGACTTGCACAGCTACATTGACTTCATTTGATGGGCAATAACCACGGAGCGGCGAGTTCAGTAACCCTTCACTGCAGTACAGGCCCAGCAGAGGCAGAAGGGCTGAATGCGGGGTGGTGGGGGCGCTTTTCACATGAGCAGCAGGCCCTCGTCTTCTGAAGATGGTGCTTGTGCAAACCTTTATTCTTACGGAAGGACACCTGACTGTGTAGACCACAACTGCTGGTGGGGCACGAAAGCATGTGTCAAATATGCTTGCAACTTTATTAATAAATAAATAAATAAAATAAAATGGTGACTTGCGTTTCGGACATCAGTCTTTAGTCAGTCTTCACTGCGAGAAACGCTGTTGCGATGTTTGTTTTATGCTTGTCTTTCTGGCCCCACCCACCATTGTGTGGCACGGGATGCAGCCTTGAACAGTGCGGGCTGTGCCTCGGCCGCGGGGGCGTTTATCGTCCGACGTAGGCGTCTGCGAGGGAGAATGCGCGCCTCCTCGCCTCTCCCTCCTCCACCGTGTCCTGGGAGGAATTCCGCGGAACGGGGACGGTTTGTTTGAGAGCAGGAACGGGCGGCATTCTGCTGAGGGTGTTCAGGAATGTGCGATTAGAATCTGGGAGGCGCAGGCGGCGCTGAGTTTCTAACCGGGCCCGAAGCGCTGATATCATGCGCTGCTCCCACCAAAACAACAACGCTCTCCCCGTCTCTGAGATCAGGGCCTGTCTGAGTACGAGACTGTGTAATGAGTCCCACTAAAAGCAGGGCTGCAGGCAAACACACCTGCACCGTACCGAGGTGCTAAATGGTTTTGAATAATCCTGCCGTGGGAAGGTGTTCTGCTTAGCCATAGCATTGGTAACGGTACAGTGAGAATCTATGGCAAAATAAAGGCTTATGATTGGTTGTATTGATTGATCTGTTCTGAAAATGGGCGGAATTATTAGATCTGCAGTAACTGACTGGGCTCAAGTTATAAGGCGTTTATTAGTGGCAGTATTATATTCCGAATCCCGCTGCACTGAACTATGAGATATAATTGCAAGCTGGCCGGTGCGGCAGCGGCCATTGTAGTCTGACCTTGGCTTACCATTTTGGGAATATGGGACACAAAGTGCGCACCTAATGGGTGTGGTTTCAGTTATAAAGCCAATATTGTATTAACACTGTCCATTGTCTCTGTTCAGAGGATGGTTAATGTCTCCTTTAAGTCCAGGGCCCTGAGTTGTGGATCAGTATTCCTCACCCCAGGAAACTGGATTTACAAGCTCTGCAGCCTTTCTGGCTCTCCCGATGCCTCCGTTCCCTTTACAGGAAGCACAGGCCGCTACGGCAGTGATGCGGGGCATTATTCCGGGCTCTTGGCCAGAGGCAGAATCGTATGTGCGGGGAGAGTGATGTGAATCGGACCGTTTGGTGTTGGTCTGCAGCGCCGCAGTGAATGGCGGTCCTGAGCAGCTCTCTCTTGGGCGCGAGGTGTTCCGCGTGACCGAATCGCACTGCGCCTCTCCCACAGGTACAGCCTCGAGCATCTTTTGGCAGGGCTGTAGGGAAGCTCGGAGCTGTGGAGCAGCAGCTTGGTTCAGTGGGAGGTTGGATCTCCCTCTCCCTCTTTCTTTCTCTGCTCAGCCTGCTACTTGGCAATGCTGCAGAACGCAGCAACACTGCCTTGTATGGGCAGATTGAGCAACAGGCTCAGTCTTCCAGCCCCCCCCAGACAGTTCATTCACCTTTTTGGTTCTCCCCCCTGTTCCCTCTCTTCCTCCTGAAGTTAATAATCTCTTTCTTAAGGAACAGTTCCTTCTTTTATTTAACTTCTCCAAGTGAGGGTTTTTAGAAGAGGCCCACCATTTCCACAAAGCACTGTCTGTTGTGTGACTAAAAAGGGCTGGCATTTCTTTGCGTGATGTGTCTTTGTGGAGTTTGGTCTCCCTGCTTGTCTCATTGTTGTTGAGGAAGCAGGTTGAGGCCATGACAGCTGGGACTTTCCTACTGGAACTAGGAACATGAACTGGAACTCCTGACTACTTTTCCATTGTCTTCCCTTTGATGTGTAACTAGAGCCACTGGATCTGGCGTCTGAACACTCAGCCACATATGAATGTAGGGACTAGTTACCAGGACCCCCCTCCCAGTTGCAGAAACGTTCCCCCTGATTGGCTGGGCCTGACGGTGAGCGGGAGCAGCCAGGACCCGCCTTGCATGTGATGGAAATGTACAGGGAACCAGCCAGGTTTGTGTTTGTGGTTCTCATGCCCTGGCCTAACACCCTGAATGCTGCGCTGGGCTCTTAGCCGGTGCGTGCCACTTGTGACTGTATACAGTGTCGCTTTCCTCCCCTCCCTGCCTCAGAATGGGCCCAGTGTTTCTCAGCCGGCTCCTGCCACTGACGCGGGGTAGCGGGCGTTCTCCACACTCACAGCGCAGCAGTGTATTAGCACAGCCGCGCAGCGCCAGACGGGAGCGCGACACGGTACATTACGCAGTACGTTAGTGCTCGCTGAGGAGCACTCGATCCAGACGCTCTTGCATGTGAACAGTGTGCTAAGAATAGGGGGGGATGCACAAGCTCGCCATTGTTAGCGCAGCGACGCCTGCTATACACGCAGACGGGAATGCCGTGGAAAAGAGGACGTGGGCGCAGTAACGCAATGCTGCGGGCTCGGAGGATGGCAGGAATGCGGGAGGGTGACAGGCCCGCGGGCGTCTCCGGCACATTAACGCCGCATGAGGCGTTTGGCACGCCCCTTCCCGACTGAAGTCTTTGACAGCTGTTTACAGACTCCACTCGAAGGAGCCTGAGGCCGGGGGGTGGAATGTGGCGGAGTGGCTTCTGTCCTTCGCCCTCTTGCTTACGCTCCACACCCTCTTTCTCTGTCACACTCATGCTATCACTGTCGTGCGCATCCTCATGTTCTCTCGCTCTGCCTTTCTCTCTCGCTTTGCACTTTGCCTTTCTCTCCTTTCCCTCTCTCTCTTGTTGGCTCCTCATTTACCTCCTTACTCTCTCTCCTTACTCTCTCTCCTTACTCTCTCTCCTTACTCTCTCTCCTTACTCTCTCTCCTTACTCTCTCTCCTTACTCTCTCTCCTTACTCTCTCTCCTTACTCTCTCTCCTTACTCTCTCTCCTTACTCTCTCTCCTTACTCTCTCTCCTTACTCTCTCTCCTTACTCTCTCCTTACTCTCTCCTTACTCTCTCCTTACTCTCTCCTTGGCATTCCATGCGTCTCCCGTGTGACGCCAAGGTTGAAAGGGCCACTTTGTTTCTCTGTTTTTGTCCGTCACGTTGAAACGGAAGTGCGTGGTTGCCTCTGTCTCTCCTCCCTCCTGCCATAAGCGGCAGCGTTTTTCATAGAGCGGACGGGTCTGCTGGCCAAACCCCTGTCAGTTGGACCTGTGGGCAAATGTGTTTTAAGTAGTGTCATGTGGGTAATCCAAAATGGCTTTGTGTGAAGGGTATTAAACGTGACCCATTTCTCTCTCTCTCTCTCTCTCTCTCAGAAATGCGTGTGCATGCCGCGGTTGTGACGAAGCGCTTTGCTCGTAAAGAGGCGCAGATTGACGTTTGGAGATGCTGATGACCTGGTTAGAAGGAGAGGCCGAGGCAGAGGCAGTGCCTGCCTCTGTCTAGACGCTCAAACAGGCTTATCGCTCGGCAGGCTTCGCTTTGTGTTTGTGTACGGTGTGGCAATCCATTTGTTTGCGTAGCGGGGGATTAAAGTAGCCGCGGTTTCGTGCCCTGTTGATGGTGTCCATCTTTGTTGGTGTTGACGGTGTCCGTGTTTGTGGAGCTGAAGGTATCCATGCTCATGCAGTAACCTGATATTATCCGTGTTCGTTTACGGAGCGAGTGGTTTAACGCCTGACCGCTGCTCCCGGTGCTCACACCCGCAGTTACGTTTCCAGTGCAGCAGATGGGAATTTACCCTCTGCCCCTCCGCTCCACCCATGCGTGAACATAAATAATATATATATTTTTTTTAAAATCCCAGTTAATTCATTTTAAAATACCGTTATAATTCTGGAGGCACTCGACACATTCTTTTTTCACGAGATTCACTGCGCACCTCCCTGACCAATTAAATAGTTTTTCGAAGGCACCGCCAGCCGCCATCTTTCCCAGCTGTGATCCGAAAAAGAATCTGCGAGAATCAAAGGCTCCTTTTTGAGAGCCGTCCAGCCGCTCATCTGAACATGAATTTCTATGCATTTTAGCGGCGTTCTTGATGTGCTTGCAGCGAGCTGTTACTCAAACGGTCGTTCATCACTCAGGCGTTGGAGTCACGCGCTGACACCAGAGATGCTGTGGAGAATCTGTGGAAGGAAATTAAGATGCACAAGCTCGAGTCCTGGCTTTTCTGTGCCTGCTAATGAACCGTGTATCGTGTTTGTTACTTTCCATGATGTCAACCTTCACCCGCGAGCCGAGCGAGGCCCGCGCAAGCCTCTTACGAGCTGCCTGCCAATTTAATAATCGAGGAATCTCGCAACCAAAGGGCAATTTGTGGCTTTCTTCGACATTACTAAACGCAAAGCATTTATTTTGAGTTTTTTTGAACGTGTGATTAAATTTCACGCCTGTGTAAGGCAGTACTGAGCGTGAACGCGTCCTCTGCTCTCCCGGCCTGTCACAATGTTTGTTGTGGGAGAGCTGCAGCTCTGTGCTGGCTGTTAATGAATTGGGCTCATGGGGAATGTAATCTGGAGGGCAGTTTGGTTAGCCGGGGTTTCAAACTCTTGCAGAGCTGGCAGCACAAATCTGCCCCCGCTCGGCTTCTCCCCTCAGGCCCCTCCTCCTTTTTTTAAATACGGGAGTCTGTTGAACGCTAATCTGGTCCGTTTCCTTTTGGGCTCCCGTTTCAGGCAGATGTGGTGTTTTTCCAGCGATGCTGTTGTCTTCGCCTGCATCCCGCCATATTGTCAGCTCCAAATGGTTATAACAGGCCCATTAATCACAGATGAGGCGCAAAAAATGCGATGTACAGACTGCTCTGGCGACGCTATCATCCCTCTTGCTGTGAGAATTTTTTTTTCGTAGACTAGAGCCATTAAGCAAATTGTCGATTTGCTTCTCGCTCGTCGTTGAGATGAGTTCTGATTGAAGGGCTGCCAGTGTGGAGCTCCTGCTTTGTTTATATTAAAAGCAGTGGAGCTGCTTTTCCCCACGGTTTAGGCTCTCGGCAGAGGGAGCCTCAGTGAGAGCGAGTGGGCCGGAGAGAGCTCCTCTCTGGCCTCTGCTTGGGAGATTTATAACTGCAGCAGTGAGCAGGGCCATCTGCAGCAGCCAGAGGAGGAAGGGATGGGGGGGGGGGGGGGTGATGGAAAAAAGTACTGATAGAAATTTTTGTTTGTCGTGCGGTTGAGCTGCTTGTCGGCTGCGTGAGAGATTGTATCATGGGCTAAAGCGCAGTAATGAATCTGGTTCCTAATTTGGAATGGCGGTTGGGGGTGGGTGGGTGTTCTGCTACCCCCTCCAAACCAACTTAACCGGTTTTTCTGGACCTCCACAAGTGGACTATTTATCGCTGAACAAAGTTTCCCTGTGAGATTGGCGGCCGTACTGGGGAGGGGGCCAGAGCCTTTCGCCCTGTTCCGCTCCGCAAAACTCCACCCAGTTTAAAAGTGATGACCTCACAGACACACAAGCTCAGGGGTCTGCGCTCTGCCTCCGAGGCACTTGGGTGGCAGAGGGGGGCGTCAGAGGGGCCCCTGGGCCTGCGCGTCACTGCCAAAATGGATTTGCACCCCCGGTTTTCCCTCCCTCTCTCTCTCTCCCTGGACAGCCCTGTTTGCTCAGCCCACACAATGGCTCAGCTGCCCTGGCCATCTGTATGACTGTTGACTGGGAACAGATCTTATAGGGGGGGGTTGGCAGTGTGTTGGTTAAAAACAAAAAAAACACTGTTGATGGCCCAGAGAAAGGGGGAGATAATTTTTTCCTTTTTGGAGGGGAGGGGGGTTAAGGCTCTAAGTAGAGGGGGTCAAGGGGGTTGGGGATAGAGAAGCAGAGAGGGGGGGCTGTGAAGATGGGCTGTTTTAGGAGGCTCATCCAGGGTTTTTAGGGTTCAGCCATTGGCCGAGTGAGTGTAACAGCAGGAGTGCGCTGGTTCCCATAATCCTCAGGCCTGCGCCTGTCGGCAGTCTGGGGCTGTGCGCTGCTCTGTGTGGCCCAATGCCCTGGCACACTATTCTCCCTTTAGGAATGTGTGGATAAGAGAATTTGACTGGCTGAAATTTTTTTTGACTTTTTATTATTTTTTAGTTTTTTGGGTTCACCCTTATTCATTATTTTATTCACCCCATCCCCCATTAACATGGGGTGCCTGTCTTTGCGGATAGGGGAAGTGTTTGTTTGGTGCTTGATTACTGCAGCTCCCTCATGCGTTTTAACTCCACGGCGATAATCGTACACAATCAGGCCACATGTTTCTCATTTGCTTAAGCTTGCTCCATCTGGGTTGTGCAGCCAATCGGCAGACTGCAGGCTGCTTGTCTGGTTTTTCTTTAAGTGGTTGTATTTTTATTCAGAAAGCGGCAGAGAGCTGCTACTACTGGAGGTTTTACTAAATTCAAATAACTGTGTTTGTCACATGCACTCTCCCTGTATCTGATGCACATATGTCCGTTCCACTGGCTGCACATGACATGACCTACCGCCATCTCCCAGTGGACACTTGACAGGGTCAGAGTGTGCCTCGTTACCCTGGGAACGGGCGATATTATTGGCTGCCTCAGCTTGTCACTTCCTGTTTTCTCTCTCTTGCTTAAATCCCTCAGGTGCATTCCTGTGATTGATTTTTTTAAGCACTTTGCTGCGCTGTTATGTGCCTTTATTGTCTTGTGTGATTGTAAACGCCGGGCAGTTTTCATGTCTCGGCTTGTAGGTTTTATGCCGTTTAAGATTTTAAGTTTCCCCCCCTCTTTCCTCCCAGATCAGACTGAAGGAGGGCCACACAGCGCTGGGGTCCCGTCTGAGTGAAGCCTAAATCCAGGGAAACTGCTTCAGAGAGGGGGAGTGCCAGGCCTGGGGGGGAGATGAAACCGGATGGGGTCGACACTGCAGCGCCCATGGAAGCACTGGGGGCGGAGCCTGTAGTGGAAGCGCCGGCCGCGGAGGAGGAGCTGCAGCCGTCCGCGCCGCCTTCGCAGCGCGAGGAGGCGGCCGAGCAGCAGCAGCAGCAGCAGCAAGCGGAAACGCCGATGGTGCCACCTGCCCCCAAGGAGGGGAACGGCAAGCCCGCCGACCCCAAGGCCAAGACTAAGGGCCCGGTCAAAACGAGGCTCGGGATTGCCAGCACCAAGACCACGGGGACATCTGGACCCAGCACGCGGCCCGGAGCGGCTCCGAACCGCATCGTCAACGGCGTTCAGAGGCCCCTGGCCAACGGACTGGCAAAGACCAACACCACAGCCCCTGAGAAGAAGAAACTCGCCACCACAACAGCGCCTTCTAAAAGGCTGGTCGTGGCGCCCCCTGCCCGCGCACCCACCAAAGCCGCTGACAGGAAGCCTGTAGGAGTGAACAAACCCACCTCGGGGATCGGCAGCACCAAGACTGCGACAGGAACCACACAACCAAACAAGAAAGTCCCGGCTGAGCCCGACAATGGTGTCAAAGCCAAGCCTAAAACTACCGGTAGGTACAAGTTATGCACTTTAACGCCTAGGCTAGGTCAATGGTTCAGCATAATTCTGACATGGGTTATTGTATTCGGTTACACAACCTGGTTGGTTACCGCCCGCTAGAGGCTGCTAGTGGAAAATCTTACCAGCCTCAATCAGGATTTTACCAGCATTTGGCTGGTGTTAATTTCACACACTGGTTATCATACTGCACCCCATATCTTGTTTCACAATGTGGTTTTAACGCCGCATTCTTGCTTATTCCATGATGACTTGTGAAGATGGTTTTGCTATAAAGGTCAGTTTCTCCTTGAGAAATGACTTTTTCCTTCTCTCTGCCTCTACTTTGCTCATTCAATCATTCCCTTTTTTCTCTTCCAACTTCCTGTCTCCCCCCCCCCCCATCAGCTCCCAGACCAGCCTCTGCAGCTCCCTCCAAACCCAGCACTGCTGCCCCAACCAAAACCGATAGGCCGACTGTTCCCAAGACAACCAGGTAAGGCATCCAATGGCGTGGACTAGTTTTTGCTCCTCCTATGAGGAGACTGTTGGTGGGTGGAGCCTTTACACTGAGACAGAGTGCATAAACGTGGCAGGCATTTACTGAGCAGTTTGCACTTGCAATGTCCTCCGGGCTGTGCTGTCTGATCTCTACTTGTGATTCTGCATCTAAAGCTGTAGGCTGCGTGTCTGTGACAATGTTGTCTTATACTCGTCTGCTTCAGTTTACTGATTCCACAGGAATCTTGTCAGGCTTTCCATAACGACTGAATCGTTTCTCATAAGTCGGTTATAACTTGCCGGTGGCGCAACCCGTAAACGTCCAAACAGTGGTGCAGCTGTGCGCATTAAAACGTTCACAGCGACGTGTGACATTTTGTTCAGGTTCCTAATTGAATCGTTGACAGCGTGTCCCAATTAAAATACCAGATATGCTGAATGGAATGTAGCTACGGAGCAAACCGCTGTGATTGCAGAATGTCTCTCCGCCCCGTTTCCATTCAGAATGCCCGACGTTGAATCGAATGTATTCCTTAATTTCCAGTCTGTTATACACCGCAGAAAAGGATGCACAGGCTGATGTTTGAATGTAAGCCCTGCAGTGAAGCTGGCTTTCAGAGGCTTTGTTTTGTGAGCTGTTCTACATAAGCAGGCAGGGTGAAGCGTTCCGGGTGCGCTGCAAGGCTTGCCGGTGCACCTGGAACGTGCGCTGGGTTCTGGGATAAAGAGCTATCGGAGAGGAAGCCAGAAGCGTTGAAAGGCTGCAGTTTGTTTAACAACTGAGCCTTTTGTCAGGGTGGATTTAGCCAACTCTTGCCCTGGGGGAGGGCTGCTGGAGCCGGGGTCTGATTGGGTTTTATGAGCAGGTGATCCATATCCAGGGTCCTGTACACTTCCAGCCCCCTCCCCCCTTTCTGCTCTGCCTGCTATTGGCTATGACAGTGCCTTTAATCTCCCTGTTTAATTAGATTTGCCTCTGCCCCGTTTCCTCTGTAATTCTGCTCTTTATTAAATGAGCCCCCTCCAGTCGAACCCCCACCTCTATGCCTTTAGGGGGCCTGGGTGCAGAGACTCGGCCTCTCTTAACCATCCATACTGTGTGTATCTGGCCACATCCTGCTAGAGACACAGGAAGTGATGAGGCACTTTTCAATAGTGACAGTGTGTGGCTGTGGATGCGTGTGTTTGTGTGGATGGGTGTGTGTCATCACTGTTCTTATGCTAGTTTGTTTCTTAGCTTGCCTTTATGGGCACTGCCACTGAGTGTTTGCGTGGTGCCAGTTACTGTAGTTCCAGTGTGCTTCAGTGGATGGATTTTTGTGTGTGCACTGGTGATGTGTGCACTTGCTGTGGCTAGAACAGGATGCTTGTCCCATGTGTAATGGAACTGCTAATGAATGTGTGCATGGTGCATGCGTGTGTCTGTGCTGTAGGACATGGCAGGTGCATGCGTGTGTGTGTGCTGTAGGACATGGCAGGTGCATGGTGCATGCGTGTGTGTGTGCTGTAGGACATGGCAGGTGCATGGTGCATGCGTGTGTTCTGTAGGACATGGCAGGTGCATGGTGCATGCCTGTGTGCTGTAGGACATGGCAGGTGCATGCATGTGTGCTGTAGGACATGGCGGGTGCATGGTGCATGCGTGTGTGTGCTGTAGGACATCGCAGGTGCATGGTGCATGTGTGTGTGTGTGCTGTAGGACATGGCAGGTGCATGGTGCATGCGTGTGTGTGTGTGTGTGTGCTGTAGGACATGGCAGGTGCATGCATGTGTGCTGTAGGACATGGCGGGTGCATGGTGCATGCGTGTGTGTGCTGTAGGACATGGCAGGTGCATGGTGCATGCGTGTGTGTGTGCTGTAGGACATGGCAGGTGGATGTACTCTGTGTGTAGTGGGGCTGTCGCTTTTATAATTTTTTTTTGTTCGATTATTTTAAATTTTGAATATATAATTCAGGGTTTTAATTTGTAATCCAGTTGCCTAGTTTCACTCTGCTGAGGTTGGGTATAATGCCCCCTTACCTGAGTCCTATTTTTATTTTATTTAATTTTTTAATCCAAACTATGGTCACCCTAGTTAATGCTAGTTTTAGGGAGCCGAACTCCGGTTAAAAAATTATATAAAACCGCAAACATCCAAGTTATGCATGGCAAGATGGAGATTAATGGTGTTTTGTTATTGTGAAATATTATGTTAGTTATTGCAGTATAGCCTATTTTCTTTGTAAATGTTTGTTGGAACATTTCTGAAAGTGAGACACTATTTTACTTTTTTACCGAAATGAACCAAAAAATACCTCGTCATTGTTGACAATTTTCTGTTTAAGGCAGCCTACATCTGCTGAAAATAAAGGTGCTTTTTGCTTTCAACACATTTTGGTTTCTTTTTTTACTCCGACAATATGAAGAATCGCAACCAGGATTTGATGAGCACTGAATTGTGGATTCGATGAGCATTTGGAATCGATAAAATCTAAACTATGCCCAACCCTTCTCTGCATTCATTCATGTTGCGTTCATGATATAGCGCTCAATATCAAAGAGACCGATAAACGACTATCCATGTTATTGCTTTGTCTGGAGGGTATACCGTTAGGGAGCCTAAATAAAGTTCATGTGTGGGTCATGCTATACGTTAAAAAATCGGAGACAAAATAATAACCAAGGAGAAAGTCGCCTGCCAGGTATGCGAGTGGCAACTGCCCTACTAACCCATCAAAGGCTGGCACTTGCTGTGCTGTGAACGGCATCTTCCCTGGTTTTATTTTGCTTCATAATTATACATTTAGGCAACATTTTAACTTCGTTTTGATGGTAGAAAATTAACTCATTTTCTTACGGTCAAACTAAATTTTTGGAGTGAGTGACATGGCAGGTGAATGTAATCTGTAGTGGGTGCGCGCGGTTGCTGTAGGCCATGGCAGGTGCACGTACTCTGTGTAGTGAGTGTGCGCGCATGTGCCCGTAGGCCATGGCAGGTGCACGTACTCTGTGTAGTGAGTGTGCGCGCATGTGCCTGTAGGCCATGGCAGGTGCACGTACTCTGTGTAGTGAGTGTGCGCGCATGTGCCCGTAGGCCATGGCAGGTGCACGTACTCTGTGTAGTGAGTGTGCGCGCATGTGCCCGTAGGCCATGGCAGGTGCACGTACTCTGTGTAGTGAGTGTGCGCGCATGTGCCCGTAGGCCATGGCAGGTGCACGTACTCTGTGTAGTGAGTGTGCGCGCATGTGCCCGTAGGCCATGGCAGGTGCACGTACTCTGTGTAGTGAGTGTGCGCGCATGTGCCCGTAGGCCATGGCAGGTGCACGTACTCTGTGTAGTGAGTGTGCGCGCATGTGCCCGTAGGCCATGGCAGGTGCACGTACTCTGTGTAGTGAGTGTGCGCGCATGTGCCCGTAGGCCATGGCAGGTGCACGTACTCTGTGTAGTGAGTGTGCGCGCATGTGCCCGTAGGCCATGGCAGGTGGATGTACTGTGTGCAAGCGCCTGCACGCTGAGCCCTGTTCTTCAGATGGTGATGTCAGCACTGAGGTAACTGTGGGAGCAGCCAGCCTTGGCCTGAGCCCCATTGATGCTGTACTGCTGAATTAGTCATGACTCTGAGCAAGGGAGTACAACATCACTGCCTGCAGAGCAGGGAGGAAGAGATAAGGGGGATGGAGGGAGAGATAAAGGGGAGGGGGACAGGAGAGCTAAGAGAAATGGGCTGAGAGTAAGAGATGTATGGAGGGGAAGTGGGGAGAGATGCAGATGGACAGAGCAGAGAGGAAGAGATAAGGGGGAGGGATGGAGAGATAAAGGGGAGGGGGACAGGAGAGCTAAGAGAAATGGGCTGAGAGTAAGAGATGTATGGAGGGGAAGTGGGGAGAGATGCAGATGGACAGAGCAGAATAAAAGAGGAAGGAGGGATGGGAGGCGGATGGATGGTCGACTAAGAAGGGGGGAGGTGCGTCACCTCGCAGACGTGGCAGCCCCTTCCCATGATGCAGCTGGGCTGTGTGGGGCGAGGCGTTTAGCTGCAGGCCCATGGGAATGTGCACACACTATAGATGCAGGGGCTTTGTGTGCAAGAAGTGCAGAGAGGACTGTGCCGATTCCAAATGCATGGACTCTCATGCTCTGCTAATGGCCAGTGTTCATCCTCCTCGTGTATGTTGACAACAACCGCCTGGAGTGCCAACAAGCCCCCAAGTACCTTGGCGTACGCTTGGACCGGACACTGTCCTACAAGCAACATCTGGATGAAGTGAAGGCCAAGGTCACATCTAGGGTCTCGCTCATCCGCTGCCTGGCAGGTTCGACTTGGGGAGCTTCCCCCCAGACCCTACGCATATCGACACAAGCCCTGGTCCTACCCGTAGCCGAATACTGCGCCCCTGCCTGGAGCAGAAGCACACATACGAATAAGGTAGACACTGTCATCAATACTGCCCTCCGGATAGTAACCGGTTGCCTGAAGCCCACCCCAGTGTCTCACCTGCCAGTCCTCGCTGGAATAGCTCCGGCCAGTCTCCGACGGGATGCGGCTACCCTCGCCCTGGCAAGAAAAGCCCAGAAGTACGACTGGCACATCCTACACAAAGCCACAACAACACCGGCGCCACCATGCAGGCTCAAGTCTCGCCATCCCTACAACAAGGCGGCACAAGAGTTGTTACAGTCTACTCCTGAGGACTTGTCCAAAGACGCCTGGCTGGCAGCATCCTGGAAACAGACTTGGGAGACGGCTGGGCCATCCCGCATCCACCGATACATCCAGGACCCAGGTGGCGGTGTAAAAGGAGAAGACCTACCACGCCATCTATGGACCTCGCTGAACCGTCTACGCACTGGGGTCGGCCGCTTCAAGTCATCTATGAAGAAGTGGGGCCTATCGGACAGTGCGGCATGCGAGTGTGGCGAGTCTGAACAGACTGCCGAGCATATAATTACCGGCTGCCCCCTATACAGCCCACCCTCAGAAGCCGGCCTCTTCGACTTAGGACCGGAGACGAGGGCATGGCTGCACGACACGGAGTTGGCCATCTGATGATGCACGAAAGAAGAAGAAGAATCCTCCTCTAATTTAGGTTTTCTCCCCCTCGCCCCACCGCACCTCTCACCGTCTCATGGCTTTTTCTTATTTTGTGCGCATATTCAGCGCAGAACACGTCCTCTGGAACATGAGTGTCACTTCACTCTGCTCGAATTGCCTTTGTACTTAAACCCCGTTTATCCTGACTGATCACTGCGAGGCCCGTGAGCGCGTGGGACGCGTGAGCATCTGGCAGGCAGCCTCTCGGAGTGACGGCAGCTCCATCTTTAGCGGGAAGAGGGGCGCAGGGACTGGGGCTCCAGGTTTGACTGCACTCTGTTAATGGAGGTGTGAGCGCTCTGCTCTGTCAGCACCTGGAGTGCAGGCTGCACTGACCCCTCTGCAGCCTGTTCCTTTTAACCTGCTACTGCTGATTACGTCAGCCAGTTACTACCCCCTACTCTCTCACACAGTGTGTGTGTCTGTGCGTGTGTTACTACCCCCTGCTTTGTGTGTGCAACTTGAACCAAAAGCCTCAAAGATCTGTATGCATTTTACTTGTAGTTGCTTGATATTGTTGCTGTCGCCACAGGACAAAGCCTACTCCAGTGTGCTGTTTTTAGATGATTTACGTGTCCTTGGCTGGAAGCTCTGCAGCCCGGCCCCATGTGAGTGAGGAGGAGATTAAAAATTAAAAATAAAAAATCCTTTTTTGGGTAACGTGTGAAACGAGGAACCCTGTGCACTCGTAATGTTACAGCTTGAGTGTTCTGCGGCTTCGCTGTGAACGTGCCCCAGTCAGAGAGCATTATGGGGGGAGGGGGGTGTGATCTTCCAGCGCAGCCCCTCCCCTTCCTCGGCTTCGCTGTGAACGTGCCCCAGTCGGAGAGGATTATGGGGGGGGGAGTGAGATCTTCCAGCGCAGCCCCTCCCCTTCCTCGGCTTTGCTGCTTAATTAAAACTTCATTTTTAATAAGTGAGCAGTCTCTCTCAGGGGACCTAACTTTTCCCTTTTGGCAGTTTTGTGTGTCTGCGTGTGTGTGTGTCTGTGTGCGTGTGTATTTTGGCAGGGATTAGAATGTAAGGTTGCCTCTTGTCTAAACCGGGGCCTGACTTTGATCTCTCATAAAGGGACACACCAGGCAGCCAAATTATTTGAATTATTGTGAAATATGCTATGAATGAGACTACCTTGTAAAATTGGAAAATAAATCCCATTGGTAATTTACGGCTTTTCTGTGTGGCTGATGGCATCTTCTAAATTGCTGACATTTAATTATGACCCACTGCCCCCTGAATTTACAAGTCATTGCATCTCTGCCCTGCTCTACATTTAGTCCACCCGCCATAATGATGGTGTTACTGAAGCCCTGTGGTGAAAAGGCATCTGTGATGTCACTGAACATTCCGCTACGTTGGAGCCTCCATGCCTGCAGAAATGGTCAAAGTGCATATTCACTGATTTAAAATGATCACTTTCTATCAGGGGCAAGATCTGCGCTGCTTTTCTAATTGATTTCACCTTGAAGAGTCACATAGGTGAAGGACGGACCAAATAAAAGATGTACGCTTTGTATTTTAATCTGTTAGGCATTGGTCATTGGAAATTGTGGCTGCATCACAGGTCCGTGAAAAAATGTTACAGCAGATACTGTGTCAAAGGATTAATCCTTTCAAAGTGTGTGCTGTACATTATTATTATTATTATTATGGTGTTTATTTGGCAAACCCTCTTGTCATTCTGGATATGTGAGGTTGGAGAACAGTAATGCATTTTTTTGGTTTTAATGAGCAGTTGTCAGACCTTGTTAACTGCATACCCTGACCAGTGCGCGTGTGTAATATATGCAACGTCACTAAAGTATTAATGCAAGTTAACTAGGCCAGGGCTGCCCAACCCTGTTCCTGGAGATCTACCATCCTTTAGGTTTTCATTTCTGCCCTAATTTGGCACACCTGATTCTACTAATTGGCAGCTCAATCAGATGATCTGCTGTTGAATGAGGTGTGCTTTGTTAGGGTTTGAGTGACAACAGGAGGTAGATCTACAGGAGCACGGTTGGGCAGCCCTGAACTAGGCTAAGTGCGAAAACAAGCCCAGAAAAGAGAAATATGAAACTAATAAACCATAACTTGACTTAATAGAAAATATAGTATTGCTAGTGGGTGGGTTGGGAGATGGTTTGTACTGCATCCCTAGAGCAGAGACTTGGTTTAAGTGATCATTAAATATGTCCTAAAAAATATGTAGATTAATGGTTGACCTAACAAAGTGAAAGTAAAGTATTTTAAATGGTAGTCACTGGGTTTTATTCAGTGTTCATGATTCATATGTTTGTTTGTGTTTAAGTGTTGGCATGGCTAGCCAACCAGCTGTTAATGCATGCAAGCGTTCTTTTGCGCTTAGGCATGGCTGGCTGGTAAAAGGGTGTATTGTGCTGTATTATTTAGCAGGTGCTGTTGTGAGTTTGCCCGCTTCCCGGGTGAAATGCATCCCTGACTGCTCCAGCGTAGGCTCCCTCTTAAAGGCCTCTGCCCCAATTGTCACTGAGCCCTGTTTTCTGGAGAATTCCACATGCAAACAAACAAACCTGCTTGATCACGGCCCACTGTTATGAAAGCGCAGCCGAAATCCCGTGACGCTCCGCCCCCAGTGCCAGTGCCAGGGGCGGGATAGCCCCCACCTCCCTTCTCCAGTACCTCCGCTGTAATGACCATCCCATTGTGTTTCTCCTCGCATTCTCCCACTATCAGGCCCACTTATGTCTGAAGGCCCTTTTTGTGAGGCGAAGAATAGCGTTGCAGTTTGGTTAATGGTGTGCAGTTGGGTTAATGGTGTGCAATCGGATGAGTGACACGGCGTTTTCGGCGTGTCTCCCTCTTCGTTCCGCGGGCGCTCGCACTCACTAATCCCCCGGCAGCACCGCCTCAATTTAGCTGTGCTGTTGCAGCTGATTCTCGTATAAACTGTGGTGATTAAGGTCTGCTCTGAGCTAACTGACCTCTATCTCTGTTCTTCCAGTCCATTTTCTCCTGTACAGTTCTCATATCGTACCACCACAGCCGCTCAGACCTACTCCTCTTCACCACTTCCTCTCCCACGGCTTTTCCTCCTTTTTTTTTCTTTTTCTATTTGAAGAGATGAAGGCCCGTCTGTCCCTGAGTTTCGTTCACTTTGCTCTTTTCTTGCCAATTAATCTACCTGGTTGAGCTGCTGATGTCCTGGGCCCCATTTTCCAAAAGCATCATCTTAGTGTGTCTTGTATTTGTGCTTTATTCATTTTATGATTTTAAATTTACTGACATTACATTAAAAAGATGATTAAGAATGGAGGGAGAAAGACTAAAAACAAATGATGGAAAAACAAAAATGATGAAATTAATATAAAAACAAAATGGCCTAAGATCTTTATCTAAGGGACACGGAGCCCTGGACTCGTGAAATGGTCTCATTTCTATCTAGCTTTGGATCGGTCTATAAATTCCCTTGGTGCTTTACAGTTGCTGCTTGTGAGCAGGATCAGGTCACCTTGAACAATTTCAGTTTCTGCTCTGGAATTGTAAAGTGGGCCTTGAACCGCAGAGCCCTTTAATGATTGATTAGTTTGTTTTTTCTGTCAGAGCTAAGAACTGACTGGGGGGGAACAAAACAGGAGAACGATCCCACCCCCCTCCCTTTTTTAAAGTTTTTTATAGCATGTGCTGTTTTTGCACTTTATACTTTGAAGCAGAGGTCAGTCTTGCGTAGACTGAGGAGATGGCGCAGGCGTATGTCGGTTACAGTTGTACTGTTCCATACGAAGGCGGAGGTCGCTGGCGGGCGATGCACGTCGCCCTGACGCAGGTAAAGGTCATGTGGGTTTAGTCAGAACTCTGACTGGCGCATGAACTCCCACCCCCTACACACACACACACACACACACACACACACACACACACACACACACACACACACACACACACACACACACACACACACACACACACACACACACACACACACACACACACACACACACACCTCCCAGGGCGCTGAGACTCACCCCCTCAGCTGCTCCTCTCCGGAACCTGTGGGGACAGTGGAGGCAGGGCCAGGAGCAGCAGGGTGATTTAAATGAGGGCTTCATCACTGGGGAATAAGCGCCCTTTCAGCTCTGGTTCTAAGAGTAAAAGGACAAACTTGCCTGACAAACCTCTCTTTAGCTTTCTCTCCTTTAACTCCCCTAGATCCATGTTTCTCTGCCCCAAATCACTCCCCTAGCATTCTCCCCTTTCTCCTGTTACCTCCTCTCCCCCTGCACAAACTGCTGGAGAAATGACTCAGAAAATCAGATGAGTTTGTGACAAAGTATAGAACCATGTTAATGGTAGCCTCTCTAATGAACTGGTAGGGCTTTCTTTGTTTGGCTGTTTGTTGGCTGTGTTCGGAGGTGAATGGAAGGCCATTTGTGAAATCGGTGAGCTGTTTGCAGACCTAATCCAAGTGTGACTAGATACTGCGTGAGCACTAAATGAGGTCTGTAACCATATCGATAGGATCCACTCGAGATTTGAAAACAAAATGGCTACAACTCTACAGCATCAGTATATGTTGTGCTCACTGTAATCTGTCATGCAACATGTCAGGTCTGATGTACCATCTGATTTATAAGCGTTTGTTATGTAGAATGTTCGGAATTCCCAGTGCCTCCTCGATATGCTCTTTAATGCAGTTATGTTTCTTTCCAGGCCTGCTGGTGTTCCTCCAGCCTCTCGACCTGCCCCCACGACGTCGGCAGCAAAGGCAGCCGCCACCTCCGCCAAACCCTCCTCTTCTAGAGCAGGTGCCACAGCGCCACCTGCTGGTCGCACTGCAGCAACGCAGCCCAACAAGGCTACAGCTCCTGCAAAGAAAGGTACTCCCAAGGCCCAAGATAATGCATCTGCTGTCCAATGAAGAGTTTGTTCCCTTATTACAGGGGTCCTCAATCTTATCCAGAAAGGGCCGGTGTGGGTGCAGGATTCTGTTCCAACCAAGTGGTTACACACCTGATTCTGCTAATCAACCACTAGTCTTTGCTAATGACCTTGATTAATAGAATCAGGTGTGTTTGTGCTTGGATGAAACTAAAGCCTGCACCCACACTGACTGGATATGATTGTGGACCCCTGCCTTATTAGAATAATAAAATGAAAATAAAAAAACCACAGCTGCGTTGGCAATGGCTCCCTATACGCTTTATAGTGCGCTATTTGGGGAAAGCCATTTTGGTGGATGTCCTAATTCTCAATTGTTTTCAATTGTGAATTCGGAAACCATAAAAATGACCAATCCCCTAAATGGTGCACTATAAAGCAAATGGGGATCCTTTCCGGACGCAGCCCATGATTTGAGCTGAGGGTATCTGGAGGACCGATCCTTTAGGTCAGGGATGTCAAACTCATTCCATCGAGGGCCGAGTGCATGCAGGTTTTTGTTCCGACTGTGCCCTACACCAGCTGATTTCGTATGCAAGGCTGAGAGATGGGTCAGGTTCAAACAAAGCATATTTTTTCTGTCTGCTGTCACCCTGGGCTCTGTTCATGGAATTCACTTATTGTGTTAACTTCCTATATACATCTGTGACCCCCCAGTACTTTGTGGGTTAACATTAATGCTGACTGACACATATTTGGAGTATAATATACTGTGCCAGCTGCATGTGTCCTGTCTGGTTCCAATCGCTCTTAGATCCACAAGGGGGCTGCCAGATTAATGAGGTTGCCAGATAAACGAGGGAGCATGGATGGAAATTAGCAAAAGGTAAATTCCACGCAGACATCAGGAAATATTTCACACAGTAGTCACTGTGTGGAATAGCTTGCCAGGTCATGAAGTTGAGGCGGAAACTCTGGGTGTTTTCCAGACCAGGCTTGACACGGTGCTAGATAGATCTAGTTTGTAGGTAAACGGTGAGCACTAGGTACCCTTTAGTGGTAGAAAAATGGCGAGCATTGGTGGGCTGAATGGCCTGTTCTCCTCATTATGTTCTGGAAAAAGACCCAGTGTGAATTGCCGTTCTCTACTCCCCAGTACAGAGCTTACGTGACAACAGTCTTGGAAAAAATTAAGCCATTTTAAAACTTGAGCACCCGGAAAAAGAAATTCCTAACCATAATAAAAACGGATTTTAG
This sequence comes from Ilyophis sp. 1 JC-2022, assembly GCA_022702515.1. Taxonomy (NCBI): domain Eukaryota; kingdom Metazoa; phylum Chordata; class Actinopteri; order Anguilliformes; family Synaphobranchidae; genus Ilyophis; species Ilyophis sp. 1 JC-2022. Next base: position 50,976,114 of record CM040405.1, on the reverse strand, counting down.
AAAGACCTAATCATTCATTAGTGGTCTGTGGTTTTAGTGTTCGTAGAGTTATAGTGCTCCAGTTATACTGCTCATTGCTCTGATTCCCATGGTTCTTCAGAGAATTGCAGTCGTACCCAGTAGGCAAGATGCAAAGCCCATAAGGGAAATGAGACCAGCTTTTCTTCTTTGGCAGCATGTTTCGATTGATTTTTATTTTTTCTGCATTACCCTTTCCGAGTAATGCAGCTAACTCCATTTGTCTGATTATACCTGCCAGCCTGATATAATGGACGGTGAATTTATTGCATGCCTTCTTCCTGTGTTTGTAGATGTTAGCAGACCGACCGCAGCACCGGCCAAGAAACCGGCAACAGCCCCCACCCGCCCTCTTTCGGTCAAGCCCTCTAAACCTGAACCTCCCAAACCAGCCGTGACTGCCAGGCCTGACCCCACCTCCAAGAGGCCGGCGGCCAGCGGTAAGGCCGCGGAGGCCAAGCCCTCCAGGCCGAAGCCGCAGGACAGCAAGCCCCCCGCCATGGCGGAAGTGAAGGCCAGCCCCCGAGCTTCCGGGCCCAGGCCCGGCCTCGCCAAGACGGCCACTCCTAGCCCCAAGAGGCCGGTGGGCAGCAGCACCGCCATGGCGGTGAAACGATCCCCCAAACCCACACAGTCCGTTCAGCCCCTCTCTGCCAGTGGGGAGCTGGCCAAGAAGACCCAGTCTCCCAAAGCTGGGGGCGCCGCAGCTGCTGTCACCGCGGCCGCCGTCACCACAGCGGCCGCTGTTGCCGTGGTAGCGGCCGAGCGGCCGGCCCCCGTGGAGCCCCAACAGCCTCCGGTCGCCCAGAGAGAGGTGCAAGTGGAGCTGCTTCCCCCTATGCCTGTCCTGGGAGAAGCAGAGGTTGAGGCTGTGGGCCTTTCTGCCCAACAGCGTGAGGCTGTGATGGAAACTCTGGCCGCCATTGTGGCTCCGCTGGGCACCACTATGCTGTCCCATCTGTCCTCGCCTGCTGCTCCTGCGTCTTTACCCCTGGAACCAGAGGGGCCGCCACCTGCGTCCGTGGGAGCTCCACAGAGCCCGTTCATGGATGAGGGGGAACAGGAAGTAGAAGTCGGGCAGGAAGTGCTGGTTCCCGTGGCTGCAGTAGCACCTGTGAGCCAAGCAGCTGAGCCGGAGGCACCGGTGTCCGTTTCTAACAAGCTCCTCGCTGCCGCCGCTCCAAGCTCTCTTCCCCAGGAGCGAGAGGAGGCTGTCAAAAAGGCAGACCAGGAAGTCAATGACGATGAGGAGGAGGAGGAGGAAGAGAGGGAGGGCAGCCAGCAGGTGTCGGTGTCGGACATGAGCGGGACTCAGCCTACAGAGGAGTCTCGACCCGGTTCTGCAGGTCTGGCCGGGTCCATGTGGCGGGGAGGTGCGCTGTTGTCGGAGCTGGACTCGGAGGAGGTGAGCGGCAGCCAGCAGGGGGCGTCAGAGCTGAGTGCGCCGGGTGTACTGGAGGGCACGGAGAGCATGGACGACTTGGGTGACGCCAGCCTGAAAGGGGCGGACGGGGATGGGGCATCTGCCAGCTCCCCTGACATCGAGACGGTGCCTGACATCCCTGCCAACGAGGAAGACGACGTTGACGAAGACATGGAGGTGGGCTCGGAGCGGGTGGAGGACCCCCGCAGGGTACGACACGAGGGTGAGGACGAGGAGGAGGATGAAGACGTGGAGATGGCCAGCGAGGGCGTGACGGAGAGCGGGCTGGAGAGCTATGGCAACGCGGATGAGGACGACTTCGCCGAGGACGACCGGCTGGACAACCTGAACGGTGCCCAGCTGCCACCACCTCTCCTACCCTCGGCCCCGCCCGCCCAGTGGTCCCAGTCCAACCCTTTCACCGAGCCCTTCTCCCAGGAGCCCCCACCAGCGACCGATCTGCTGAGCAGCCCCTCCGAGCCCTGGCCCGCCGACCCCGAAACACCCACCCAGTCCCCCGCGCAGGCCTGGCTGGAGCTCAGCACCGCCACCTTCGTCCCGCAAGCAGAGGAGACCGCCCAGGCCGTGCACCCGGCCCCCGCCGAAAAGGAGATCCCAGAGACCAAGTTGGCCCCCTCTGCCCCCCCGGCCCCCCCAGCCTGGAGCATGTCTCAGTCCAGCACGCTGAGTGGGACGGAGCTGGCGGACCACAGCAGCAGCGACACCAGCACTCCAGAGGAGCTGCGCGAGTACAATAGCAGCTCGGGGGTGGAGTCTCACTCTGAGGAGAAGCAGCTTCCACTCGGCCTGCCCCCGCAGCCAGACACCGATCAGGACGTGGGCATCCACCTTGAGCGCGTCGACGGGGAGGAGGAGGAAGAGGCCGAGACCCTCCCGGCCGACGAGGTGCTGGGAGGCCCCGCCACCGCCCCCGCGTCCGCCCCCTCCTCCCACTCCACCTCGGGCGACGAGGCCAGCGACACGGAGGGCGAGATGCAGATCAACGAGCCCGACGCGCAGGGCATCGACAACATGGCCTTCGACAGCAATCCCAGCGGCCAGAACCTGCCGGCCCTGGAGGAGCGCGAGGAGGTGGGAGGAGAGGGAGAAGAGGAGGGCGGGGACACCCCGCAGTCTGCTAACTCGGGGGCGTCCTATGGCTTCGACTGCTCCAACTCCAACTCCAACGCCCACTCCACCGCAGAGAGCTGCAGCAAGAGCCCCGGTATCTTCTCCCTGGAGAACGAGGACCAGCTCCCCGAGGAGGCCAAGGACCCCTCCCTCATCAAAGAGCTGACCCTGCCCGCGGCCGCCGCCCTGGTGGACCTCCTGCCCCTCGGCCCGGCAGGGGAGGTGCAGCCCAACCCGGAGGAGCAGCAGTACATGCTGTGCGGGAAGCCGGTGGCGGAGCTGCCAGACCAGAGCGCCATGGGAGGGGCCCTGCCCCAGGAGCCGGGCCTGCCCCTCTCCACCCAGCTCGCTGGGGAGGGCCCCGACACCCAGGCCCCCTACTACTCCACTATTTGTGAAATGACTGATAACGTTCTGTCAGGTAACGTATAGTCCCGCACCTGTAATGCACCCTCCTCCCCCATCCTCTTTATTGGTGTTCATTTTCTCTCCAGCTGGGCTAAATGTGTTAGACGGGAGGGCGAACGGGAGAGGGGAAACGAGAGAAATTGAAGGGAAGGTAAAAGACGATGAGTGCCACTTCCCTCTATGATAAAACTATTATCATGATTATGAGTATATGGCTTAAACTCCTGTATGTGCAATAGCTACTACTATTTACTATTAGAATGGTTTTTTTGTTTGTTTTTTTCTTTCTTTTTAATTAACACTGCTTATCTGATTGCCCTGAACTGGCATGGACTGACTGGTCTCTCGCGGCCAAGTTAAATGAAAAAAGAAAAGAAAACCACGGAAAGGAATGAACTCTTTACCCTTGTGTATTTATCCTGCTCTTTTTACCGAACAAATGTTAATGAATTTATTTGTATGTTTGTTATATATATTTTTTGTTTTCTCCCCTTGCGTTGAGATTCCTGCCCCTCTTCACACTCCTCTCTCCTGCACTTTAGGGTTAGCTCACCCTCCCTTTTTTTGTTTCTTTTTTGAGTATTTACCATTTTAGCTTTGAATAAAGATTAGATATTTAACATGATATATTTTTCCCGGACAGTTTTTATTCGAATGGGGAGGGAAGGGAGAGGGGCGGGGGGTGGATTGCAAGTTTAATCATCATTTATAAATCATTTTAGTTTTAATTCACTGTGGGGCAGCACTGGTATTTTTGCTTGGAAATTCATTTCTCCGCACCCAGTCACGCACTGTTAATATAAGTTGCTGTTAATCGTTTAAACTAAATTTTCAATTTACATATTTTTTTGCAATCAATCATGAGGCTTTACTGTATAATTTTATGCAACTTGCTTCTCAAACTTGAAATGAGACTTAGTTTCCCTGCAAGAGTGAATTAAAATGATTATTTATGCAAACACTTCTGAGTATGTGATTTCAACAGTCATTCACATACAGTATCAGGGATTTAATGAAATTCCTGCTGTTGCAAGTTTATTGTGGTCATGGAGAGGTGGTTGGATTCCAACTGAAAGGGTTTTTCAAAATTCGACAAACACATTTTACCGCCTCCTGTCCTTCTCCCGTTTTGATACACCATCTCAAGATGTACACATTAGCAAGATTGCCATCGTACACACACAGTATTTTGCATTCGTTTCGACGGACATGTTAGGACAGGCGTTGCTTCTCTGTGTAATGGTGATTTATAGACTAGTATTTTGGCACAAACCCTTCTAGTGACCTCGTTTTCCATCCTAGTGTCAACCTCCAGAAGTGTGTGTGTGTCTCTGACCACCCTCGTACAGCCTTTCTCCACACTCGCATCTCAGGGGCTGAGAAGGGATGAGCAGGTCTTTACATTTTGTGTGCAATACTTTACTTTTCGATGTGGGTGTGACGGAACCCCCTGTAATTCCCCCCCCCCCCCCCTTGCCTCTGCAGCCTGTACTAACATGTTCCCAGATCAACCAACATGACCGTACACAAACTGTTCCTCCCTTAAATGGCTCTCCCCCCCCCCGACCTTCCCTGACCAACAATGAGTCGGTCTAATGAGTGGTGAGGAGACGAATGTATGTGTCAATCAAGGTGACGTGATTGAGTGTGTGTGTGGGGGGGTGCGGCGGAGTCCATGTTCCTCAGCGAAACACCTGCTGCTGTTCTCATCTCTTTGCCCTGCCTGTTCCTCATCCTGAACCAGAGGAGGAGCCCTGGGGGATTTAACTCTTTATTGCGAAAGACGTTCTCGCTGCTGCCCTTCCCGTTGCGTTAGTAGTCACGGCTCACGCCTGTCACCAAACCCTCCAGTGCGGCCTGGTGTTACCGTTACAGTTGTGTTTGTGCCTTGCGGATTGGACAGACCTGTCGGAAGGGGCCAGATGTGTGCTGTCAAAGCCAAGCCTGCAATGCCTACCCTGGTTTTGGAACAGCCCATCTTTCACCGTCGCGTGTGTCTGTCTTTGTCTGTTGCAGTTCGATTTTCCAAAGTGTGTATTTATTTATTTTGTATCTGTCAAAGTGCATGATTGGCCCTTCTGAATGGGGTCACTTATTTATTTTCTTCCCCCTCTGCATGTTGGTGTAAATTAAGTTTATTCTGCCCCTGTGCTTGCGTATTACCACAGTTTTGTTGTTTTTGGTTGCACGTTGTTTAACCTGGGCAGTCTGTCACCCCACCGGTACATGAGGGGAATGTGGGGTGAAGCAGTCTGCTTTTGCCTTCTGTGTACCTGCATGGTGAAGGCTGTCATTGTGCATGTGTCTTTGCTGACTAACCAGCCCACGGGATGTGTCCTTTCTTGTTAGGCTTTTGGTTTTATTTTATTTTCTGTTTCCTGCACAGTTCTTAATGGTTACTGCATATACAGGATGTGGCCGCTTTATTGCACAAAAAAAAAATTCTTTGATCCAAGTTCCTCATCTAAAAAACAAAAAAAGGATACCTGGTTTCTCTCTGCTTTGACTAATCTCTAGCCCATGCCCTCTAGTACCATTTCCCCCCATGCTTCCCTTTCTATATGCTGTGTTTCAGGCTGTCACTGTCCTTACCCACAATGCCTTTCAGGTTTTCATTTTTCTTCAGAAGAGTGAAGATGAGTTTCTCTATCGGTTTTGCTGCAATACGGATATGTAGAGAATAAGTCTGTAATTACACACACTCCGATTGGCTTTCCCTGTTAAAGGTGCACTATGCAGGATTTTTAGCCTTGCTCTAGTCCGGTGTTTACAATTAAATAAGTCCTCCATCCTAAACCCCGCCCACTCGCCTCCATTGAGGCAGGGCCAGAAACATGCTCGAGGCAGTGCTGTTAGCAAAATGTCAAGTGAATATGAAATTAAAATAACATTTTTAGCAACATGCATTGTTCTATATGGATGGTAACAGCAATTCGGCAGTGTTATAACCATGAAATAAACACTTGTAATCCGCTTCCCTACCACATCGACCCCTGCTTCTGCCTCATCTTCCTACTGCCCTCTGCAGTTGTAATTGGCGATTCTATCTTTTGCAACCTAAATGTTGCCAGTGGTTTTAAGGATTTTAACATGTTGGATGACATAAAACATTAAGCTCCTGTGGGAGAAGAAAAAACACTCAAATAAAGCTGTAGCCTGCAATCATTCTTGCGGGCACAAATTCAATTAATTTTTATTTGTATAGCGCGAATGACACCAGGTTGAGAAAATCGGAAGTTTTAAAGTGATCTCATTTCATTATTTAACTGTCAAACCCATTTCCAACCTTGTGATCTCAAGCCTGCATCCTCTTTTGTACTGAGAAATGGTGCAATGAGCTAACATCATTCTGAACATTACTTTAGAACTGATGTAACGACAGAATCCTGTGAGGAATATACCAGCCCATATTTTGTCTATCATAGCTGGCTAATACCCTTGTAAAGTAAATTACTTTATTATGAAGATATTTGATAGAGTTTATACAAAAGATGCCAGGCTTCGGCCATCTAATTACATAGATGGACAGGTCCAACCGAAAGCACAGCACGTGACTTTTCATACCCTTGCAAAACTTCAGCTGTTGCCATCGAGGAAAAGCAAATCTGAGGTTTACTCTGCTTCTTTAATGTGACCTGTAGGCTTGTTTAGCTTCGCTGTAGGCGATTATGGTTCTTGAATTGTGCTTCACCTCTGCCATTACAGTAGCCAGCTCTCGACAAACTGAAATGTGATCCCACCTGACAGGCTCTTTGGCCACACCCACCCCTCCCTACACAGAAAAGGGCACCACAAGAGCCCAGAAATGTCCCAAACACATTTTATAGGCAGAGGAGTAAGGTTTTGGCATTTTTTATTCCAATAGATTGCCAGTGCACCATAGATATGACTGCATGGTTATTTAATATTATTTTCTAGGTTAAAAAGCCTGTATAGTGCACCTTTTAAATGGCTATAAATTCTTTGGCCATGAAGGGTATTTGCAACCATTCTAAATTTGCTGGTTTACCATCATAAAACCGTTACAGAAGTGTAGCAGAATATTACTTCATGCTAATTTTATGTCTGAAATGTTATATTTTAAACTAGATGTGTGAATCTACTCTTTGGAATTATACAAACACACAATTCCTTTTTGGCCCAGCTCGGTCAGATCTTTGATTTTTAGCCATTTGAGAATCTTGGATCACGATTCACCAGTGTAACACGTCCACTTGAATTGTATCCATTGGCTACGTCTCATGCCACTGTGTAGCTGGGCCCAATAAAGTGACCACACCCTGGATTCTATAGATTGAAGAGGCCAGTGATTTTTCCATGTCTCTACGATCACAATTTTTGTGTGTTTGTAATTTATGGATGGAATGGCCTAGGGCTCTTGGGTAAGTGATCCATTTTAACTACACTCTGAGACCCAGTTGCATATTTTCACATCAGAGCAGTGGGAAAAAGTTAATTAACTGGTTTAAGTGGTCAGAGGTTGGTTTTATTACTGTCTCACCGATAGCTATTTGGCATGAAACATTCAATAACATTTGTTACAAAAGTTTTATTTTATTTTATTTATTTGCACAGTTTGCTTGTGTCAACTACTGGATACTAATGTCCACATTTTCATTGAAATTTTTTTATAAAATCAGTTTATTAAATACTTTCCTCTGGGTTAAATGCCTGGTGACTTCAAATTGACCAGGGCCAACATACATTTCTTACATTCATGATTCACTTTTCCACCAACCACCTTTTTTCTGCACATTTAGTAGTCACTTCCATATTTTCTCGCCAGATGAGGGCTATTTTTTAAGATGGCAATTTATCCCCATCTTGGAACCTTGTTCCTCCCCTGCTTTCACCGTAGTTCTTTTTTAAACACGCTTGTGTCCCGATATTTTTTCGGGTTTTTGTAACACAGGTGGGCAGCAGCAAGCGGAAGCTCAGGAAGGCGTGGCGTCTCCGTCGCTGAGGAAACAGCCCTGCCCGCTGCCCTGCGATCACGTGAGCCAGCCCAGGCCCCCTGCGGACCTGCCCCTGAGGGCTACCCGGCTGACGCCCAGTGCGCAGCTGCGCAGGCTGGAGCAGCACCAGCAGCAGCTCCTGCAGATGCAGCAGAGCCGGCAGAGGCCGTTGGAGAAGGAGGAGGAGGAGAAGGAGGAGGTGGTGGTGGAGCAGGAAGAGGATGAAGAGCAGCAGAGGCGGGAGCAGCAGCGGCAGTTGGAGCAGCAGAGGCAGGATCTCCTCCAGCTCCAGCTGCACCTGCAGCAGCAGCAGCAGCAACAGCAGGAGCAGGAGCAAGAGGAGGAGCAGAAACGCAGGAGGCAGATCTTACAGTGGCAGCAGGAGCTGGAGCAACAGCAGAGACAGCAGCAGCAGCAGCAGCAGCAGCACAACAAGGCCCAGACCACTGTCCTGCTGTCCCCCTCCTCTGGCCTCTGCACCATCTACGAGGCCATGGAGACCAGCGATGAGGAAGAGGAGGAAGCTGAAAAGGAGGAAGAAATAAAGGAGCTGGTGAAAGGAGTTGAACAGAAGTATGAGGAGAGGGCCTTGGTGGAAGAAGAAAGAGGTGACTATTCCCCCTCTCGCGCCGTCCCGGTCGCACGCGATTCTCCCATAATGCCCGATTCGCCACGACGTGTGGAGCAGCGGCGCCCCATCCCATCAGACAGCCCCCTGGCCTCCCCCTCTGATGCCCCACAGCTGGACCTGGACTGGAGCAAGAAGGTGGACATCGTCCAGCAGCTGATCAACGAGACCCTGCTGCTGGCTGGGGAGGGCTGCCCACCCCTCTTCCTGCTGCCGGGGGGGGGCGGGGGCACCCTCAGCCCCCTAGAGAGCAGCCTGTGGCCCAGCCTGCTGCCCCCGCTCACCCCACCCTCCGCCACGGTCACCTCCGTCAGCAGCTTCTCCCCGGAGGACCAGGGAAGCTCCCCCCAGGGCGAGTGGACCGTGGTGGAGCTGGAGACTCACCACTGAAGGACAGCAGTGGCCCCTCCCCTTTGGGACCTAGCACACTACACACAGCAACAGCACATCACAGGTCAACCACTCCGACTGCACCAACCCACCATTAACACTGAGGACAACGCTAATGTACATTAAACCATTTTTTGGGGAGGTGTGGGGTGAAGAACCTCCAAAATGACCGTGCCATATCATTTCCAAACTAGACATTGTCCCTTTAAATGAATTTCCAGGGATATTTCTCAATGACACTAAAGTACACGGGTTTGAAAAAAACTACTGATGACCAGTTTTGTCTGCAGGAAAAATGTCTTTTTGGATCTGTCTTGAACTTTGACTGTTTAGTCTTGACACTGGGGTGTGGCTATTGATACAGAATTGGTAGCAAGAACCATTTCAATAAGAGGGAGAACTCCTAAACCAATAACTGGTCTATTTAAGAGATCGCAAATTGCACTTGTCAAATAATATTTACTTCCCTTTTATGGTCCTAAACATTTGGAGGAAGGGTGCTGATTAATAATGGGATTGCACTGGAGGTGCACCAACCAGAGCTGTCAGACAGATATGACTTCTGTGCATCCATATTTAGTATTTATTGAGTCATTTCATTCATGAAGTTTTTCATTCTAAATGTGATTTGAAAGGATTTTCATCTTAGAAGGACATATGTTGTGTACTCTGAGCTTTGCCACAGTCTGATTGGTTCACAGAACCAATACTCTTGCTTGAAAGCACAGGGATGAACACTGACATGGAAACATGCATCAATTGGATTGGCCCACCTAATGGGTGGTATGGTCAAATATGAGGAGTGAGCAGTATCCATGAAGAGATGGCAAGGCTCTGGTACGTGTATTTATGCAAATTTAGAGGTACGTTCTTGATTTAAAATTGAATCAATAGCTAATGATACTGTGAGGGGAGGGAGGTGGGGGGGTGGACTTGCTTGTTCTGCTCAGTCATGGGGTGGGGGGGTCAGTCTGTCAGGTTGGCTTTCTGTGGTCATTAATGCCATAATGAGTAATCAATGATGAGGTAAACCGTGGGGGGGGGGATTAGAAGGAACTGCACTGAGATGCAGTTATAAAAAGGGCTATAAGCCCTGGAAGGGTAGCCAAAGTCTAGCACATTCTGGATATTGGTATGGACTTGCAGAGGTACGGACTAAGAAGGGAAGGCAGACGGCGTGCACAAACGCCAAAAAACCTTGGATGTAGGCATCGAGGGAGTCCTACTCTGCCTTCTATCACTGACTTATAGAGATTCCGGAACATTCCTAACTCTTAATTTCACTTGGGAGTGAGTACACGGAACATTCCAACCTTTTCATGTTGCTTGTATTTAACAAAGCCTTGTGGTGCTTCCAGTTGTAGCTGTTGGGTTCTGCGGGAGCAGTTGCATGGCACTGCTGAGAGAACCCTGTGCCGTGTGCACTGGTACGTCCTGCCGCTCTAATGCTTCTGTTCAGGGTGCCAGGGAATCAGGGACGCAGTCTTCTGTACAGAGGGGAGGTTTTTAAACTGTATTTGTCTGCTTGAGAGGTGCTGTGAGGACATGGGGATCACACAAGTCAACAGGGTGAGTGATATAGCTTGGCTGTTCCACACCCTGTTGTCTATTAAAAAAATATAAAAAATTTATGTAGACAGCTGCTTTGAGAAACCATTACAAATATTTGGCTTCAAAAAGGCATAAAACTCTGATTAAATGGCCAATGTTGGCTGTTCCTGCTTGAGTACAGATTAGCGTATGGACATGCTCCTTGGTAATGGCTGCCGGCCCTGCGGAGTGCCGTGTTATTGGCTATAATGTTGCCCAGGGCTGCAGCTGGCAGGGTCGTTCTCGTTGCATCACCCCCCCAGTCTTCCTGCACAAGCTGCGCACGAAGTGTTCTCCGCCAGCGCCGTGACTGCGCAGCTCAGTTGGCGGTTTTGTGGAACTATGCACTGTACTGAATGCAGTAGGTGCATATTGAATATCTGATGTACGTTAAAATGTCCATTCAATTTGCCTAACGAAATTCACCCATGCATCGGGAATAGCTACAGATATATGGCCCAAATCAAATCAGAGCAGCTGTTTTCATATCATATGCGTACATCCGACTTATGACTAATGGCCTCCCTGCTCACATCTGCCTGTCACTGAGTGAGTGAGTGAGTGTGCCAGATCTGGTAATTTTATTACTCATGGGGCCAGCCCTGCCCATCCTTTCCAGCATGAGTTGGGTTTATCTTTATATTCCACTAATGCACTATTACAGCTATGAAGATCTGTACTCTGCTCATGGTCAAATTGTACCATCTGGGTTTACACCTGCAGGTGCTCAAGTCTTGCATTACATCATTCTGCAGTGCATGATTCTGCACAGCTTGTGGTGTTTGCTTTCAGTTCAAAGTTCAGTTGAAGTGTGATTCTGCGGGTGACTGGGTAATTGCTGGAATACACATGTTGTTTTGTTTTGGCTGGAGCCATTTGGTTGTATGTTGTTTATAAACCGTAGTTTACTCAGAAATTTACTGTAGCTAATCTGGAGTAGCCAGAGTCTCCATTCTGACTGGAGATGAGTCGGTACACGCACAGATAGGAATAGATAGCCAATCTAGCCAGCATGTTTTGGGGGACCTTGGAAATGGAAGTCCCTCAATCTAAATGCAGTCAGGCGCTATGGTCTGTGCACCTTATACCGGGGGTCTAGGCTCTGTGAATCTTAAACGGCGTTGCCTCTCTGAGTTTGAAAAAGAAATGCTCTTTTCAAATGCAGATTAACCAATCTGTTTGCTGTCTTTTCCATCAATGGTATTGCTGTGCTTCTTAGCACTGCCACTTGAAGTATAGTGTAGATCAGTGCATTACCAATGTGAAGGATTAGTAATGTGGGCTTCCATCATAGATCCAAAGTGGCGCGCACAATGCGTTTGCTGGAGGAAAAAAATAAAAAAGCTGAACTTTTTCTGTTTTACTCTTGTATTGTTTTAGGGTTTGAATTTTGTATTTTTTAAAAAGGGAAAATATTATAGAGCTAGTTAAATATTGCTTTATTTTTTATTCTAGAGGTATGAAGAGCTGTGAAGTAGTTTTATGATGATAAATTATGAAAATTATTTATAGATTTAGACATGAATCAATTGTTTTAGAGTATTAAAGTTTAAGGGTACATAGTTACTGAGGAGAAATATTTATTTAAATTTCATGTAGCTTAAGTGTTTGTGTGCGCTAGATGTGGCTATTAGCTTAATTTTATTTTGTAATGCATGATTTTCTTTGAATTGTATTATATGGATTTCATATCTCGTCAAGACCCAGAAACTGGTCCAATGTTTTCTGTACATCTGGTCTGAATTATTTCTATCAATTAGGGATTTGGTAAAGTGGTAGGGATTTATTCACCAAATACTCAACTGATTAAATTCTGGCCATGAAATGTCTGTGGTTAATGTGTCTTAACCAGTTAACGGTAGATAATGTTGAATGTTCCTGGAATGAATACTTTCACTTAATCCTCCCGTGGTTCTATTGTGTCCACACACATTTATCATTATTCCCCTCTAAAAGGGTTAAAATGGTGAGAATTGATCACTAGTGAGTGGCAGTGGACAACTTAATACAGTACCTACTGTAATACAGGAATGGGGTATCCATCACAACCCATTAAAAGTGAGTGTACAATTACAATCACATATTGAAAATACTTGTGTAAAATTGAACCCGTACCCTTATACCCTTTGTCTTTTTTGTTATTTAAAATGAGACTCCATTCTAGGTGAAGAGTTTCACATGAAGCTGTCGAGCAGTCTAATTTGAAGGATTTCTGTAGCTGGGGTGATTTTGTTGGACACAGGAACTCAATTTCTTTTCCATTGCTGTTTTTTAAGGACTTAATTGACTGTTTATTTTTGTTTCCTGAAAATAAAATTAAGTTGTTTTTTTGTTTTTTTAAAGTGAATTATTGTTATTTTTACAAAGATCGGCCATTGTTCTGCTGTAATTCTGGTTGTTGACACAATTGTATCTGTTGTAAGGGTAAAGAAATGTTCAAGACTCATTCTCACTTGTTTTGTGTTTCTAAGAGTAAGTGCTTGCTCCAGCTTCACATACCACTCCATTACAGTCCAAGCCTGTTTCACATTCCATTCATTTCAGCATTTAGCAGATGTTCTAATCCAGAGCAATTCGCGTTTTTGCATGAAATCCGTTTCTACAGCTGGATGTTTACTGAAACGGTTCAGGTGTTGTACCCTGCTTAATGGCAGTGCCCCAGCTGGGAATCAAACTTGAGATACAAGCCCAGTTTTCAAACCAATAGGGGGCCGTTTTAAGAATAGAAGCCATTTTGATGAATACTGCCATTTCTGCAGGGCAGTAATTTATTCATAAAGGACAGAAAAGGGGATTTTTTATTAGTATATTAATTTAAAATAAATTACAGTATTTAAAATAAAAACAAAGAATAAGACAAAATACAGGAGTATGAATGTTTAAAATGAACTTTTAATTAACTAAAAGTGAACAGATATCAGATGCTGAAATGTTGTGTGGCTGACTGACAGAAACAATATCTTACAAACGATAACTCCACGTCTCCTCCACATGACCCTGCACTTACCAACTAGTGAACACAAGATATAACAAGCTGCACTTTGGTGAAGAGTAGGGGCACAGTCTACAGTGTTTGTGTTTGTGTGTGTGTGTGCGCACGCATTTACATCGGTGAGTCTCTTAATGTGGTCATTGCACTGTTTGCTTGGCCCTCCTGAGTCAACAGCACCCCCAGCAGGCAGTCTGTGGCAATGCAGATAGAGGGCTCATCCATACCCAGGCGGAGCAGATGTTTATACTGGCCCAACGGTACAGAGCACAGCACCCTGGGAGACACGGTGGGTAAAGGAGAGAGAGCCACTGGAGGACTGTCATTATAACTGAACTGTCTCCATTTACAAACTGAGTACTCGCCGCAAACTTAACACTTATCACTGGTATCTCCTGCTTGGTGATGTTGGTGCTGTGGAAAGCCATAGCCCTAAAGCGGCATCTTTAGTTGCCACTGAAATGTATGTTTATACGGCTTCGTACAAAAATGAAGCTGTATAAATATGCATGAAAAACTATGACTGGCATGGCTGTCTATATGTATTACAAATTTTAATTTTCTATGGATTATAATTGATGAATAAAACTGATCACACGATTGTTACTAATGTCGCACAAAAAAAACAGCAAGAGACTAATGTTTTTGTATATTTTTTATATAATAGTTTGGCCATATTTTTTGCTTATGAAACTGTTTTGTTACCCTATATGCTCTTACTTGGCTCACTTCTGATTCTGCACATACTGGTGCAGAGATGGTGTCATTCTTTGTCAAAGTAAATTTTAATGATTCCACTTAAAAGTTATAAGAACTACTAACTACAAGAAAAAATATTGTGCAGAATATTGTTGAAGTAATTAAGGAACTACCTGATATTTCCCATAAAATACAAAACCAGGCAATGATTCATAAAAACTGACTGAAAAGCATGTATGTGGGTGCTAATGTGAACGGGGATATGAATGTGAGACATCTGGCCATGGTAGTGTCAGGATGAGTGAGAGGAGGTGCACAGAGGGTCTTTACCAGTCATAGATGTCCTCCTCTTCAGGGTCTGGATCGGTCTGGATCCACTGGCCAATGGTCCAGCACCTGCTCGTACAGCACCCTGGTCCTCGCTCGCTCACCCTCTCAGGCACATCCTCATAGCACAGGAAATAACTCCAGAGGACAGACAAATACACATACAAATAGTGCCACATGCATACACACATGTAGAGAGATGAGGGGGGAAAAGCCATGTGCACCAATGTGCCTCTTTACAAATGAGGTGCTGGTTGAGGTAAGATTTTAAAAAAATTGGGAAGGGGGACAAATGTCTATGGTTACCTCTTACATTCCAACCACATGCTCTATAAATCATGTGGACTGACATTGTTAACGTAAAAATCATTTAAAATATTTTCTCTTATTTCCCTTGCAATAAAATGTCAGTCGTGATTGTTTCTCCCAAGAAAATATCTTCCTGTATGTTTACCTATATGTTTCTGTATTATATAATGACTGTGCTATCTCTAATGCCCCCTTAACTCTTCCAATTTATGTATAGCCCAATTTGTCTCTCTGTGACCCAAATGTTACCTCTCTAACCATCCCTGTTATTTACCTTCTAGCACACCCCCACTCCCTTAAGCTTCACTCACTACTCAGTGCTGCTGCCTCCTCTCCCTTGCTCCTCCTGGTCTCTGTTTATCTCTTCTCGCTGCTCTCTCTGTCTCTCCACGTTCCAGCGCATACGTTTGTACGGCCCGCGACCCGACCGCGCGTCGAAAGGGGCGGGTCGGCAGTACCGGAACGCGGACACCCTGATGCGGTCCATCTGGCACTGACCGATGTAGAAATGAGACACGCTGGAAATTGAGGAGACGGTGGGAAAATGCACAGCAGCGGGGTTGTGTCACACCAAGCCAACAGACGTGTGTCGTGTATGAATGTTTGCGGCCCACAAATATGCGTTTTACCTCAGAGGGTCTGTTTCCTCCAGGGACAGGAAGTTAAAAGAGGCGTACATCAACACAAGCTGTTCCAGACGACTGCTCAGCTGCTGAGAGAACCCTAACAGCTGCAGAGATAAATGGGGGCAGAGAAAAATATGTAAAAAATGAATCCCAGCCTATATAATCCATCAGCCTGCACTTTATCTAATCATATAGCTCTATCCTGCTTTTTTTATTATAACCCACCCTATCCCACCCCATGGGTCTCACCCGTGTCCGGATGTAAGGGGGCAGTGCAACTTGCTGAGGCATGGAACTGCGAGCAGTGGACTCCAGGTATGTAAAGTAAGGCTGGCATGTGCGCAGAAATGTGGGGACCACAAGAGCCAGGCCCTCTTTCGGCAGACGGTCATGCCTATGCATCAAAGTGAGAAAACGATATTTTCTACACTAATATTGTACATTGAATATCAAACACTCAAACTTACACAATAAACTATATAAAATACTTTAAATTATAAAATGCTGGTCATTGAGCATGTACCCAAATGTGGGTGTCTAGTCTACACACCCATATAAATCACACCTAGTATTCTACCTTACCTGTACACAAGGTGTGCCTGGAATTCATCTGCTTTATTTAGAAGGTTCTGAAGCTGCTGCTCAATTAGTTCAAACTTGTCATTCCTTTTGTTGATGTCGTAAGAGGGGGAGGATTCTGGGGGAGCCTGCTCAATGCAGTATTTCTGTCCACATTTGGGGGAAGCCAGAGCACTGTCGACTGAAAATGCAAACAACACGTCACAAAAATGTAATTCAGTTTGCCTGTTTACTTTTACGATTTTATATAATTGAAAAACATTTTTAATTAAGACTTTATATATGCTTAGCATGATTGTACATTTTTGTTTGGCGGCCCTTGTGTTAACGTTAGCCTGCCCCTCACCCTTTATTAGGTCGGCGGGTACTTCTGGACGTTTCGCTGTCAGCTGGTGAAGCTTTCCCAAGTACACAGACGGCTCCTCGGGAGATACTACGTTGTCTGTCATTTTCAACATCCACCTTTAAAAACATCATTCTGTTTATGTCACTAGCTAAAGGCTTATTATTTAGCCTTCACATGTAAACCAACAGATGTCACGTGCTTTGTAGTCATGCTAGTGTTAAAAACTAAGTTGCACTGTTATCGGCTACTTGTGTAGTTGTATTAGTAACGTTAACTATGTTTTAACAGACAATCCAAGAAATAGCTGAAAGTAGCTTACGTTAGTTGCGCTAATGCGTTTTTGCCAGTGTTGTGGCAAAGTGTTCGGTGACCGCGAGCTAACTCGCCAAAAACTAGTATCACAAAATCTTACCTCGTGTATATATGAACGCAATTCCCGCCAACCAAATGAGACGGTCGTTGTCAATGACGTACCAAACCATGCGTCGTTCAGTGATTGTAAGCCATATTGTTAAAAAAAAAAAAAAAAAGAAGAAAATACAGGCTCTTGCTGTAGCAAAGTACCGTTAAGTTGTCATCTTGCAGAAACGTGCTAAAATATGGGGATTTAATGAACATCCTCAATGCATGTTGGCATGTGTCCATTCACAAGTTACAACAAATCCTCACGTTAAAAGGTTGTTCATAATATCTGTCAATACCACATTTAAAAACATCACTGTTTTTAAATAATGTTTCTGGAAATAATATGAATGGCCCTGCTATCCATTTTTTTATGTTCATATATTTTATGTGGGGTACAGCGTTGTTGCTGGGCGCAGTTTACCTTTAAAATGCATGTATTTCATTAATGAAGTCATTTGTAAAAGCTTTACATTTCCATTGCCTATCAATTACATCCCTAGTTCATTGGTTCTCACTCAAGAGAAAGTCCAGCTATTTTAAGGCACCGACCATTGTCGAACGCTAGGGGGCTGTATGTTTCTTCGCATGCACCATTATTTTCCAGAGAAGGTGAGTATAGCTTCCTGCCTGTAGATGGCGGTATAGGAGAAATAAGAGCGATATGATATAATTCTGAATAACATATCATTATCTTTATCTCAGTTTTGATTTTGAAATGGCAGAGAAAAACTGTGAGTTATTGGGCATGCACGATTATGGTAAGCAACATAAGCAGTTTTCAGTATCTTGTATGTGTGCGTGTTCCTTTCAGCATTTATGTGTTCCCAGACTTTACACGGTCACTGTCGTCTCTTTAAGCAGACAGCTACCCAAATATCTGATTTGCATGGAACCCGCACTTAGAAGGAAGCCTTGTTGGACAAGTTTGTGCATTTTCATGTCCTTGTTTTGGCCTGCCCTCAGATTGTGTGTCTGAAGAAAAGAGAAAGCCAGCTTTGCGTTACTGTGTCAGGAAAAGAAAATATTCGAGAATTCACCTCTAGATGAAATCTGTTACGGTATCTTGTATAAACTATGCTTGTATATACATAATTTATGTATAGTCACAATGCCAAAAATGTATTATTGGTAATGGCATCCTATACAGTCCAGAATTATTGGCACTGACTTTGTGGAAACTATTTACTTTCACTGTAATAAAAATGATTCTTATGAAAAACTAGTTTGGGACTAGATTAAGCTGTAATTTACACAGGAATAGTATGGAACACATGGTTGGCTAAATGGCTGTAAGTCATCAAGGGTCTGAGGTATCAAACAAACCTCAAACCATCACTGCTGCCAGATACGCAGTAGATATGGATAGATTGCTTTAAGGGTTGTTTCTCCTGGCTCATTTTCCTATAAAAATAAGTCAGGTGAAACAACCCGTAAAGTGATCCATCCATATCTACTGCATATCTGGCAGCAGAGTGATGGTTTGAGGCTCGTTTTATACCTCAGGCCCTTGATGATTTACAGCCATTTAGCCAACCATGTGTTCCATACTATTCCTGTGTAATTTACAGCAAAATCTAGTCCCACCCCCAATTCCCATAGAGATCCATTCAAATACAGAGAGGTTATAGTATCACTTGTAAGAGTACCTGAAAATAAGATATCAAAAGTCTTTTGAACAAAAAATAAAAGAATAATAATAATAATAATAATAACTTAGTTTCTAAATAAAATACTACATACTACTGTATTTCAAATCATGAGTTATTTGTAAATTGACATGTTGGCAAAAAATAATCCTATTTGAAACTGTCGCGCTGGTATGCTGACGACAAACATACTCCTATTACATGAAAGAATCTCACAAACGTCATCCTACATTAACAAATGAATGAAGAGTCTACAGAAAGGGTGATCAACAGTTGGTATTGAGTAAAAAAGGCGCTGCTGCCAGTTCAGGATTGAATACAAAAAGACCAGTCACATGACACGTTGGGCGCGCTCCCGTGTCCTGCCTCCCTTCTGTTGCTCAAGCATCAGGCGGAGAGCTTCAGCGAAAGAGAGTGGCCTCCCGCTCGAACCATCAACGGTATTCTAGTGGAGGAGAGTGCCAACCTGCAGCCGGGGTTAAACTGGGCGAAAATCTGTTCTTACTGCTGAAGACCTCTGCCTTTTCCAGGAATCTTCTACAGGAGAGGCCGTCCAATATCCCTGCGCTTGAACGGATAATGGAATACCGCGACTGTAAAGAGGGGTTGTGTGGCATGTGATATGGGGATTGGCGTGCGTCGGGGATGCGATATTGGAACGAGAGAGAAAGAGGGCGTTCTTTAGTTCTCCAGCGTCATAGCTAACGTTAGCTAGCTACGAGGGTATCAAGCGAGCTTCAACCTGAGCCCGTTCGGCAGATATCTGGTTCCTTTCATATGAGGCTGTACACATTTTTAAAGCCGTATAGCTGTTAGCTAGCTAGTTACTCAGCTACCCATCAACTGATAACTGTAGCTACTCGGCTAACCAGCTACCAACCATCGTACAACGCATCCCCTTAACGTTAAGTCAATACAGATAATGTGTTCAGATGTGTTGAATATTTTATGCCGTTTTATTATTTTGAAACCCACTGTTATACATTGAACGAGACAGAATAAGTCAACAGACAAACGGTGTGTTCCCAGTAATGCTGATTGGGATGGTCAGTTGGATCTGAACAGCGGCGAAGTGGCGACACGGTACTCTGCGGACTAACTCAGTTTTTGCTTCTGGACTTTTCTTGGTGGAAGTTTGCTTGATTAAAACACTTCTGTTCAAAACATTTGTTGGAGGCGAAGATGGAATTTTTTGTTCATCAATGACATAAACTGACAATCTGGAGGAAAAAAACACCCTTACAAAGCTGTGTAGTGTTCAATGCAGCTTGCATGACATAACGTTAAGCACACTGTTGCTTTGGTAGCTCATAGCAAGCTCGTTAAATTGTCTTTGAAACTTGACAGCATAAAACGATGGCGAACGACTCCATACAAGTAAGTTAAAGTTTTATACAGCCGTTGCTTCTTATGGATAACGACATTTTTCGCATGTTCCCTTTTCTGAAATATGAACCCGTCTACGCTCTCCACGTGTCCTTTTGCATTATCCCAATAATCCGAAACGGTTTATGGTGTGTTGTCACGTCATCGGACTGCTTTGTGATAGAGCTCGAGCGCTTTCCCAATGGCGTTAAATGTTCAGTGCAGAACAGACGCGGTGGGACGGGACAGGTGACGGATGAGATTCAGAACTGCAGTCACCTTGACGTTCCGGTCCGTGTGTTTGTCGGTACTGGTATGACTTTAGATTTGAAGCGGGTACAATACTGGCAGGTGTTTACGAATACAGATCCAACCGAAACTCCTGCTGTTCAGTTCTTGGACAGTATGTTTGTGTTACGTTGCTCACTGCTGAG
Source organism: Ilyophis sp. 1 JC-2022 (assembly GCA_022702515.1). Classification (NCBI taxonomy): domain Eukaryota; kingdom Metazoa; phylum Chordata; class Actinopteri; order Anguilliformes; family Synaphobranchidae; genus Ilyophis; species Ilyophis sp. 1 JC-2022. The sequence continues at coordinate 50,955,846 of CM040405.1, read as the reverse complement.
TGTCAAATATAAATATTTATGTTTGCAGCCAGTCACCTGTTAACTTCTGTGTGTAGGCTATGTGCGTTGAAGAATAAATGTTGAAGAATATGTGAGAACCTTTTTCGCCACTTTGAAATGCATGACTACTTTTAAGAAACTACAATAAAGCAGTTTGTTAAATGTAACCGTGATAGACTTGGGGTAGACTTAGGATGATGAGAGGTAACGTTACAGATGGGTGACCACATTAATAAAAGTAACATAGATACAATTACAATAGGTGCTACTGGAAAGGTTGTCATTTCATTTTACATTTCAGTTTAAAATGTGTTGTTTGTATGTGGGGCTGTTCGGAATGGGGTTTAATTAAGTGTCTGGTTACACAATTCCACCCTAAGGCCCTTGAAACCAGTGGTGTGAGGATATTAAAAATTAAACGGTGTTCTCACACTGGCATCAGTACGTCGCCTTGTCTTTCCCACCCAGTGTAGCTCCTCCTGTTTCTCAACCTCAGTGTAGGTTGCAAACTGACCAGCTGCAAGACTGGGCCTGGGACCAGGCCATGGTCCTCAGCAGAATAGCGCTCGGACTTCCTCTGCAATGCTGGCAGTATTCTCATGGGCCTGACTGCTATATCCTCCCCAGAGCTACTCTGGTGCTGATTATCATGTGTACATGTGAGTGAGCCCATGGCTAGTCCTTTGCATTTTGACTGGTTGTGCTGGCCTGGCATCTGTATAATTGTTTCTCTGTATGGTTCAACAGCCAAAAACCTACACTATGAGTCTGTTGGCTGTTAGACATGTGTGAGTTGAAACCCTGAACAGACTGGATTGCACATTCTGAATCTAAAGTAAGCCGAAACGGCAGTGGTTTGGTTATTCCTACAACGAAGCCTAACTGAAGTGAAACATAATTTGCCATAATGGTTAAGGAACCGCTCTTGTTGCCAGAAGGTTGCTGATTCAGTTTCCCATTGTGGAACTGCTCTTTTGCCCTTGAGCAAGGTACATACAACTCTACTGCTTGTGGAAATATGTGGCTGTACACATGAGGAATATGCAACATTAAAGCCTATAGCCTGCGAGTTCCAGTGTGTGAGGGTTTCTGCCAAGCAAATAAACAATTAACTCACAAGTATTTTTCCAATTTATTGTTACCATGGGTTTAAAGGCAGTGGAATTTGTCTCTTGACATGCTCCAGAACAGATAATTGAATTTAACCAACATTAAAAGCTGAAAGGAACAATGGAGTGACTCTCTCCCTCTTTCTTCTCTTACATTCTCCTATCTTTGCTCCATTCTGTGTCAAACAACGTTCACACACCTTCACTTGGGAGTGATCAAGTCTCTCTCATTCTCTCACTCGCTCGCTCTCTTTCTTGCTCTCTCGCTCTCTTTCTTGCTCTCTCATTCTCTCCTTCTCTCTCTCGCTCTCTCCACTCTCTCAGTGGGTCGTGCATCCTACTCATGCGGGCACCGATGTTAACATGTTGACATTTAGACTTTTCCATATGGGAGTTATTTGCCCTTTCGCGTGGCGAGCGCTGGCAGCTTTCACAGTGGCTGTGGGAAGGGGAGGATGAGGGGCCGGTGTCGGGACGAAGAGCGCTCCTGCGTCGTCAGACAGGTTACAGAACAGAGGAGGCCATTATCCGCACGGCTGGCTCGCTCCTCCCGCGGGCGTGCGCTCTCTGCCTCCGCACACAGGCTCGGGTCCCGCCGGCGGTTAATCTGCCTGGGCGACTTTACAGCAGTGCCTTTTGTTACACACCGGAAGACAATAATAATAATAAAAAGAGCTGTGCCCCACTGCCTCAGATTTCCTCATAAAGGTCAAAGGTGAATAGAAGAAGGGGGTGTGGTTAGTCAGTGTAGAGCTTCAGTATCTGCTTCAGCTCAGACGACATCGTCTCACAAATCCCCAGTTGCTTGCAGCGAATGAAAGGGCTGTAAAATGGTATAAACCTGTTTGTCCTCATCGTACTTCCTTGGCTGTTCCACACACACATATTCAGATCCATACATGCATATCAGATGGGTGTAGGCATACAAATTCATGCCCAACCCATGCAAACCATATACTGCTTTGTATTTAAATTATGCTGAAAGCACAATTCTTTTGTCATGCTCTTACACCCACCTGTGAATGAGCATATAAGTCCAGAATTAAGTTAATTCAATATATAACAAGCTCCATGTGCACTTTAACATCTGACACATAATTTACAAAGTATGTCCCAGATTTTTACTGAAGTTTGTCAGTGACCCCACTTCACCACCCCGAAGGTTAACAATAATTGAAACAGTGGACTTCTTATGTAATAAATTAGAAAATAATATTTTATTCTTTGGGATGGGCCAGCAGGCACTGCATACAAGAGTGTAAATGTCCAACCAAGCTCTGATCCTCGCTTCAAGTTTGCTTGTAGGCCTGCGTTGGCTCTTTAACAAGAACATTTTTATTTTGAGAACCTGGTTGTCTATTTCAGATCATGGCATGATTATACTTTTAGACTGTTGTAGTTTGAGGAAAATCTAAAGGAGAGCTTTACAATAGGCTTTTATGGGCTAACGCCAGCTCAGTGCCTTAGCGGTGGAAACCGATGGGGCGTTACGCAGATGATAAGGTATACATTTACAGGCTGCTGGACTGCCCCTTTTCCTCCCCTGCACCCCTGGGAGCCTGGCCAAACACAGTGTAAGTGACAGCAGGTGTAGTAAACGGGACAGCGATAAGCAATGTGTACTTCCTTCAGGAACCCCTGTTTAAACGGGAACGTTTCCTCTCCAAACCTCTCCCATTCTCCATTCCCCTCCCCTCAGGCCACTTCAAATAGATTGTGTCACAGCCTGACCATATCGTGGCTATCATCTCTTCCTCTTCCGTGGCATTTCTATCACTTAACAGTGTCCAGGTGGATTCTGGGAAGGGCTCTAGCCGTCTTGCGTAACTCCCCGTGAAACCCCCTCATTAGTTTGCCGCCCGAGGCTTCTCCCAATACATCCATTGGACTCTTCATTTATTTATTTGCTCTTTCCCCGTTGTGTCTCACCTCTCCGTTACACGTGGCCCTTGGCCGATACGGTCCCAGTGTGCTGCGCTGGAGTGCTAGAAACAAAGCTGCCCACATCTGACGCCGCGCCACAGCCTCTCGGGGATAAGAGATCTGTTCATTCTCACATTTCCCCTTTATTTCTGTCCCAGATGAGCAGACGTGTGTACGGGTATAGTGGTGCCATTATCAGGACGGGACAAAAGCCCTTCAGTCTAATTCTCAATGAACCCATGGCAGTCTTTCCTAATTAAATTTATCTTAGAGTGAGAGAGTCTTTTTATAAAATTTTATTGATTTATTTTTGCTTTATTGATTGATAATTCACCATCTTTAGCTGTCCTCTTTCTTTTTGGATTTCCTATTGGGATATTATTGTAGGTAGTCTATATCTGTGTGAAACTGTATGATGGCAATTAGTCTACAGTTTACAGTACTAATTCTTGATTTGTTCAGTTAACTTTACACTTATTGATTGTAATTGGGCCTTCTGTGCCTTCTTGCTGATATCACACCTCTTCCTGAGACTAACACTGACGTTCAACACTTCTTTAAGTCTCTCTGCATATGAGTGTTTATTAAATGATTTTAACGTAGAGACAGTTGATTACCAGTCTTATTTCAAGATGACTCACTGAAGAGCCTTTTGTACGCAGCCAAAAAAGACTTTCACTTGATAATCTCACAGTAACTTATACACATATTGGCCAGCTGCAACCCCCTGAATAGATGTGTGTGTACAGCCGCTGTACCTTTTGAAGTCTCCTTGTACAGAAGTGGGTGGAGTGCAGGCTGAAGCCATTTTTCCTGCTGTCTGTGTGTATTAACAGTGCAGGCTCGAGACAGTGGGGGCCACACTTTGCTGTAAACTGATCTGCAACAGAGTCTCTGCTCCCCCGCACACACACACACACCCTGTGCCGGTTCTGTCAGAACACCAGCTGTTCTCTCTGTTCCCACAGGGCTCGGTTCCATTTTATTGGAAGCCCCCACCAGCACTCCTCCATAGTAACCAAGCGTCCACTCCACAACATGGGTTTCTCACAGTGAGAGACTTCCCCCACCCTGTGCTACCGATGGCTGCTGTTCTGTTGTCATATAGTGCATAATTGTGCTTTTTGCCTGCTGTGGGTGTGTGTACTGTAAACTGGTTTTATATTACAGTATTAGTGAAAGAAAATTACAGTGAATATTCTGGAAGCTCTTAATTGTGAGAGTTACTTAATCAGCCTGCTAGTCTGGCTCTTGGTGAGGCTGCACCCGGGCTGGATAAAAATATTCAGCGACTTCACTAAAAAATGAAGAACCCATTTTTTAAAAAGGTTATGTTTTAGTGTCGGTCAGTGTTTCAACTTGAGGGGGAGACGCAATTCTAAAACCCACGTTCACCTTTAGAGTTCGGGTGAGACTGACACGTCGGGAGACAGGTGGGTAACTTGAGTGCAGTTACCTGCGGTTGCGCTGTCATGGCGATGGCAGGGAGGCGATGACGTCATGCATTTGTGTCGTGCGTTTGTGGCGGCTCCACGGGCGAGGCTCAGATTCTCGGCCCCTATACTGAACCAAGAGGACGGAGGGTTTCAACTAAGTGACTCACGTCGCTTTTTAGAGGCGGAAAAGGAAGTGGAAGGTAGAAAGAAAGAAGAGATAAAGGACAGGGGATGTGAACAGAAAGGGTAATGTGTCACGGCCCGAAGTCAACAGCTTTCTGCTCACACCGTAGCCCCCCCCCTAACCTAAAGTGTGGCTGAATTCAGCTGCTTCTCAGCTGCCATTCTTTTCTTTTTAGTTCTGGTTCAACTTGACCCAGGGGTTGAATTACACAGCATGGTGTCTTGGTTTTTTGGGGGCGGGTTGGGGGATAAGGGTTGAAGGTGGTGTTGGTCTTGATTGCGGGTTATGACCCAGCGCTACTAACAAGACGCTGCCAGAGAAAGAATTAAAGGGAGTGAACACTTAGGCACAGATGCGTCATTTGCTGTTAGCTGCCAGGGTTTTTAGGTCATTGTCCACCAAAGCTCCAGTAGGGCTGAAATTTCACTTTGCTCCTTCTGAAATTGTGTCCAGGCTCTAGTTTCCCCTCTCGCTGGTCCCCTTCTCTCTCTCTCTCTCTCTCTCTCTCTCCAGCACATCTGTGTCCAACCAGGGAGGTCGAGTTCCTGCCAGGCCCTGGACACGTCGCTGCCCACTGTCTTCACTTGGCTGAACTTGTGTAGTCTGGGCCATGTCAGTCATGGAGAGGAGCGTCTTGTGTGTCAGACGTGAAGGCCTGTTGCTGTAATGAGCCCAGTCAGCTGTGCCTTCTTTTGTTTCTCCTGTGTTTCCCCACACAATCGACTGATTTTAACAGAGAGCGGTCTGTACGCCCGCCGTGGGGCCCCAATGGAATCCATGTTGTTCTGGGGAATGGACAAAATCCTCAAGTCCAGATTTGACATTGTATTCAAGCGTTTGAGCTGAGGTGCTACCGTAAAGTAATAGCGCCGCGTGTAAACTGAATAGAAGGCGTCGCACTCGGCTTTACTCCTGCTTTCATAGTAAAAGCATGACGTTTCAACCCATCAGACAAAGGCTGGAAGCCTGAAGAAATGTCACATTTACTAATAATTACAATGAAAAGATATTTTTGTTCGTGGGTGGCTGGGAACATGTGATCAGGCTTTGGTTTGTTTTAAATCCTGGCTTTTCTCGTTAGTCTCCTTCCATTAGAGACATTGTTGTCATGAACTAGGCGACATGCTTACTTGTGTCCTGATAGCCATTAGTGATTAACTAGCTGGCCCTCAAACGGCTAGCCAATGAGCTGAAATCTCTCGAAACAGAAACAGGCCTTACAAGGTGCAGAAGACACTGAGGAAGTTCCTAAATTAAACTGTCATCTTGGTGCTCAGTACTTGCTGTTCACAGCACTTTTTTGAATCTTGTATTTTTTTAATTTGTAGGTACATTTTGTCATCATCGTGGTGACTTTAAATGCAAAGATGTCGAACCTGGAGCGACATGAGATCAAAATCCGACCAGGGAAATCATGTAAAAAGTTTAGTCTTTATTAGAGGTGGTTCTCATTACTGTATCTAACTTTGTGATGGATACATCAATGGTGTTAATATTTTTAGAAATTATAAATACCCAATAATAAATAGTATCCAACAGCAACATTTAAAGGCATATCTTCACACTACAACTAATGATTTGTGTTGCAACTGGTGCATTAAAACATAATAGTAATTGACATAATTTTAATAATTGCCCTTCCTGACAGTGTTAAAACCTGTTGAAGCTCATAAAAAATTATGATCACTTTAAATGGTACTTTTTTTTGGATTGTATTTCTTATGTAATGGGAGTGTATCTAAATGGGAATGTGTGTAAATGAGAAAATAATACATTACAACCATATGAAAAAAACACAGAAGATGAACAAAACATTTTCTTGTAGGGTCCAACCTGTACTGAAGGTGATTGCCCTCTGGTGCTGATGAAAGGTATAGACCTTGGGACCTGTGAGTCTTCAGGTACGCTTTCAGTGTAGGCCTGTTCCAGTTTTAATCTACCCTGGTGCACTTAGAGGCAAAATGGCAATTCATTCTGTTCATTAGTCGATTAAATTTTTATTAATGTGTCCATCTGTGTGTGGATTAATAGGCAGAACTGGCCCTGGAGATAAACATCTTTATCTTTGAGGCTCTCAACCCCCCACTGCCTATAATCAGCTCTGATCTGCTTTCTGTTTCCCATTAAACTGGTGTGCAGGATTTTATGAAGTCATCCCCTCCATTCTCTCTGTGTGTCCCTGTGCTTTTCTATCCCTGAGCTCTGTGTGGCTCTGTGCTTTTCGATCCCTGAGCTCTGTGTGTCCCTGTGCTTTTCTATCCCTGAGCTCTGTGTGTCCCTGTGCTTTTCTATCTCTGAGCTCTGTGTGTCCCTGTGCTTTTCTATCCCTGAGCTCTGTGTGTCCCTGTGCTTTTCTATCCCTGAGCTCTGTGTGTCCCTGTGCTTTTCTATCTCTGAGCTCTGTGTGTCCCTGTGCTTTTCTATCCCTGAGCTCTGTGTGTCCCTGTGCTTTTCTATCTCTGAGCTCTGTGTGTCCCTGTGCTTTTCTATCTCTGAGCTCTGTGTGTCCCTGTGCTTTTCTATCTCTGAGCTCTGTGTGTCCCTGTGCTTTTCTATCCCTGAGCTCTGTGCGTTGTCAGATGTGGAAAGGTTGAGTTGTCTCATTTGTAACGGGTAATTTCTGGAAAGCTGTGGATGTAACCGGACCACCCCCCTCCTTTGTGTGATTGTAATGGGGGGGCGGGGGGGTTGTTCCATGACTCACACAGCAAGGAGTCGGATCCCCACTGTGATGTGGTCTGCTTCTCTTACCCTGCCCATCCACTACTGGGGGGTACTAAACAGGGTGCAAAATGAACACCCACCACCAGCCAAATACAGGTAAAATTTTGATTGTGGCTGGATTTTTGATCTTTGTAAGAGGCAATGTGGCTGGTAAAATTTTTCGAAAATCACTCTGGCCAGTGGACTTCATATCATGGTACTAAAGATCTACTGCTTTCTTTTCACTTCTGACTCAAGGAAGTGCCACATAATATATGTATAGTATATGTGTACTACGTGGGAGATCCTGTTTCTGGAAAAACTCCCAGATCCTTGGAATGGTCTACTGGGATCTTCTGGAATCTCCCTGCTAGTAGGAAAGCCTCATTGCACTGCTTGCCACTGCTAGAAACTCCCCAGTTTGCACTTTTTAAGTAGCACTAATGACTAGTTTTGTATCATTTGAGATTTAGTGCGGTAGATGATGTGTTCTCTTTGATGTGTGTTTTTCTGCAATATTGAAGTGTAAAATTGGTCATGTAGTCATGCATGTGTATCTGCATTGCATACTTGCCCAGAAATTCAGAGCACATGGTATTTGGTGATATTTGGGCATACAGCGGACCCTGAGTAAGGTATGAGTCATGGCTGATCTGCAGCACATTTTAATGGGTCTTTCTCCGGGTCTGCAGCACACGGCCCTCAGTCGGTGAGTCAGCACCCGTCTGCTCCAGCACCGCACCGGGACCTTTCACCCAGCGCAGTCCACACACTGGACTGTAGCACAACACACACCACACACACCACACACCACACACACACACACACACACACACACACACACACACAGGACTGAGCATGTGCTAGGTGCTGCAGAATTCACATGAGGGAGGGAGGCGGGAAAAGAGGATTTCCCAGCTGTATTACACGCCTGTCCCGGCTTTTTTACATATTCAAACGGGCACTATAAAAGTCACAGCCGTACAGCAGGTTACACTGCATCAGCCGTACAGCGGGTTATACTGGATCAGCCGTACAGCAGATTACACTGCATCAGCCGTACAGCGGGTTACACTGCATCAGCCGTACAGCGGGTTACACTGCATCAGCCGTACAGCGGGTTACACTGCATCAGCCGTACAGCGGGTTACACTGGATCAGCCGTACAGCGGGTTACACTGCATCAGCCGTACAGCGGGTTACACTGGATCAGCCGTACAGCGGGTTACACTGGATCAGCCGTACAGCGGGTTACACTGGATCAGCCGTACAGCGGGTTACACTGCATCAGCCGTACAGCGGGTTACACTGCATCAGCCGTACAGCGGGTTACACTGGATCAGCCGTACAGCGGGTTACACTGCATCAGCCATACAGCGGGCGAGCACGACTGTAACGTAAATACAATGCACTTTAAAGTCTGGCCCCCGCCCTCCCCATCGCTAGGGGGTAGACCTTTGGACAATGAGAGCATTCATGTGGACTTGCCCTGCTCCAGCTGTCGACGGACGCTAAATGCTTTTCACACACCGCGGTTCATACCCCCCCTTGGGCGCCCTCTGCTTACGGCAGGCTCGCCTTTAATACACTGCATGTTTATTCAGTCAGAACCATAGCCCTTTATTTCTGCGTGCGCGTACGCACGGCATCCAGGTCCGGATGCAGATTGGAGTCACAGATTTGGAGCTGTGATGATGATCACATGTGTAGATGAGGCCAAGGGTCACAGATTAGAGCAGATCTGAGGACTTGTACACGTGATGAGATCAGCATCAAATCAATATTTATTTATATAGCGCATTTCACAACTAGTTGTCACTATACGCTTCACAGAAAAACCCAGCCTAAACCCCCACCAGAGCAAGCCAGAGGCAACAGTGGCAAGGAAAAACTCCCTGGTGTAACTAGGAAGAAACCTTGGGAGGAACCAGACTCAAGGGGGAACCCATCCTCTTCTGGTCGACCAGAACTCGACCAAATTTAACTTTGCTCAGGGGTATTTACTGCAGAATTCGTCCTAGACAGATATAGGTATAGATACTTTATTTGTCATATACGCAGAATGCACAAGGTAGGCGGTGTGATGAAATGCTTGTTTTCTTAGTTGTCTTGGAATAGACGGAAAAAGACATATTACAGCACCATAAATAAAGACTAAAAAGTCAAAAATAGCTAAAAATAAGAATGGACTTAAAAAATTGTTTTAAAACGGTTAAAACAACAGAACACTATGACATGGTCTCTGTGCAGCCATTGTGAAATTATATAGCTAATTTTTTTCATTTTCACACATTGAAACATATTTAAGAACAACAAGGACACCTCCGTCCCGCAGCACCTCCCTTGAGCCCCTCCCTCATATGAACTTTTGTCAGTAGACAAAAAAAAGAAAAGAGTGCCTTTACTGGGTGAGAATTTCAGTTTGTACTGGTGCTGCAGTTGCACTTGACTTTTGTGCTGTGGCCGCTGAACGCATTTGCATGGATGGTTTCATGGGAAGATTTGTTTGAGTTTGTGTGTGTGTGTGTGTGTGTTTGTTCCAACTGGAAAGAGGTCATGTTTGCCTGTCTTTAGTCTACTTTACAAAGAGTATAGAGATAATGCAGAAGGCTTAGGCCAGTATTATGAAAGCATAGGTTTAAATGCTGTGTAAGCTGTGTTCAGGTGGCAGTATCCTGCATCATCCCTGAAAGCGGGTGGTACGCTGTAACGCTGAGCACCGTGTTGGGTAGTGCTCTCTTTGGTAATTCAGTTAACACACAACCCCCTCTACCCAGCAACACATGCTGAAGTGAGTATCTTTCACCCTCCCCAGAGACACTCTGCCTTTGTCCCAGCCCTCCCTGCCAAAATAAAGACCCCATTCCCTTCCCCCCTCTGTTCTCTTACAGAGACACTGAATCGGGGTGTAAGGTTACAGTTTGGTAATGTCTGCGTTCTGTAGTTCAGGGCTCGGTCACAAAGGCAAACTGTGACGTTGGTAAGGGGGGGGCGCTGGGAAAATGTGTTAAAAGCTGAAAAAGCTCCCTCCTCTGCTCATTTTCACTTTTCTCACCCCCCTCCTCAGCCTGGTCTCATTTCTGCATCTTTGCCTCCTCTGCGCTCTGTGTGTCAAACACCATTTACACGCCTTCCCTTGAGTGTGATTAGGCCTGTATTAGGCCTCTCTCTCTCTCTCGCGCTCTCTCTCTCTCACTCTCTCTCTCGCTCTACCACTCTCTATCTGCCTGCCTGTTGCTCGCCAATCTGTTTCTCATCATTCCGTGTATTGCCCAGTTGGTACGCCTGCCCATGCGATGTGTGTGTGTCTGTGGTATGTGTGTGCGTGTGTGTGTGTTTCAGCCCTCTCTCTTTAGCTTCCTCTGCATCTCGTCCCTCTGCTCGATGCGGTTCCTCGTGTTCCCACACACACGCCCCTGCGTCTGTCTGTGGTTCTTTTTTCTCTCCAAGAAACCCCAGAGGAGGCGATTAGGGACAGGAAGGAAGGAGAGAAAGAGTAAGGAAGGATATGAGGGTGAAACAGGAGGAATATCTAGAGAACTAGGAGAAGGCGGAGGTGGGTGGAGGTGGAGGCAGCCAGGGTTGAGGGAGAGGTGAATGACACTGGGTGTCACAGCGTTTTGGGTATGGTTGAAAGGTATTGATAGTGAGTGTATCTGCATCTGACCCTACAGAGCAGAAGTTAATGAGTGAGGCTGTGTGGTGTGTGTGTGTGTGTGTGTTTGAGAGAGAGAGAAGGAGCAGTTAGGGGCTGTGAACCACAGCGAGGCTTACGATACGGGAGTGAGCGAAAACGGGCCTCTGCTCTTTCTCCAGGGTTTCAGATGATGTCAGTGAAGAGGAATCTCTGGAATTATTCCAGAAATGGATAGATGCTGGATGTGACTCAGAGCTCAAATGTGATTGGCTGGATGGCCTTTGGAAGCCGCTGGATGGCCTGGTGTCGTTGTGCCACGGGAGACCCGGGACGCTGAACAGTGCTGCTTTGTGCCGTGCTGTTAGCTCCAACATGAGCTGCTGGCTGGGATAGTCATTGTAATTAGGGGGTGGGGTGGGGGTAGTTATTGAGTGCACAACTAAATGACTCCTGACTTCTCCAGAGAGACGGCCTCTGGTCTTGTTTTATTCATAACTGTTGCTTTGTCTATTATTCATCCAATACTCACCCATCTCGCTCTCCTCCCTTGGAAGCATTTCAATTCCCCTTTGACTCTCTGAGGTATTTATTTTAGTTGTCGGTTGTAAACAGAAGTTTGGGGCAGAACGCATGCAGGGTTGGTGATAATTGGAATTCATAGTCTGTCCTTCAGGCTCTAACAGGCCAAATTCCAGCCTGTCTTTAGGGTTGCTGAATAGAAACATTTGGAGGGGTAGCTGGTGATTGGAATTAACACAGGCAAGCATTTCTCTCCTCTTTTTTCTGTTGCCATTTTGTCACTCAGAACCAGAGCCTGGAAGAACTAGAACCATGAACCAAAAAGCTTCCAGTGTTTCTATTTGTGCTTCCATCACATTTACTTTCACAGATCTATGCCCGCCCACCACCATGAGGCCCAGCCAATCAGGAGAAAGTGAGAGGTATATTTTTTTAAACAGGATGTCAGACAATCTAGCAGTATAGAAAACAGAAAAGTAAATGGTTTTTTGAGGAATCTGTACTGAGATCTTTTTGCCAGTGGTGTTCAGTGTATATCATTCATGTGTCCCGAGATTAGTCGGCTACAATATGTGCTCCTAGCTTGACAGAATTGCAAAAAAGCCTTTTTTGCTAGTATGTTCATTATGGCTGTTGCTTACTGCAGACTCATGTCTAGCTCTCAACACCAGTGTTTAAGATGTCTCAACTTTAAGATAAGAGCTTTTGCAGTTGCGGCTGAATTGACGTGGCTAGATTGTTTTCCGCTAAAGCTAGAGTTTGAAACTTACTTGCTCTTACTAACTGAATACTGTAGGCTGCATGAACACTTGATCTGTATTTGTGTAGACATCTCTAGCAAGCAATAGTAAACGTTTGAGAAAATTGATCATTTAAAGCTGCAGTAGGCAAATTTGAAAATATACAAGGCAAAAAGACTTCCCCCTTTTGCTCTCCTTCCTCCTATCTCTCCTAAGCTCCTCCCACCAAATGATGCTCCAGTGCACGCGCAGAGACAGGCAGACAGGGAGGGGTTTACGGGGAGGATCTTTTGCTTGTAGATAGTTGCGCTGATTGGTAGCTACATGGCTAGCCATGATTGGTTGGTTTTTGTAAGACTGGGGTGAGATTTTTTACAGAGCCCAGTACACTTGATTTATTGATAGCTGCTGGAATGTAATGAGTAAATTAAAGAAGTTTGCCAAAATTAAATACTTTAATTTACTCAAGGAGATATTTTTCCAATACTGCGATTTTTCTGTGTTATTTCCACTAGTCGATTGTCAACCATGTCATCTGTGTTTTGCTCACAGATGACAGCTCAACGCCGAGCCCCATATCTAGAACCTGCTTCGCTACAAGTGACAAAGTAGCCATGTTCTACAGCACATTGTTCTGGTCCAGGCCTACAGTGGAACTGGGTTTACACCACAACAGTGGACAGGCACCTGTTAGCGACTTGGTCCAGGAGCAGTATCAGCAGTTACGAAATGAATCGCATGTTCATCCAAAATGGAACTCCGACATCACATTGGATCTCACCCAAGAAGAAGCTGAGGTTTCAGTAATGACGGCATTACCCAACTGGAGCAGAGTCACACCAGACATGCCAAAGTGTCACCTAGTACCTGGGCCATCAACAAAATGAAGAGAAATGTGTTTCCTTTGGACGGTTTTTGACTTAACTTTAAACTGAGCATTAAACTGATTAATAGTGTGTTGAGAATACTGACAAAGGCACACTGAAAATCATTTAAAAACTTTACGGTGTTGCCGTATTCCTTTGCCTCCATGACATATGCTGTACTCTTCCTTGCAGTAAATACTATTTCAAACCATAAAATCTGCCATATTCAAAGAATATATATTTTTAAAAACCTGTGTGTAATACGTATTAAAGACTGGTTTACAAACGCCTGATACAATGTGTTTTAAAAACAATCTGCTAAACTGCATGCTTCCTCTTAAAAACGGATTGCATAAGGTTAATGCTAATGCTAATAGGCTATATTACAAATCCAATGAGTGCTGGAGAGAGGATCTTCATGATTAAATTTTAAAGTTGGGAGTTGTGCACTGTTTGAGGAGGGAGAGTGTAAATTAGCCACCTGGGACTGCTGTCCAAAATAATTACATGCCTTAAGAAAGACATTTCATAAAATACCTCTGTGGCTGTAGTTTGTGTTTTGGTTTAATTTCCACATTACAAATACTGAAATTGCAACGGCTTTGCGTTTACACAGCGGTCGTAAGAAAATCAAAAATGGACATTTGGTGTTTCCGCAATCCGACAACAATGTTCCAGCATTCGTCAGCCCTCCCTGAGCCTCTCAGCATGTGCGCATTTTCAGTGCTCCAGTTTAGCTGAAATTGGTCGTTTTAAGCAGAACTGCATTTCAGTCATGTCTCAGCATTGGTGGGATGAGGAAATTAGATTGGATTTGCCAGCTGGAATCAATATCGCCTTTCAACATAACAAATTTGTGGAAAATTGATTCGGAGCTCATCTTTTTAAAGTGGGCTGCATTTCCTTCATGTCTTTGCATTGCAGCTCTGTTGGATTGAGAAAATGGGAATGTAGGGTAGCTTTTTCATCTTGTCTCAGCGTGCTGCATTTTGAAAGGCACTTCTGCTGATTGAAGCCGGGGAACATTTCAATACTGTATTGAAAATGAATGACAGATTACATCACTTTTACCTTAATTACAATGTGGGCTGCAGTGTTTGGGGAAATTGTGTGACTTATGCACACCGCTCTCTGGCCACTGATTTTCTAGTTTCCATTCTGCAGCCGGGCTATTCAAAGTAGTGGCAACAGGTGCTAAGTGCAGCCCATCGAACATGTACACTTGGCTCTTTGTGTCATTAAGAATATGGAAAAATTTATATTCAGGTGCATCGAAGATTGTGACTTGGTAAAAATCTCTACCTGCACAGTGTCAACATGCCTCCAACTAGTGAAGTGACAGCATACTAACTCGTAGCTGTGCGTATTTCAAGAATGCATTTACTTTATGTACACACATGTACAATTCAACTTTTAAAAAGTGCATGGAAAATGTTTGGCCAGTATGCACGATTGAGAAAAGAAATAATAATCTGGCCCCAGGGAAGAAGTAGCTAGTTGCAGAGCCCTGTTCTAATCATACATGGCCAGGGAGTTTTGGCTCTGACCAAAACCCAAGCTGCTTAATGATTCATGATCCGGTATGATAATTATTCCGTCGGGAGGCGAATTTAACATTCTGTGATTTATTTAGTATTGCTGAATTGTTTGCTGCAAATGGTCCAAGACTGTTGCAACATACCGAGGCTATAATTAGGCATTGGCGTTAATTTTAATTTTTTTTAACTTTTGTGCAATCAAAGACGCAAATCAGTTCGAAGACGTTTATTCGTACGGGGAGAATTTATAAGCAGAAATAATTCCACGGTTATTTGTTGCACAAATGCATTCCGAATTCTACAGAATCAAAGGTAGATTAGCAGGGTTCTGCTGCAGTTACTCAATACTGTGAATGCCCAGTATCCAGCACTGACCAGGCCTGTAGTCATTGGCATATGGCCTCTTGAAGCTAATTTGCCAGTATCAGAAGCTAAGTAGTTGCAGACCCAGTAAATACTTGGATGGGAGAGATATGTATTGCCCAGTAGGAGGTGCTGTTTCCTATGATGTGCCTTTAATTTTATCCCCTGTGGTAATTCTGAAAACGCACAATGCAAATCAATCCTTAGTACATAAAGTGGGAGACCAACCAGACCAATTCAACAAATGTTAAAAACGCCACATATAGGCCTACTGTTGTTAATGTTTCAATATACCGGCAGTCATTTCCATGTAATGTGAAGGCAGTTACTGTGTAAGCCATGCAACAGCAGTGGAGAAGGTAGACAAAAAGAAGAAAATCAATGTAACATTGATGTGCGCTTCTAGTACATGTTTTCACACTTATTCTAATCACGCGGAGTAAGCCAGTGTTCGTGCCTTTTTTGTGCCAAGCAGGGCGCCTTCAGATTACTGAAGCGGATGTTTCGTTGCCATCCTGGCTTCAATCGATGCGTGTGTCAGCAGTCTTTACCTTGTGTATACTGAGAGCTAACGCAGACATACTACCATGTAGGGAATTTCCCCCAAAGTGACCCTGAATTAGACAGAGGGGGGGTTTTCTATTTATAGGGCCAGCCACACTGGCCTGCTATTAAATCTTCATTAAAGGGACTGCTTTTAGACACTCCGTTGCTGCGTGGGTTCACTGACTTTGCATGCGAGAGAGTGAATGCCAGTTTGATTCCCAGTATGTGGGCGTGGTGGGAAGGCTGGTAGGTACTGCCTGTAGATGTGTGCAGGTGGCCCCGTGTACGAGTTTGTTAGCCTGTGCATTGTGTGAGTGTGGATGCATTTGATGGCTGCCTTGTAAACCGTTTGAGTTATTTGAATGCACGGTAAAGTTTTATATGAGTATAACTGCCCCTTCTTGTGGCATTGTGCATTTCATTTCATGTGTTATGTTTTATGTAAAATCAGCGTGTGTGTGTTGTGTGTAACTCTCATTCTGTAATTCGGGCCCTAAAAAAAAAAAAAAGGTTGGCAGTGTGACTGTTCTCTTTCTGTTTCATTGTCGGACATAATCGTAGCTTCAAGTTCAATTTGTAAGTAGCTTGGCTAATGCTAGGCATGCTATAATGCAGGCAGTGTGGTAGGCTAGCTAGGCTACAGGCCAGGCCAGGGCAAAAACCTGCCCGCACTACCTACTAGTAAAGAGCTGCAGTCTGTTGTACCACACCACCAGCACAAAAAGACTGATTTTTATGTTTACACTTCTAAATAAAATTTATATAAAATTATTCTGTTCATATGTATAACCTTTGGAAGCATAACACCTATTTACATGCTGCTTTGTAGTTATATGATTGCACCTATTCCACCCGTTGCAGTACCGGCAGCCTGTCAGAAACTTCTATATGTATCTAAAGAGTTCTTCATCACACACACAAAAGGGCTGGGCCAATGGAAAACATATGATAAAACTGAAATAATATCCAAAAACTGCAGAAAGTGAACTGAACTGTCCCTTTAAGGGAACTTTACTCTCCTTGGTGGTCTCTCAGTTGTGGAGTGTTTTGTGAGGGCCTCAAGCATGTGTGTGTGTGTGTGTGTGTTTGTGTGTGTGTGTGTGTGTGTGTGTGTGTGTGTGAGAGAGGGACAGAGCATTATCTCATTGGTCTGATCCTAACAGATGGCGCTCCCTAGGAGTGCTGGTGGCATACATGATGACGGCTTTGGCCAGCATGCATGGGGACCTGCCCGCCTCAGAGATGGGGGTAGGGGGATAAGGGATTGGTAGAGTGGCTGTGTGTGTGTTTGTGTAGCGGGGCCCTTTCTGTGAAACACAAGAAGCAGCTTCCCCCCGCATGCAGATTCTCTTCCTCTTCTGGTGGGTAACTGTAGCTCTGTTTGTGTTGCTGCGCAGCCAGCAGCTCTGGGGAATGAAGACATATGGAGCCTTCTCTCAGCTTGCTGGGTCGTGAGCTGTGTGTGTGTGTATGTGTGTGTGTGTGTGTGTGTGTGTGTGTGTGTGTGTTTGTGTTTGCAGACTCTGTGTGCATGGTTTCTCCTCGGTATGGGTGTGTTGCTGCATTGTCAGTTAGTCTGTGTGTTTTGTGAGGTCCTGCTTGGCACCATCCTGTTGTTTGATGTCTCAGGTACCTCCAAGTCATTACCACACTGTCGGAAAAAAATCGTGCCTTTTTTCACACATTGAGCATCGCGCTGGCTGACGATTCTGATATACAGTGCTGTGACTGATTGATGACTGGTCCACTGTACAGACGGTAGACTAATCTCCTGCACTAACTGACAGGTGACTGATCCACAGCGCTGTGTGAGTTACAGAAGAGTGATCCGTGGCTGACTCAGCTGTCAGAGACACTGAGTGATGAACAGTCTTGCAGCCTGTGGCCCATTCTGGCAATCTGAGCGACCGGCCGTTTGAGTGACTCAGACGGGCACCGTGACAGACAAACTGACTAACCTGTCGTCTCATCGCGTCTCAGGACAGACGTGTTAAGACACGTCTGTTTGTCCCACGAGTGTCCACCTGTGACTAGCTATTGTAACTTTTAACATAACGCGTCTTGCACAGCAATGGGCAGCTTTTGCCAGTTATTTAAAAATGTATATACAGCTGCATTGTATTGTAGTCAGTGCTTTCTTCACCACCCCTGCTGTCCCCAGCTTGGTGTTATTACTGCATTGTCATTTGAGGATTTCTCTTCCCGCCGAGGCATCCACTCAGTCACATTGCCACCAAGATCCATGGCGCTTGCTGCCCCAAATAGCTGCACAGTTGTGATGTAGGGACGGTACACAGAAAATGGCGGTGAACAGAAGTGAGTAGTCACAAGTGAGCTGCGGTTTGAGGGTTGTCTGTGAGCTGCACCTCCTTGTGCTGGGACTTCAGTGGTGGGGGTGAGGGAAGGGGTTAGGGTGTGGGGTGAGGGTGCAGGAGTCTGATCCGCTGCAGGCCTCTGTCTCTCTCTTCTCCACTGTGCTCTCACTGCCCAGCTCTGACCGATGCTCCACTTCCTCCTGTTCCCACTCGGCTCTCAAGCCTCTGGGTTTCTGTTCTCTGCCCTTCCCGGCTGCCGGCTGCAGTGCTGAGCTGTTGGTGGGGGAGGGGGGGAGGTGTTCGTGCAGAGAGGGTGGGGCGTTTGTGACAGGTGTGACCGTTCCCCGCAGTCAGTGTTTGCAGTGAGAGTCAGGCCCTTATTTGAGCTAGGTTGAACCGCTGGCTTGGTCAGGGACTGGTTTTACAGTCCCAACATTGCGTGCACAGCGCTGTGCAAATAATAGGAGAGAGGAAGTTCTCCGCACATTTGCATACTGTAATACTACTCTGCTGACCTTATTCCCGGCTGTGCTGCCTGTGCAGAGTCAGCCTGTGTCAGACCGTCTTCAGCCCTTCTCGCTAAAGCCTGGGTCGTACCGCCTGGGTCATACCGCGTGGCATGGGAGCGAGGCAGAGCTGTGCTGTAGCTCCCCTCCCCCACTCCTTATCTTCTTAACTTCAGTCAGTCCGGAGTATAAGCGAGGCAGGGACTAGCCTTTCTTACCAGCTGTGTGTGTGTGTGTGTGTGTGTGTGTGTGTGTGTCACCGAGTGTGCGCTGTGTGTGTGTCTTTGTGTGCGTCTGTGTGTCAGTGTTTGTGTGTGTCTGCATGTTAGTGTGTCTTTGTGTGTGTGTGTGTGTGTGTGTGTGTGTGTGTGATAGTGTGTCTCTGTTTCTGTGATAGTGTGTCTGTGTTTATGTGTGTCAAGCCTGACAACAGGGTGATCTTGCTAATGCCTGACAGCACATCAGGTGCAATCTCTGCTCTGAACTGACATACTTCATGTGACAAAGTCTACGCAATCAAAAGCAGCGGCCGTTCCCCCCCGTTTAGTCCGCAGCGGGTAATTCTCTTTTCTTTGGGGCGAGGTGGGTTGAGCGCCCTCGCCCATACGGCCCGGGCATGCTTATCTCAGTTCAGCACACGCTTCTCGGCGAGGCTGGCGAGCGAGGCCAAGCAGAGCCGTGTTTGAGTTACTGCGAATAAAGGTCTGCAGCAGGAAGGAAGCTGTGTGGCTCTGCTTTACTCGCTTGCAAAACCAAGCTTTTGTGTGTGTGTGTGTGTGTGTGGCGCTTCTGTTCTCTCTCTCTCTCTCTCTCTGTTAAAACAGTAGAGGAAGAAGTGGGGTGGGGCTCGTCTCTCTCTTGCACTCTCTGGTTTCCTGCGCCTTTCAAGCCTTTTTCCATTTTTTCTCTTTAGCCTTTACAGCGGCCTTTTCGGGTTCCCGACGGGAAGAGCGGTCTGGATTTGAGGAGGCAGAGATAAGGAGTGTTTTGTTTTCGGGGTGGGAGGGGAGGAACAGTTTGGCGGCCGGGGGGAACGGCGCAACGGCGGAGGGGGAGGGTGGAGCCATGGCCAGCGAGGGATTGATGTCGGAGTGCCCCGCGGAGGACCACAGAGTCCCTGACACGGGGGAAGTGGAGTTAGCGGTAGGATGGTGGGGTCAGGGCATGTCCAACCCACGGCCGTGGGGGGAGGGGGTCTGTTCCCCTCCTCACAGGCCCGTCTTTTACTTCCTCCAAAGTCTCCATCTTTATTTTTTGATGTCTATTCTCTGGCCTTTTATTTATGTATTTTTTTAAACCGTTCAAAGTTGTATTGTGTGTTTGTGGCTGTTTTTGTTGTCGTGTATAAGCTGACGAGTCCCGTCTTCTTCCTGTTGTCTGCCTCTTCCGTGTGCTGCTGCTCTCCGTCATTGTCGTTTCACGAGTTCATCACCTGACTTTCTCTCTCCTTCTCTCTTTTTTTCCTCACGCAGTTTTTTATTCACCCTCTTTGTTCTGTTTGTGCTGCAGCTCTCCTGTCTGTCTCCACGTGGCCTTTGGGGTTTTTATTCGCTCTCTTCGTTTTGTTTGTACTGCAGCTCTCCTGTCTGTCTCCACGTGGCCTTTGGGGTTTTTATTCGCCCTCTTCGTTCTGTTTGTGCTGCAGCTCTCCTATCTGTCTCCACGTGGCCTTTGGGGTTTTTATTCGCCCTCTTCGTTCTGTTTGTACTGCAGCTCTCCTATCTGTCTCCACGTGGCCTTTGGGGTTTTTATTTGCCCTCTTCGTTCTGTTTGTGCTGCAGCTCTCCTGTCTCTCTCCACGTGGCCTTTGGGGTTTTTATTCGCCCTCTTCGTTCTGTTTGTGCTGCAGCTCTCCTGTCTGTCTCCATGTGGCCTTTGGGGTTTTTATTCGCCCTCTTCGTTCTGTTTGTGCTGCAGCTCTCCTGTCTGTCTCCACGTGGCCTTTGGGGTTTTTATTTGCCCTCTTCGTTCTGTTTGTGCTGCAGCTCTCCTGTCTCTCTCCACGTGGCCTTTGGGGTTTTTATTCGCTCTCTTCGTTCTGTTTGTGCTGCAGCTCTCCTGTCTGTCTCCACGTGGCCTTTGGGGTTTTTATTTGCCCTCTTCGTTCTGTTTGTGCTGCAGCTCTCCTGTCTGTCTCCACGTGGCCTTTGGGGTTTTTATTCGCCCTCTTCGTTCTGTTTGTGCTGCAGCTCTCCTGTCTGTCTCCACGTGGCCTTTGGGGTTTTTATTCGCCCTCTTCGTTCTGTTTGTGCTGCAGCTCTCCTGTCCGTCTCCACGTGGCCTTTGGGGTTTTTGTTCCCCTCTTTGTACAGAACCGCGGTGTAAACAGATTTTCCGGCTGCTGTTTGTGACATTGTGAGTTGCAGGTGTTTTCCGTGACCGTTATCTCGCTGTCACAGTGAGAGGCCAGCTTCAGTGGCTTCTCGCCATTGTCTTTTCCTGTACCCGTGCGGAAAATCCTACTAATTATGTCATTTTAACATCATTAATCCTGAAAGTGAAATGAAGAGAACGACACACAGCCTGAAGGCTTGCTGCTCATGAACGATGTACACATGAAGTAGAACTTTAGCTGTAGTTCAGTCTTCTGCCATCCATAAAGTAACATTCACTCTGCTGATCACTTTCTGTTAGATTATAGAGCATGTTTGTGTGCGAGTGTGTGTGTGTATGAGTGTGTGTGAACAAGAGAGTATGTATACATGCGTTTCTTTGTGTATGTGTGTGTATTAGAGTTGGGCAGTAGCCATATCACACTGTCGTATCATCGTTGAAAGATATTGTGGCATTAAGGTAAACCATTCTAACAGTATCCATTGCAAACTGTTGGCATATCAATGCATTTGTAGTTCTACCAGGGGTTCATTAATATGTTATTATGTAACTATAAACAAAGGGAAGTTTGCTCTCGCAATGGTGCAGTGGCCGTTGATATCCTGGTTTATTTCTGCATGGCAGCCTGTTGCTTCACATTCATACTTGGATTTGCTCTTTACTCTCTGCACATTGTCTGACGCAGACATCACCCATGTTACATACTGTCAAAGGGACATGTAGGTTTGTTTCTTTTTAGCTCGGTCCATTCTCATTACATAGGCCTTCATGTTTACATGGCAGGCATTAGCAGACGTTTCTATCCAGAATGACTTACACAGCTTTTTTGCAGCTACACTAGTACTGGGTTTAACTGCTACACTAGTACTGGGTTTAACTGCTACACTAGTACTGGGTTTAACTGCTACACTAGTACTGGGTTTAACTGCTACACTGCCGCCCATTTTCCTGACTACAATCCAACCATGTAGCTAGCTAGTTATAAGAATGTTTTGGAATACAATATTTGACCGCATGATTGGTGCAAATTTCATGTTGCAGCTGCAGTGTAGCGCTGTCTCCATAGAAACTCCCCCCCCATCAGGACATGGGTTCTGACGTTGTTTTGAAACGTGTCATTTTTATAACTTTATAATTTAATGTAAATTTAGGGACGCTGTGTATTCTTGAGGGCTGCAGGACACACGTCAAAAAGCAGGGACATCCCACACATGGCGGTGCATCTGATCGCCCTAGCAGGGACATCCCCTAAAATAAAAATCATTTATTTTACTGCTGCAGACTGAGAAGGGCCATAAACTCACAAGTGTGCTTGATGAATGCGAGCATTGTCTTCCTTTGCCATCACCAAAGTGATCGGCTGGCCTTTGGGTTTCCCTTTGGGTTTGGGTTTCCCAGTATAATGTGGTATATACCCAATGTACTGCCACATCGGAGCTGTCACATTCTGGGCCTCTATCTGATCTCTTTACTCCTGTCTGACCTGCTAGCTAATAGGATTCCTATGTGTACGGTACGCACAGATGGACTACATAGCCCAAGCATGAGAGGCTGCGAGAGAGATTGTCTATAATCCCTGTCAGGCAGGAAGTGGGGGGCAGAAAGGCTATGTTCAGTTCCCCCCTCTCAATGACCCAATGCAGTTAAACCCAGCATTGCTCCGCTATAGAAGAGCACGTTTCTCCTCTCAGTAAAAACGAACGGAAATGATCAGTCGGTGGCCTTCTTAGTCTGTTTCATTTCCTCCTTTAATCCAGCTGTACGACATATTGAGAATTAAAATACTGCAATTAAACAACATTGTTACTCACTTTGCAGACTTAAGAGACCAATGTCATATTAGCAACTTGAAAAAGCCTCTGAAGCAGTATGCAATACTCAACCTGTCATGGTTTGTGGGTTTTTCTTTTCTTTTCCGTTGCGGTTCTCGTCCTGGTTTCCCGATTGAGAATCTATCTGATTTTTTCCACGTTCCGTTCCGGGGTTTGCTTTCCCTCATTCTTGTTTTCACCTGTGCTTCTACCTGCGGGGTATTTAAGTTCCTCACTTCCGCTTCCCCGGTGATTTTTTGTCATTCGACATTGCATTGAGCCAGGTATAGCCAGGTACTAGCGACCTTGCGATATTAAACGCTGTTTATGTTCACGAGGGACTTGCTATTAGTTTTTATTTCAGGTATAGGTATTATTCCTCTTGTTAGTGTTCTGTGCTATTTATTTTATTCTTTGCTGTTCTCTCTGAGACAGTTTTTTCTTTGTTTTTTAATTTGGGTTTTGCATCTTTTAAGCCGCCCGAATTTATGTGCCGAAGGTGTTCTTTTCTTTCCCGTTTTGGCTCCAGCATTGAGCATGGGAGATTTAGTTTGTGTTTCACTCGTTATTCGAGTTCGCCCTATTTTAGTGGGTTGATTTTGGTTTGGCTGTTTAGCCACAAGGAAGTAGTTTCCTGTGTTTTCTTTTTTTGCATTTATTATTGTGTTACTCCCTTTATTGGTCCTCACTGCGTGAGTGACTTGTTCTGATCCCCCTACCTTCGCGTTTGATTATCCGCCTCTAAAATCCATTACACAAACATGAGGCTTTATCAGTAAAAACACATCAATGCTTTCATGAAAAGATTGATACCTTTTGCATAACAAACCAAACGGTTCACAGTTTCTGCTGTGCAAGGAAGCGCGGCGCTAACCGTAGGTGGAAATATCCTGAGGAAGTCTGGACAGTTCTCAATGGTGATATTTCATGGGAATTACATCCTATCTCTCGCCTGCTGCGTGCAGGTTTATTACGGTGAGCAGGAGTCACAGTTATTATAGGCCGGGTCTGAGTTCCAGGGAAACAAATCATGCTTCTCATAGATGATCACTGGGGCTGATTGCGTGGAGTGAGGCTGATAGGCCACAGCAGCATCCAGGCCTGGCTCTCTGCACTGCCTCTGCCAGCATGCTAGACAGGGCTGTTTTTCAGCATTTTAAGCGATTCAACACACCTTCTTAGGTCTCTGCCTAGCAAGCTGTTAATAGCCTTGTAATACACTGCCTGGCCAAAAAAAATGTAGCACTCTCTAATATTTAGTGGCATTGTTTCGACAACCTTATGCAATGTCACAACATTTATTTCCGTCCAGAGTTGCATAAATTTTTGGTCTTGTATTGACGATGGGAGAGCCGAACCACTCCGTAAAGTCTTCTCCAGCACATCCCAAAGACTTTCAATGGGGTTAAGGTCAGGACTCTGGTGGCCAATTCATGTGTGAAAATGATTCCTCATGCTCCCTGAACCACTCTTTCACAATTTGAGCCCGATGAATCTTGGCATTGTCGTCCTGGAATATGCCCATTGATGGGATAACCTGGTCATTCAGTACATTCAGGTACTCAGCTGACTTCATTTTATTGCTGCATAACGTTGCTGAGCCTAGACCTGACCAATTGAAGCAACCCCAGATCATAACACTGCCTCCAGAGGCTTGTACAGTGGGCACTATGCATGTCAGTGCAACGGCAACCTTTTTTTTGGCCGGGCAGTGTAGTTCATAAGCATGTGTACACTGATAAAACGTTTACAGCAGAGGTTTTATTGCCTCAAATGATTGACAGTTTGACTGTGGCTTCTATTGCCTGCAAGAGATTTTGACTATCTACATATATGAGGCTTGGATGCGTGATTATCTTTTAATAGTTAAATGGGAAAACAAGTTGACTGATGCTCAGGTGTTGAATCTATTTAATTTCAGTTTTTTCTGTCCCAGGCATCCAAAAGAGGTGTTGGGTGAAGACATTTTCTAGGTTGAAGGCATTTTCTACTTCAAATGAAGCCCAACACGGCTGCAAAAATAGGGATTCTGTGCGGCTGCTATTAACGATGGGCACAATATTTGCGTCCATGTCCAGAATTTCACAAAGCAAGCAATCTTTGTGGTGGGAGGATGTACTGGAAAAAGGTAGCATATTTCTGCCGCACATGGTTGAAATTGGCAAGCGATGCCCACATGAATCAAAGCCAGGCTGAGCAGGTTTTTACCAGGGAAACGGTTATGTGGCAGCAGCGAGAGAGAGAAATGCGGAGGGGGGAAAAAAACACAGACTTTATTGGAATGAGACTTAGCAAAGCAAAAACAGCCCTGTCAGGAAGGTTGATGTGCCAAAACGTCACCGCTTCAGCATAGTGTTCGAGCATCAGCTGTTTGCCAAGTCATTCTGAGAGCCGAAAAACGGTCGTTCTGAGAGCAGTGTTTTTCTCGTTCGTTATGACCTTGGTCTTCGTCAGGTGCCTGGAGGCCGGCCTTCAAGGTGTAAAAAGATCCCAGCATGCGGCCGTTACGGCTATGGCCATTGCTTGTGCGTGAGGAAGAGGAGGAGGTGGGGGTTCTGAGGGAAGGAGGCACTAGTTGCCTGTCCCTGGATATCAGCGTCTCAGACCAGGAGCTTGCGCCTTTATTTTCATTCTCAATTAACAGCAATTTAAAGTGATCTCATCCCGTTACAGCTGATTTTCCCTGCCCTCCATGTGGGGTCTAATTAAATCAGCGTCTTGATTGTCGTATCTTGATCTGTGATTAGCTGTCTCTGGGAGCGGAATGGCTGTCAAGGGCCTGCTGGCCCAGACAAACGCAGGGTCAGATACACTGACTATATCGACTTACCCTGATTATCATCACTCTGTCTCATATTGAGAAAAGCAGTCACTCCAGACATCTCTGCTTTGTACTGAATTAGAGAACCCAACTGAACTGCAGTGTAGTGAAGCCAAATTGTATTGCAGTTAACCCGTCTGAACTTCAGTGTAGTGAAGCTAAACTGTATTGCAGTAAACCCGCCTGAACTGCAGTGTAGTGAATCCAAACTGTATTGCAGTGCAGCACACAGTGCAGAACTCTGATGTTGTGTGTCAGGGTAGCTGTTTCATAACTGTGCCTCATGCCTGACTTCTGCTGTGAGCTCTAAGGAGAGAATCACAATCATACTGAAACTCCCTTTGACATATACTTTTTTTTGTCAGTTGAGAAAATAAACACAGCAGCACTACTGCAGGTCTAGACTGTGTTGTGCAAAGCAAACGTTTGCACGTTTGTCATTTTTACGGCCAGATTATGAGCTGGAGACCGTTCCCTCTTTGAACACGTGCCTTGAGCGAATAAAGGCTTCAGGTTTCCTCAGCGTTATCTGTCAGGCTGGAGAGTTCTCGCACACGGCGGTGTCCTTTTCCTGCCGTCTGAGTGGCCAGTGGAGCATCGCTCACGCGCTGCTTGGAAACCCCCTCTGCACTGTGCTGTGCTAGCGCCGTGTATGGGCACGGCACAGTGGGGTGAAAGGTCACTCTGCCCCACCCTCCACAGTCCTGCCCCGTCATCAGATCTCTGCAGGAAACAGGAAATTAATCGAGCCTGCGCTGGAGCGGATATCCTGCCATTGCATCATCTCTGTTCCTGCTTCTTTCCCCCTTTTGCTTTCTCCGCGTCTTTGGGTTTAACCCGTTGCTGGGCGGCCGAGCCTGCCTGTCCGCACGCTGCTCTGAGCTGCTCTGCGGGCCGCTGCCGCTGCTCTCCTCCGGCTGCTCTGTACGGCCAGTATGTGCTGGCATGGAGTGGGGCTGCTTCCCAGTAAAAAGGTGATGCGCTGCACTGTGACTGCTATTCCTGTTCTGGTGTCAGGACAGGGCTTTTCTCAGAGCAGTGGATTCTGGGACTGATACGGGTTTGTTGATTTGCTGTCGCTCTCGTGCTGACCATCGCTGCCTTGGAGAGCTGGACTTTATGCGGTGATGTAATGTGGCTGTGTGCGTTCTGTTCTCTGGAGGCCAGGTGGGAAATGAGCTCTGACCATCGCTCCCTTTGAGAGCTGGGCTTTATGTGGTGATGTAATGTGGCTGTGTGCTTTCTGTTCTCTGGAGGCCAGGTGGGAAAGGAGCTCTGCGTAACATTGGCTGATGCTTTTTGTCCCCTCTCTCCTTCCGTCAGAGTGACCCTGGCGGGCTGTCGGTTTTGGAGCAGCTGGGCCTGGACCAGAGCTCGGACTTCTCGGACACCAGCGTGCAGCAGCGCCTGGACGAGCAGCGGGAGAGGATCCGGCGCGAGATCCGCAAGGAGCTGAAGATCAAGGAGGGGGCGGAGAACCTGCGGCGGGCCACCACAGACAAGCGGAACGCCCAGCAGGTGGACAGCCAGCTGCGCAGCTCCAACCGCAAGCTGGACAACCTGCATGAGCAGCTGCAGGAGCTCGACGCACACATCGTGGTCAAGGGCCCCGACGATATCCGTGGTGAGAGGAGCATGGGCTGGGAAGGGATTATTATGAGAAAGCCACTTAAAGGCACTTAGGGTCGTACTAATGAAAGCCCTCAGTAACAGAGTGTTCATCAGCCAATCTTGTAAAGGCCTCCGAGTTGTTCAGGAATGGATGTTTGACAAAACTCTTACCCTTGGGGGTCATTTCAAAATGAAAATCCAGAAATCTCGAAATGCATTAAAATGCCCAATTATGTGTAAATGTTAGATTGTTAAATGTTAACTAAGTTCAGAGTGTCTTCTTTGCCCCCCGCAAGTGGCTTGAGAAGTGTTGGCATAACAGCAGTTGTAATGCCAATAACAACGATGACGTTACCAAGGGCGATGGCAGTGACCCTCCGCTCTGTCCTCAGACGATGCGCCCCAGTCGCCGGGGGCGGTCAGCCGCTCGTCCGTCCACCAGAATCGCATCAACGCCCTGGAACGCCAGCTCAACATCGAGGTCAAGGTCAAGCAGGGCGCCGAGAACATGATCCCCATTTACGCCAACGGCTCCACCAAGGTACCCATCCCCTACCCTCCCGCTACTCTTTCACTCACCTCCTCCTTCTCCCTCTCCCTTCTTCTCTGACCCTCTCACTGCTTTCTTCTTAATTCACTGTCACTCACTTCCTCTTTCACGGTCAGACCCTCTCGTCGTTAATATTCCTCTATCCCCCCATTTTCTGTGGGAAACTCTCCTGTCGATGAAGAGCACTTTGAAAACGTCTCCTCTTGTCTTCTCCGTTCTCTTTCTCTATCATTCTGGCTCTCTCTTTCTGTCTATCCTCCCAGAATAAGAATCTGCTGCAGACAGCCCAGCAGATGTTGCAGGACAGCAAGACCAAGATCGACATCATCCGCATGCAGATCCGCAAGGCCACGCAGGCCAATGAGCAGCTCAGCGAGGACATGCAGGGTCAGTCCGTCTGTCCGTCTGCGCTTCCTGCCCATACAATGTCCCGCGCATTCCATCATCGCAAGGTCTATCCTCAATCTTATCCAGTCAGGGCCGGCGTGGGTGCAGGATTTTGTTCCAACAAAGCAGCAACACACCTGATTAATCAAGGTCCTGAGAAAAGATTCTAATGATTGATTATTAGAATCAGGTGTGTCACTGCTTGGTTGGAACAAAAGCCTGCACCCACACCGACCCTTACTGGATAAGATTGAGGACCCCTGGTCCACACAGCTACAGCTAGCATAAAGGCCTCTGTGCCACGTCCTGTTTTTACACTGGATGTGGTGTGAGAAGCCAGTGAGGGTGCAGAGAATGGCTTCTCTACCTCGGGTCAGTCTGTCACCCTATGGGCTGCTGTGTCCTTCATACACAAGGCCTCTGAAGCCACTGTTCCCTGCTGAGTCCTCCTCTCCGTGGCGGTGTTTGATGCGTGACCTGCCTTTTGTCCTGGTCCTTTTTCACATTTCAGTGGTGAGCTGGCTGACGTTCAGGAGCTGCCTCTCTGTGGCTGTGAACTTGGCTCATGTTGAGCAGTATCTAGGTGTCTGTGTACCTCCCACAGAGTGTGAGCGCTGGAGTCCAGAAAAATCCTCACCAAACTCAACAACAGCGCAGGCCAGGGAAACGTGCCCTTTTTTTCCTGAGCCTTCTCTTCTCTCTCTCTCTCCAAACCAAAGAGCGTCTCTGTCTCGCTCTGTCGGGGAAGGATTAATAGCGAGGCGGTGCTTTCCAAACAGAGATGAGCTGGATAGCAAACGGATCGATACCCTCAAAACTGCTTTGTCCATTTGAGAGCACTCTGTTCACAGTGGGTGGGTGAGGGGCGGGGAGGGTAAAGTCTCCAGTGGGTCAGCAGAAGCTGCGGATGTATTTTAAAAATATATTTATTTATTTATTGGGTTTGAGAGGAGAGGCGGTCGATGAGGCTGTAGTTGAAAGGCCTTTATCAGAGCAGGTGGAGAGGCCATTAGCTCTCATAAATAACACTAACATAAAGCCAGGGAAGGAGCAGGCAATGGGGCTCCCTGACTCTGGGCGAAGGTGGAGATTAAATTACTGGAGATACAAGGATATAGAGCGGTAGGAACAAGGGATGTACACAAAGCTGACAAATAGATATTTACACTTAAAGCTCAGTGGGGATTTTCCTGTTTACTGTTTGTTTTGTTTTTTTAAATGGGCATTTCCCGCCTCTGTAAATAAGTCGTTGATTTACTGTGAAAAGTAGAAGGGGAACTGACAGGTTAGTGGTGTTGTGTCGATGTGTCTGAAAAGGTACAGTATGTGCCCTGGAATGCATTTAAAAGGAACAATGTATTGCTTCATGACTGTTACTTGTTACCCTCATGGGGGAAATCTTTTAAACAAAGATCCTTTGACCTATTCACATCCACAGCCACACGCAGACACCTAAACAGTAGGAGTTTTTGTGTTGACCTTATTAGGAGAACATTCACCAGCCTTTCACTCACCTCTCTGTCTTTCTCTCTCTCTTTGTGTCTCTCTCTCTCTCTCTCTCTCTCTCTTTCTCTCTCTCTCTCTCTCTCTCATGCATATACATTCTCAGTGCAAGGCTAATATAGACAGGGTGTGTTTACATCTATGGCTTCTTCTCTTTTCTCAGCCCATCCCCTTCTCTTTCTTTTTGTATGAGTGTATTTTTTTCCTGCTGTGTGCTGTTCTCTCTGTGCCTATATTATATCTCCTCCTTTCTTTGTCCAGTACCGGAGCAGTGTGTATATAGACTGTGACCGCCTCTGTGCTTCTCCGCTTTAAGATCACATGTTTAATGATTTCCCCTGCAAATGTCATGTAGTTATTTTCCACTACACACAAACTCTAAACCCTCTCTGATGCACGGCAGCAGGGTGGTGTAGTGGGTAGCGCTGCCTGTCGCCTCACAAGAAAGGGGTCCGGGTTCTCTGCGTGGAGTTTGCGTGTTCTCCCCGTTTTCGCGTGGGTTTCCCTCCGGGTACTCCAGTTTCCTCCCACACCAATGTCATGTATGTCAGGTTAGGTAAACTCCTGCCACTGCCCTTCAGAACCCTCAGAGCTGGAGTGGGTCCCCGAGCGCTGTGCTGTGGCTGCCCACTGCTCCTAAGTAGTTAGGTTGGGTCAAATGTTAGGAAGAGGACAAATTACCCCACGGGGTCAATGAAATATATCTTAAACTTAAACTAAACTTAAACACAGGGCTCTAGCCTTTGTGCCGCCCTAGGCGAGATCGCGGAGAGGAGGAGGGTGTAGGTAGTGATCGCGGACCAGTGTGGGGGGTGTAGGTAGCGATTGCGGCCTGGGGGGGATTATCATGAACGCAATGCAGAATTCCATTTTCCCAATGTTTCCCCAACCCCCCCAGACTGTTGGCGCCGCCCCATATGGATGGAACCCTAGGTGACCGCCTATATTGCCTATTATGCCTAGAACCGGCCCTGCTGATACACACACACACACACACACACACACACACACACACATACATACATATGCTCTCAGTGATTTTCTCTGTTGTTTTCCCCCTTCACTCTTTTTTTTTTTTACATTGTCTGCCATCTGTCTGTATTAACTACAGCCACATTGTAGCAGCCTCTGTCTTTATCCTGTGGCCAAATGATGTAGTCATGTGAGAGTGAGCCTGTATTTATTTTAAGCTGTTTTAATGGTGGACTGAGAAATGCAAAGGTTCACAAATGCATTAGTGTTGCAGTTCCTCTTCTATAGAGGAATATTAACCGCAAAGACATAATCCTGCTGTATACGACTCGACTCCGCGTACGGCTTCTTTTCTACCCCCATCGTAAGTCAAGTGTACTTTCAACTGTAAGCAATGCGAAAGGTCGTCTGGACATGACATTGCTGTGTTTAGTATATAAACACGTGTTGATTAATCTCCCTTCCTAACTCATTCCTCTGGACTGGTAAGAGCAGAGCAGCCAGTATTCACTGCACTTCTCTGTACTTAAAACTGATGCAAGCCTCTGCGCAAATTTCATCTTTTTTTTATTTTTTATTATAAATAAATGTGTCCTCATTTGACTGCACCTATTAAAAGTTTACTTTCCAAACTTTAGAATGAAAGAGTGTCTACAAGGCTAAAGATTGAGCTGTGTGTATGTGCGTGTGTCTGTATGTGAGTGTGTGCTCGCACGTGCACGTGTGTATGAGTGTATGTGCTTGTATGTGAGTGTGTGTGTATGTGTGCAGCCTTGCTTTTACAGTCTGCTTTTATGAGGACGATTTGGGGTATATTTACCCAGTGCAGTGTTGGGGTATTAGAGTTTGTATTTACCCAGTGCAGTGTTGGGGTATTAGAGTGTGTATTTATTTACCCAGTGCAGTGTTGGGGTATTAGAGTGTGTATTTATTTACCCAGTGCAGTGTTGGGGTATTGGAGTGTGTATTTACCCAGTGTAGTGTTGGGGTATTGGAGTGTGTATTTACCCAGTGCAGTGTTGGGGTATTAGAGTGTGTATTTACCCAGTGTAGTGTTGGGGTATTGGAGTGTGTATTTACCCAGTGCAGTGTTGGGGTATTAGAGTGTGTATTTACCCAGTGCAGTGTTGAGGTATTGGAGTGTGTATTTACCCAGTGCAGTGTTGGGGTATTAGAGTGTATATTTACCCAGTGCAGTGTTGGGGTATTGGAGTGTGTATTTACCCAGTGCAGTGTTGGGGTATTAGAGTGTGTATTTACCCAGTGCAGTGTTGGGGTATTGGAGTGTGTATTTACCCAGTGCAGTGTTGGGGTATTGGAGTGTGTATTTACCCAGTGCAGTGTTGGGGTATTGGAGTGTGTATTTACCCAGTGCAGTGTTGGGGTATTAGAGTGTGTATTTACCCAGTGTAGTGTTGGGGTATTGGAGTGTGTATTTACCCAGTGCAGTGTTGGGGTATTAGAGTGTGTATTTACCCAGTGCAGTGTTGGGGTATTGGAGTGTGTATTTACCCAGTGCAGTGTTGGGGTATTAGAGTGTATATTTACCCAGTGCAGTGTTGGGGTATTGGAGTGTGTATTTACCCAGTGAAGTGTTGGGGTATTAGAGTGTGTATTTACCCAGTGCAGTGTTGGGGTATTGGAGTGTGTATTCACCCAGTGCAGTGTTGGGGTATTAGTGTGTGTATTTACCCAGTGCAGTGTTGGGGTATTAGAGTGTGTATTTATTTACCCAGTGCAGTATTGGGGTATTAGAGTGTGTATTTACCCAGTGCAGTGTTGGGGTATTGGAGTGTGTATTTATTTGCCCAGTGCAGTATTGGGGTATTAGATTGTGTATTTACCCAGTGTAGTGTTGGGGTATTGGAGTGTGTATTTACCCAGTGCAGTGTTGGGGTATTAGAGTGTGTATTTACCCAGTGCAGTGTTGAGGTATTGGAGTGTGTATTTACCCAGTGCAGTGTTGGGGTATTAGAGTGTATATTTACCCAGTGCAGTGTTGGGGTATTGGAGTGTGTATTTACCCAGTGCAGTGTTGGGGTATTGGAGTGTGTATTTACCCAGTGCAGTGTTGGGGTATTGGAGTGTGTATTTACCCAGTGCAGTGTTGGGGTATTGGAGTGTGTATTTACCCAGTGCAGTGTTGGGGTATTGGAGTGTGTATTTACCCAGTGCAGTGTTGGGGTATTAGAGTGTATATTTACCCAGTGCAGTGTTGGGGTATTGGAGTGTGTATTTACCCAGTGCAGTATTGGGGTATTAGAGTGTATATTTACCCAGTGCAGTGTTGGGGTATTGGAGTGTGTATTTACCCAGTGCAGTATTGGGGTATTAGAGTGTGTATTTACCCCTCTCTCTCCAGGGAAGCCTGACCTGTGTGGAGTGGAGCTGCGTATAGAGGAGCTGAGGCATCATTACCGTGTGGAGCATGCAGTGGCCGAGGGAGCCAAGAATGTACTGAGACTGCTGGGGGCCAGCAAGGTCCAGGATAAAAAAGCCATGTCTGAGGTCAGAATTCACGCACACAGACACACACACACACACTCTCTCTTTCTCTCTCTCTTGCACACACACACACACACACTCACTCTCTCTTTCTCTCTCTCTTGCACACACACACACACTCACTCTCTTTATCTCTCTCTTGCACACACACACACACTCTCTCTTTCTCTCTCTCTCACATGCACACACACTCTTTCTCACGCACACACACACTCACTCACTTTCTCTCACACACAAACTCACACTCACTCACTCTCTCTCTCTCTCTCACACGCACACACTCTCTCATGCACACACACACACACGCACACACTCTTTCTCTCTCTCTCTCTTTCTCTCTCTCTCTCGCACATACTTACACACACACTCTCTCTCACGCACACACACACACACACACACACACACACACACACACACACACACACACACACATGCACACAGTGTTTTATGTAGTGATATATAATAGTCTGTTTGATTCCCTCCCTCGCGCTCTCTCTAGGCCCAGTGCCGGCTGAGCGAATCCTCCCAGCGGTTGGACCTGCTGAGGGACTCTCTGGACCAAAGGCTGGCTGAGCTGCCTGAGGACCACCCCAAGGCCTGCCTGATCAAAGAGGAGCTGGTACTGGCCTCCTCTCCGGCCTTCTGCTCCCGCCATGGCGCCCCCTACCTGCACAACCAGTACAGCACTCTCAGCAAGCCTTCCCCTCTCACAGGTAGCCCTCTTTTTGCACTTGGGCCTCGCTGGGATTTCAGGGGATCTGGCGCTGTCTTTGGGGACTTTTGAGTGCCTTTTATATTTTTTCATTTTCATCATAAGTGCTGTAATTTTAATTTTAATACCATCACTTTCTAGTATTTCTTGCTTGAATAAAGAGTATTTCTTTCTACAGAGGGTTAGACTCTAAGGGCCTGGTTTACTAATACCTTTAGCATGTGCAAAACGTTTCAGCACACGCAAAATTAATAATATAACCAATGATTGGTGCAAAACAAATACCATGAACAATCATTGGTCATGTTACTGGTTTTGTGTGTGCTAAAATGTGTTTCACGTGCTAAAAATCTTAGTATATCAGGCCATACGTTTTTGACCATTTCAGCTATGGAGTATGTTGCTTGTTTTTCCACATGCATTAATGAATCGTGAAAGAGGAACATAGCAACATACTGCAGTTTGACATGGACCAGTGGTTGAGCTTTAGGGAGGCTTTTCGCGTTGTATTTTATTTTATTATTATTTATTTTTTTCCGCCCCCTGTCTCTCAGGCACTCTGCAGGTGCAGCTGCTGGGCTGTGTGGGAGTGCTGGAGGTGGTGCCGGGGCGGAGTCGGGGTACGGCGGTGGTGCTGCCCTCCTACAGCCCGGGGGAGGGGCGGTCCTTCATGCGCAGCGGCAAGGGCCTCTACAGCCGCAGTGGCAGCATGAGCGGGAAAGCTCCCAGCAAGAACGATGAGCTGTCCAGTGAGTCTGCTTTATGAGCGTGTGTCTGTGTGTGTGTGTGTGTGTGCGTGCTTGTGTGCGTGTTTGTGTGTGCGGGCGCGCGCGTGTGTGTGTGTGTGTGTGTCTGTGTGTGTGCGCGCATGTGTCCTGGTATGTGCTTTCTTGCACATGCAGAAGTGTGTATGCAATCATTTACCTGTGTGTTGTATTTAAGGTAAATATGTGTTTAATAAAACTTATCTGTGTGTTTGTGTGCTTGTACAGTTGTGCACTGTGAGTTTCGGTAATTCTGAGGTGTGTGTGTGTGTTGTACAGCGGAGGTGAGCGCAGTGCTGAAGCTGGAGAACTCAGTGGTGGGTCAGACAGCATGGAGGACAGTAGGGGAGCAGGCCTGGGACCAGACCTTTACTGTGGAGCTGGAGAGGGTAAGCAGTAAGCACAGCCATGGTGTATTAAAGAGCCTGGGGGTGACCTCTCTGCAGTTACTCTGAGTCTGTCTGTGTGTTCTCCTCAGTCCAGGGAGATGGAGATTGCGGTATACTGGAAGGACTACCGCTCCCTATGTGCCCTTAAGTACCTGAAGCTGGAGGACTTCCTGGACAACCAGAAACACCATGTGCAGCTTGAGCTGGAGCCACAGGGGCTGCTGCTGGCTGAGGTATGTGAGTGCCCATTGCCTGCTCCTGCCTGCTGCCTACTGCTTACTGCCCACTGCTTACAGCCTACTGCTTACTGCTATGGCTCACTGCTTACTGACCACTGCTTACTGCCTACTGCTTACTGCCCACTGCTTACAGCCTACTGCTTACTGCTACTGCTCACTGCTTACTGCCCACTACGTACTACCCACTGCCTACTGCATACTGCCCACTGCTTACAGCCTACTGCTTACTGCTACTGCTCACTGCTTACTGCCCACTACCTACTGCCCACTGCTTACTGCCTACTGCTTACTGCCCACTGCTTACTGCTACTGCTCACTGCTTACTGCCCACTACCTACTGCCCACTGCTTACTGCTTACTACCCACTGCCTTCTGCTTACTGCCTACTTGACTCTACCTACTGCCCACTGCCTACTGATTACTGCCAACTGCTTTCTGCCTACTATCTGCTATCTGCCTTGTTTTCCAGGGTTAACAGGTATCTGTGAGGGCTAGCATGAACGTCTGGTCACCTGAATGATGTGCTTTTATGTAAACAACATAAATTATATAGCTATTGAAAAGGCTTCAGAACATGGTTTTCATCTGGCGAGCTCTGAAAAAACCCTGATTTATTGTATAGTCTTTAAGAGTGCACTCTAGTATTATATATATAACAAAACCAAATAAAAGACAGACTAAAGAGTAGTTATAAATGGATTGAGTACCCACTTGTGAATGTTTAGTCTTCGTGGTCTCTGTATAGTAAGTAAAGAATAACTTTTTTGCTAAAAGATAAGAAGATAGATTACCAAGCTTAGGATAGTTCTGCCATACATGGTTTGGTCAACACTGAATATATTTCATATATTTTCTGCATAAGTAGAAAGACAGTGAATGGAACTAATTATGAAACAAATATGCATTGTAATATTTTAATTAGCATGTTTTCTGTGGCTGGTCAAATGCTTTTTTAACAAGGTTAATTTGCTGAAGTAATTGTTGAAGTAAAGCTTTTAAGTGCTATTTATGTGAACAGCCAGTAATAAAATAGTTTGTATTTTATTCGTATATGTGAGTGAGGTAAGAGCACTGTTCTGTTAGAGCGTATAAACTTATTTTCATTTTTAAAGTATTATGATTGTTGTTTCCCAGTAATCGGACCGCTAGTCATTCAATCCATGTTAACATATTAATTGTACGGACAAGCTAGGCAAGAGCGAGCTCTGTAGGGAAAATATATTCGGCTACAGGATGGAAATGGGAAATATTGAAATTATGACAGTTCACAATTATCATATCTGACAGTAATCCTTCCAAAAATGAATTAATGAGGTTTCATTTGTAGATGGTACAGGCCTGTGCTCTAATTGTCATGGTTTTCAGTTTGTGCCACGCATGTTCCCATGACATGGGCATAAATAGGGGCCGTTTTCTAAGAATCTGCCTATGAGGGAGGGCTTCTTGTTACTAAGAGATAAGCTCCAGCTCATCATGCTCCACACAGCCAGATGTCTGCCCCCATTGGCCAGAAATGTGTACTACATCAAACCAGTAATAATTTAGAAACTATAAATGATGACCGGATTATATGGTCAAGCCAACATTTTTGGCAACTTCTCCATGAGGTAGTAGACAAATTCCTTTGGTGGGCTACAAGGTACAAAGGTACGCAGTGGCAACCCCGGTATGCCAATGGGAAAACAAACACATAAACACATAATTAGCATGTTTTAAGTGCAGGTTTTACATGTAACGGGTGTGGTGTGTGTTTCAGGTGATCTTCCTTAACCCAACCATAGATAGAGTTCCACGACTCAAGAGACAGAAGAAGGTCTTCTCCAAACAGCATGGTGAGAGGCAGAAAGCTGATACAGCACTAGCCGTTAGTACAGTAGTTGAGATGTACCTGCACTCTAGGCAGTCACATAACGGAACAGACAGGAAGAGTTTCTGCCACAGTGCTGAATATGGGACACACTCACTACATGTTCTGAAATAGTCTTATTTCACTTTATCTGGAAAAAAACATCAATCCGAATTCTTTTCAAAAACACTCCTGTAAAAACCATTTGCACTTTAGCGCCCTCTGGTGGTTCGCAGTGCAGTCTGAGAGCTGTGTGGCAACGGTTTATGATGCTGTGTTTTTGATTAGCTGTGTGTGCTGTGCTGTGCTGTGCAGGGAAGGCTTTCCTGCGCGCTCGACAGATGAACGTGGATATCGCCACCTGGGTGCGGCTGCTGAGGAACGCCATCCCCGCCGTCAACAACACAGGCACCTACAGCCCCAACGCACAATCACACAATGCTGGGTAATTCATTATACCACATCCGCACACGCACACACACAAACCGGCAATACGGGCAGGCTACATCCGCAATACACACACATCAGAAATACACATACACACATCAGGCGTCACATGAGCTGGCATACTAACACATATTAGTCTGTACAAGATGTCCTGGACACACACTGCTCCCTTAGCGTTCTAACGCACACCACACAAAGTGCTATTTACACATTGTGCAAATGCATGGTGCTAAATCCCTCTGTCTGACTATTGGTGTGTCCCAGGGAGATCTCAGTGGAGAAACTGAGCCTGGACAGTGACTCCCCACAGAGACCAGAGATCCGGAGAGACACGGACACAAGCACCCCGGTGAGAAAGAGAAAGAAAAAGAGAGAGAGAGAGAGAATGAGGAGGGAAGAATGGAACAAGGGGGATAGGGTAGAAAGGGAAGTCACGCTGTGCCGGTGTGCTGAATATTCCGGCCTTACTTTCAGAGCAGGCTGTGGACCCAGGCTACTGTCGCTCTAGTGTGGAGTGTAGACTTCCCAGAGTTTTCCAGACAACAGAAAAAAAAGGATTGGACAGATTAGAGGAGATGAGGGATGGAAAGAGTGTGCAGTGGCTAGGGCAGCCCTAACAGGCTGTGGTTGGACTGAGGGAGCTTTAATTAGATTGCGGCACAGTGAGGATGTTTGTTTCTGGCCGTAAAGGCAGATTGGCAGGCCGAGGAGGGAGCGCGGGATGCTGGGATGGCGGGAGTATCGGCAGGCATGGTCAGTGGCTTAGAGAAGGGACCTGGCAGATGGCATGGCCAGTGTTTACAGGATTACAGGATTAATTATTGAGAAAAACTCATTAACAGTAATGACAAGGGGGAGGGGGCGAGCAGCCTGCCTGTGAAATAAGTGGTTTTTTGGGCTGCCTGTAACAATTCAAGGTCACATGTCTTTTCTATGCTCACCTCTTTCTCCCTTGATGTATCTTTCTCTCTTTCTTCTGTTTCTCTGTCCTCCTCCTCCTCTCTTTTCCTCTCACAGGAGCGCCTGCCAGTGATCGAGCCCTTCTCTCCCCCGGACCTCACCCCTGATCGCCCCAACAGAACCCCCTCTGTCAGCTCACTAAACAGGTACACTACCCTACAGTGAGCTGCACACCACTACACTGTGGAGCCCTACAATACACAACACCGCTCAGTCACACTCACTCATTCACTCACTCACTCACTCACTCACTCACTCACTCACTCACTCACACTTACACTCACTCACGCTCAATCACTCACTCACGTACGTTCTCTGACTCAAACTCACTCATTCTCACTCACATAATGACACTGCAACTTACATTAACCCGTCTTCCTATTGTGGTCTGAACTACACTTAATTTCACTGCAGTCCATTACCCATAATGCACCACTTCAGCATATTGATATTAAATGTATTATCAATATTCTAGTACATCACCATATATGGGCAAATATTGTAAATTGTTGCCACTTTCACATGTTACAATATATAATTTTAAATGCATTGCTGAACAGTTTATGCATTGTTCTTTTTTCCGAAAGTACACATCTGAGATGCACGGCTGCTATGTTGCTTCTGGGTTTTGCACTTCCTTGCTCTAGGGTTTTGCTTGATGGCTGGAGGTTATATTGTGGTCTCTGTTCTTCTGCAAGTCATGAGTGGTCTGAACACTTGAACACTTCCAACGATAGCAGAGGCAAACCTTTGAATATCAGTAATAGGGAGTTTACCATCTGGTTCATAGACAGACAATCTGTGTAACTATTCAAGAGACACATGCTTTGCAGGGTCACACTGGACTCTTATTGTATGCGCTGTGTCTCTGCAATAAACAGAGAGTCGTACTTTGCAGGGTCACCCTGGACTCTTATTGTATGTGCTGTGTCTCTGCAGTAAACAGAGAGTCGTACTTTGCAGGGTCACACTGGACTCTTATTGTATGTGCTGTGTCTCTGCAGTAAACAGAGAGACATGCTTTGCAGGGTCACACTGGACTCTTATTGTATGTGCTGTGTCTCTGCAGTAAACAGAGAGTCGTACTTTGCAGGGTCACCCTGGACTCTTATTGTATGCACTGTGTCCGCAGTAAACAGAGAGACATGCTTTGCAGGGTCACACTGGACTCTTATTGTATGTGCTGTGTCTCTGCAGTAAACAGAGAGTCGTACTTTGCAGGGTCACACTGGACTCTTATTGTATGTGCTGTGTCTGTAGTAAACAGAGAGACATGCTTTGCAGGGTCACACTGGACTCTTATTGTATGTGCTGTGTCTCTGTAGTAAACAGAAAGACATGCTTTGCAGGGTCACACTGGACTCTTATTGTATGTGCTGTGTCTGCAGTAAACAGAGAGACATGCTTTGCAGGGTCACACTGGACTCTTATTGTATGTGCTGTGTCTCTGCAGTAAACAGAAGAAGACGCCCCTGTGTTTGCAGGACTTCAGGCTGATTGCTGTGCTGGGCAGAGGGCATTTTGGGAAGGTGGGTGTCTCTCTCGTGGTCAGTGTGTGCATCATCTGTCTGTCCTAGGCCTTCTCCTCCCCCTTCTGACACAGTGTGTGTGTGTGTGTGTGTGTGTGTGTGTGTGTGTGTGTGTGTGTGTGTGTGTGTGTGTGTGTTTGCCTCAGGTGCTGCTATCTGAGTACAAGAAGACGGGTAGCATGTACGCCATCAAGGCTCTGAAGAAGGGTGACATTGTAGCCCGGGATGAGGTGGAGAGGTACGTTCATTCACAGTGGACAGCAGAAGACACTGAGCATGCTCCTGCCACAATCACTGTGAACACACTGTAGATCCGTGCACGTTGTGCACCGCACACACATTCACAGCATTTCCTTGTTTCTGTTCTATACGTAGTGATGCATTATAATGTATTATAATAATGTACTTTACGAACGTGGCAAAGTTTCATCTAAAAGGTTTAATGTCCTTCTCCCTTTTTCTCCTTGTGTGTTTCTCTTCCGGTCCCTTTTTCTCTGTCGCCTCTGTAGTCTGATGTGTGAGAAGAGGATATTTGAGACGGTGAACTGCTCCCACCACCCGTTCCTGGTCAACCTGTTTGCCTGTTTCCAGACCCCGGAGCACGTGTGCTTTGTCATGGAGTACACAGCGGGGGGCGACCTGATGATGCACATCCACTCTGACGTCTTCACCGAGCCACGCGCCGTGTACGTGCCCAGCTGCCCCGGGAAATCGCGCGTCCGCCTGTCAGCACATGCATCGGCCTGTCTGTGTGACAGTCTGTGTGACTGTCAGTGTTTCCTTTTCTCTGTTTGTCTTGACCGTGTCTGTCTGTCTGCAGGTTCTACTCGGCCTGTGTGGTTCTGGGGCTGCAGTTTCTTCACGACCATAAGATTGTGTACCGGTGAGTTCTCCCTGTGACCCACGCAGTTCACGGTCAGGTCACAAGCACAAAAAAGCACAAAAAAGCACAAAAAAACACAAGCACACTGAGATAATGCTCCCAAGTGATATATTTATTATCGAGCCACATCCGTGAGCAGTGACAACGTTTCTATGCCAATGCCTTCCTCATACGTCCTCGCTGTCCTCATACTCGGTCCATATTCATTTGGCTCACAGTTCTCTTTTTCTTTCACAGGGACCTTAAATTGGACAATCTGCTGCTGGACAAAGAAGGCTATGTAAAGATTGCGGACTTTGGACTGTGTAAAGAAGGTGTGTAGTTTAAAACATAAATAAAAACAAGTCAAAGTTTCATTGATAGTATTCACATTTGCGCTGAGGTATATCATCTTGTACATATTGCTGGGTACTTGATACCGGCGGAGTGATATCCCGTTTGCTCCCGTTTCCTCAGGGATGGGTTATGGCGACAGGACCAGTACGTTTTGCGGCACGCCCGAGTTCCTAGCCCCGGAGGTGCTGACGGACACGTCGTACACCAGAGCCGTGGATTGGTGGGGTCTGGGAGTGCTGGTGTATGAAATGCTAGTCGGAGAGGTGAGGGAGAAGCCTTCAAACTTCTCCAGTCCATACGACCATCGCTTGAAAAATGTCTAAAATGAAGCTAGAGTCCCAATGCCCTGGATTTACTAAAGAGGCTTTGTCTGTCTGTCTGTGTGTCTGTCTGTCTGGTAGTCCCCTTTCCCAGGCGACGATGAGGAGGAAGTGTTCGACAGCATAGTGAATGATGAGGTCCGTTATCCTCGGTTCCTTTCCACTGAAGCTATCGGCATCATGAGACGGGTGAGTCTCCACCCCCAGCTCTTTCCACCTATCGTCTGCAAGCTCTCAATGTCAATCACGTGAACACAGCGTTCTCTGACAAACACAGTTCATTCTGTAATATTCTTTCTACCGGCCTCACTCTTCTGCTACTGTAGTGAAAATGAACAATAGGTTGTTGTTATACTGAAATGTTAATATAGATGAAACAAGTACGTATTGAGTGTGGTAATGGTGATAGAACAACACTGGCCCTAATAGTCCTGCAGGTCTCAGAGATTAACACGTTTACTGAAGGTAAATGCCTCTATTTAGGGTGATGTTTTCTATTAAAAATCATAATAATGCTGGACAGACTCATTTCTCAAGGGAGCATTGACAGGAGGGATGAGGTGATTGTATGATGCAGGCCTTTTTTTGGGATTTTTGTCCAAAAAAAAAGATTCATAAAACGTTAAGCAAACATTTGCATGCTGGATCAAAATAATCACACTTTAATTTGCTTGTCAATAGATATAGTAGCTTCCTAGCTCCTGTTAGTGCTCAAGGCGACAGCCGTGGAGACAGTTCATCAACCCTGCTAGCCAGGAACTGCGAGTGGGATTATAAAATTAGAAGTGTCTTAGACTGGTGCTGACATATGGTGCTGTTGTTCCCAGCTGCTGCGGCGAAACCCAGAGCGCCGCCTGGGCTCGAGCGAAAAGGACGCCGAGGACGTGAAGAAGCAGCCTTTCTTCAGGGTGAGAGAGATGACCACACCCCTTTACCCTCCTTCCCTCCCTCTCTCGCTCCCTCTCTCTTGTTTACATTCTTTCTGTGCATGTCACACTCCAGCCTGTTGTCTCTCCCTCTGGTTTTGTTGACTGCTGCAGAACATCTCTCTGCCGATGACTGTAATTATCAATCTGCAGCCTCTTTATTACTGCTGTCTCTGCTCTGCTGTTTATATCCTGTTTAGCCTCAGCCCTGGCCTCCTTCAACCGCTCTATCTCTGCCAGTGCTTAGCCTCAGTCCTGGCCTCCTTCAACCGCTCTATCTCCGCCAGTGCTTAGCCTCAGTCCTGGCCTCCTTCAACCACTCTATCTCTGCCAGTGCTTAGCCTCAGCCCGGACCTCCTTCAACCGCTCTATCTCTGCCAGTGCTTAGCCTCAGCCCGGACCTCCTTCAACCGCTCTATCTCTGCCAGTGCTTAGCCTCAGTCCTGGCCTCCTTCAACCGATCTATCTCTGCTAGTGCAGTGCAGAACAGTGGCCTGTGTAATTCCCTCTCTGTCTTTCTGTTCTTGTGTTCTGCCTGTCAGGCATTACTTTCTCGGGCTGCAGTTGAGATGCGAACATTCAGTGATGTATTTTACTCAGTTCAGATCAGTTTTGGTGAACACATGGCATCACCGATTGGGCTGAAAATGGTTGGGCCACAAACAGTACATGTGAGCTAAACCTGTTGGGATTCAAATGTATTTTTTGATAGCTTTCCATAAACCTCTGTCTCTCTTCCTTTCTCTCAGGGAGTAGACTGGGAGGCACTCCTGAAGAGGAAGCTGCCTCCACCATTTGTGCCGTCAATTGGAGACAAAGAGGACGTCAGCAACTTTGATGAAGAGTTCACTGCCGAGGCCCCCGCCCTCACCCCACCCCGGGAACCCCGCACCCTGTCCCGCAAGGACCAAGACTGCTTCAGAGACTTCGACTACATCTCAGACCTCTGCTAGGGCCATCAATGGGAGGGAGGGATTATGGCCTGTCTGTCCGTCGCAGAGGACTGAGGGGTTGTCTGGA
Organism: Ilyophis sp. 1 JC-2022; assembly: GCA_022702515.1. Classification (NCBI taxonomy): domain Eukaryota; kingdom Metazoa; phylum Chordata; class Actinopteri; order Anguilliformes; family Synaphobranchidae; genus Ilyophis; species Ilyophis sp. 1 JC-2022. The sequence continues at coordinate 50,912,596 of CM040405.1, read as the reverse complement.
AACCCACACTGTGACTTGGAGACTGGACGAGCCAGGGAGGATGTGTCTGTCTGTCTGTTTGACTGTCTGTCTGTGATTTCTACACTGTGACTAGACTGTATCTCTGGGGATGGAGAGAATTGGGGGGGAGGTGTGTGAAGACTTGCCTTGTCTCTGTCTTTCGCTCGGGTTCTCCACTGTGATGGAGGAGGGTTTTAGGGGAATCCGTCTGTACTCAAGAGTCAATGACCGGGCAAGGGGAAGACTGGTAGTGGGGTTGATTTGCATTTTCAATCCGTCCCTACACTGTGCCTGAAGGAAGATAGGATGGAGGGATTCGGCGAAGGTGCACTTGCTAGGGGAGAGAGAGGTTCACATGAGGAACATTTTCCCAAAAGGAGAAGTAGATGGCTGTGGACTGAGGGGGAGGCTTGGCCCCACTGTGAATTTAGAATGTTATTTTAAGATTTATTCCTGTACCCAGTTTTGCCTTATTCCTCTTTCTCTTCCGTCTTACAGTTACCTGACCCTGTGTTTGCCCTGCTTCTCCAGTGCAGTTGTGTTCTCTTCCTCAAGCTCTCCTCTCTCTGTCTGCATAGGGTCCGCCAAAGCCTTTTCATACTATTCATGCATATTATGGCCACAGATGATCCTACAAGAGGGAAAAGATAGACCTGTCTTCATGCTGTGATAAAACAAAATGTTGAGTAGGGAGACTGTGGGGAGGTTGTTAGCACTGACTGAAGCCTTAATTTTTTTGAAGGTCTGGAGAAATAGGTTTTATTTTGGAAGGGACTCACATCTCCCCTGAACAGTGGTTCTAAAACCTGCATCCCAGGGTGTAACATATTGGGTGGCATATTTGATATGAATTAATGGGATTGGTCCAAGGAGGAAAAAATGTGCTGTTTCGTAATATGAACAAACAACCTTGCATGAGACAGCAGCTGCAAGAAAACCTTCCGTGCTGCATTACAAAAGAAAAAATACAAGAAAACATTGGTGTGGCATTTACACAATGCATTCTGGGTCGTGCATGCTGCCCTTATTTCTAAATGGATTGAACACCACTGGTTTGGGGAGAGGTACTTGCTCTCCGTCACACTCGATCCCTCGTAATTCTACGAAGGGTTCTTACTGTAATAGCTTTTTAAATCAGCTTTTTAATAAGCAATTTTAGTTGCTGGTTTTAAAACGTAAAGAGTAATGACGAAGATCAGGATGAAAAGAATGCTGTCAGATACATGCTGATTGAATTGTACAAAACAAATTATGATTAAAAAGCGATGGACTGTGGACTTATCTGTTTCCATTTTTACAGTGTTTCCCTTCCTCTTTTTAAAAACCACCTAGTTTATGAGTCTTGTGTCGATGGAAATGATGGGGCTGAGTGATGTGGAGCTGTCTATCCCCCAGCTGACCACTGTCATACGTTCACATTGACAAACACAGTAGAACCACAAGCACGTATGAAGAGAAATTCATTCATGCGGGTTCATGCGGGCACAGGAGGTCCCGGCAAATACGTGCACAACTACCCGCCAAAATATGCTTACTCCCTGCACGCATACGCAGGCCCAAAAGTTACATGAACCGGCTAGGCGCAGGGGTGTCAAACTCCAGTCCTGGAGGGCCGCAGTGTCTACAGGTATTTGTGGTTTCCTTTTAATTAGCACCCAGTTAAAGCTTTGAGAACAAGGTGTTTGGACTTCTTAGCCAATCAGTGACTTAAATTAATCACTTGTGCTGAAACACACCAAAAACCAGCAGACACTGCGGCCCTCCAGGACCGGAGTTTGACACCCCTGCGCTAGGGCTTGGAGGCAAAGTTCCACTCAACATTGAATTCAATTGGATTTCCTTTCTGCTGAGTTTGTTGTGAGCTCGTTTGTCTGGCTGCAGACTCTGCTTACTGTATCCATCCTGTGTACAATAATACAAAAACAACAACAACAACAGAGTAAGAGATTGTTTTATTTATAAAGAAAAGTTGTTGAAACATTGATTATCTGAGTGGTCACTGTTTGTCTCTGTGATGATCCTGAGCTTCATATACTTTAAAAATGTAAACCGTTCACTTACGGTGCTTGATTACACTGCTGAAACCAGGTTCATTTCAAACCTTGTATGTCACAAGTAAAATGCATGTCTTAACAATACAAGCTGTGAAAGGCAGTCCCTATAATTGAATCTTGTAAGGCACCAATGATAGTCTGTAAAAGCTCAACACCACAGCCATGCAAATAATATTTAATTTAATTGATACCAGTACTATAATTTACTTACTTTTTCCACAATCATCAGAGAGTGAATGACATTACTGGTACAAGACATCAAAATAATAAATATTCAAAATATAATTATACATTTTTACAAAGCATTTGACACAATACGCTTCACAGCATACTCAAAATATTACGTCCTTTACACTATCGTTATGCATTAGCTAGCTCACTCTCTTCTCTTATTGTAGAGGTAGGTAACCATATCAAATCAAATTGACAAGTGTGTAACTCACTAAATGCAGAATATAGTGTTCTTTGCTTCCACTAAGCTCTGAAAAAACAGAATCACTCTGAAACACAATGGTGGTCAGACTGTACTGTAGATGACACCTTGGTGTGCTGTTCTCCACTATATGAATATGATAATGGCGTGTTGCCAATCTTGCCATAAACTACTGCTGGCTGACAACTGACCTGCTGGTAGAGGCTTTCCAAATACAATTGCAGAATTAAGTCTATGGTACTATGCTGCGCTTTGTGAGTCCTCCAGCATCCCTACATGCCTCGGCGTAGGTACGCTCTCCGTCGAAAGAGGGAGTCCAGAGTGTCGTGTACACTCGATGGTTCTTACATTTTTCAAGATGTCGTCGCTTGAACAGAGACTCTCCCGAATCGAGGAGAAACTAAAACAGGAGAATAAAGAAGCTCGGAGACGAATCGACCTCAGCATTGACATGAGTCCTCAGCGCTCGCGTCCGAGGCCAAGTGAGTGCATTATGAAAGGGGAATGTGAATCAAGAACGGAGACCGCGGAGGGTCAGTGAAAAGGACCGAAACGAGAGGGGGAGAGGGAGGGGAGGAGAGGGGGGAGTGCAATTGAGATATGCTGCCAGCTAGTTAGCTTGCTAGCTAGCTACATACAAACAAACATGAACTCCGGACGGCTATGGACAATTGTGGCTTCGACTGAGACTAGACTAAACATATCAAAACACTGGAATGTAGGGTAGCGCGCTAGCTGTCTGGCTAGCTTGTTATACGTGTAGCTAGTTGTACTAACGTCAAATGGCAAAAGCTATAGTCTTGGTTTATAATGATCAGTTGCGTTAGCTATCTAGCTAGCAGGCCCCGTCCGTCTGTCAGTCTGCTCTGTCGATGGCTTGTTTTGATTCATTAGCTTGCTATCGCTAACAGATTATCCGATGAGGTGTCATTTCAGAATGGCGAAAATGAAGCCCTAATGCGAAAATGTTGAGCCATTGTGAGATTTAGCCAGATATTAAACATCTTAATATAATTTCGGACCGTGATTCTTGTCTCAAATAGCTTACAGTTAGCTAGGCAACTAAGAATTAAAGCACCCAAATCTGCAGACACAGTGAAAGTATTTTAAATTTACGTGAGCTAGCTGGCTGTCTCCAACGGTCCTGTATGCCACATCATTTTACAATTTAGCTTAGTTGGCTGGTTAATATTTGTATGTTACAGCTAGATGTGTATTTTGTAGGCATGTTTTATGATTGATGTTCTTGGAAGGATATCAAGCCCTGTAAGAGCAAAGCAAGGCAAGAATTCGTGAACTCGTTCCAAAATAGTCTGTAACGTTAATATGTCAGGAAGTATTTTTGATATTTATGACATGTCTTTGTAATTAATGGATTCCTGACTGCGAACACACACAAAACCAACTGAAAGCTTTCTGTCCTGTCATACTGTTCTGAGATGCTCGGTACTTCGATTTAACTTATTTTGAATTTATAATTCATATTGTATGTTGATCCCAGTCAGGTTTTACGTTTGTGTGTGTGTGTGTGTGTGTGTGTGTGTGAGAGAGAGAGAGAGAGAGAGAGAGAGAGATTTGTCTGTGTTTGTATATTTTTCTGGTTGATGTATAAAAATGTGATGGAGTAAAATTGTAGTCTGTGTGCAGTTTTTCTGTTTGTATTTTGTTATTTGCAGTCTGCTCGCTGCAGTACCTGACTCCGTAATGGTTTATAAAACCTTCACAGATATGAATCAAAAATGAATATGTCCTAGGCATTGTAAATGATCCACAGCGCTGTAAGACTCTGTTCTTACAGTGGTTATGTGCACTGTTGCTTCGTTGTGCCATGTGTCATGCTGTGAAATGGGCTCATAGAAATGACAGTCAGTACTGTCAGTGGTAGAACCCTCTGTTTAAATCATTCTTTCCCTACAGAATCACATTACAGTTTAGCTGCTGAATATTTGGTGTATTTTTTTGTAGTGTAGGCATAAATAGCCTACATGTCAGGCCGAGTACATTATACTATATCACTTGGAAGTGACAAGAATTGCTTGCAACTGAGTTGTTTATTTATTTTGCAGATTGGCAGCACAATTCAATTCTGCGTTCACCACTGCTCTCAAGTAAAGGACTAGCCTAGGTCATGTTCAACATTTAGCCTAATCAATTAAATTCTGCGTTCACCACTGCTCTCAAGTAAAGAACTAGCCGAGGTCATGTTCAACATTTAGCCTAATCAATTCAATTCTGCGTTCACCACTGCTCTCAAGTAAAGAACTAGCCGAGGTCATGTTCAACATTTAGCCTAATCAATTCAATTCTGCGTTCACCACTGCTCTCAAGTAAAGAACTAGCCGAGGTCATGTTCAACATTTAGCCTAATCAATTCAATTCTGCGTTCACCACTGCTCTCAAGTAAAGAACTAGCCGAGGTCATGTTCAACATTTAGCCTAATCAATTCAATTCTGCGTTCACCACTGCTCTCAAGTAAAGAACTAGCCGAGGTCATGTTCAACATTTAGCCTAATCAATTCAATTCTGCGTTCACCACTGCTCTCAAGTAAAGAACTAGCCGAGGTCATGTTCAACATTTAGCCTAATCAATTCAATTCTGCGTTCGCTACTGCTCTCAAGTAAAGGACTAGCCTAGGTCATGTTCAACATTTAGCCTAATCAATTCAAATCACTTCAAAATTACCTATTTTTCACCATTCTGGTTAATGCTATATTTTTTTAAAAGCTCATATTTTGTATATGTATATATGTATATACTTTATACATGTGTGCCTTCTTGGCCCGCTCACCACATGATACTGCGATTCTTGAATTGTGATGCGTATGATGGCTGCAACTTCAGAGTATATACTGCCGTAGTATATCTCATAAGGACGGCGTATACTGTGGGAAAGTAGTGCATTATAGTGAAATATCTGGCCATTAGCTGTGTGATGGCGTACCGTTATATTGGTGCAGTGCAGTGCAGTGCAGTGCAGTGCAGTGTGCCCAGGTAAAATCATTGGTACTGTCTCCAACAGAATCATGCATACTCAATCTTGCTTTTGCTGTTTTCATGGGTTTGAACACAAACAGAAATGGACTGTTTGAGCGTGGTGCCTAAACCAACTGCATACTGTGCAGGGCTATTTAGTGAATGGGCTTCACTCACGGTATTATGGTCTGTCCTGTCCGTTGTTCATTTGTTGGGTTGAAAGTATGCTTAAAGTTTGCATCATTTTCACTGGTACATGTTTGCCTAAGTTGAGTAGCACTCGTTCAGGCTACATCATGGCGTGTGAACAAATGTCTGTTTTTTGTGACGTTGACCTGCTGTCATACATGTGTCGTAATGTTTGTGCGAGTCTCCTGTCAATCTGATTGTCCCTGGCAGGATTATAGATTTTCTGTATTGTTTCTTTCTGTTGTTCAGTACTGTATGTGTGAATGAGAATTTTCAGTGTGTGGTACAGCTGTGTGTATGTTTGTGTGCGTGTGTACTACATGCAGTAATGTGTGCGTGTGTCTGTGTGCGTTTGAAGTTTTTATGGCAGTGTGCAGCGTTGTAGGCTCCTATATGTGTGTCTGCTGTGTGTAATAATGTGTGTTTATAGCATGTGTAGTATTGTACACTAGTGTATTGCCATGCCTGTGCACTGCAGTCCAGTATACAGTACTGTGTGACTGCTCAATATCAGTGTGGAAATGTACAGTAATGTGTGTGTGTCTGACTCTGTATCTAACTGTATACAGTTTAAACAGTAATGTAAAGTACTGTGTGTAGTATGCATGTAGGGGCGGATGGTCATCTTTATGTACTTTTGACAGTTGTGCAATGCTTGTGTGATTCAGTATACAGTGTACAGTCATATGTGCACAGTGTAGTGTCTGCAGTCATGTACCTTAATGTGTTACGTGCAGTGTTTAGTAGTATACACACAGTAATGTTATTGCTGCGTTTGTGGTCGTGTACAGAAATGCGTCTATTTATAGATTTCACCCATGTGACGTTTCAAGCACGCCCACCATACCGGCCACCTAATGTGTAGAAAAGCAGGCCCACAAACAAGTGCAGGTGATCGTTCAATAACACGGCCATTAAATTACATTGGTTTTAAAATACAAAGAGAAAAAAAATCTATGTTCATTAAAAAGTAAAAAACTATTTTGTGTGGTGCTAAAGGTTTTGTTCTGTCCATTGAAAACTGGAAAAATTCCATAAATTAGGCTCATATTGACTTGCATTTGTCTTGCTCCCCTCCCCCTTTTTTCCCCAATTTGGGAATGCCCAATCTTATTCATCAGCACTCATTACTGGATCCTCTGCTATCGATTCAGTCGAGTGCAGACGAGCATATTTCATCTGGCTTAGCTTGCTAGCTTCTTAGCTATGTACCCAATATCGCCTATGCATAGATATAGCATAATGTTGGAATTAGGAAAACTAGCTAGCTTGCAGATTGGCTGTTGACGTTTCTCACGATGGTTCCTGTGCTTTAGAAAGGAAACGTAATTAACAGCAGTGCACCCAAATGTGTGTGCAGTTTGACTGATCTTTACATTATGCAAACATCTTGACTCTACACCCGTTGCAGCTCAACAATTAAGAAACACATTAGCCTTCACAATTCTGTCAGCTGTGCCAAGAGAGCTCCCAAATAGGGTTTGTACACTTACCGCTCAGCTACTGTGGCATCGTGGGTATTTGGGGTACATACAGTTTGTCAGTGGTATGTGGCTTTTTAATTCAGTTATACAGTTTATCCAGTCGCGCATTGCTAATATTTCTAATTTAATGCTGATTTCTGCATTTTTCACACAGGAAAAAAAATGCAGGTAATGTTATATTGATCAATTCAGCTATGTCTCGATTTGCTGATCATGATTAGTTTTGTAATATTCTGAGGAAACCGATTGATTAACATGGCTCTCATGAACTTATCTTAAGTGCAAAATGCACAAAATATGGACCACCTGCAACAACAGTAGCATTTTTGATTGATGAGCTAATTTCAGGCTGCACACTTTTTGTGCTTTTGAACATGAACATGTCCTCTAAACAAGCACACCAGACCTGACCCGCTCAGCATTCAGCCAGCATTCAGCTCAGCATTCAGCTCAGCATTCAGCCAGCATTCAGCTCAGCATCATTGTTTTAATCTGATGCATTGAACACCTGCATGAGAGTCAGCTACCTGCCTCAGTACAGAATACTTGGCAAGCTAACCAACATGCAGCTTAAGTAACTGCCCATAATGTAGCCTCCCATATAACTACCTTTGTTTAATCATACACTATTGACTACATATTTCATATTAATTCCTTTATTCCTGTCTGATATTAGCTGCTGTTGTATGAACAAGGACTTTGTTGAATTGCATTGCATGTCTAGTTTATTAATCACTGTTAATAGTATTGTTTTACATTAAATTGTCAGTGAACATGACCAAAACCAACATTTTCTTGGTCTGAGAATGCAGATTTCTGATAGCTACTATGACCTCTCGAACCACTGAACTCTGCTCCTCTATGAGAAAACATCGCTCTCTTCCTTCTTTATGCTTCTCTGTCTCTCTATCTCTCTCTCATGTCGCCTTTTTTCTGACTTCAATGTTGTGGTGATATTTCGGTGCAGCTCAGGACTGTTGAAGAGGAAGGTTGGAAGTGGCTCATGTAATTTGACTTTAAAAATGCGTTTGAGTTGCACCTGTGTTATGCTTGCCCTCCCATTTGGAATGGTGAACCGCGTTTGTGCGCCGGTCTCATTGATGTGGTTTGGAATGGTGAACCGTGTTTGTGCGCCGGTCTCATTGATGTGGTTTGGAATGGTGAACCGTGTTTGTGCGCCGGTCTCATTGATGTGGTTTGGAATGGTGAACCGCGTTTGTGCGCCGGTCTCATTGATGTGGTTTGGAATGGTGAACCGTGTTTGTGCGCCGGTCTCATTGATGTGGTTTGGAATGGTGAACCGCGTTTGTGCGCCGGTCTCATTGATGTGGTTTGGAATGGTGAACCGCGTTTGTGCGCCGGTCTCATTGATGTGGTTTGGAATGGTGAACCGCGTTTGTGCGCCGGTCTCATTGATGTGGTTTGGAATGGTGAACCGCGTTTGTGCGCCGGTCTCATTGATGTGGTTTGGAATGGTGAACCGTGTTTGTGCGCCGGTCTCATTGATGTGGTTTGGAATGGTGAACCGCGTTTGTGCGCCGGTCTCATTGATGTGGTTTGGAATGGTGAACCATGTTTGTGCGCCGGTCTCATTGATGTGGTTTGGAATGGTGAACCGTGTTTGTGCGCCGGTCTCATTGATGTGGTTTGGAATGGTGAACCGCGTTTGTGCGCCGGTCTCATTGATGTGGTTTGGAATGGTGAACCGCGTTTGTGCGCCGGTCTCATTGATGTGGTTTGGAATGGTGAACCGTGTTTGTGCGCCGGTCTCATTGATGTGGTTTGGAATGGTGAACCGCGTTTGTGCGCCGGTCTCATTGATGTGGTTTGGAATGGTGAACCGTGTTTGTGCGCCGGTCTCATTGATGTGGTTTGGAATGGTGAACCGTGTTTGTGCGCCGGTCTCATTGATGTGGTTTGGAATGGTGAACCGCGTTTGTGCGCCGGTCTCATTGATGTGGTTTGGAATGGTGAACCGCGTTTGTGCGCCGGTCTCATTGATGTGGTTTGGAATGGTGAACCGCGTTTGTGCGCCGGTCTCATTGATGTGGTTTGGAATGGTGAACCGCGTTTGTGCGCCGGTCTCATTGATGTGGTTTGGAATGGTGAACCGCGTTTGTGCGCCGGTCTCATTGATGTGGTTTGGAATGGTGAACCGCGTTTGTGCGCCGGTCTCATTGATGTGGTTTGGAATGGTGAACCGCGTTTGTGCGCCGGTCTCATTGATGTGGTTTGGAATGGTGAACCGCGTTTGTGCGCCGGTCTCATTGATGTGGTTTGGAATGGTGAACCGTGTTTGTGCGCCGGTCTCATTGATGTGGTTTGGAATGGTGAACCGCGTTTGTGCGCCGGTCTCATTGATGTGGTTTGGAATGGTGAACCGCGTTTGTGCGCCGGTCTCATTGATGTGGTTTGGAATGGTGAACCGCGTTTGTGCGCCGGTCTCATTGATGTGGTTTGGAATGGTGAACCGCGTTTGTGCGCCGGTCTCATTGATGTGGTTTGGAATGGTGAACCGCGTTTGTGCGCCGGTCTCATTGATGTGGTTTGGAATGGTGAACCGCGTTTGTGCGCCGGTCTCATTGATGTGGTTTGGAATGGTGAACCGCGTTTGTGCGCCGGTCTCATTGATGTGGTTTGGAATGGTGAACCGCGTTTGTGCGCCGGTCTCATTGATGTGGTTTGGAATGGTGAACCGTGTTTGTGCGCCGGTCTCATTGATGTGGTTTGGAATGGTGAACCGCGTTTGTGCGCCGGTCTCATTGATGTGGTTTGGAATGGTGAACCATGTTTGTGCGCCGGTCTCATTGATGTGGTTTGGAATGGTGAACCGTGTTTGTGCGCCGGTCTCATTGATGTGGTTTGGAATGGTGAACCGCGTTTGTGCGCCGGTCTCATTGATGTGGTTTGGAATGGTGAACCGCGTTTGTGCGCCGGTCTCATTGATGTGGTTTGGAATGGTGAACCGTGTTTGTGCGCCGGTCTCATTGATGTGGTTTGGAATGGTGAACCGCGTTTGTGCGCCGGTCTCATTGATGTGGTTTGGAATGGTGAACCATGTTTGTGCGCCGGTCTCATTGATGTGGTTTGGAATGGTGAACCGTGTTTGTGCGCCGGTCTCATTGATGTGGTTTGGAATGGTGAACCGCGTTTGTGCGCCGGTCTCATTGATGTGGTTTGGAATGGTGAACCGCGTTTGTGCGCCGGTCTCATTGATGTGGTTTGGAATGGTGAACCGTGTTTGTGCGCCGGTCTCATTGATGTGGTTTGGAATGGTGAACCGCGTTTGTGCGCCGGTCTCATTGATGTGGTTTGGAATGGTGAACCATGTTTGTGCGCCGGTCTCATTGATGTGGTTTGGAATGGTGAACCGTGTTTGTGCGCCGGTCTCATTGATGTGGTTTGGAATGGTGAACCGCGTTTGTGCGCCGGTCTCATTGATGTGGTTTGGAATGGTGAACCGCGTTTGTGCGCCGGTCTCATTGATGTGGTTTGGAATGGTGAACCGCGTTTGTGCGCCGGTCTCATTGATGTGGTTTGGAATGGTGAACCGTGTTTGTGCGCCGGTCTCATTGATGTGGTTTGGAATGGTGAACCGCGTTTGTGCGCCGGTCTCATTGATGTGGTTTGGAATGGTGAACCATGTTTGTGCGCCGGTCTCATTGATGTGGTTTGGAATGGTGAACCGCGTTTGTGCGCCGGTCTCATTGATGTGGTTTGGAATGGTGAACCGCGTTTGTGCGCCGGTCTCATTGATGTGGTTTGGAATGGTGAACCGCGTTTGTGCGCCGGTCTCATTGCGGCGGTTTCCTTCGTGAGGTCAGGAGCTGTCAGGCTGGGAGTGTCCTCTGAAACAGGTGTAGCTCGCCACCATCCGCCAGGGTGCAGACCACAGTAATGTGTGTTTATCGCAGAACTCAGTAATTATGTATCAGTACTTTGTGTAGCTGTACTTTGTACAGACGTGTGTGTGTGTGTGTGTGTGTGTGCGCGCGTGCATATGTGTGTATGTGTGTATAGCAGTATACAGTAGTGTGGGTGTTTGTGTGTGTGTGTGTGTGAGTGTGTTTAGCAGTATACAGCAATGTGTGTGTGAGTGAGTGGTGTGTATAGCGGTATACAGTAATGTGCGTGTGTGTGTGTGTTTAGCAGTATACAGTAATGTGCGTTTGTGTGTGAGTGGTGTGTGTATAGCAGTATACAGAAATGTGCGTGTGTGTATAGCAGTATACAGTAATGTGTGTGTATAGCAGTATACAGTAATGTGTGTGTATAGCAGTATGCAGTAATGTGTGTGTATAGCAGTATACAGTAATGTGTGTGTGAGAGTGTGTGAGAGAGAGTGGTGTGTATAGCAGTATACAGTAATGTGTGTGTATAGCAGTATACAGTAATGTGTGTGTGTGAGTGTGTTTAGCAGTATACAGTAATGTGTGTGTATAGCAGTATACAGTAATGTGTGTGTATAGCAGTATACAGTAATGTGTGAGTGTGTTTAGCAATATACAGTAATGTGTGTGTGTGTGAGTGAGAGAGTGGTGTATATAGCAGTATACAGTAATGTGCGTGTGTGTGTATAGCATACAGTAGTGTGCGTGTATAGCAGTATACAGTAATGTGTGTGTATAGCAGCATACAGTAATGTGTGTGTGTGAGTGTGTTTAGCAGTATACAGTAATGTGTGTGTGAGTGAGAGAGTGGTGTATATAGCAGTATACAGTAATGTGCGTGTGTGTGTATAGCAGTATACAGTAGTGTGCGTGTGTGTGTGTGTATAGCAGTATACAGTAATGTGTGTGTGTGTGTGAGAGAGAGAGTGTGTGAGAGAGAGTGGTGTGTATAGCAGTATACAGTAATGTGTGTGTATGTGTGTGTATATATATATATAGCAGTATACAGTAATGTGCGTGCGTGCGTGTGTTTAGCAGTATACAGTAATGTGCGTTTGTGTGTGTGTGTGTATAGCAGTATATAGTAATGTGCGTGTGTGTATAGCAGTATACAGTAATGTGTGTGTGTGTGTATATAGCAGTATACAGTAATGTGTGTGTGTGTGCGCGTGTCTGTTGTGTATAGCAGTATACAATAATGTGTGTGTAGAAGTATACAGTAGTGTGTATGTGTGTATAGCAGTATACAGTAATGTGTGTGTATATAGAAGTATACAGTAGTGTGTGTGTGTATAGCAGTATGCAGTCATGTGTGTGTGTGTGTGTGTGTGTATAGCAGTATACAGTAATGTGTGTGTATAGCAGTTAGGGATGCACCGATCCACATTTTTTCACTTCCGATCCGATCCCGATACCTGAATTTGGATATCGGCCAATACCGATACTATTCCGATACCAGAGCTCTTTTTGCTTGAATATTATTATTATCATTATTGTTGATTTTATGAGGCTGTAATAAACTCCTCTCTACAGGCAAGTATGACATGTACCCCAAAAGGTAACTTGAGGGAAGTATAAGCTCAGAAAAGCAGGTCAGAAAAGCTTAAAATTGATTATCAATATTTATTAAATTCCATAAAAGTGCAACATCTTTGTAAGGAAATACAGTCTCCAGCAGCCACAAGAGTTTACTTGTCTGACTTGAAATAAAATGTGTAACGACAGCGTTTACTAGTGCAAATATATACACTATCAAAAAGCAAAAAATAGCCTACCTGTCATATAAATGTGAACAGCACAAACACAAATCAAGTAGAGACTACTATAGTATGCAGCAATGCGGTTTTCAAGTGTCAAATATGAAATAAAGTGTAAACATCTCTACACTGCTCTCCCTCCCAATAAAAGAAAATACATACAATGGGCTGCTTCATCTGCTTTTAACTTGTCAGCTAACTTGGACGACACTTGGTTGTATAGTTTGGGTAGCGCAGTCTCTGATATATATTTTCTGGATGGTAGACTATACCTTGGCTGCAAGTGCTCCATCAGGCTGCGAAACCCCTCGTTTTCCACCACACTTAATGGTTGGTCGTCGAGTATGATAAAGTTGAGCAACTTCTCTGTAATCATTTTGGCTTTTACGTTGTCTGCTGGAAGTTTAGCCTGCTTTTGGAATGACTCCAGGAGTGATTCTTGACGTTTCGTTTCATCTTTCTGCCCCCTGGCTAAATATTCGCCATGCTCTTTTGGGTGGTGCTTTTTCAAATGTTTGATTAGATTAGTAGTATTGTACGTTGCGACAGAGCTTCCACCTCTCGGAACGACGGCTTTGCAAACATTACATGTTGCTGTCTTGCTTTGCGGTGTTTCAAGAGTAAAATAACTCCATACAGCGGACATGTTGTGAAGTTTAGCCTACAGGCTAGCTCACTGCAAACTGTGGAATGGGCTTTCCTGAATGGAGGCGTGTCTCATAACTCCCATTGTGTCTCATGGAGACACGCCTCCGTTCTAGGAAGTCCCATTCCACAGTTTGCAGCCAGCCAGCAGGCTAGCGTGTAGCAGCAAAATTGAGCCGGCAGGAATCACTTGTGGAATCATTCCAGCAGACAACGTGAAAGCGCGCACACAGCAGGCGGATCGGAAATCTCCGCACATGGATCGGAAATTTCCGATCCATGAATTACGTGAGTATCGGCACCCGATACCGATATTGGATCGGATCGGTCCCATCCCTAATAGCAGTATACAGTAGTGTGTGTGTATAGCAGTATACAGTAATGTGTGTGTATAGCAGTATACAGTAATGTGTGTGTATAGCAGTATACAGTAGTGTGTGTGTATAGCAGTATACAGTAATGTGTGTGTGTGTGTATATATGTGTGTATAGCAGTATACAGCAATGTGTGTGTGTATATAGAAGTATACAGTAGTGTGTGTGTGTATAGCAGTATGCAGTAATGTGTGTGTGTATAGCAGTATACAGTAATGTGTGTGTATAGCAGTATACAGTAGTGTGTGTGTGTGTGTGTATAGCAGTATGCAGTAGTGTGTGTATAGCAGTATGCAGTAGTGTGTGTGTGTGCGTATAGCAGTATACAGTAATGTGTGTGTGTATATAGCAGTATACAGTAGTGTGTGTGTGTATAGCAGTATTCAGTAATGTGTGTGTGTGTGTGTGTGTGTGTGTGTGTGAGAGAGAGTGTGTGAGAGAGAGTGGTGTGTATAGCAGTATACAGTAATGTGCGTGCGTGCGTGTATATATATATATATAGCAGTATACAGTAATGTGCGTGTGTGTTTATAGCAGTATATAGTAATGTGCGTGTGTGTATAGCAGTATACAGTAATGTGTGTGTATGTAGCAGTATACAGTAATGTGTGTGTGTATAGCAGTATACAGTAATGTGTGTGTGTGTGTGTGTATATAGCAGTATACAGTAATGTGTGTGTGTGTGCGTGTCTGTTGTGTATAGCAGTATACAATAATGTGTGTGTAGAAGTATACAGTAGTGTGTATGTGTGTATAGCAGTATACAGTAATGTGTGTGTATATAGAAGTATACAGTAGTGTGTGTGTGTATAGCAGTATGCAGTCATGTGTGTGTGTGTGTATAGCAGTATACAGTAATGTGTGTGTATAGCAGTATACAGTAATGTGTGTGTATAGCAGTATACAGTAGTGTGTGTGTATAGCAGTATACAGTAATGTGTGTGTGTGTGTGTATATATGTGTGTATAGCAGTATACAGCAATGTGTGTGTGTATATAGAAGTATACAGTTGTGTGTGTGTGTATAGCAGTATGCAGTAATGTGTGTGTGTATAGCAGTATACAGTAATGTGTGTGTATAGCAGTATACAGTAGTGTGTGTGTGTGTGTGTGTATAGCAGTATGCAGTAGTGTGTGTGTGTGCGTGCGTGTGTGTGTGTGTATAGCAGTATACAGTAATGTGTGTGTATAGCAGTATACAGTAATGTGTGTGTGTATATAGCAGTATACAGTAGTGTGTGTATAGCAGTATACAGTAATGTGTGTGTGTGTATGTGTGTATAGCAGTATACAGCAATGTGTGTGTGTATATAGAAGTATACAGTAGTGTGTGTGTGTGTATAGCAGTATGCAGTAATGTGTGTGTGTATAGCAGTATACAGTAATGTGTGTGTATAGCAGTATACAGTAATGTGTGTGTGTGTATAGCAGTATTCAGTAATGTGTGTGTGTGTGTGAGAGAGTGTGTGTGAGAGAGAGTGGTGTGTATAGCAGTATACAGTAATGTGTGTGTGTGTGTGTATATATATATATAGCAGTATACAGTAATGTGCGTGTGTGTTTAGCAGTATACAGTAATGTGCGTTTGTGTGTGTGTGTGTATAGCAGTATATAGTAATGTGCGTGTGTGTATAGCAGTATACAGTAATGTGTGTGTGTGTGTATATAGCAGTATACAGTAATGTGTGTGTGTGTGTGCGCGTGTCTGTTGTGTATAGCAGTATACAATAATGTGTGTGTAGAAGTATACAGTAGTGTGTATGTGTGTATAGCAGTATACAGTAATGTGTGTATATAGAAGTATACAGTAGTGTGTGTGTGTGTATAGCAGTATGCAGTCATGTGTGTGTGTGTGTGTATATATATATATAGCAGTATACAGTAATGTGCGTGCGTGCGTGTGTGTTTAGCAGTATACAGTAATGTGCGTTTGTGTGTGTGTGTGTATAGCAGTATATAGTAATGTGCGTGTGTGTATAGCAGTATACAGTAATGTGTGTGTATATAGCAGTATACAGTAATGTGTGTGTGTGTGCGCGTGTCTGTTGTGTATAGCAGTATACAATAATGTGTGTGTAGAAGTATACAGTAGTGTGTATGTGTGTATAGCAGTATACAGTAATGTGTGTGTATATAGAAGTATACAGTAGTGTGTGTGTGTGTATAGCAGTATACAGTAATGTGTGTGTATAGCAGTATACAGTAGTGTGTGTGTATAGCAGTATACAGTAATGTGTGTGTGTGTATATATGTGTGTATAGCAGTATACAGCAATGTGTGTGTGTATATAGAAGTATACAGTAGTGTGTGTGTGTATAGCAGTATGCAGTAATGTGTGTGTGTATAGCAGTATACAGTAATGTGTGTGTATAGCAGTATGCAGTAGTGTGTGTATAGCAGTATGCAGTAGTGTGTGTGTGTGCGTGCGTGTGTGTGTGTATAGCAGCATACAGTAATGTGTGTGTATAGCAGTATACAGTAATGTGTGTGTGTATATAGCAGTATACAGTAGTGTGTGTGTGTATATGTGTGTATAGCAGTATACAGCAATGTGTGTGTGTATATAGAAGTATACAGTAGTGTGTGTGTGTGTGTGTGTGTATAGCAGTATGCAGTAATGTGTGTGTGTATAGCAGTATACAGTAATGTGTGTGTATAGCAGTATACAGTAGTGTGTGTGGGTATAGCAGTATACAGTAATGTGTGTGTGTGTGTATAGCAGTATACAGTAGTGTGTGTGTGTGTCTGTGTGTGTGTATAGCAGTATGCAGTAATGTGTGTGTGTATAGCAGTATACAGTAATGTGTGTGTATAGCAGTATACAGTAGTGTGTGTGGGTATAGCAGTATACAGTAATGTGTGTGTGTGTGTATAGTAGTATGTGTGTGTGTATAGCAGTATGCAGTAGTGTGTGTGTGTATATAGCAGTATGCAGTAATGTGTGTGTGTGCGTGCGTGCGTGTGTGCGTGCGTGCGTGTGTGTGTGTATAGCAGTATATAGTAATGTGTGTGTGTGTGTGTGTAGCAGTATGCAGTAATGTGTGTGTGTATAGCAGTATACAGTAATGTGTGTGTATAGCAGTATACAGTAGTGTGTGTGGGTATAGCAGTATACAGTAATGTGTGTGTGTATAGCAGTATGCAGTAGTGTGTGTGTGTATATAGCAGTATGCAGTAATGTGTGTGTGTGCGTGCGTGCGTGTGTGCGTGCGTGCGTGCGTGCGTGTGTGTGTGTATAGCAGTATATAGTAATGTGTGTGTGTGTGTGTGTAGCAGTATGCAGTAATGTGTGTGTGTATAGCAGTATACAGTAATGTGTGTGTATAGCAGTATACAGTAGTGTGTGTGGGTATAGCAGTATACAGTAATGTGTGTGTGTATAGCAGTATGCAGTAGTATGTGTGTGTATATAGCAGTATGCAGTAATGTGTGTGTGCGTGCGTGTGTGTGTGTGTGTGTGTGTGTATGTATAGCAGTATATGGTAATGTGTGTGTGTGTGTGTGTGTGTGTGTGTGTGTGTATAGCAGTATACAGTAATGTGTGTGTGTGTGTGTGTGTTTTCTCTCCTCTGTCCAGTCATCGTGATCCAGCTCAGTCCTGCTCCAGCCCCTTCCCAGCGTGCAGGTATCATTCAAACATCGCTCTCTCTGCCACTGCACCCTCCTCTCCCCCCCCCACTCCTCCTCCTCTTCCTCCTCCTTCGGATCTGTTTTAGCTTCACAAGCTGGGGACACAGTGTACAGAAAAATACCCTTCAGTATATACATATCTTCAGTAGACCACTATACAGTTTAAAATTCTTACTCAAAACTGCATCCATGGTTTGTTCAGAATGCACACGCTGCAATGGTATAATTGAACTATACTCAAATACCCAATTGCATGTGATGTTCATGGCAGTTAATTCTGGTCAGAATTAATTGAAAAGTGTTTCAGGTCCTTAGTAGATGGTACTAAAAACAGTAGGGCTGCCCCCAAATAGTCGACTAAACCATTAGTTGATCAAAATACATTTTAATTGGTCGAATCGTCGCAGTGTGAAAAAAACGGGAGAGTGGATATGCATTCTGGGCGTGCGCCTTGTAATGAACAATTGGTGTCTATTAATTAACAAATAGATCAGTTGTACAGAATGTCTTCGAGAAAATAAAACACACTTTTACGTTGCTAATATAGATATAGGCTAATTAATCTTTCGTTTGGCCTGTTGATATTTCTCTTTTAAGTGTTTCAGTTTGCTGTGTTTTTTATTTATTCATTTGTTTATATAATTTATAACCTATTTATTTGCATTTAAAAAAGAAAATAAATAAAAAATTCCCCCCCCCGCCCCCATCTAATTTCGATAACCGTGAAGTTCTTAAATTAGCTACATTGTTCTTGCTCTTTCGTATCACCGGACAAAAGACTGCTTTTGTATTTAGTTATTCACTATTTTTAAGTTGTGTGTTGTTATAAAGAGTGGAAATAAAAATATCAATGTCAAACGCATCATTGCTTGTTGTTCCGACACATTAATTTACCGCTTTGTCTATGCCGTTTTTTAGCCTACAGCGCAGGGCCATAAGCAAACTGATGTCATTAATAGCCTACAGCGCGGGCCATAAGCAAACTGATGTCATTAATAGGTAGGCAGTGCAGGCCAGCAAATCGCAGCCTGTGCTTGTAGCTATAATTGATATTTTAAAGGCTCATAATGACGGTTTTGTATTTCTCTGTAAATATATAGTAAACTTACTATAGATCAGATGGAAGTCAAACCATTTTCTGATGCTCAAAAATACATATTTAAATAATTAAATTAATATCATAAATGTGCGACGGTTAGTCAACTATAGGGTTTGACGACTACAGGTCGACTAAGCAAATCTTTGGTCGGGGGCAGCCCTAAAAAATAGGCCAGCTCTTTGCTAACAGCACACAGTGAATGAATAACTGCTGCAGTATAGTGGCTGCAAAACGGATACAGCTGTCAGCCAATAATATTAGAAAACTGTCATTTGTAATTATAAAAATTATTGCTGCTGACAATTAATGTTGACAGTACAGTAGAATTTCAGTGGTCTCAGCCAGTTATTATTTTTAATTAAGTTTGAATGATTAATCTGTACTTGCGCTAACACTGCCAGGTTCTGCAAAAGCTTCTATTTTTTCCAGGAGATTTGAGTATCGGTTTGAATATATACATATACATATCTGAGTCCCACCTCACTCATCTCCATGTCCATCCCAATCTCCATCTCTCTCTCTCTCTCTCTCCCCCCCTGTGTGTGTTGGTGTGTGCGTCAGTGGCAGGGCGGTGTGTGTGAGACTTTGAGCGTTTGGACGTATTAACCCCGGATTGGTGGACTCAGACACTGTGCATGTGGCTTACTGCACGGCCCTGTACACAGTCTAATACACGGTGACTGCACCGGGGTCGCGGGCAGTAGGAGAGCCGTGTCCCACTCACCTTCTCTTACCCTCCTGCAGCGTCACCGCGCTCTTTCCGTCTGTGCGTTCCTCCAAGCCCGTCTTTACGAGGCCGTCCGGCTGTCTGTCCGTGCGTCTGTTCTCGGCATGAAGCAGACTCACTCGCACGGCCGGGTCTCTCTACAGTGCTGTCTGTCTGTCTGTAATACGCACGCAGGTGTGGAGGACGTGTCCATGCCAAAGCTGCCTGACTCCACTAACGTTACTAACGCCTTTTCTCCAGTCGCCAGGTCTGCAGTAGTAGGAGGAACGGAGCACTGTGGTTTGTCTTAATCTTTTATTCTTTTCTCCCTTTAAATCCCCTCAGGTAGCACAGTGCAGCCCTGGTCACTGTGGTTAGATTAAAGCAGCTGTCCCCATAACGAAGGGTAACACGTGTACACACCAGGTCCTCATGAAGCTTTCTGGGGTCAGATCCCTCCACCGATATCGGTACCTCCCTCACAGGGCCACCTAGGATTAAAACAGGACTTCTGGACTTCTCAATCAGATCTCAGTGGATAGGGTCACCTTTCCGGAAGGTGGTGGCTTTTGTTGGGTGACAAAATGACCACCCCTAACCGGCGATCTTTCAGAGTCACGGTTTGGGTAGGAGGGCGGAGAGTTGACTGCCTGTAAATGCTTCACATGGGATACTGGAAGGACAGCGGCTGCTGAAGCTCCTCTGCTCTTCACATTCTTTCAGAAGGCCCCACCCCCTGAACACGCCCCCCTCTGTCTGAATGCGGTTTGCCTGGTGCATGCTGGGACAAGCTAACACTAACTCAGCCGTTGGATTTCACTTTGTGTATACTCTGCTTATACTGGATGTTTTATGATTGTGTATATATATATATATATATATATATTTATTTTTTTACATTCACGCTGGTCTGTTTCTGC
Source organism: Ilyophis sp. 1 JC-2022 (assembly GCA_022702515.1). NCBI lineage: Eukaryota > Metazoa > Chordata > Actinopteri > Anguilliformes > Synaphobranchidae > Ilyophis > Ilyophis sp. 1 JC-2022. The sequence continues at coordinate 50,892,441 of CM040405.1, read as the reverse complement.
ATGCGTCTGCAGTCGTCTGTATGTTAGCGTTATCTCTTTTACCCGCCGCTCGTTAGCATTTTGACTGAAGATTTTGGCCTCTGTGTTTGGACTCCTGTTTGGGCTTCCTGTGAGCCTTTAGTGGGCACTGCGGTGTCCTGGCATTGGTGTTCTTACGGGCACCTGTAAAGCCGCCAGTCCCCTGAGGCCGTGCAGACTGTGCTGGGCGTGGTTCTGACCCCCCTCTCTGTCCTTCCTGCTCCTCCCTCTCTCTCCACCCCAGCTCTACAGCTTCCCCTGGCGAACGACGGAGGCAGTCGCTCCTCGTCATCGGAGAACTCGCCCCAGCATCACTCCTACCCCAGCCGCCCTCGACACATGCTCACCCTGCCCACACCCCCCTACAGCCTGCAGAAGAGCCTGGAGAAGTGAGAGCCCTTTATACACACACACACACACAAACACACACACACATACCCTACAGCCTGCAGAAGAGCCTGGAGAAGTGAGAGCCCTTTATACACACACACACACACACACACACCCTACAGCCTGCAGAAGAGCCTGGAGAAGTGAGAGCCCTTTATACACACACACACACACACACACCCTACAGCCTGCAGAAGAGCCTGGAGAAGTGAGAGCCCTTTACACACACACACACACACACACACACACACCCTACAGCCTGCAGAAGAGCCTGGAGAAGTGAGAGCCCCTTATACACACACACACACACACACACACACCCACACCCTACAGCCTGCAGAAGAGCCTGGAGAAGTGAGAGCCCTTTATACACACACACACACACACCCTACAGCCTGCAGAAGAGCCTGGAGAAGTGAGAGCCCTTTATACACACACACACACACACACACACACACACACACACACCCTACAGCCTGCAGAAGAGCCTGGAGAAGTGAGAGCCCTTTATACACACACACACACCCTACAGAAACGACAAAACTGTGCATCCGTTTGTGAATGTACGCAAAACATATTTGCACATACAGTATGTGCACACTGCACACGCATAGTCACTCGATGGGTTTGGAGAGAGGTGTGTTTCTGTCTGTGTGTGTGTGTGTGTCTGTGTGTGTGTAACGCCTTTTCCTCTTGCATGTCATCAGTGCGGAGATCGACCAGAAGCTTCAAGAGATCATGAAGCAGACAGGATACCTGAAGATTGATGGACAGGTTAGAGAACACATGCATGTTATACACATGTGTTTAACTCAGACACTGAGTTTAACTCAGTGATGGCGTGTGTTTCAGTGCTCAGTGATGGCGGGCATGCGTTTCAGTGCTCAGTGATGGCGCGTGTGTGTTTGTTTCAGTGCTCAGTGATGGCACGTGTGTGTTTGTTTCAGTGCTCAGTGATGGCGCGTGTGTGTTTGTTTCAGTGCTCAGTGATGGCGCGTGTGTTTCAGTGCTCAGTGATGGCGCGTGTGCGTTTCAGTGCTCAGTGATGGCGCGTGTGTGTTTGTTTCAGTGCTCAGTGATGGCGCGTGTGTGTTTGTTTCAGTGCTCAGTGATGGTGCGTTTCAGTGCTCAGTGATGGCGCGCGTGCGTTTCAGTGATGGCGGGCGTGCGTTTCAGTGCTCAGTGATGGCGGGCGTGCGTTTCAGTGCTCAGTGATGGCGGGCGTGCGTTTCAGTGCTCAGTGATGGCGGGCGTGCGTTTCAGTGCTCAGTGATGGCGCGCGTGCGTTTCAGTGCTCAGTGATGGCGCGCGTGCGTTTCAGTGCTCAGTGATGGCGCGCGTGCGTTTCAGTGCTCAGTGATGGCGCGCGTGCGTTTCAGTGCTCAGTGATGGCGCGCGTGCGCGTTTCAGTGCTCAGTGATGGCGCGCGTGCGTTTCAGTGCTCAGTGATGGCGCGCGTGCGTTTCAGTGCTCAGTGATGGCGCGCGTGCGTTTCAGTGTTCAGTGATGGCGCGCGTGCATTTCAGTGCTCAGTGATGGCGCGCGTGCGTTTCAGTGCTCAGTGATGGCGCGCGCGCGTTTGTTCAAGCGACAATGAGACGGACAGATCTGAGCGAAATGGCTAGCTGCGTGCTCGCTGGGTGCGACAAAAGAGACAGAAACGTACAGAATTTGCGATGTTCCGAACAGAAAATCAGTGGTATGGAAGCATTTCGGGTTTAGAAAGAAGGAGGGTGTACTTGACAAAACCGCTGCAATATGCAAGATCTGCCAAGTAGAAATCAGATACACAGGCAACACCACAAACATGATAAACCATTTGAGCCGACGATACACAATTGACGTGAAGGACAGCAAGCGCGTTAGCAAGCTAAACTCGGGAGTCATTGACACTTCCCCTGAGTTTCCTGGTGAAATGGCCAAACAGTTCTATTTTTTTGGATAATTGTTTTTATACACATACCGTGTCCAGACAGTTCATTGTAAAGTGCTTTCTGATATTTAAATTTAAACCATTTTCTATTCAAAATCAAGTAGACGTTAGAGACAAAAAACAAAAATGGTAAGACTATTTCCAATGTCTTACGGTCAATTAATTATTACTACGTTAACTGTCCGATTCACAAAATGAATGTCGTGGAACCTAGATACACCATACCATGCAGAAAATATTTGAGTGAAAAATGTATACAGTGTATACTCCGCGCTCTCCCACCTGGAGGGTGGTAACACCTATGTGAGAATGCTGTTCATTGACTTTAGCTCAGCATTCAACACCATAATCCCCTCCAAACTGATCTCCAAACTCGGCGATCTTGGCATCAACCCTTCCCTCTGCAACTGGTTACTCGACTTCCTCACCAACAGACCCCAACATGTGCGACTAGACAGTCTCACCTCCTCAACCATCACCCTGAACACCGGCGTCCCACGGGGCTGTGTGCTGAGCCCACTCCTCTACTCCCTCTTCACCCACGACTGCACTCCTGTACATGGCTCCAACTCCATCATCAAGTTTGCAGACGACACAACGGTGGTAGGCCTCGTCAAGAACAACGATGAGACGGCCTACAGGGAGGAGGTCCAGCACCTGGCGGAGTGGTGTGCTGACAACAACCTGGCCCTCAACACCAAGAAGACCAAAGAGATCATTGTGGACTTCAGGAAGACCAAAGCAGGCACGCACAGCCCCATCCTTATCGACGGGACGGAGGTTGAGCGTGTCTCCTGGGTATCCACATCTCCGAGGATCTCTCCTGGGCCCTCAACACCTCGGCCCTGGTCAAGAAGGCTCACCAGCGTCTCTTCTTCCTGAGGAGACTGAGGAAAGCCCATCTGTCTCCTCAGATCCTGGTGAACTTCTACCGGTGTGCCATAGAAAGCATCCTCACCAGCTCCATCACAGTCTGGTATGGAAACTGTACTGTCTCTGACCGGAAAGCGCTGCAGAGGGTGGTGAAAATCGCCCAACGCATCACTAATACCACTCTCCCATCGATCGAGACGGTACAGTACAAAAGGTGTCTGCGGAAGGCACGCAGCATAGTCAAGGACTCCTACCACCCCAAATACAGACTGTTTGCCCTCCTCCCCTCTGGGAGGCGCTACAGGACCCTCCTCGCCAGAACCAGCAGGCTCAAAAACAGCTTCTACCCCTCAGCTGTCACCCTGCTGAACTCTGCACCTCGGTGACCCCGCCCCCCCCCCCCCCCCCCGGATACCAACCCCCCGCCCTACCCCCGGACCACCCCAGTCACTCCCCCAGAGACTTTTACTGTTAAATATACCGCTGTACAATAATGCCCATATAATCATCCTGTATCATACTGTATAGACTTTATTTTAGATAGATATCTCATATACAATCATAGTACTTCCCTGTAGATACTTCATTCATACTCGTAGATATTTCATATATACCCTTATATTTTCTTACAAATACTACTTACTACTTACTTACTGCCCTTACTACTGTCTATTCATGTTTATTTATTCATGTTTATTTATACCATTGAGATTATTTATATATTTTCCACATTTATACTCCTGTACACAATGTCTATAATGTACCATACTATATATATACACAATGCACTTTACTGCCTCTTTGCACTCTGGTTAGATGCTAAACTGCATTTCGTTGTTCCTGTACCTGTACATGGATAATGACAATAAAGTTGAATCTAATCTAATCTAATACCTGCTCTGTATGAAGAGGTGAAGAAAACTGTTCGACTGTCCTTGCAAAACGCTACGAGAGTAGCTTTAACTACGGATGGATGGGCATCTTGCTCCACCGAAGTTCTAGATCGTACTAAGATTTAGGAAAGTACTATGCATGACACTAACCTATAGGCTATTTCATTTTTCTTGGCCCAGTTTAGTAATTGTTATACGTTTTGCCATTTTCATTTTGTAAATAAAGGAAATGTATTCGGGTACCATGTCTGACACTGTTTGAAAAACAATAACCTAAATAGGGCAACTTTAGAAAATACACTGTTAGTCATGTTTATTGCTGCATTATTTGCTGCAGACAGCTGCAACATGTATGGCATGCCTTAACAATAGACATAATGCTGTGAAATTGGTGTATGGTTCTAATTGAATATTTAATTACTGCTGAATGTATCGGTATCAAATCACATTAGCATACCTATTAATTTTTTTTTAAGTATCTAAATTAATCGAACCGAATCTTATCGAATCGTGGTCAAACGTAAGATATTATGATGCATCGAACCTTTGCCTAAAGAATCGTAATCGAATCTAATCGTTATGGGATTGAATCGTCCCACCCCCACCCCTAGTGCTCAGTGATGGCGCGCGCGTGCGTGCGTGCGTTTGTTTCTGTGCTCAGTGATGGCGCGCGCGTTTGTTTCTGTGCTCAGTGATGGCGCGCGCGCATGCGTTTCTGTGCTCAGTGATGGCGCGCGCGCGTGCGTTTCTGTGCTCAGTGATGGCGCGCGCGCGTGCGTTTCTGTGCTCAGTGATGGCGCGCGCGCGTGCGTTTGTTTCTGTGCTCAGTGATGGCGCGCGCGTGTGCGTTTGTTTCAGTGCTCAGTGATGGCGCGCACGCGTGCGTTTCTTTCAGTGCTCAGTGATGGTGCGTGTGTGTTTGTTTCAGTGCTCAGTGCTTGTTTGTTTCCCCAGCGGTATCCAGCGGAGGTGAGTGACCTGATTAACGAAGAGGAGATTGGCAGCGGCACCTGCGGCCAGGTCTTCAAAGTGCGCTTCAAGAAGACTGGACACGTCATCGCCGTCAAGGTGATTGCCACACCCAGTAAACCTCAGCCAATAGCAGCACAGAGACTCTGCCTGGACATTAAATTAGCAATGGGATTGAACTTTAAAGCTGACAGATATCTTTAAAATGGAAGGCGGTGTGCATACATTATCAATATATTTTTGTATCTATATCTTTGCTAGGTTGGTTTTGGCTATACAACATCATGTCTAGGCAGGAAAGGGGCCAACAAATGACCACCACAGAACATGGACTAGATGCCTGATTTTCACCAAAGCAGGATTCCTGTAGTATTTGTTCAGCCTTGTTTTTTTTTCTTTTCAGCCAAGCCACAAATTACACGGTGCAAATTAATCTATCAGTGAGCAGAGTAGTTAAGTGTGGCCCTCCTAACAGTTTAATCATTACTTATTTTATTATTTATTTGCTCAGAAAGAGCCCCTTTCCAGGGAAAAGTGTATACGCCACAGCCCATTCATAGATGTTTAGTGACTAGTCCTTACTCAAGGGTACAGAGCCTGTACAGAGCCCACCGATCTACTGCCACTGGTGCATTTTTTTTTCATATTTTTCAGTGTCTTCATACTGCTTTTTCCATCAACAGATCACTGTTCACACACTTGATTCCTACACACATAAAAAAGGAGTAGAAAACGGTGTAACCTTCAACAGTGTGCAAATACTGATATTACAAGTTAAAATTTGTGCAAAATTCTGGGAAGCAATGCATTGTGGGAGTGTAACATTTTACAGTGGCAGGGGTCCAATCACACTGTTTTATAGAGGATGAGAGAGGAAGCACGCCCCGTTGAGAGAGACTCATTTGTAACCATCCTACATATGCAATTTGTCACCCTTTTCTGTATTCAGCTTGTTTTTCTAATGTTATTATTTGCCATGTTACATTACATTATAGACATTTAGCAGACGCTCTTATCCAGAGCGACGTACATAGTGCATTTTCAAACTAGGAACAAGAACGTTTAAAAACAACCCTAAAAAGGCAAATATGAATCTAAGTACTAGGCGCAGTCAGTATGATTGGGGGTTGTTTTTTTTTTGTTTTTTTTGGGGGGGGGAATTACACAACATTAATAACAATAGTCACAGGGAGGTAGGGAGGGGTGGAGAGAGGTGCAGCTTGAAGAGGTGAGTCTTCAATCTGCGCTTGAAGGCAGTCAGACTTTCTGCTGTTCTGACCTCCACGGGGAGCTCATTCCACCACCGTGGGGCCAGGACAGACAGACGTCGAGACCGGGTGCTAGCATGAAGAGGGGGGGGTACCAGTCGTCCTGAGGAGGCGGAGCGCAGGGATCTGGCAGGTGTGTAGGGTCTGATTAGTTTTTGGAGGTATGGGGGGGCAGAACCTCGGACTGCCTGGAAGGCGAGCACCAATGTTTTGAATTTGATGCGAGCCATCACCGGTAGCCAGTGGAGGTCAATGAGCAGGGGGGTGACATGGGAGTGTCGGGGGAGGTTAAAGACCAGGCGCGCTGCTGCGTTCTGGATAAGCTGAAGGGGTCTAATGGCCGAAGCTGGCAGGCCAGCCAGGAGAGAGTTGCAATAGTCCAGGCGAGACAGCACCATTGCTTGGACCAGGAGCTGGGTTGAGTGGGTGGTGAGGAAGGGGCGGATTCTCCTGATGTTGTACAGGAAGAACCTGCATGCCCGGGTTACCGCTGCGATGTTCTCGGAGAGGGACAGCCTGTTGTCCATCACGACTCCGAGGTTCCTGGCACAGGGCGTTGGGGTCAGTGGAGTGTCCCCTAGGGAAATAGAGAGATTGAGAGGAGGAGAGGTTAAAGCAGGAATGTAGATGAGCTCAGTCTTGCCAGGATTGAGCTTGAGATGGCGGTTGTCCATCCAGCTCTGGATGTCGCTCAGGCAAGCGGAGACGCGGGCTGATACCTGAGTGTCAGAGGGTGAGAAGGAGAGAAAGAGTTGAGTATCGTCAGCATAGCAGTGGTAAGAAAGACCATGAGCAGTGATAACAGGGCCAAGGGATTTGGTGTAGATGGAGAAAAGGAGGGGACCAAGGACTGAGCCCTGGGGGACTCCTGTGGTAAGGGGACGGGGTGCCGATACTTTACCAGCCCAGGCAACCTGGGAGGAGCGTTCCGAGAGGTAGGACTCAATCCAGGCCAGGGCCGAGCCGCGGATCCCCGCTGCAGACAGGGACGACAGGAGGATGGAGTGATCTACGGTGTCGAAGGCGGCAGAGAGGTCTAGAAGTATTAGCACAGAGGAGAGGGAGGCTGCCCGAGCTGCATGAAGCATCTCGCTGACGGAGAGGAGTGCGGTCTCCGTTGAGTGGCCGGGTTTGAAGCCGGACTGGAGGGGGTCTAGCAGGTTGTTCTGGGTGAGGAAAGACGACAGTTGGTTAGAAACAGCGCGTTCGATAGTTTTGGAAAGAAAAGAAAGAAGGGATACCGGTCTGTAGTTTTGGATGTTGGAGGGGTCCAGCGTAGGTTTTTTCAGGATCGGGGTGATGTGGGCTCTTTTGAAGGATGAGGGGAAACAGCCAGAGGTCAGGGAGGAGTTCACCAGGGAGGTCACAAACGGGAGGATATCTGGGGTGATTGCCTGGAGGAGAGATGAAGGGATAGGGTCGAGGGCACAAGTAGTGGGGCGATGGGAGAGTAGGAGATGGGACACATCAGTCTGAGAAAGGGGAGAAAAGGTGGAGAAGCAGGGGGGGGACACAGAAGGGGTAGAGAGAGAAAGAGAGTGGGAAACAGTGTCTGTGAGGGGAGGGGGAGTGGGGCTGAAGGAGCTGCGGATGTCTGCGATCTTCTTATCGAAGGAATCTGCAAAGTCGTCTGCAGTGAACGAGGAGTGAGGAGCAGGAGGGGGTTTGCTGAGGAGGGAGGAGAAGATAGAGAACAGTTGACGGGGGTTAGAACTGTGTTTGCAAATTTTTGTGTGATAGTAGGATACCTTGGCGGCGGTGACTGCTGTAGAGAACGCCGCTAGGAGAGTCTGGTAGGAAGAGAGGTCTGATGCGTCTCTGGATTTTCTCCACATCCTCTCAGCTGCGCGGAGACCGGCCCTTGAGGTGCGCAGGGCATCAGACATCCATGGGCAGGGAGGAGATGGGCGTGTGGGCCTAGAGACAAGAGGGCAGAGAGTGTTTAGTGATGTGGAGAGAGCTGTCAGCAGGGTGTCAGATGCAGAGTCGATAGAGAGTTGAGAGAAGGGTTTGAGAGGGGGGAGGGAAGAAGTGACACAGGGAGCAAGAGAGGAGGGCGAGAGGGAGCAGAGGTTACGGCGGACAGAGACAGTGGGGGTGTGGGGAGGAGAGGGACGGTGTGGAACAAGTGGAAGAGAGAAGGAAATGAAGTGATGATCAGAGGTATGCAGAGGGGTAACAGTGAGATCAGAGCAGGGGCTGTTCCTCTGGAAGACCAGGTCTAGGAGGTTGCCAGCCTTGTGGGTGGGGGGGGAGGGTTGGAGGGTGAGGTCAAAGGAGCGGAGAAGTGGTAGGAAGGCTGCAGACTGGGAGGCGTCTAGATGGATGTTGAAGTCTCCCAGGAGGATCAGCGGGATGCCGTCCTCTGGGAAAAAACCGATCAGGGTGGCAAGCTCGTCGAGGAAGCACCCCAGGGGACCTGGAGGGCGGTAAACAACTATAATGTACAGGTTAATAGGGTGGTTGATAAACACAGAGTGGTATTCAAAGCTTGTAATGGATAGGTCAGAGAGGGGGAAAACAGAAAGACCATGAGGGGGAGAGTAGCAAACCAGTACCACCTCCGCGACCAGACGGCCGGGGGGTGTGAGAGAAGGAGAAGGAGAAGGAGGAGGAGAGGGCAGCGGGAGTTGCCGTGTTGTCTGGCGTGATCCAGGTTTCAGTGAGGGCGAGAAACTGGAGAGACAGGAAGGAGGCATAGCCGGAGATGAAGTCTGCTTTCCGTGTGGCAGACTGGCAGTTCCAGAGCCCCCCTGCGACGGTGAAGTTCTCGCAGGGAGTCAGTGAGGGGTAGCGGAGGTTGGAAGGGTTGCGTCGCCGTGAAGAGCCACGTCGTTGGAAGCGGGTTCTGAATGGAAGAGAGCAGACGGGGATGGGGAGAACACACATGGAACACACACACAAACTGGGACGGAGCGACACTTGTGTCGCTCAGACACAAGTCTTTTTGAAGTGCACACAGCTGATTGCAGAAGACTAACAGCTGAGTGAGACACTTCGCGAGCACGGATCAATTATTATTTCCTATCAAAAAGCACAATACTCCGAAACTAGCAGTTTATCCGATCTAACGAGCTGAAAAAGCCAATCGCAGAACAAACACAACCTAGTAATGCAATTGCTTTGATCAGTGTTCAATGGGGTAAAGTTAAAACCACGCAAACAGCAAACAGCCTATAGAACACTTAAAATCAGTGTTCAACGAGTTCTAATTAAAACCACGCAATCAGCAGACAGCGCCAAAAACACTTAAAATCGATACAACCTTACGCGGGACGGTTCAAAACAGGTCTTGCTCTACAGGAAGAAATATGCACTCTGAAAAAGTCAGTGAAGCCTCGATCTATATAGTTGTCGCTCAGACACAAGTCTTTTTGAAGTGCACACAGCTGATTGCAGAAGACTAACAGCTGAGTGAGACACTTCGCGAGCACGGATCAATTATTATTTCCTATCAAAAAGCACAATACTCCGAAACTAGCAGTTTATCCGATCTAACGAGCTGAAAAAGCCAATCGCAGAACAAACACAACCTAGTAATGCAATTGCTTTGATCAGTGTTCAATGGGGTAAAGTTAAAACCACGCAAACAGCAAACAGCCTATAGAACACTTAAAATCAGTGTTCAACGAGTTCTAATTAAAACCACGCAATCAGCAGACAGCGCCAAAAACACTTAAAATCGATACAACCTTACGCGGGACGGTTCAAAACAGGTCTTGCTCTACAGGAAGAAATATGCACTCTGAAAAAGTCAGTGAAGCCTCGATCTATATAGTTGTCGCTCAGACACAAGTCTTTTTGAAGTGCACACAGCTGATTGCAGAAGACTAACAGCTGAGTGAGACACTTCGCGAGCACGGATCAATTATTATTTCCTATCAAAAAGCACAATACTCCGAAACTAGCAGTTTATCCGATCTAACGAGCTGAAAAAGCCAATCGCAGAACAAACACAACCTAGTAATGCAATTGCTTTGATCAGTGTTCAATGGGGTAAAGTTAAAACCACGCAAACAGCAAACAGCCTATAGAACACTTAAAATCAGTGTTCAACGAGGTCTAATTAAAACCACGCAATCAGCAGACAGCGGCAAAAACACTTAAAATCGATACAACCTTACGCGGGACGGTTCAAAACAGGTCTTGCTCTACAGGAAGAAATATGCACTCTGAAAAAGTCAGTGAAGCCTCGATCTATATAGTTGTCGCTCAGACACAAGTCTTTTTGAAGTGCACACAGCTGATTGCAGAAGACTAACAGCTGAGTGAGACACTTCGCGAGCACGGATCAATTATTATTTCCTATCAAAAAGCACAATACTCCGAAACTATCAGTTTATCCGATCTAACGAGCTGAAAAAGCCAATCGCAGAACAAACACAACCTAGTAATGCAATTGCTTTGATCAGTGTTCAATGGGGTAAAGTTAAAACCACGCAAACAGCAAACAGCCTATAGAACACTTAAAATCAGTGTTCAACGAGGTCTAATTAAAACCACGCAATCAGCAGACAGCGGCAAAAACACTTAAAATCGATACAACCTTACGCGGGACGGTTCAAAACAGGTCTTGCTCTACAGGAAGAAATATGCACTCTGAAAAAGTCAGTGAAGCCTCGATCTATATAGTTGTCGCTCAGACACAAGTCTTTTTGAAGTGCACACAGCTGATTGCAGAAGACTAACAGCTGAGTGAGACACTTCGCGAGCACGGATCAATTATTATTTCCTATCAAAAAGCACAATACTCCGAAACTATCAGTTTATCCGATCTAACGAGCTGAAAAAGCCAATCGCAGAACAAACACAACCTAGTAATGCAATTGCTTTGATCAGTGTTCAATGGGGTAAAGTTAAAACCACGCAAACAGCAAACAGCCTATAGAACACTTAAAATCAGTGTTCAACGAGTTCTAATTAAAACCACGCAATCAGCAGACAGCGCCAAAACACTTAGAATCGATACAACCTTACGCGGGACGGTTCAAAACAGGTCTTGCTCTACAGGAAGAAATATGCACTCTGAAAAAGTCAGTGAAGCCTCGATCTATATAGTTGTCGCTCAGACACAAGTCTTTTTGAAGTGCACACAGCTGATTGCAGAAGACTAACAGCTGAGTGAGACACTTCGCGAGCACGGATCAATTATTATTTCCTATCAAAAAGCACAATACTCCGAAACTATCAGTTTATCCGATCTAACGAGCTGAAAAAGCCAATCGCAGAACAAACACAACCTAGTAATGCAATTGCTTTGATCAGTGTTCAATGGGGTAAAGTTAAAACCACGCAAACAGCAAACAGCCTATAGAACACTTAAAATCAGTGTTCAACGAGGTCTAATTAAAACCACGCAATCAGCAGACAGCGGCAAAAACACTTAAAATCGATACAACCTTACGCGGGACGGTTCAAAACAGGTCTTGCTCTACAGGAAGAAATATGCACTCTGAAAAAGTCAGTGAAGCCTCGATCTATATAGTTGTCGCTCAGACACAAGTCTTTTTGAAGTGCACACAGCTGATTGCAGAAGACTAACAGCTGAGTGAGACACTTCGCGAGCACGGATCAATTATTATTTCCTATCAAAAAGCACAATACTCCGAAACTATCAGTTTATCCGATCTAACGAGCTGAAAAAGCCAATCGCAGAACAAACACAACCTAGTAATGCAATTGCTTTGATCAGTGTTCAATGGGGTAAAGTTAAAACCACGCAAACAGCAAACAGCCTATAGAACACTTAAAATCAGTGTTCAACGAGGTCTAATTAAAACCACGCAATCAGCAGACAGCGGCAAAAACACTTAAAATCGATACAACCTTACGCGGGACGGTTCAAAACAGGTCTTGCTCTACAGGAAGAAATATGCACTCTGAAAAAGTCAGTGAAGCCTCGATCTATATAGTTGTCGCTCAGACACAAGTCTTTTTGAAGTGCACACAGCTGATTGCAGAAGACTAACAGCTGAGTGAGACACTTCGCGAGCACGGATCAATTATTATTTCCTATCAAAAAGCACAATACTCCGAAACTATCAGTTTATCCGATCTAACGAGCTGAAAAAGCCAATCGCAGAACAAACACAACCTAGTAATGCAATTGCTTTGATCAGTGTTCAATGGGGTAAAGTTAAAACCACGCAAACAGCAAACAGCCTATAGAACACTTAAAATCAGTGTTCAACGAGGTCTAATTAAAACCACGCAATCAGCAGACAGCGGCAAAAACACTTAAAATCGATACAACCTTACGCGGGACGGTTCAAAACAGGTCTTGCTCTACAGGAAGAAATATGCACTCTGAAAAAGTCAGTGAAGCCTCGATCTATATAGTTGTCGCTCAGACACAAGTCTTTTTGAAGTGCACACAGCTGATTGCAGAAGACTAACAGCTGAGTGAGACACTTCGCGAGCACGGATCAATTATTATTTCCTATCAAAAAGCACAATACTCCGAAACTATCAGTTTATCCGATCTAACGAGCTGAAAAAGCCAATCGCAGAACAAACACAACCTAGTAATGCAATTGCTTTGATCAGTGTTCAATGGGGTAAAGTTAAAACCACGCAAACAGCAAACAGCCTATAGAACACTTAAAATCAGTGTTCAACGAGTTCTAATTAAAACCACGCAATCAGCAGACAGCGGCAAAAACACTTAAAATCGATACAACCTTACGCGGGACGGTTCAAAACAGGTCTTGCTCTACAGGAAGAAATATGCACTCTGAAAAAGTCAGTGAAGCCTCGAACTATATAGTTGTCGCTCAGACACAAGTCTTTTTGAAGTGCACACAGCTGATTGCAGAAGACTAACAGCTGAGTGAGACACTTCGCGAGCACGGATCAATTATTATTTCCTATCAAAAAGCACAATACTCCGGAACTATCAGTTTATCCGATCTAACGAGCTGAAAAAGCCAATCGCAGAACAAACACAACCTAGTAATGCAATTGCTTTGATCAGTGTTCAATGAGTTAAAGTTAAAACCACGCAAACAGCAAACAGCCTATAGAACACTTAAAATCAGTGTTCAACGAGGTCTAATTAAAACCACGCAATCAGCAGACAGCGGCAAAAACACTTAAAATCGATACAACCTTACGCGGGACGGTTCAAAACAGGTCTTGCTCTACAGGAAGAAATATGCACTCTGAAAAGGTCAGTGAAGCCTCGAACTATATAGTTGTCGCTCAGACACAAGTCTTTTTGAAGTGCACACAGCTGATTGCAGAAGACTAACAGCTGAGTGAGACACTTCGCGAGCACGGATCAATTATTATTTCCTATCAAAAAGCACAATACTCCGAAACTATCAGTTTATCCGATCTAACGAGCTGAAAAAGCCAATCGCAGAACAAACACAACCTAGTAATGCAATTGCTTTGATCAGTGTTCAATGTGGTCAAGTTAAAACCACGCAAACAGCAAACAGCCTATAGAACACTTAAAATCAGTGTTCAACGAGGTCTAATTAAAACCACGCAATCAGCAGACAGCGGCAAAAACACTTAAAATCGATACAACCTTACGCGGGACGGTTCAAAACAGGTCTTGCTCTACAGGAAGAAATATGCACTCTGAAAAAGTCAGTGAAGCCTCGATCTATATAGTTGTCGCTCAGACACAAGTCTTTTTGAAGTGCACACAGCTGATTGCAGAAGACTAACAGCTGAGTGAGACACTTCGCGAGCACGGATCAATTATTATTTCCTATCAAAAAGCACAATACTCCGAAACTATCAGTTTATCCGATCTAACGAGCTGAAAAAGCCAATCGCAGAACAAACACAACCTAGTAATGCAATTGCTTTGATCAGTGTTCAATGGGGTAAAGTTAAAACCACGCAAACAGCAAACAGCCTATAGAACACTTAAAATCAGTGTTCAACGAGGTCTAATTAAAACCACGCAATCAGCAGACAGCGGCAAAAACACTTAAAATCGATACAACCTTACGCGGGACGGTTCAAAACAGGTCTTGCTCTACAGGAAGAAATATGCACTCTGAAAAAGTCAGTGAAGCCTCGATCTATATAGTTGTCGCTCAGACACAAGTCTTTTTGAAGTGCACACAGCTGATTGCAGAAGACTAACAGCTGAGTGAGACACTTCGCGAGCACGGATCAATTATTATTTCCTATCAAAAAGCACAATACTCCGAAACTATCAGTTTATCCGATCTAACGAGCTGAAAAAGCCAATCGCAGAACAAACACAACCTAGTAATGCAATTGCTTTGATCAGTGTTCAATGGGGTAAAGTTAAAACCACGCAAACAGCAAACAGCCTATAGAACACTTAAAATCAGTGTTCAACGAGGTCTAATTAAAACCACGCAATCAGCAGACAGCGGCAAAAACACTTAAAATCGATACAACCTTACGCGGGACGGTTCAAAACAGGTCTTGCTCTACAGGAAGAAATATGCACTCTGAAAAAGTCAGTGAAGCCTCGATCTATATAGTTGTCGCTCAGACACAAGTCTTTTTGAAGTGCACACAGCTGATTGCAGAAGACTAACAGCTGAGTGAGACACTTCGCGAGCACGGATCAATTATTATTTCCTATCAAAAAGCACAATACTCCGAAACTATCAGTTTATCCGATCTAACGAGCTGAAAAAGCCAATCGCAGAACAAACACAACCTAGTAATGCAATTGCTTTGATCAGTGTTCAATGGGGTAAAGTTAAAACCACGCAAACAGCAAACAGCCTATAGAACACTTAAAATCAGTGTTCAACGAGGTCTAATTAAAACCACGCAATCAGCAGACAGCGGCAAAAACACTTAAAATCGATACAACCTTACGCGGGACGGTTCAAAACAGGTCTTGCTCTACAGGAAGAAATATGCACTCTGAAAAAGTCAGTGAAGCCTCGATCTATATAGTTGTCGCTCAGACACAAGTCTTTTTGAAGTGCACACAGCTGATTGCAGAAGACTAACAGCTGAGTGAGACACTTCGCGAGCACGGATCAATTATTATTTCCTATCAAAAAGCACAATACTCCGAAACTATCAGTTTATCCGATCTAACGAGCTGAAAAAGCCAATCGCAGAACAAACACAACCTAGTAATGCAATTGCTTTGATCAGTGTTCAATGGGGTAAAGTTAAAACCACGCAAACAGCAAACAGCCTATAGAACACTTAAAATCAGTGTTCAACGAGGTCTAATTAAAACCACGCAATCAGCAGACAGCGGCAAAAACACTTAAAATCGATACAACCTTACGCGGGACGGTTCAAAACAGGTCTTGCTCTACAGGAAGAAATATGCACTCTGAAAAAGTCAGTGAAGCCTCGATCTATATAGTTGTCGCTCAGACACAAGTCTTTTTGAAGTGCACACAGCTGATTGCAGAAGACTAACAGCTGAGTGAGACACTTCGCGAGCACGGATCAATTATTATTTCCTATCAAAAAGCACAATACTCCGAAACTAGCAGTTTATCCGATCTAACGAGCTGAAAAAGCCAATCGCAGAACAAACACAACCTAGTAATGCAATTGCTTTGATCAGTGTTCAATCAGGGGGTAGGTCAAGTTAAAACCACGCAAACAGCAAACAGCCTATAGAACACTTAAAATCAGTGTTCAACGAGTTCTAATTAAAACCACGCAATCAGCAGACAGCGGCCAAAAACACTTAAAATCGATACAACCTTACGCGGGACGGTTCAAAACAGGTCTTGCTCTACAGGAAGAAATATGCACTCTGAAAAAGTCAGTGAAGCCTCGATCTATATAGTTGTCGCTCAGACACAAGTCTTTTTGAAGTGCACACAGCTGATTGCAGAAGACTAACAGCTGAGTGAGACACTTCGCGAGCACGGATCAATTATTATTTCCTATCAAAAAGCACAATACTCCGAAACTATCAGTTTATCCGATCTAACGAGCTGAAAAAGCCAATCGCAGAACAAACACAACCTAGTAATGCAATTGCTTTGATCAGTGTTCAATGAGTTAAAGTTAAAACCACGCAAACAGCAAACAGCCTATAGAACACTTAAAATCAGTGTTCAACGAGGTCTAATTAAAACCACGCAATCAGCAGACAGCGGCAAAAACACTTAAAATCGATACAACCTTACGCGGGACGGTTCAAAACAGGTCTTGCTCTACAGGAAGAAATATGCACTCTGAAAAAGTCAGTGAAGCCTCGATCTATATAGTTGTCGCTCAGACACAAGTCTTTTTGAAGTGCACACAGCTGATTGCAGAAGACTAACAGCTGAGTGAGACACTTCGCGAGCACGGATCAATTATTATTTCCTATCAAAAAGCACAATACTCCGAAACTATCAGTTTATCCGATCTAACGAGCTGAAAAAGCCAATCGCAGAACAAACACAACCTAGTAATGCAATTGCTTTGATCAGTGTTCAATGGGGTAAAGTTAAAACCACGCAAACAGCAAACAGCCTATAGAACACTTAAAATCAGTGTTCAACGAGGTCTAATTAAAACCACGCAATCAGCAGACAGCGGCAAAAACACTTAAAATCGATACAACCTTACGCGGGACGGTTCAAAACAGGTCTTGCTCTACAGGAAGAAATATGCACTCTGAAAAAGTCAGTGAAGCCTCGATCTATATAGTTGTCGCTCAGACACAAGTCTTTTTGAAGTGCACACAGCTGATTGCAGAAGACTAACAGCTGAGTGAGACACTTCGCGAGCACGGATCAATTATTATTTCCTATCAAAAAGCACAATACTCCGAAACTATCAGTTTATCCGATCTAACGAGCTGAAAAAGCCAATCGCAGAACAAACACAACCTAGTAATGCAATTGCTTTGATCAGTGTTCAATGAGTTAAAGTTAAAACCACGCAAACAGCAAACAGCCTATAGAACACTTAAAATCAGTGTTCAACGAGGTCTAATTAAAACCACGCAATCAGCAGACAGCGGCAAAAACACTTAAAATCGATACAACCTTACGCGGGACGGTTCAAAACAGGTCTTGCTCTACAGGAAGAAATATGCACTCTGAAAAAGTCAGTGAAGCCTCGATCTATATAGTTGTCGCTCAGACACAAGTCTTTTTGAAGTGCACACAGCTGATTGCAGAAGACTAACAGCTGAGTGAGACACTTCGCGAGCACGGATCAATTATTATTTCCTATCAAAAAGCACAATACTCCGAAACTAGCAGTTTATCCGATCTAACGAGCTGAAAAAGCCAATCGCAGAACAAACACAACCTAGTAATGCAATTGCTTTGATCAGTGTTCAATGGGGTAAAGTTAAAACCACGCAAACAGCAAACAGCCTATAGAACACTTAAAATCAGTGTTCAACGAGTTCTAATTAAAACCACGCAATCAGCAGACAGCGCCAAAAACACTTAAAATCGATACAACCTTACGCGGGACGGTTCAAAACAGGTCTTGCTCTACAGGAAGAAATATGCACTCTGAAAAAGTCAGTGAAGCCTCGATCTATATAGTTGTCGCTCAGACACAAGTCTTTTTGAAGTGCACACAGCTGATTGCAGAAGACTAACAGCTGAGTGAGACACTTCGCGAGCACGGATCAATTATTATTTCCTATCAAAAAGCACAATACTCCGAAACTAGCAGTTTATCCGATCTAACGAGCTGAAAAAGCCAATCGCAGAACAAACACAACCTAGTAATGCAATTGCTTTGATCAGTGTTCAATGGGGTAAAGTTAAAACCACGCAAACAGCAAACAGCCTATAGAACACTTAAAATCAGTGTTCAACGAGTTCTAATTAAAACCACGCAATCAGCAGACAGCGCCAAAAACACTTAAAATCGATACAACCTTACGCGGGACGGTTCAAAACAGGTCTTGCTCTACAGGAAGAAATATGCACTCTGAAAAAGTCAGTGAAGCCTCGATCTATATAGTTGTCGCTCAGACACAAGTCTTTTTGAAGTGCACACAGCTGATTGCAGAAGACTAACAGCTGAGTGAGACACTTCGCGAGCACGGATCAATTATTATTTCCTATCAAAAAGCACAATACTCCGAAACTAGCAGTTTATCCGATCTAACGAGCTGAAAAAGCCAATCGCAGAACAAACACAACCTAGTAATGCAATTGCTTTGATCAGTGTTCAATGAGGTAAAGTTAAAACCACGCAAACAGCAAACAGCCTATAGAACACTTAAAATCAGTGTTCAACGAGTTCTAATTAAAACCACGCAATCAGCAGACAGCGCCAAAAACACTTAAAATCGATACAACCTTACGCGGGACGGTTCAAAACAGGTCTTGCTCTACAGGAAGAAATATGCACTCTGTATTCAGCTTGTTTTTCTAATGTTATTATTTGCCATGTTAGTGAATTAAGGCTGAACAGCAGCCTCCATCTGGGTTTCTTACACTGTCCTTTCGACCTTTCGAATGAGCGTCACATCCCGTGGAAATTGTGTGTTTCCTGCGCCTCATTCCTTTTCACATTTACAGTGGGTGTGTTTCATCTGACAGAAGCCAGCGTTTTGCAGTGGCTTGTTGCTATGACGATGGCTTGTGTTTTCTGCAGCAAATGCGAAGGACGGGGAACAAGGACGAGAACAAGAGGATCCTGATGGATCTGGACGTGGTTCTGAAGAGTCACGACTGTCCCTATATCATACAGTGCTACGGCGCCATAGTCACAAATGTAAGGGCATTGCATCAGATACCAGTATTCTGCCAAGGGCACTGGTATTATGAGAGGAAAAACAGATAATATGAGAGGAACAGCAGATAATGAGAGGAACAGCAGATAATGAGAGGAACAGCAGATAATATGAGAGGAACAGCAGATAATATGAGAGGAACAGCAGATAATATGTGAGGAACAGCAGATAATATGAGAGGAACAGCAGATAATATGAGAGGAACAGCAGATAATATGAAAGGAACAGCAGATAATATGAGAGGAACAGCAGATAATATGAGAGGAACAGCAGATAATATGAGAGGAACAGCAGATAATATGAGAGGAACAGCAGATAATATGAGAGGAACAGCAGATAATATGAGAGGAACAGCAGATAATATGAGAGGAACAGCAGATAATAAGAGAGGAACAGCAGATAATAAGAGAGGAACAGCAGATAATAAGAGAGGAACAGCAGATAATAAGAGAGGAACAGCAGATAATAAGAGAGGAACAGCAGATAATATGAGAGGAACAGCAGATAATATGAGAGGAACAGCAGATCATAAGAGAGGAACAGCAGATAATAAGAGAGGAACAGCAGATAATAAGAGAGGAACAGCAGATAATAAGAGAGGAACAGCAGATAATAAGAGAGGAACAGCAGATAATATGAGAGGAACAGCAGATAATAAGAGAGGAACAGCAGATAATAAGAGAGGAACAGCAGATAATATGAGAGGAACAGCAGATAATATGAGAGGAACAGCAGAAGTGTATGAGACCTACAGCTTTCCAAGAGCAAGAGTCTGTACTGCTCATCTCCATCATCCACTGTTTAGTGCACAAACACATGCTCGCAAACAGACACGCATGCAAACACGCACACTCACGCACACACATACAGAGCCACGCTCGCTCGCACACAAACACAAACACACACAAGCAGGTGTGTCATATTTCAGTCTCTCATGGTTTTTAATATAATGGAGAAACGCATGAAATGAGCTGACAGTGCCGGAGTGCAGGCTAAGCTCGGTGATGTCACACCTCCCCTCCCCCTGCAGACGGACGTGTTCATCGCCATGGAGCTGATGGGAACGTGTGCAGAGAAACTGAAAAAGAGGATCCAGGGCCCCATTCCTGAGCGCATCCTCGGAAAGATGACCGTGGCAGTGAGTCCCTTTCTTCTCACCCATCTCCTCCTCTCTCCTACTCTTTCTCTGTCGTCCTTTTCTCTCTCTCTCTCTGCCTCCCTCCGTCTGTCTGTCTCTCTCTTTCTGTCAGTGCGAAGCTCTGAGCCAGGCCCGGCGCCAGGATGAAGTGACTGACGGGGCAGTTAAAAATGGCGAGGGGGCAAATATTTTTATAACCTACAACAGTAGGGACTATCTCAACCCCCCCCCCATTTCATTGTCATTATGGGCGGTGCCAGGAATTTTTGTCTGGTGCTATATCCAAAGATTCTCTAATACCCTCTCTGCTATATCCTTGCTTCTCTAATTTCCACAATCACTCAACACATGCCCGCGCACAACTGCACACAGCCATATCCTACTAGATTAGAATTTACAAGCGTTTTGAAATTCAATGTTTTATTCAAAGTGACTTACAGAGTCAATACAATGCATTTTTATCCAAAGTGACTACAGAGTGAGTACAATAACACTATAACAGCCAGCTATTTATAGTAGGCAACAACACGTGAACACCGAACACGCTATGCGACTGCCACACACTCAAAAAATAATACAATCGTCCAATCTAGACCTAATGAAACATAAAAGTAGCCTTCATCACATATTGCCAACATGACAAAACATCTCTCACTCAAACTGAAACATTTGATGCGATCAATAGGCTACGCTATCGACAGCCTAGGCCTATTGTTATTGCCAATACATATAACATTAGCCTACTACACATATAGCACTAACGTTAGGCCTACTGTCTTAAACTAAATAATATAATTTAACATTAGCCTATAGCAGGACAATGCGCCTGTTGTGGTTCATGGCAAAATTATCAATGATGTCGTGCTCATCGGGCCCTTGCTCCTCCTGAGTTAATCGACAAAAAAGCCGGGTTGCTATTCCGAGTGTCCCCGCTGTTGCTCCTCATGTCATTTTTTACACGCCATAAACAAGAAAAACTGCGTTCACAGAATCGCATTTTAACTCCGCACATCTTAGCTGGGTATATTTGCAGAATAGGGCACCGTTGTCCTTTGTCTGGAGTCTGGCTAATATCAGCAGGCCCAGTTCTGCGGGGGGTAGCTTTGCTGCAGCTAGCGGTGGTGGCTAACTGCTGATCAGATGGCGGGGACAGCGGCTCTTTTTCTTCCCGATCTTCCTCGCGAATGTGCTCAATATTCTGGTTGTCGCTGTCCTACTGTTCGACTTCTCTGACCCTGTTGTTTCCGAGGTTCCTGCTCGTTTGGGGAAGAGATATTTCTAAATTTTCAGCACGAGTTAACGTTCGATAGATGAGCTCAAAATCAACTAGCCAAGTTCAAGACGTCACCTGACTCAGTCTCGCAAGTCCCGAGATCAAGGAGTAGAACGAATTATCGGGCGACTTCGTTTGAGAAAATGTTGTCTATATGTATTCATTGACTCTGGCGTTTATAGGGGGTCAAATATGTGTGGCGGTTCTACTGTTAAACACTTGTATCTCTGCCAATATTTTTGTTGTTTTTGCTATTTTTCTATAGGGTACATAAAGCTTAAACTGGGGGGAGCCGAAAATACAACTGAGGGGGCAAAGCCCCCTCTAGCTCCCTCGTGGCGCTGGGCCTGCTCTGAGCAGGTTTTTGCCCTCTGACCCCTGCAGATAGTGAAAGCTCTGCTGTACCTGAAGGAGAAGCACGGCGTGATCCACAGGGACGTCAAGCCCTCCAACATCCTGCTGGACGCCAAGGGTCAGATCAAGCTGTGTGACTTCGGCATCAGTGGCCGGCTTGTCGACTCCAAGGCCAAGACTCGCAGTGCAGGGTGTGCTGCTTACATGGCTGTGAGTAAACCGCTCTGTACACACACACACACACACACTCCCTCTTTTCTATTCTCTGTCATCACCTTTCTCTCTCTCTCTCTCTCTCACTCTCTCACTCACATACACACATGGTGTTATGGTGTGCTGTATATATGTATTGCTGTGTGCACTTTCAGACAGAATAGGTGAGCCCTGTGTTTCCGACCTCTGTGTTCTCTATGTGGGATTGTTATTGACATATCTAATTGAGAAAATACTGGGTTTGTTAATGTGTCTCCTCAGCCCGAGAGAATAGACCCCCCAGACCCCAGCAAGCCTGACTATGACATCAGAGCAGACGTGTGGAGTCTGGGCATCTCTCTGGTGAGCGCGCCTGTCAGTGTCTTCACCCCAGCATCTCAGCCCCGAGCACACCATTGTGAATACTAGCCTTTCTGAGGGCAAGGCTGAGGGTGTAATGCTGCTGTCTCTCCTGCAGGTGGAGCTGGCCACAGGGCAGTTCCCCTATAAGAACTGTAAGACGGATTTCGAGGTCCTGACCAAAGTGCTGCAGGAGGACCCTCCCCTGCTCCCGCTCAGCATGGGCTTCTCCCTCGACTTCCAGTCCTTCGTCAAAGACTGGTGAGGCACTGCCTCCACCCATTCAGTCTGCCTACACCCACCCACACCCACATATGCGCTCAGACATGCCTTCTACACCCATTCAGTCTGCCTACACCCACCCACACCCACATATGAACCCACTGGGCTGCACTCCTGGTTAATAGAATGTAGTTCACTAGTAACTGTAGTTTTTATCTGGATATAAGAATCAGTAAAATGACATATGAATATTAATTTTGAAATTGTGATTTTTATGTTTTTTGACGAGGGTTACTATTATTCAATTATACATCTTTCTGTCTTTCATTCTCTTCAGCCTCACAAAGGATCACAGAAAAAGGCCAAAATACCACAAGCTGCTCGTAAGCGTCTCCAGAATTCTTCTGTTCACATTCCTCAGCCTCTGATATATCTCTGGGGCAATGCTAACACACCGCTCAGCCTCTGATATATCTCTGGGGCAATGCTAACACACCGCTCAGCCTCTGATATATCTCTGGGGCAATGCTAACACACCGCTCAGCCTCTGATATATCTCTGGGGCAATGCTAACACACCGCTCAGCCTCTGATATATCTCTGGGGCAATGCTAACACACCACTCAGCCTCTGATATATCTCTGGGGCAATGCTAACACACCGCTCAGCCTCTGATATATCTCTGGGGCAATGCTAACACACCGCTCAGCCTCTGATATATCTCTGGGGCAATGCTAACACACCGCTCAGCCTCTGATATATCTCTGGGGCAATGCTAACACACCGCTCAGCCTCTGATATATCTCTGGGGCAATGCTAACACACCGCTCAGCCTCTGATATATCTCTGGGGCAATGCTAACACACCGCTCAGCCTCTGATATATCTCTAGCGCAATGCTAACACACTGCCTTTAAATTCCCTCCATTCTGTATACAAACAACAACAACTCAACTTTTGTTATGCTATGTGCATTAGTTCCCAAGTATTTTGTTATATCATATGTATTAGTGTCTGTCTTTGCTGTTATACCATGTGTATTAGTGCCCATTCCATCTTTATTGTTATATCATGGTTATTAGCTTCAGTCTGTTATACCATGTGTATTAGGTCCCTTCTTTATTATTATATCACGGTCATTAGCTTCAGTCTTGCTATAGCATATGTCTTAACTGTTCTCCCGGTTTCTGTCTCGTGCGGCGGCAGGAACACAGTTTCATCCGGCGCTACGAGGTGCTGGAGGTGGACGTGGCGGGCTGGTTCCAGGGCGTGATGGAGCGCACCGAGTCCCCGCGGAGCAGCCAGTGTTATACCCAGCATCATCTCCACTCCCTCTTCAGCAGGTAGCCAGAGACAGGGAGAGAGAGAGAGACACCCACACAACCTGGCCCACACCCAGACTGAGGGGAGGGAGGGAGACACACACACACATGCACACACACACTCAGACGGACAGACAGACAGACACACCTGACAGAGGTGTCCAGTATGTTCCTGGATGGATGGATGGATGGACAGACAGATGGGCAGATGTAGTTAGTGTGGGCTGTCAGAAAGACCTCAGGTACCTGAAGCTTCATAGGTCTCTGTTAATCATTGAGTGTTCATCTCACACACAATCACATACACATACACACACACACACACACACTCAACACGCCATGAGAATCACACACAAATGCACACAGTACATGAGAAACGCGCTGTACATGCATACTGGCAGGTTTTTACTGTGTGTCCTTACAGACCCCTGGTGCTTTGTGGAGTGAGCCCAGCTGTATAAGTGTGCTGTGGCATAAAGAGGACAGGGACATGTGAGCTGTCTGTAAGCCCAGGATCAGCACTGAGCCACCTGCTGCTTAGTGTGGCGAGGACTGCATCCAGCACAGAGCACTATAGATAGTCACGCTGCTCAGCTCTGCTTACACAGCGTACGACTAAGGCTACCCACACACACACACACATACACATACACTCACACACGCATACACACACACTGAAAAAGGTGTGTTACCGCGGTCACTCAGACCACAAAGAGAACAGTGTACACCGATACACATCTCACATTGTGCAATATTGAGCTTGGGGCTATTAGACGAAAATTAAATGGTTACATATGTAGAGAGAGATGGACTGGTAGCGTTGTTATTAAAAAAAACATCAATTTTGAGAGACTGTAGAGACATAGAGTAAAGCAGGTTTATAGCCTTGGTGTAGGGATAATCACAGTTTTAAACTAGCTGGAATAATGTACTGGTGCCACAGTAGTTGTGGTTCACTTTTTAATTATTTGTTCATGACATAGGTCACATGTTTTATCTTCTATAATGTTTTAAGAAAAGCTGTTTTGAAAAACAAATAAACTGCAAAAAAAATTAGATTTTGTTGAACTCTGCAGAGTAGGAGTGTGTTGTCATGTCAGGAAGAGCTTGAGTCTGGCTGCTGTGCCGTTTGGAAGGACGGAGAAAGACACTAGAAAGGTGGTTGGATAAGAGAGAGGAGAATAGAAAAATGGATGTTGACACAAAAAGACAGCAGCAATCTTCCCTGGTGGAGAAAAGTGGAATTATGGGAGATTAGAGCAGCAATATTTGGGCTCGCTCCTAAAAGCCCAGTCTGTCTCCAGCCGTGGGCTAATGGAGAAAGGAGGCGGGTATGGAAGTTTAGGAGTAATGTGCCTGGATCACACTGTGGCCTAAAAAGCCTCTCCAGTCTGACAGAGAGAGAGAGAAAGGGAGGCAGGAGGGATTCTTAAGCTAATAGGAATGAGAGGGAGAGGAGGTCAGTGTCCCTGGAACATGCTGCGCCTCCTCTCCCCTTCCTCCCTCCCTCCCTCTCTCTCTCTCTCTCTCTCTCTCTCTCTCTGTCTGTTCCAGTACATTCTCTGTTTCTTTTCAAACTGGCATTTTAAAAAAACGAGCCACTTTAAGCTGTTTACTTTGTTTGCCAAAGCCTGATTTTGAAATGATAGAGCTTGAGAACGCTGGGCCTCGCTCCTCCACAAACTCCCATCGTTTCCCCAGCTACAGAAACAGCCAGTACTCTGGAGGTCACCATGTCTAGAGCCAAAGTGAAGCTGACCTCGATGCTAACAGTTCACCGTACCAAATTATCACCGGAGAGACGGGGCGGAACGACGAAGAGCCGCGTAAGGGTAGTCAGAATGAAAGGGTAAAGCAAGTTGTCAAAGTGGAAATGTAAACGGAGAGAGATTCAGGTTTTTTGGGAAGGAACACCAAGAGGTCGAATGAGAGGTATGGAAGTTGAGAAGACCGAACCAGGCGGGGACTCTGGACGAGTCAGAGAGGACAAGTTTAGACAGCGAAGCGAGAAACGAAAGTGAGATGGAAGGACACAGGGTAGTAAAAGAAGCGTTTAGGTCTAAGAGTAAGGCGTTTATGGAAAAGGACGAGTGATTTAAAAGCAGTAGGTTATGAGCTTCATTTTGCGAAGGGAAGTGGAGGTGGAGCGTTGAGGGCTCAGAGAACAATGCCCGGGACACAAACCAGGGCTTAAGGGCCTTTTGCTTGAAACTGTTGAAAAGCTTTTCATGGTATTATACCGGTTTGACTTTAGGAGTGAATTAGACTTTTATTTTTATCGTTGTTAATTGCTGTTGTTGTATTCGTAATGGTGGATTTTTTGGATTGTTTTTCTGATTATTTATTGTATTGCTACTGCTGCTACTGTTGCTTTAGACGCTGCTGTCAGTTCTTATTTTCCCCAAAGGATCGTTAATTTATTCTTTTTTAAAGCCAAATGAATGAAAGTCATGCAACGTCACTACAAAGACCAAATATATACGCATGCTTGATGATGACAATTAACAAGAGCCGAGTGAAAGAACGCAGAAGGGAATTCATAGTTAAACTTTATATACTGTAGGTGTTTAGTGAAAATACTCTAACTTATAACCACATATCTAATGCACATGTAGTTTGTACAGTGTGCACCTCATCTTACACAAAATTCATAGCTTGAGTTGTAGTGTAAACTGTAGTTTCTTGTGTGACAGCTTCACATGAGGCCCACATTTGTAGCCGTTCTTCAACTTGCCACGAGTCTGTCTGTCCATTTGTCCACCCTGATATGTACACAAGCCCTGGCCCTTACCCTTATTCCCAAACGGCGTTGATCCCTGGTCCTCTGTTTTAGGTTAGTGCGCTGCACGGTGTCAGGTCCTGGTATCATCGTGGGGACGTAACCTTCCCCACGGATCCTTTCTAAGACCCTTCTGACTGGAAAGCCCTGATGTTTCAGTAGCAGGAATGCTCCAGTTACAAGTCAGAGAGCAGGTGATTTAAACCTCACACATGCTGTGTCTCCAGTTCGGAAGAGGCATATAGAGAGATATGCGTGTCATCAGTAGTATGCAGGAGTAGAGTGGCAGCTTTCTGGATAAATATGGAGATTCAAATGATTATCCATGATTAAATGTTACATAATTAGCATGCCAATTTTTGGTCACACTACGGATTTCTTAAAAAATGACACTTTCCTGCTTTAAAATGCTTTTTAAACAGGCCCGGCTTAGAGTAGGGACTGAGAGCACGGTGTGTTGTGCAAAGTAACCACCCTCCCTCACTGAAGTAAGTGCACGAGGCTACCTCACGGAGCACGGGCAGTATGGGAGGAGTTTGTTTCTTCGGTATGCTTCTCACCGTCACCCAGTCAAACTGGAGTTTCACCACCTTCATCGCAACTGGAATCCCTGTCACCTCTTTAAAGTAAAGCTTTGGGAAACCAGGTCTCTGTCTGTCTGTCTGCCTGTCTCTGTCTGAGTGGGCCTCTAGGGAGAGTCAGTGAGAGGGGAGCTCTGGGGGAGTGAGATGGCAGTGACATTATACACCAAAGGTGTCAACAACGAATACAAAAAAATAAATGATTATTATGATTATTAATACTATTACAATGATGATATATACAAATCTCGCTATAGCGAGTGACGGAGAAAAGGGGCGTGTAGTTTAGCAGTGCCTGTGTAGAGGACACTTGGAGAGGCCCTTGCTCTAACACAGCCTGGTCAAGCAGTCAGTCACCTTCAACCAAGTACATGGTTCTTTTTGTGTTTTACTATCAGTTTGCACCATAATTTAATTTATTTAAGCTGTTACTATTCAAACCTGGAATAATATAAGTATGTCATCACGTATGTGATGTTCTTAGTAAGGCCCCTGTGAGTACTATGTAGACCCCAGCCATTGGCCTATTAGAAATGTGGAATCTGAAGTGTTCCATCTGAACTCTATACACACACTTTAGTGTGAGCTGATTGGCCCTATGCTTTGGTAGCTAACAGTTGCAGTCGTTATGGTGTAATGAACTGCCCCTCCTGAAAAAGGTGCTTTACATTTCAACCAATTTGCCGTTAAACACCTAGCTGAGAAAATTGGCTCCCGTTTAAATTTGACAGTGCCATTTACATTTTTGTCCGTTACATATAGGCCTATATCTCTTCAGAGATTCACTATCTAGTGGTACTTGCAGGGTCCTGTTTCATTGTATCACCCAATATACACTGGCTGCACATAGTGTGGTTTTCACTGGGCGGGTGAGTGGAGTTAGCTTTCTGACTGCATAGACAGCCAGTCTCACATACGCTGGCTGTGTGACAGGAAAGGCTGTGCTAGGTTAGCAGTCTTCTCCTTGTGTGCCGTGTGTCTCTCTGGTTGTACTGGTGTGCACACTCACACTAACACACACGCACCTGAGGAAGTATTCAGTACGTGCATAGGTTATTTCTTTTATTATTATTTAAGTTTTAAAAGCTCCTGACAAAGGCTTGACTGTGTGCTACTCCTCATTCTTTTGGCCACTTTTTATATTTTCGTGGCACACAGCCCCCTTTTGTCAGGTCTGTGCGTACATGTGTGTTTCTGTGGGTCTGTGTGAAAGGTCAAGCAGAAAAAAAACGTTTTAAATATTAGTCCTAATCCGTTTGTGTGGACAGTTTAGAGGTACATGCCACCGGGCGCCTACCCTTGTTTAAATATGGCTTGAGTTACTGTGGCTGCTGTGTTAGTCAGAGCCGGCGCTTTTCGGTGTCCTCTGGAGTGTACTGAACTGTTCTGCCCCTGTGCATGATGGGAAGGTATTCCTCATGGCCCCATCTGTAAGTATACCAAATATCATTTTCACTATGCAGTCATTCAGATAGCTCAGCGTGCTTTATGGAAGCATCATGTATATACACATGTATGGTGAAATTGGAGTTTGTGACAATATTTAAAGTTTTTTATTTTATTTTATTGTTTTTCTTCTTTTTCTTCCCTGTCTGGTTGAAAACTTGCTTTCAGCCAGTCCAGAGACGGAGAGGGAGAGGGAGAGGGAGATGGGGAGAGAGCAACAGGTGTTTTGAATGAGCTGAGGATTACTTAAGGATTGTATTGGGGTGGGTTGGGGGGTTAGACTGGGTTGGTAGTTGGGGTAGCTAGTCCAATGCTGTAAGTATATCAATTGCATGTTATTGTCACTGATGTAACTGCCATTGATTTTAGATTATGGTTGGGGGGGGGGGGGGCACACAAAACTCTATCTTTATTTATAATTTTTACATATTATATATTCTGTTTTTGTTTTCTTTTTGAAAATGTTGAATTGTTGACAGGAAAAGACACACTTTTGCCTTTTAATGTCTTCTGAACTTGTAATCTGCTTTTTGCAATATATTTACTCATTTTGTCATCTGGTTTCATGTGAATGGCAATTGCCATTTTTGTCAGTCTAATTTTTCTATCACGTCCTATGAAAGTGTTTGTCTAAATGTTTCTTAGTGTGAACGCATGAGACTTCTTAGTTCTTAGTGTGAACACATTGAGGGCGTCCGTGTCTTGAAATGTGTACCAAAAGGCGCTACATTCATATGTTTTGGTCCATCGTTTTATTTATTTTTTTAATTTTTAAAGATCATATTCAGGGCAAAGATTACACCAAATGAATCGAGGCGTTTTATGTTTCTTGGGAAAGTTGAAGGTGGAGAAGCTGGGAAAGTCCCCTTCAGAAACATGGGGACAAAGGTGTGTCTTTTTCTTTGGTAGCGAGCTGAGCAACGCCGTTGCTGCTCTGCCTTCTCCGTGTATTCCCCATCTGTCCCGTGTGTTTGTTTCATTTGGGTTTGTTCCCCTTTTTGTGGGCTGTTTTCTGTTCCCTCCCATTTCTCCACCCACACCTCTGTTCCTCCAATGCTGTACTACTGTATGCTGTCTGTCGTAGAAACGCCTTGTGATGGACGGTTGTCATGACTGATGTTGCACTGAGGTAGCTGTGTGCGTGTGCGCGTGTGTGTGCGCGTGTGTGTGTGCGTGTGTGTGTATGTGTGTGTTTGGCTGAGGGGGGAGCTGCAGACTTGTTTTGCTTTGAGTTTATTAATCAGTCACTGTAATTTGTGCCGTACACAGAACAGACTATTTAGACTGTTGAAATCTTAACATTTGCTGGCTCTTTCCCAATAGAAGTTTTCCAATAAGAATGTTTTTGGTTGTACACGCTTTTTTTGTGTGTTTAAGCCAAACGAGAATCGCTTTGAAGTGGCAGTTAATTTGTTGTTGTTGGCATTACTGTTGCTCAGAAACCAAATGTCCCAATATCTATTGTATTTATAAACACTTCATTGTAGACAGACAGACAGACACTTGTGTGTTTTATAAGTCTGTGTACATGCAGAGTTACTGTAGATAAGTGCTAGTGTAAAGACACCAGTGAGCGCGTCTTGCCAGTTCTGACACGGGCACAACACACTCTCTCCCTCGTTCATCCCTCCCACCCCCTCCACCCACTGCCCGAAACCTCCATCCATCCATCCCCCTTTCTCTTACGTTCTTTCTTCTGTGCTGTTATTCTGCCTCTCACAATGTTTGTCTGCCACGCTGCACCCAGGGCGGGATGCGGGGTTTGCTGACTGTCCGGTTACCATGAAAGCCACGTGTGCGGTTGGTGTTCCAGTCAGAAGCTACCCAGAACTTACCGGTCCACCTATCCATTTGCTCTTCTGTCACTTGGTCCACCTGCGTCTACAGTCAGGTTTTCCAAAGAGCAAACTGAATGTAAAGAACAGGAGTAGCCTAATGTTTTACTGCCTTATAAATAAATCTCTCCATTTTGTTGGACAGAAACAAACCACAAATAGCCATTTTATTGTATTTTGTAAGCCCAAATGTTTTGTGGGCAAATGTTTTTAGTTTTTCCATCAGTACTCTCAGAATGCCAGCAACAGCAGTAACAGTAATAGAATAGAATTAAGCCAGAGTTGTGTTAAGTTGTAACATTTTTAAATTACTTTCTTGTTATAGGGGAGTGAATTGGCTTGACACATATTTATACTGCACTCTGTAGCAAAATAGGACCCGTTTAGCCCCAAGGCTAAAAACGTGTGTGTGCGTGTGCGTGTGCGTGTGTGTGTTGGGTGGAATCATTTTAGTGGAGGATGTAGCTAGTGTTTGGGAAACGGAAGGGCGCTGTTAGTGGTTATTTTATGAATTTGCATGAATTCTTTTAAAGATTACAAGAAAAAAAGAGTGAAAGTGAATTCAAAGCTTTTTTGTTTCAAACATTTTGTGTCTCTGACATCTGGTTTATTCAGACGGTTCTCTCGAATTGTACAGCTTTACTGTTCATCTGATTTTTTTTTTCTCTCCATTTTGTTTCCCCTGTCTTTCATTTTCTTGATATTTCAAACGAAATAAATGCCATTATATTGTGAATACCTCAGGATTTTTTGGAGAAAAAAAATAAAAACATTAAAAAATTAAAACGAAATAAAAAAAACTTCCAAAAAGTGTCCATAGTTTCAAGCGTTTTTTTAATTATTTTTTTTACTATAAATTTCATATCCTCTTAGATAGAACTATGCTACATATTCCTGTTTGAATCAATGTTGACTGAATTGACACTCATCCGATTCATTCAACACTCATTATTTAGTTAACACAAGACAAGTGTACTTTTATATTGCTCATTTGATGTGCCTTTAAATTATTGTGCGCTCTATTACTATATCAGTTTTCACCCAGTGAGAATGTGACAAGACACTGGCAGTCCTTACGAAAAACAGGGTTTGATTGAAACTGGAATTGACGAGCCACCAGGGGGCGCACTTCCTTCTGGAACAAGTAGACAGAATGCTGAAGTGCATTCCAAGGGGACTGAGCTGAGGGAGTGCTGTCATTTCCTATTTACTGCTGACTCGCTGTGGTCGCTGAACATCCAGTGGCACTTACCATAGGTGTAGGGCTGTTAACCCGGGCTTCCTGGTCAGATTATGAAAATTGGCCTTCTCCCCGCAGATGATTGGCTGTTCATTTAATTTTTGTAAATTGCTTTGGCTGAACACTGCTACCAAGTGACTAAATGGCAGAGCCTTGCATAGCTTTACACATAGGAATTGGTGCTCAGGTGACCTTTGTATTTTGTGTGTAAATAAATCACGGCAGTATTTGGCTGCTGCGAGTGCGCGTACGAGGGCTTGGCATATGTTTGGTTAGCGTCGTAAGAAAAGGTGGTTGAAGTAAGCAGAGTTAAAGCACAACTGTACTTTGGTAGAACTTTGGGTTGTGTAGTTACCTGGCCATGATATGAGTCCAAATGGTGGCGAAATATATTAGTTTGTTTCTCTGTGCTCCCCTGGAGTGATAATACAGAATAGGGTATTTTTCGCTCTCCATTCACTTTTATAGGGCAGCTAAAACGGTCTCAAAATGACACTTCTAGCACGTATACGAACGCGAACGAAGTGGATTCTGTATAACAATAACCAGTCCTCGCACAATTAAAATTACTTATAAAAGTACCATTTTCTTCAATGTTGTTAGCAAGCTACCGGAAAAGACTATGTCGGCAGGTTGGTTTGTTTACCATAGATATATACTAACGCTTGCTTCCGTGGAAATTTGAACCAAGGAGGGGTTTCTCCGTTTCTGGCGCAAGAATTACCTACCAGATCTACGTTCCAAATAAAATACAAACAGCAGGCACCATGGGAATGACTGATGTTTACCTCACACACACCCACTGATTCTGAGTCATCTCCAGTCCTCGTCCTTCCACTGTAACTCATAAATTTCGCCGGGGCGCTGGAAATACCGTATTCTGTGATGAGTGTTATGGGTTCTTTAACGACCTCAATGAGTCAGGACCCCCTTAAACTTGCTTCTGTTCACTTGGGCTTTGGTTTCAGGATTGGTACAGCGGGATGGTGCCCCCTATTGGCACACGAACACCACTTCCAGCACTGATCAGGGTTTTTCCAAGACTTCCGTACATTTAGAAACCAAACCCAAGGTTCATTCCAATTCCTTATTTTATTCGTCCTCTTATCCTCGGTCCTCGCCTAACCGATCGAGGTTCGCCATCGTTAAGGACATTCCAAACCACTAAATGCTCCTTGGAGGAGCGAGGAGTGGGGAACGAGGAGGCTCCCGGTGGATGCTTCAGTGAGGGAGCAGAAGTGTAGCCTTTGCGGAAGCCTTTTCTCAGAATGCGTGACGTGTATAAATTATCCACCACTCTCCACATCTCTCACGTCACAGGCACAACCCTACACAAATGCAATTTTACCATTCCTTTCCATGTATTATAAAGCGCTAATCCATAATGACACTCATTTTTTATAACTAACAAATGCAATGTTTATTCATAAAAAAATAAGCTAAAAAGCATTATAGTTAAGCATGTAAGCATAATATGACGCTTGATTGAGCAAGGACGTTCCATTTGCCTAATGAATGTTGCCTTGATTCCTCCATCTTCGTATGTGATCCATGCATCCTTTCCTCGCGTCCTCCGTTGGGCGGAGCTAAGGAGCGAGGAAAGGATGCAAGGAGTGAAAATAAGCGATTGGAATGAACCTCCAGTCTGCTATTTGACAGGAGAAAGCTACAGGGTGGAATGACTGCTTGCTGACAGAAAATGTATATTGTGTCATACACTTTTACGTGTACCCATTTAGTGACGGAGATTTCTCAAATTGAGGACTTAGCAATTTGGCCATTGGCTTTTTAAGTTGGTTGCCTTTTGTTGCCATCCATATGCCAGCGATATAATACTCCCATACATATACATTAAAAAATGAATCTGGTTTTGTACAGTAATTCTTTTCTGGGGGGGGGGGGGGGGGGGGGGGGGGTGCCTCTGAGTGGTTGATGTGTATGCATTAATGTTAGCCAAAACTGCAACTGAATAGTAGGTGGCCATAGCTTTTTAGTTTATGTTACTACATACGACAAATAAATTATATTTACAATACACATGCTCTTCCAGACCTGTATTCATGTGTGACATTTATTGAAAATCTCATAATATTGGATGGTTGTAAAGCACAGGTACTGTACAAAAACTGCATCATTTTAATCTTCCTTGGTAGAAGCAGACATAGGTCACAGGTTGTAGAAACAAACAAAAAAACACATAAAATGGCAATGAATACAAATGGTTAACAACACTACAAAGGTCTAGCAAAGAAACGCCATTAGCGTTTTTGAACAGTCATATTTATCCCTGAGAAACAAAAAAGTGCTTTATTTTACAGCAGAAAAAGTGGGGGGAAAAAAGTATTGCTTGTATTACAGATAAATATTCTGCGTATTTCTCTTTAAAAAAATATTCATTCTGCAGGCGCAATTTTATTTTGTGGTACAGAATGTCCTAGGAATGTTCTAGGGCATGGGCTGAGGTGCCCCACCGAAATACAGCACTCATCCCAGTTTATGCCTGAACGCCACACTATGCACTAAAAACAACAGACTTCATCAACAGCAATGCCTGTCACTGTCTGACAGACTTATTTGCACACTCAGTCCAACTCGGTCAGGGGTGTCAAACTCCAGTCCCGGAGGGCCCCAATGTCTGCTGGTTGTCGGAGTGTTTAAGCACGAGTGATTCATTTACAGTAAGTCATTGATTGGCTAAAGAGTCCACACACCTTGCTCTCAAGGCCTTAATTGGCTGCTGATTGAAAGGAAACCACAAATGCAGACAATGCGGCCCTCCAGGGCTGGAGTTTCACACCCCTGACCTTAGTTACGTATATGTTCAGGGTGTGGTGATAATTGTGTGCATGTTCAGAGCTGTATGTGCAAAACCTTTTAGCACGCTCAAAACTAATAACACAACCAGTGATTGGTGCAAAACAAATACCATGACCAATCATTGGTCATGTTATTGGATTCGCATATACTAAAAGATTTTTCACATGCTAAACGTCTTAGTGAATCAGACCCTTAATGTGCCCCGGTCAGAGTGCTTTAGGTCTGTGTGTGCCCAATGCTGATGTAGATTCTAGGTGGTGTGTTGCTTGTTCAGGCGTGTGTTCAGTGCACTCCTCGGTGTGCAAGCTGGACAGTTTTGATGTGTTCAGTGGGATCCCCGGTGCCGTACCCACACATGGCGCTGTACCCACAATGCAGGTCCTGGTGGCGCCGCAGGTCCACTTTGCGCTGGAAGCTGCTGTGGCAGCGGGAGCAGGAGAAGGGCTGGTAGCCGCTATGCTTGCGGCTGTGAGTGATGAGGTTGGAGCTCTGGCTGAAGGCCTTTCCACACACCTGGCACACGTGGGGCTTCTCGCCTGAGAAAGTCAAACAACAAGAAACAAAATGGTTGCCTTTACTGGGTGAAGGAAATCTTGGAAAGCAGTCCAATGTTGCTGTTCAAATATTATTCTACAAGTATGTAGGCATTCGCTGTTTTTTCCTTTTGACGTGCGCGTTACCTGTATGTATGAAGGTGTGTTTCTTCATGTCGGACTTCTGGTGGAACCTCTTGCCACAGTACTGGCAGGGGTAGGGCCGCGTGTCCGAGTGGATCAGCAGGTGAGTGGACAGGGTGGATGAGCGCTTGAAGACTTTTCCACATTCCTTACAGCCGAAACTCCTCTCCTGAAGTACACATATTCACGCACACGTTGTCTTTAACACAGCCACGCTTAGAGGCACAGTGTACTGCTGCAGCGATTCACTGGTTTAGCTATCACAATGATATTACACCCTTACTTTTAAATCACGGTGCTTGTGATTTTAAAACTGCATCGCTAGATTTAAAAACATCGTTCACATTTGGTCCATTATCCTTACCTTGGTCCTGCTATGCTGGCCTGACTCTGGCCTGAACACATATGCCTGATCATTGACCTTGGTGTAGGCAGCCAATGGGAGAGTGAGCCAGCTGACATGTGACCTGTGCAGGTGAGTCTCCAGACCGGAGGCAGTGGAGAACATCTGAGGGAGAACACATAATAACACATTGAACCAGGCTGTATGTAGAGGACAGCTCTCTGCCTTCTGGACTGCTCTATACAGCTTCATGCCCAGCTAGTGATCCTTTTTAATGCTCAGAACAGCATATTCGCAGTTCTTTTAAAACCAGCATATGAGCAAAGGGGTATTCCACAAAGCAGGATTACTGAGTTAGCTGGCGGCAGTGTAGTATAATGGTTAAGGAACTGGACTAGTAACCGAAAGGTTGCAGGTTCGATTCCCAGGTAGGACACTGCCGTTGTACCCTTGAGCAAGGTACTTAACCTGAATTGCTTCAGTATCAGATGTATAGGAATGGATAAATGTAAGAAGTTGTATAAGTCGCTCTGGATAAGAGCGTCTGCTAAATGCCTATAATGTAATGTAATGTAAGCTGGATCGCTGCACTGAGTAAAACCCAGAACCCTTCCAAATCTGGAACATGGACTGAAGTAATTTTACTTTATCCACCTAAGTAATCCTGCTTTGTGGAATACCCCCCAGGAGGCACGTGAATAAACCTGCGTCAGCTCACCTTCCTACACAGAGGGCCGTGGATGGGGACCGATTTGAGCCCATTGTGCTGCGTACAGACCAGCTCCTCTGTCCCACCGTTTCGCCCCCTGGCCCCCTGTTTGGGGTTCGGGAACATGCTCAATAGCCTCTCTAGCCCCCGCTCTTTCTGAAGAACCCTGGAGTTCAGAGGGGGCTGGCGCCACACGGCCGGACGAGGGTCCACATCTTGCCTAGGCTGGCCTGGGAGTTGAGGTTTGGGGAGAAAATATTAACATTGTTCAGGCATCTCGAAGCTGGGCTTTAACACCAGCAGGTGGTGGGTGAATATCACGGGTTTAAGTGTGAATGCCTACCTGCAGACCAAGGGGTAAGAGGACGCATAGGAGGTGAGGGGTGCGAAGGTGGGGAGTTGACCCCCGCTGTCTCCGTAACCATAACGACAGGGTAACTGTTAGAGGAGGGGCCTCCGGGTGATGGTGTCCTTTCTGACTGCAAGTCGCCGCACACTACGGGACCTGAATGGCGTCTACGCTCTACAGAGCGCACAGTCTGACATCCTCCCTTCTTACTCTTGACCAGGAAGGAGCGAGGCATGTGGAAAGAAGACGGGCTGCAGGGGGCGCCGGTGAGTGCTTATGTCGAGGGAAGTGGGAAGCAGAAGACGGGTCTCTGTAACACAAAAAATGGTTTCACTCTTACCGTACATAGGCTCGCTGTTTCGGGCCGAATTTGACAAGAACTGGGTGCAGTGCAGAAACTGTCCTGCCATACAACTTTTTACCGCATTTTGGGTCACAAAGGCAAAATATGGAGAGCATATTTGCAGAGCGGCCCGTTGGTGTTGGCCACTCTGCAAGGGGGGAGATGATGAGAGAAATACAGAAACATTGGTTTATCCCAAAACTAACAGAACATGTTACTAGCATGATATCAAGATGCAAAATTTGTTAGGAAGTAAACATAAAAAAAAGGGATACCGACTACACCAGGCTCTATGCCACCACCGGTGGGTCCATTTACTAATTTGGTAATGGACTACGTAGATATGATCAATCGTGAAGAAGGCAAAAGATATTGTCTAGTAATCAGTGATAGATTTTCAAGATGGGTAGAAACATAGTATTTAGAATAAAATTGTAGTAGAGCTGATTTACCCAGTTTACTGTGAACTGCATTCAATGTTCATTACTAGGGATAGCTGCTACTTTATGGGAAGGATGTGCTTTATCTTATCTGTTCTGTAGTTACTTCAATGACGTTTCTGTATGCACTTACTGTATGTCGCTTTGGATAAATGCGTCTGCTAAATGACTGTAATGTAATGTAAAAGCAATGCCCACTGCACATGCAGATTCTAAAACTGTAGCTATAGCCTTGGCAAGAAAAATTTTCCCCAGATTCAGGGTCTGTCAGACCCTGAGCAGCGATAATGGTTCACATTTTACATCTGACATGATAGTAGACGTTTGTAAAATGACAGGTATACAGCAGAATTTTTTATGTGTGTACCATCCCTAGGCAGTGGGAATAGTAGAGAGATGCAATGGAACACTGAAAACAAAATTACAGAAAATATGTAGGCAAACAAGGATGAATTAGGTACAAGGTCTACCATTAGCACTCATGGCCATGAGAAATAGTCAGAATAGATGTACTCATTTGCCCATTACCCATTTTGACACAACATGACACGATAAGGTTTCCAACAATCAAGTTACATGATGTATATAGTAGCTATATGCCGTGCAATGTGTTGTGCTGTTCTAAGGAGAAATGTGTTCATTGGGATAAGTGGTGTGCCTACATATGAAATTGTCTGCCATGTAGCAGACTGATAGTTATTCAGAAATTGTATAAAGTAGAAACTGAATTTGGTTGAATGGTATAAAATTGGCCTGATGTGGTATATTAAAAATGCTGCAGAAACTACACTACTATTCACATTATTTGCCATAATTTTATTTTTGTTTATTTTCTGAATTTGCCGTTGTAAATGGTGTAATTGTAATAATTTCTTTTTAAAAAAAACATACTTAATAACTATAAATTATATATTCTTAATTTACGTACATTTAACTTAGAATTGAGAAATTAAAGTGAATCAGATAATATAAAAGAAAATAATTCAATCAGAGCATAGCCAAAAGATCTCTAAAGATATGAAATTCAACCCAGAAAAAAGATGTCCATGACAGGTTAAGTGTTGACAGTATCAGAGCGCTGATTTACAGTAGCCATTGAGAAATATCAATTTAATAAGCAAACTAAATCATCTGTAGGCCTACTCACTCATTATTATACATGCTTTCGTTTTACACTGTACAGTAGGCTACCTATATGGGTTACCGTCTAGGCTATTACAAGCGAGTGTTTGAGCTCGGGCCCCATAACAAATACGCACAGCTGTGATGATGGCAGTTTAACTACAGCTTTAGCACACCTGTATCTCCTGCTCCAGTCTGAAGTGTGGTTACATAAAAAAGAAAAATGCAAGTAAACACCTGCAGATAATCATCTGTAGATTTTTTTAATCTGCAAGAATGATTCTTTTTCGACCTAATTATTCAAGCTCGCTTATCAACACCTGCAACACAACCCTTTTAGCCTCTTCTGGAAAACAGTGTGCATATATTCAGGTTCATGTAACCTTTTTTCGCGCGCTCACTTAACAGTTTTTTCAATTTTTGTTACAAATTCTAACTGCTGAATAGATTAATGAAAAGAGCGACACGGTAGCCTATACATGGTCACCGTTTGGGATCACTTTGCCTCCTCGGACCAGCGTGAATCGTTCAGAGCACAACTATACCGTAGGGTATATACTATAGGCTACCTGCAGTTGAGAGAAACGTTCTGAAATTTTCCCCAGCACTGATTCTGCGAGTACATTATATTATTTCTGTTGCAATAATTCGCCAGCATCTCGGGATATGTTTTTTAATTTCAGCTCCCGACCTGCAACATAGCCATTTTAAGCCTCTTATAAAAAATGGAAAACAATGTCTAAATATTTTTACTTTCATATGCGAAAGCGTAATTTTACAAAATAGTTTTGTAAAATTTAGTTGCTTGTGGGTTGTAGATCTGAAACCGCCAACAGTCACCCACTTGAAAGAGACTCAAACTTTAGTAACGTGCTAAAATCTCAGAAAAAATTTGTATTTCGTGAAAAGCAAGACTAACTTCTTTCTTTTTATGCAAACACAACCTTAATGACAACTAATTGGTAATTGCAAACTACCACAAAATAAAAATGCATAGACTGATTTTCTGCGCATTCAGAACACACTAAGAGCATGGTAATATTACCGTAACTGTATTGGTATTAAAATTAAAAATTGCTTTAATATATACTTGTTGAAATTTTTGTTTAACATGCTTGAATCATTATATGAAAAAATAGTCTGTACTGTCAAAAGTTTTGTATAAACTAGCTACTTACCTGTTGCAGTCAAAGACACGGATTATCATCAAATCGATAAATTCTAAAATAGTTTCTGTAACAACGTGAAAAGCCACTACAAAGCTACAATAAAATTATAGACTAACCATTTGAACATTTTATTCTGTCTACGGGGCTAAGCAATTCAATTGTCAGTTTATTAATACGAACGGATCAATTCGTTTATAAATCTCGGAGATTTCGCGAGCTCGGTCGCGCGCTGGGTCAGTGAAGAGACATTGACATTGAGTGAGGAAGAGCCCACACTGCACCTTTCAATCGCTCTGCACATCAGACCGCAGACAGCTTCCTCTCTGCGAAGCCAAACCGAGCTGCTGTTGCACCAGTGGTTTTACTGGAGCACGACCGGCTTCATCAAAACTGGTACATTCAGCTAATAAGCAGTGCAAACAAAAACATAGACTGTTCTCCAAAAGAAAAAAAGACAACAAAAAGATTTCAATGACTCCCTGCTGAGTGTCTGACCCACTCATGGGTATTTAATTTTAATGAAGCAACTCATCAACTGCCCTGTGCTACTAATAAAAAGTATTACCAGCCAGAGTATTTCAAAAAGTCTTAAGGCCTCCCATAAGCATTCCAATATCTGAAAATCTTTTTCAATTATTCAGAATGAGACTAGTATGACACTAGTATATAATAAGACTAGTATGACACTAGGATATACTGAGACTAGTATGACACTAGTATATTCTGAGACTAGTATGACACTTATATAATGAGACTAAGTATGAATTGAAATAAAGACTGCTAGGAGTCTCAAGTCACACGCTCTCAGTATCTTTCAAGTGCACATCTCACTCACAAACGCATTAGGCTATCTTGTGTGTTCTCAGCTGCAAAGCTGTCAAACGGCAACACGGCGTGACTGTCGCAAGTTGAGAAAAAAAAGGAGAGAGAGAGCGAGCGAGAGAAATAAGGAAAGTTAATTGTTGGGTTGGGTGTAGGAGATGGGCAACCTCAGAAAATTAGAAGAACAGTGGAAGTGGAACAATTAGAACAGTGGAAGTGGAACAATTAGAACAGTGGAAGTGGAACAATTAGAACAGTGGAAGTGGAACAATTGGGAAGAGGGAGAATGTCACTGGTGTACAGTGAACATTCCTCTGTCAATTTTTGGCAATGCCAGTGTGAGGCACCTTTGAAAAATGTCTGAGGTTGAGTTGGGAGGGGGAAATTAAGGTTGGTGGACAGAGAAAAAGGGTTATGATGGGGGGATGGTGGGAATAATTAGAAGGAAAAAGTGAGTGACAGACACTAGTGTGCCAGACAGACAGCAGGAAGATCGGAAATGGTGAGTTTACCACAACTCCCATACTGAGATTTTCCTGTCTGTCAACAAGACTGGAAACAAATGCACTATCACATACAGATACGCACAGACACAACATGACCATCCACCATAACCAGAAATGTGGCTTCTGAGAACATACAGTGTAAATGTTTATTTTTTTAAATCATTCAAGTACAGAACACTGAATTATTTCATATTGTCATCATTAATATCATCACCACCGTAACTGTTATCTTTATTGTTGGCATAAATATGCTTAAGACAAACATAGGGAAACTGTGAGAGTGGATAAGATTTTTGCCACTAAATACTGCAGAAGATGGCAAAAAAGGGGGAGCTGGGAGCACATGTCAACAGGGAGAGTTTCCAAAGATTTGGTT
This sequence comes from Ilyophis sp. 1 JC-2022, assembly GCA_022702515.1. Taxonomy (NCBI): domain Eukaryota; kingdom Metazoa; phylum Chordata; class Actinopteri; order Anguilliformes; family Synaphobranchidae; genus Ilyophis; species Ilyophis sp. 1 JC-2022. The sequence goes on along the minus strand of CM040405.1, from coordinate 50,851,008 downwards.
TCCAAAAGCTGATGCATGTCCACATTTAGGTTGCCCCAGCCTTCCACAAAACAAAGATATTGAAGTCTTTTCAGGGGCTGTCTGAATTATATCTGATGCATTGTGTGGTCGGACACTTCCCTTTCAAACGTTTAGCGCAGAATCAGAACTCAGAAACCACTGAAGTGGCCTACTATTTCGGGTGCACAACAGTTGACAGTTTTTTTTTGTGCACATAGAGACCTCTGTCTTTAACGGCATGCCACAGAGGGTATGAATAACAAATCAACATCATTACCCTCCCCACACTTATACATGTATCACTGACAACAATAACAATAACGATAATATTGTTCATCATTGTTATTATTGCATTTATCAAAAATATTTTCACATTTATAAATGAGTAATGTCACAGGTCATCACCGTACAGTAGTGCAGCCTTCAATCTTCCTTCCATGGAAGCAAGAGCCAGAATGGGGCAAAAGGCTGGGTCATGACCCTCTGCCTAACAATACAGTGGACCTCCAACAAGTCTCGCTCTAAAGTGCTCCCTAGTGGATTGAGAGGCTGGGACAGCATCAACCCCCAGTTCTTCAATCCCATAAAAAATTGGTGGTCCCAGGTGGCAAGGGGGGGGGGTACTTTATCCCAGATGGGGATCAGCTGATCAGGTTTTAACGAGGCGTCTCAAGATGAATCATCATCACTGAATCAGAGAGGTCAGAGTTAACCAGCTGGCTGCTTCTCGACCTCTGTGGAACGTCCAAACCCTTACGGTTTAACAATCTGACCTTAGAGGCCTGTGGGAATGAGAAACCTTTCTCCAGCCTGTAATGGTAACAGACTCCCTTCCACCTGGCACACTGGCTTACTGTATAGGTATACCGTAAATATCAACACTTTGGTGAAAGTACTATTTTCTGAAAAAATGTGCATGACATTTTATTTATTTTTTTAATTGGAAAAAAAAACTTTTTTATTTATTCATTTTACAAAAAAAAACTGCCTGCAATTAATCTTATTTTGGCAGCAATTTTGACTAACACCTTTGATGGCACGTTAAATCTACCCCACTAAAATGCACTACTTTTAAAAACAGGCGCAAGAGATAATTTTTTGTTCCTTCAGAAAAATGTGCAGATTAATTCACATAATTTTTGCCTTGAGGATGTGAGTAATATGACCATTATGTCAGGGCAGAAATAATTCATTTACATTTTACTATCTCTTCATAGATCTCTTGATAACCACACTTTCTGTACATCCAGTTATCAGAGAAAGAGCTATGCAGCACTATTAATGGCACAGGAACTTCAAGTGCAGATTAGTTGTAATATCGACATCTTTGTGTGTTCACATATCTTTTCCCATAATGGCATTTTACACTGATCATTAACCCATATGGACCTTTCTACCTGCCATCTCAAGAATGGGTCTGGGCTGGTTTGAGCAGATTTAAAGTCATACAGGCCTCTTTTTTCCGAGGACACCAACACGGTGGTTTGCCGAGGTGCTGCAATAGACACCGGACTGTGGGGAACAGGAACCATGTTTAAAAAGTCTTGCTTTGTGAACGAAGCGTGCTTCTATTGTACTGTTCACATATAAATCGCCAGCAAACAGTTCAAACGTACAGTACTTTTATCTGGTGAACATGGAGGAGGAGGAGGAGTTTTTCATTTTGAAAAACCAGTGGCCTCTTCACCGCTCACGTCTGAATCGTACACTCATTGCCCTGTGTCACTTTTCAATGTAAAAACAATGCAAATCTCAAAGATACATTTTGGCAACCAAGCAAGCTGAAATAAATCTCACGGTGTATAAGACAGAAGCAAGGAGCATTTATACGGCCCTCACAGATTTATAAAGGTAAGTCAGCTGTCAAATTCATGGCAAAGTTGCTGGTGCGGACTGCCATCCCGAACTGAGCTCCTCATAAATGGATATCTTACCTGACTCTGAACCCAGCAGTGCAGTACTGCTGAACTTCAGGCCAGTTTAACTGGGGCATCAAAAGGTTGTTCAACCACTACAGACCACTTCATCTCAATAAAGCGAGCCCATACAGAAGAACCCTAATAACATAATTAAACTAATTAATTATTTAATAAACTACATGTGAATAGTTTCCACAATACTATTATATTTTCCATATAATACCTTCTATAGATTTGTTATAACATATATTTCAAAATATGCGCTTCAGTTATATTTAAAGGTCAATTATATGTTCAGTTATATATATTTTTTTTGAGTATAATTAGAATGTACAACTAAGGGGTGAAATGAAGCAGATTTTTGCAAAAAACATCAGGTTCTTCAGTAAAGGCATACTATGGCACTGTCACTCCATACAACCTTAAGGTGTTTAAAGAGATAATCTGAAGCTTTCACACAAGACAGTTTTGTAATGCGAAATGTCAAGTTACACGTTGAAGAGAATGCATGTTGAACACTCTTACACATTTGTACATTTAGTTTGTGTAGCTTATTATCTTAACAGACATATGCAGACAGACAGACACACAGATATGCTGTTATCTTAGAAACATAATCAAATCCTGGAGTGACCGAAGGATACTTCTCATACTTCAGTATACGGGGCAGTAGCTCTGATGCTGGGTGTTGATCGGAGGTTAGGGATATATTCACAGAATAGGTTTTGGGTAAGGTATATACATTTGACCAACAGTCAACAGAATATATCCATTTAGGTTTGACCCTTTTCCTTTCCCGACCATAATCAAGCAAGGAAGTACTGCCAGGAAGTGATGTCACAGACAGATGAATTCCAACAGGAGGTATTGACACATTGTAATACAGTACCATTTTCAAAATGAGGAGGACATACTGTGTGTTCAGACACAGAAACAGTAAAGTGGTGAGAACCTGGTTTCAACCCTCTGTGGACTACAAATCAGCCGGTGCCATATTGATTCTCCTCTAGTGTTTCCTTCAAGAGAGAGACTTGAACAAACCATCCCCTTTTCTCAAAGCCCAGTCTGAACCCAAAGTGTTTCTAACATGTCTCTTAACATGTGTCTAACGCGTCTCTTAGCATGTTTCTAATACGTGACACTCAGAACCGTTTTCCATAAACTACACAAGCAGTGTGCCCGTGTACATCTGACCCTGTCTGGTAGCACTTTTGAGACTCAATTCTGAGCACAGTGGCATCACACCATAACCCCTGCCCTCTCAATGAGGACCTGAGGTTCACAGTGGGAGGGTCAAGACGTGATCTGGGCCAGACGGACTTTTAGTAAATACAGTATGAATCTTTCACAGTTTGTATTGATAAAACAAGTACTGGGGATATGGACGGAGGGGGGGGGGGGGTCACTACATGTTAAATACAAAATAATAAATAACACAAATATCAGAGCAGCACATTCTTTTTTTGACATGTTTCAACAATCCGGTGGAATCAGCCCCCAGATTCAAGTTGGCACATAAGACTGAGGAAACCAAAATAAAAATAAAAATTTGGCTGCCATCAGTATGAAGTATTTATATGTGTATATGTATATGTATAATGTTCATATAGATATATAAAAATAAAAATATCAAAATAAATAAGAACAGGTAACATAATCCTTTTACAAATTAGATTTGGCAATGTCGAGATTTTGCGTTTGTTTAAAGTCCAAATGCTTACTTTACAAGTAAGAAATTCTAATGACCTTGCCCACCACTTTAAGGCATAAAGACACACAAATACAGATATGGTAAGGTATATTGTTATTAAGAACGTATGTATATCTTCTTGTAATACCTCTGTTATAGTACGTGTAAGAGACCCTATTTCCCTCTGTCTCACAGTACCTTTCCTGTACATAATCTTCCCCGTTAACTCTCGTATTTAGCTCTTTGTCTATAGAGAGCATTAACATCTAGTGCAGCGCTCAGGTGTAAGCTTTTCCAAAGGCAACACTGGAGGGGGTGTCATCACAGCCAGTTAAGTTTAGTGTAAGAAATAGAGAGAGAAAGAGAGATAGAGAGAGAAAGATAGAGGGAGAGAATTACTATAAACCATGAAAATACCAGGGCTGAAATGTTAGCCTTAATATCGGAGCTACTTGGAGGGAAGGATGACAGAGGTGAGGCAGCAGACTTGCTCTTTGTAGCCGCTGAGCACAGATAAGAGTACGGTGTTGAACAATATCAGAGATTTCTCTTGCAGTACCTGGAGGGGGGAGGGGGGTAATGAGATAACTGGACAAAGTGACGAAGATGTCCCCGCATCCTTCCAGCTCTTTCTCTGATCAACAGGTTTCCGCATGGTATCAAAGGCCTCCTGAAGGTCCAGAGGTTTCAGCTCTTTCACACGGTCAGGCTGGGGAGTGTTCTGATCCGAACGACCCACAGCTGTCCCCCGGCCGCGCGGGGAGCCCTGCCGGGGAGACTGGCCTTTCATTCCTCTGCCTCGTTCGTTCTGAGATACTCGGTCTGTTCAGAGGGCGAGGGACAGTGTACGGGTCAGCGTACGGGAAAGCGTAAAAAGTGTACAATCCTCCAGAAATCCTGACACGACTTGAGCTTGTGAGACACAGAATGGAGTCGAGGGGATGAGAAGAGGAAACGGAAGGTGGGAGCAGTGCAGCGGGGGTGTGTGTGTGCGTGTGCGTGTGCGTGCGTGTGTGTGCGTGTGTTTGCGTCAGCAGTGTCTTTCACATTGCTCAGTTCTCCAGAGCCTCAGCACACAACATGCTGGCGTAGAGCTGCGGAGGATTGTGGGAGTCCGCCTCGTCCCCATCGCTGTCAGTGCTGCCGTCGCTGTCCAGCCGCGGGGTCGGGTGGTGTGAGCCCAGAGGGGTACAGGGGTACAGAGCCGTGGCGGGGAGAGGGCTGGGCAGCAGGTCTTCATCCGAGCTGAGGTAATCAGCTTCCCCTAAGGCAGGGTCGCTCAAACGCAGGTCCTGGAAGCCCCCACTTCCTGGTGTCTGGAACCTGGTAGGGTGACCACGCAGCTGCCTGATCTGAGTGGCCAGAGAGAGAGAGAGAATGAGAGATTGAATTAAATATAATCTCCAGTACCTACCAATTAACATGTAGATCTGACAGGAGTTTGAAATAAGTGTTTTCTGGGAAACAAAGTAAGTATGAAAAAACATAGATAAGTGTTTAATAGGACTAACCCAGTGCTGTACTGATTTAATAATGCTTGATTAATCTAACAAATAACTTTCCCACAGGATAAAAGGTATGATATATAAAGTAAAATATACTTTCATAACAAAGTACATCCTTACATGCAGGCAGCAACATACAGATTCAACTGTTCAGATTAACTGTTTCTCTTGGAAAGTGGTTAAATTTGTTGTCAAAGGTAAACAATTTTCTTATTTGATTTATTTTCCCAACAGAGGACATAACAAACCATCTGTGAATTACAGTTTGTTAATATGCTGTCGGTGCAGAATACACATGCAGTATATTGTAATATACAAACGATCGTCCATTTGGCTTTCAATTCAGGGGGGTTCAATTCAGTGGGTTTCCTTTTAACCCAGAACTCAAAATTCTGCATAAAACTATTACCAGCTTATGGGTGACCTATTTCTGCAGAAACATTTTTTACCCTGACCTGGTGGTCAGGACTGACTGAGACTGAGGTAAAACAGCAAGAGAGAAAGAGAGAAAAAGAGAGCGATAGAGAGAGGTGCACAGATCAGTTTATGGTAAAGATCAGATGGACAGGTAAGTTTCAGAAAAGATCAGGGAGGCTGTGGTTGTGGTTTATGTGCGCTGCAGCAGTTGAGTCGAGATTTTTGTCTGTTTGAGCCGAGAGGACTGTTCTCTGCGGCCGTCTGCTGCAGTTTGACTTGGGTTTGTGTCACTTCGGAATCATGCACGTAACACTTGTCATAAAGGCTACTGGTGCCTTATCCATTATCCACTGCCTATTGTCAATACAGCAGCGATTAGCATAGCAATTAGCATAGCTGCACCTGCCCTCTTGTGTGTACAAGGCCCACCTCTCTGCGCCTTGCGTGACAACGGCAGCCACAGCCCTCCTCTCTTCCTCTCTCTCTCTCTGCGTCAGTGTGTGAGCAGGAGTACGAGAGTGACTCAAGGTGCAAATCTCAGACAGGTTGGCAGGCTAGCTCAGTTTTCCTTTAAGCACAGAGGGGGGACGGGATCAGGGGAGGCGTGTGGTTAACCAGAGCAATACTCACTATGACGGAGATCAACTGAGCTCTCACCCAACCCTTCCTCCTACTATATTCTCACCTCTCCTCCTGATTCAGCTCTTTTGCACCATAGCAGCCCAACAGCTGCAGTACAGGGCAATAAAAACAAATTAACTGTTTACAGTGTGAGATCACTGTTAGAATATAGGATAGTGCGCAATAGTGTGTCGGGTGTCTCTGTGTCTGTTCTGTTTAGGCCACGCTACTGACTAAACCAGAACTGTTCATTTAATTATAAAAAAAGACTCAACATTTGGGTATAAAAAGAATATTGGGACTAAATCTGAAATTACTTGACAGGAAGAATAAATATTTGTGGCTGCTGACTCTTAATTGGCTGTGCTGAGAACAAGTGTGCACCCCAGTGAATGAACCCATGGGGGAAATGCAGTAATTCATTCACCTTAAATAGAACCTGAAAAATCTGAAATTCCAGAATAACAGTAGGCTGTGGCTGTGTCTCAAACGGCAAAAATGCTGCCTACGAAGGCAGGAAGGCATCGAGGCGCGTCTCATTCGAAAGTTAGCAAAAAATAATGCCTTCTACGGTGCCTTCTGAAGGCAGCATCGCATTTATCCTTCACTGGGTAGGATATCCCATAAGTTTTTGCGATTACCTCAGGCTTCTCACTTCCGTTAAATTAATGGCAGCTGAAAACAATGAAGTGGCACTTGCGGGGGCAGCACATTTAGTGTGAATATATATAGTGAACATAATTTGTTGTAGTTATATCGAAAAATGCATGTTAATTATTGAATACATTGGAATAATGTATGTCATGTTTTTAAGCCTCTGTGAGCTTTCCTATAACTAGCCAGCTGACTTGCTAGTAATCACGTTACTTTCCAATAGAACAAGCTAACGTAGAGTAATGAACAACTTTAAACACTGATCTCATGTGACATCATCCTGCCTTCGAAGTGTGTCCCTAATTCACGGCCTTTTGAGGCCCCTTCAAAGGGAGCAAGGCAGCGAGGCAGCTGCCTTCCATTTGAGACACAGCCTGTATGAACACATGTGCCCCTGCCCCAAGTTTCATCGTAATTCATATCAGTATAATGCCGCTAAATTAAATTTCCGTTGCAGGGGAAATCTCATCTCACGTTCACAATTCTGCACACACTCGCAGGAGGTAAATAAGAGTGAAGATTTCCAAGGGCCCATGCTGAAAGCTCTCCGATGGCCAAATGACTGAAACTGAGACCAATTAAACCATAACATTCTCAGATTACAGAGCTCTTTATGAACAACGAGAGAGGAGTGAGAGAGTGTGTCAGAGAGAGAGAGAGAGAGAAGGGCAGAGCTGTCCCACCCTCCCTCACACAGTCCTCTGTCACGCATGGGTTCTCTCTGGATGAGCAAGCATGGCTCTGCCTCACCACTCATCTCACCACAGCCCAGCCCAGCAGAAGCAACAGGCAGAGATTTAACCCCGCCTCCATCCAGCCCAGAGGAAACTACCTTGATTCCAACACACACACACACACACACACACACACGCACACACACACACACACACACGCACACGCACACACACACACACACACACACTGCAGTGAGTGCATGAGAGATGAGTCTTTGTGCCAGTTGCACACACACATTAAAGGTGTGTGTTTCCAGTTAGGTAGTGGGGAGGGGGGATTGGGGAATTTTAAGAGGTGTGGGTGGGGAGCTCTGAATTACTAGAATTTTGATTTCAGTGTAATTGATTCTGGGACATTGGGTGATCTACATCACTTTGACCTGAGCGTGAGAGCGGGCCAGGCAGCTGAGCTCACACAGAGGAACAGCCTCACACTGGGGTGAGTGGGGGGGTGGGATCAGTAGGCTTCTGGTCTCACGGTCTTTAATACCATCTCACACAGTACCCCAGAGATTTCTCTCAGAGAAAACTACAGCAGAAGCGGGTAGTTACACACTTGCCATCGCAAAGCACGTCAAATCAAGTCAACGCAGCGCGAATGTGTCTGTAAGTAAATCTGAGAGCCGAGGACACAGCTCGTTCGCGCGTCGTCGCTAAGAGCCTGACCTCGCTCTTCAGCTCGGCGATGTGCTCCTTCAGCTGGGTGATGTACTGGGTGGAGTCTGAGTGGTTCAGCTGGCCCTGTATCCGCCCTTCCTCCTTCTGGAATAAAGAGGCACGCTGGTAAACGCTGGTCATCCCGGGACTGAGTATCTACGACATCATAGGCTGACACAGTCGAACACACCGAGAATCTACACAAGTGATTGATACGCTTTGGCAGACTAAGAACTTACACTATAGGCTTAGACAGTCACGTACACTGAGAATCTACACCATGGACTGACCCATTCAGATTCACTAACAATCTACATACATAGACAGTGTATTACCCTCAGAAACCACATCATTAACAGATACACTGAGATTCACTACCATGGACAATTCTAACAAACAGATAATCTATTCTATACCATATAAAGTTACTCTTCCATAGATGGGAATCTCTATCCCTGACAATTAAAAACAAATACAGGAGTGAGGCAGGCTATAATATACAGGAAATAAACTAAGGATATGTACCATAGATGCTTGATCTAATATGCTCATACCTGCTACCATAGACATCCACACATGGTCTATACACAGAATGGGGGGCTGACACACTGGAACACTCTGTACCTGTATCTCCAGATCTGCGACTCTCTGCCGCATATCAGCTATGGCTGCCATGCTGTCTGCCTCTCGCAATCGTACAGCCATCACCTCCTCCTTGCTCTGTCACGCAGAGAGGGAGAAACATGGCCGTCAACATGCAGGCTACACACACACAGACGATGGCAGCTTCCACGCGCACACCGCCACGGTGGCGTTACCTTGCAGTCGGACTCTGCCTGCCTCCTCTTCATCTCGCTCATCTGGCCCTGAAGCCCCTTGTTTTGGGAAGTGAGGTACTGCACTTTCTCCTGCAGGGCGGTGCTCTCCTGCTCCTGTCGGCTCACAAGCTTGCTGTGGATCTGGTTCTGAGGGACAGAGAACAAAATCAAATATTTAGCACTGTGTTGCTCTGTACAGTGCCAGTGAACTCACTGTGCGTATCACTTAACGTAGCCACCAATGGAATGAATGTACTCGATAATAAATTACACTGTTGCACTGAGCCACACTGGTTAAACTGAGAATGCTGCTTCTATAAAGGGACCTATGGCTAGTTTATCATTAGGTTATGGCATAATATTATACATTCAGTCAGATGTGCCAATATTTCTCCGGGGTGGCTGAGTATTCCAAGATTTTGTGTGGAGAGTGTTAGCATGGTGTCTGTGATACACGTGTTTAGCATGGTGTCTGTGATACACGTGTTTAGCATGGTGTCTGTGATACACGCGTTTAGCATGGTGTCTGTGATACACGCGTTTAGCATGGTGTCTGTGATACACGTGTTTAGCATGGTGTCTGTGCTGTGGTACAGCGTGTCAGGGCGTGGCCACCTGGCTCTCCAGCTGCAGCGTTTTCAGCTTCATCTCCCTGAGCTCCGCCTGGGCCTGGGCCTCCCGCAGGCGTATCCCCATCAGCTTGTCCTGCAGCTCGTTCATGGCATTCTTCTTGGGGGATTCCTTCCAGTGCCCACCCCCGCCCACCCGGGACATGTGGTTCTGAGGAGGCAGAGACAGCAGGCTCACGTGTGCGCTCTCAGTCTCTCTTTCCCTCACTCCCTCCCTCTCTCTCTCCCTCCCTCCCTCTCTCTCTCCCTCCCTCCCTCCCTCTTTCCCTCCCTCCCTCCCACCCTCCCTCTTTCCCACCCTCCCTCTTTCCCACCCTCCCTCCCTCTCTCTCCCTCTCTCCCTCTCTCCCTCCCTCTTTCCCTCCCTCCCTCTCTCCCTCTCTCCCTCCCTCCCTCTTTCCCTCCCTCCCTCCCTCCCTCTGTCCCTCTCCCCCCTCTTTCCCTCTCCCCCCTCTTTCCCTCTCCCCCTCTTTCCCTCCCTCTCTTTCCCTCCCTCTCTTTCCCTCCCTCTCTCTCCCACCCTCCTGGCCCTCCTACCCCTCCTACCCCTCCTACCCCCTCTCTGTGCTCGTACCTGCCAGCGCTGGTTGAGGTCTGCCACACTGTCCTGCATCTCTCTGAAGGACTGCAGTGTCTCCAGCTCTCGCAGCTTAACCAGCTTAATCTCCTCCTGTAGCTGGGCCACGTTAGTTTCATCTGGCAGGGAGTTGTTCCTCTGGAACGCACACGCGTACACACACGCACGCACACACACGCATGCACACGCACACACACAGCACAGCCACAAGTGTAACACATGTCTCTCACAGTGCTGCATTCTAATTTCCTGTTCTAATTTTCCTCATTTTAAATATTTATGAAGGGCTAAAGAACCCCATAGCTTTGAGCAAGGCAACTCACCAGAACCACCTAGTTAAGTAATTATGGACATACAGGGGCTACAGATGTAGTTATGGAAGTGTGGAAGCACAGGGGCTACAGATGTAGTTAAGGAAGTGTGGAAGCACAGGGGCTACAGATGTAGTTACGGAGGTGTGGAAGCACAGGGGCTACAGATGTAGTTAAGGAAGTGTGGAAGCACAGGGGCTACAGATGTAGTTAAGGAAGTGTGGAAGCACAGGGGCTACAGATGTAGTTAAGTAAGTGTGGAAGCACAGGGGCTACAGATGTAGTTAAAGAAGTGTGGAAGCACAGGGGCTACAAATGCGTGGCTATTATTTTGAAATATATGTAGTGATACCCACTTTTCTGCATCTAAAGACCTCCTCTCTCTTTATCCACTCTATTTTCTCTTTCTTTCCACCAGTCACAAAATGCACTCTTCACTTTTTTCCTTTCTCTTCACAGCCATGTTCTGAGACCACAGTGGTTTCAAGAGGTCTAGTCAATGAAGCTGCACAAAAAGGCTGCTTACCAGTTACATGTAAAAGCACTCATACACCTGCAATAGTGCAGGTTCATTCACATTCTGAGCCATAGTAAAGAAGCAAAAGTACATAAAGCTAAACAGAGTGTGTGGCACCACACAGAAAGAAAGGTCTTAATCTCTGTCATATACAGTAACTGATGCTGATCGGCCATACTCGCAAGTTTGAGTTAAAAATAACACAAGTGTGGAAAATTCTATGAATAAATTTGCACCATGTGAATAATTGAACTACTGGTCACACTGTAATGCATTTAACCCTTAATATTGGTCAGCTCATAAAACATTAAATATTCAGGAGTACCAGTGGCCCAATTAGGACTCTCGAGTCACCAGTGAGCTGTGAGGGTTTTTTCTTTTTGTTTTTTTTTTAGCTGTGAGGTTGAAGGGAATTGCTGATGCAGGCCATTCACAAAAATTTGTTCAAGGATAAAATGTCTCAGAAATCCATGGAGACAATTTATTTATTAGAATATTAAAATACATTTGGGAATGGATTCTGTTTGTAAAAAGATTTCATACAGTCGATCAAGTAATTTTGCGTCTCCTGTAAAATATGTCCTTTCCTAAACGTTGTTAATTTTCATACTCTCTACAGCTCAATATATTTATATAATTTTTTTTAGCAGTGAAAATATGTACTTATGCAATCAATTTTCCAGAGTGCCCAGATACCACAATTGACTTAATTTGTGCTTAAAACAATCTAAACAGTTTCCTCTTGTGTGTATTCTTATACATGGTTGTTTTTCTGTTTGATAGAATGGTGATAATATAATAAACATGTGAAGATTGGAGATATTCTCACCTTGCTATTCCTCACTACTGATAGGATAAAGCTGTTCATTGCTAAAGATTGATGATGGAAAGAAACAGCACAATCTATATTTGGATTGCAATCTTAGCATTTGCATTCATGAATATCGCCCAGCTCTTCTTGCTAATAAGCAGGACAGTCCACTTTTATCCTTTATCACAGTTTGTCAGCACACAGCACCATTATAAATACAATACACACTAAGGGCCTGATTTACTAAGACCTGTAGCATATGCAAAACATTTTAGCACACGCAAAACCAATATTTGGTCATGGCATTGGTCATGGCAGTTTTGCACCAATCACTGGTTGTGTTATTAGTTTTGCGTGTGCTAAAAGGTTTTGCACGTGCTAAAGGTCATAGTAAACCAGGCCCTATAGTATTACAACAACGTTTCAGCCTCATTTTGGAGACTTAATCAGAAAGAGCCTTTGATGTGGAATAAGAGGAAGGCACAGAAAACGTGCACTGTGTCCCTGGCCTGTCAGCGGCCGCTAATCACGAAACTGGTGAGACAATTTACAAGAAGAGCGAAGGACACATCCCTTCTGCATGACGCTGCTGTCCACTGTGGTTTTCACAAACACTCACGTACACACCCAGAAAGGAACAGTTCCGAACAAAAAAAAAACCCACCACCCACACACACACACACAGAGCTGTTGATATACTTAAAACTCCTCCTCACCCTCTCCAAGTCCAACACCTTGTCCTGCATCTCCTTCAGAGCCCCCAGCAGTTCTGCCTCTTGCAGCCGAGACTGCTCCAGCTGCATCTGCAGACCGCTCACAAACTGCTCCGTGTACTGCAGAGAGAGAGAGAGAGAGAGAGAGAGAAACACAACACAAGCACATTTACTGACGGTATACCTGAAGTATTAATAACCATGGATTTGTTTACCATTTAGCTAAACTCAGCTGCACTTCACAAAGCTACATGTAGATTAAACCCACGCCTTTCAGAGGGTCATAGTGGGCCCCCGTTTCAAACTGTACAGAGATGAATAGCTCTTCAATAAGTCATATACAAGTGATGTAGTAGGTCATATACAGTAGCTTTTTACACTCATTTAAGCTCCTGGGATTCGGGACTTAGACCCAAAGCAGTTATGGTACAAACAAGCAAATATATGAAAAGGAGAAGTGCTCTTAAGTGTGTTATGAATCTGTGGTCAGTGGGAGGTTGTGGCTTGTGCCAGGGGCTGAAGAAATAATACGTACAGTAGCTCTTTCTCACGGCCAACATCACTCATCACCCCTCTCTCACTATCTATCTCTCTTCTTCTATTTCTGTTTAGGTGGGTTTTTGGGTGACAAGGTCATAAAGTGGATATTCTGAGAGCTGTTAATTTCACTCAGTTTGTCCTTCCAATGAGGAACAACAGAGAGAGAGAGAGAGGGGAGACCTGTATGAGGGTGTGAGAACTAACATCACAGTCTGAGATTATATGAGAAAGAGAGAGAGGGAGAGTCTAGTAACACTGAACTCAATCTGTACGTTTAATTTCTGGCAGATTAAATCTAACTCCAATATGCTCATTGTGGGAGGAAATGCCCTCAAGTTAGTCACTAGCATATTCAGAATTTTGCTTTCTATCCCCTCAAGCATCTGCAAAAACGTTTGGAGAAAAATCTCTTTCAGTCCTAAATGAACTGTTAAAAGACATGTAAGCCTGTTGTTCAGCTAAAAATGAGCAAACAGCTTTCATTGTGAATTTAGACATCACTCTCCAAAATGTGTCTTGCCATGACAACCTTGCAAGTTGCTGTAAAAAAACCAGCATCTGCCTAATTGATAAATATTATCAGTACAGCAAGTGATATACGTCTTGCTATTTCCTTCACACCTGCCTACCTGGTCGTGGATGGGTGACCTCATCTGTATATCTTTCTCCGTCGTTCATGTGAGCCTTGCTACCACACGGGAATTCCTCGCCCTTTGCGTGCTCCTCTCACTTTGAGGGCAGTGGGAGCCCGGAGGTGTGTGAACTCTGAGTCTACACTCTACCCATGAATGTCATCACTTTCAATTCGGTAGAGAAAGACACACCGCCTAAGTGAACAAGCAGGGAAAGCCGATCATTTCACCCATCGGTGAGTGTGAAGACAGGCGGCCTGTTCTTTCCCCAACGTAAAGCAGGTACTATCCCCGGGACACGCACGTTACATTATGACCGGGGGCTTTACGACGGTCGCTCAAATCAGTGGCCTCATCTGTACGTCTGCATCCAGCAGCGTCACTTTGCTAAACATTCCCAGCGGCACGCGCTCAATCACTGTATCAATCTCAAATTCCAAAATGGCCTCCTGAGTCAGCGGGTGAAAGCGACCAAAATCAGACAGGCAGAAAACGGAAGACAGAGCTTGAAAGGAAAGACAGAGAAGAGAGAGAGAGAGCGATAGAAGATGGGGAGGTGGAGGGGGGGGAGCTGGAGGGGGGATCAGACCGTAAGTAACCCTGTAGATGGGTCACAAAGGAAGTGCCTGATTATTCACTCAATAAAAAATGTGCACAGTAAAGAAAAAACAGCATCTGGCTCATACAGCTTTGAACAAGAGGCAGTTTGAGTCTTACACTGTACAGTATACATTTAATCCAATCCCTATTGACTGAAACAGAGGTATATTCAAGATCACTACCAGGTCTCATTTTATCTGGTAACACAATATACCGTTGGAAAGTGTTAAAATGATTAATTCTCTCTAAACTATTTTACGATGCCAATGTTATAGCGACAACAGTTCCTTATTTTGTAAAATGACACAAAACAGTCTCTATCAAAACGACGATTCCGCTTGTTCTGTGTGTTCAGGAAATGCCCAGATGACACAAATCACTGTGAAGTCGGTATTCTTATCCCAACAAAATTTTTTATCTTTTAGGCAAGAAAAAACATCCACTTCCACTGTGTTTGAGCTTCTGTTACATTGTGTCAGTAATACGTACAGTAATTCTGACTCTTGAAACAAACTCCCAAGCGTTACCTTACAGAAGAGACCAGGATTCTGCCTGTAGTCAAAAAGGTTCAACAAAAACTTTTTGAGGGTGTGAGAACTAACATCACAGTCTGAGATTATATGAGAAAGAGAGAGAGGGAGAGTCTAGTAACACTGAACTCAATCTGTACGTTTAATTTCTGGCAGATTAAATCTAACTCCAATATGCTCATTGTGGGAGGAAATGCCCTCAAGTTAGTCACTAGCATATTCAGAATTTTGCTTTCTATCCCCTCAAGCATCTGCAAAAACGTTTGGAGAAAAATCTCTTTCAGTCCTAAATGAACTGTTAAAAGACATGTAAGCCTGTTGTTCAGCTAAAAATGAGCAAACAGCTTTCATTGTGAATTTAGACATCACTCTCCAAAATGTGCCTTGCCATGACAACCTTGCAAGTTGCTGTAAAAAAACCAGCATCTGCCTAATTGATAAATATTATCAGTACAGCAAGTGATATACGTCTTGATATTTCCTTCACACCTGCCTTTTTTATCTTTTAGGCAAGAAAAAACATCCACTTCCACTGTGTTTGAGCTTCTGTTACATTGTGTCAGTAATACGTACAGTAATTCTGACTCTTGAAACAAACTCCCAAGCGTTACCTTACAGAAGAGACCAGGATTCTGTTGAACCTCTGCCTGTAGTCAAAAAGGTTCAACAAAAACTATTGTATTTTTGGACTTGTGTTGAAAAAAAGAGGTGCTAGAGAAGGTGCTAGAGAAGGCAAGATTACTGAACAAACTATTTCAGCTTGTGCCAGTTTCTACCGAAACTGTGTGAATTTATTTGCTTCATTAAAAAAAAAACACACACAATTTGCCACAGAGACTGTGTACACCAGCTCATAGTAATTTAAAAAATAACACACGCTATCTATAAAACTACTGAACCCCAAGGTATTTGGTATACCATTTTTGCATGAAATGGACAAAGCTTTGAAATTAAAATGCTTTGAATAGAAAAACCAACACAATTTTCCCACTGGAATATAAAAATCAGACTACTAAACCCACTGTAAATGGTCATTAAAGGCTCAAAACTCAATACATAATAAAAATGCAAATTAAAAAAACATAAAATTCTTATGACATGTCAGATGTGTAAAGAAATTAATAGATTAAATTATTTACACTATGCTCCCGTAACCGTTTACCTACAATATCATATTCATATAATAATGTTTTCCCTCAGTTGGCACTTTAACCTCTCCCAGAGTCATATGTATATGTGTATGTGGGTTTTTCTCCTGAAGTGATAATTAAATAATATATGAGGGGGAAAAGCAGAGCTATATCCATAAACAATAAATACATTATGAAATGAATTCATATTAATTATTTAAAAAATTGTAATAAACTTATTTATTTATTTATTTCTTATTTTAATTATTATTTTATTTAATGGCTGTTGATTGGTGGGCACACACCGTTTATGATTGGTCCAGCAGGCCAATCTGAAAAGAGCCATTATTATGCAAGAAAATAAAGAGACTGAACAAGCTCAGTGAATTTTCAATGCTTACATGTCAATGTCAATATTAATAAAAATCAAGCTGGAATGGAGACGCCCATTTCCACTGATTTCTATTTTCAAATATAAAATTGTTTTCAGTGGCAAGAGGGAGATGTACAGATAGATGCAAATAGGCAGGCCTGAATAACAGGGATATACTCAATACCGTACATGTAGGACATTTCTCCTGATGAACCTGGACCCAAGCTGAACTATCAGTGTTGCATGCTGTAGCTGCTTAGCCAGCTGTAGCTGTCTTTATCAGTGCACCACTCACAGAGTCACCACTTCAGACAGAAACCAAAGTTTGCCCTGGCACTGGATATTTTAATGTGAATGGCTCAAAACATATAGAGTACTTCATACAATTATTATAAAGCCAAAAGTGAACATCTAAGAATAACTACTTTTTTTTTTTGCTTTCTGTACTGATACATATTTTAACCATCGTGTTAAAGAAATCTAGAACCAATGAAGGTCCAGTGGTTGGCTGAGGCTAGGAGAGCTGAGATCAATGGAAATACAATGATAAGCTCAGCCAGCCCCTCCAGCTCCTCAATGGTCCCCCAATTTTTGGTTCGTATTTTGTGGTTCCATTTCCCCCAGTGTCAGGTTCTGATGGTGGAAAAGCCCCCATTTAGACATAATGACAGTCCTTGTAAAATGTTATTTTCAAGCACTGAACCTATGATAGAAAATGTTCCTTCAACACCCTGCGCTACACTTCCTGACACAATCACAAACACAAACATCGTATCCCACACAATCACAAACATAGCATGCCAGTACCAAGAAAATAAACTATCCAGATTAAGGCTTAGATAACAGACCTTGGTACATCCTGGGGTGTTTCTATTATTTTGTTCTTTTCCAGCCCTAAAAAAAACACCAATCTACTTAAAAAAAACAAAAAAACCAAATGAAAAACATTTTTTACAGTTATTGAAAACAAAGCTGGTTTACCAATTATTGGGTCCGTTTTTATTTTCTTGTTTGTTTTATCTTGTTCTGCTACATCATTATTGTGCTCTCTGAGGATCCATAACCTCTCACTGTTTCGACCAGAATGTTCAAAACTTCAATGACACCATGAGTCACCGTAGCTAACAGTGTCATATAAATAAGTAAATAAATAATAAATGCTTCAAAAATAATAAACAAGATCTTTTTATAGATATGGCTGGATATAACTGAGACACAATGAGTGAACAGAACGAATTGCCTGAAATATGGCCCCTGCGTTAATGTCTTCCAGGCACAGAAATCACACACCTAGCCCAGCACAAAATTAACTACACAAGGATGGAGCCATGCTGCACTAATATTATCCCACACCCACCCATGGCTGCTCACCCTGTCCCCATTGCCCACACTACCCCATACATATGCCAAGCTGCCTGGTCCGAGGTCTGACTCAATAATTAGGCAAAGTCCCAGTGCTCAGGTGTGTGCTATGTCCTGGCCACCTATCACAGTGGCCTGGCCTGTCTGACTGGAGTGAGCAGCAGGTACCTTACCAGAGTGAGCAGTGGGTACCTTGCCGGAGTGAGCGGGTACCTTGTGCTGCTGCAGCTCCTGGATGGTGTCTTGCGCCCGCTCCAGGTTCTCGCTGGCCGCGCTGAACTGCTGACGCACCACCGCCAGCTCCCGCTTGATCACATAGTTCTCCTCTGCCTCTAGGGCCCGTGTCACCTGACCCTGGGAGAAGGAGAGAGACGGCAAGTGAGCGACTCCAGCGGTCGTGTGATGGAGAGAGGCCGGGAGTCTCCAGGACTGATACATTTTTCTGATTCAACTCTAAAGTTGCTTAATGGCAGGATGGCACTAGTTTTGCACTCCACATTTCTCTTCCATTGGAATTATAATTATAGCCACAAGTACTAAAGAGTTGAGACGAATGAGAAGATTGGGGAAATGGGGGGGAGGTTAGGGTTGTGTGTGTGTGTTTGGGGGGGGCATTTGTTGGGTCCAAACTTATGCTATAATCCTTTAAGAGCTTGCAATGGTTAGAGATGCCAACACTTGACTCAGACAAACAACAAGCAGAAGTCCGATAAAGTTAGATGCTGTGAAGGACCCCAATTGTCTTGCTTGTTTGGTAAGCTGGAGTTAAAACTCTTATGTAAAGATGCCCAACACAAAAGTAACTGAAATATAATGGAGCCATGCTGTGCTATTCTCTCATGTATCCACCCGTCTCTACTTTAAGCTGAGGTAGCAATCCTAAGAAGATAAGGACTGCTTCCTATTGCAGGCCAGCCTTCATTTGTGGTAGATTTTATGAGGATCCCCGCCGTGAACAGTGAGAAGGACATGCTACAGGGCAAGTGGTTAAAACAGATGGATGGACAAACAGACGCACAAACTCTCATGCAAGACTGGATATTATTCATTTTCAAGAGTGAGTGGAATGCGGCAGTGCAGGAAGGGGGGAAAGGGATGGAGGGAGCGGAAAGAGGCGAAAAGATGAGAGGATGGAGGAAGTGAGGAGGTGAGGACAGCAAAAAAATAGAGTTAGGGGAGAGTCAGCGAAAAAGGTGGATTTACAAAGTACAGTACCTGGATCAGTCTGTCAGCCAGAGCAGCGCTCTCCTACAAGATCACCGAATAGAAGCAAGGCAAAGACGGTGGGCAAAACAGACAGAAAGAGAGGGATGAGGACGGAAACAGATGAACAGAAAGGTGGAGATAGAGATTGGAAAAGAAGGAAATGTTTGAGAGGAAAGGAGAAAAGATGATTTCAGAAGCATGGGATGGACAATAGATAGAGAAGAAGAGGCAGAAGGAAGCAGTGCAGCAGGGAGAAGGAAGAGAGAAACGGTGTGAAGAAAGGAGGTGAAGAAAAGAGGTGAACGAGTGTGAATACAGTGCAAAGGTGTGGGGACAGGGGAGAGAATAAAATTGGGAAAGAGAGTAGAAAAAGGTAAAGATTCACAACCACACATTTTGGAAATAAGAGTCAAAGTTCAGCAGCTGAAGAATTGAATATACTATACAGTATACCATCTCTCATTTCTCTCTTTCTCACACACACACACACACACACACAGAAAATATAGACAGGCACGCACATATCCAGATCTATCTCTCAAACAATACATATTCACAGGAAAAAGATTTGTATTTACTACAATTAACAGAAGTCACACACAGACAAACTAGTGTTGCTATGAAACTAATCTAAATGTATAAAGAGATGCACATGCGCAGATTACATACAGCAGTACACCTACACAACATAATTCATAATAACAAATGGACAGAAATTGACTTTCAATGTGTGTGTGCATATACATGTATGAGTGTGTGAATGCATCATGCATCTGACTATGTGAGCTGGAACTGGATTACATGCAGGTGACTGAGTCAGTGTGTTATTGAGGCTCATGTGTGCTGTAGGCCTCCCACCTTCTCCAGCGTCTCAATCCTCTGCTTCAGCAGCCTGTTCTCAGTCCGCAGCCTCTGTGAGATAGGAAGAGAATGACAGAGAGAGGGACGGAAAGAGAGACAGAGAGAGGGACAGAGAGAGACAGAGAGAGGGACAGAGAGACAGAGAGAGGGACGGAAAGAGAGACAGAGAGAGGGACAGAGAGAGACAGAGAGAGGGATGGAAAGAGAGACAGAGAGAGGGACAGAGGGACAGAGAGAGACAGAGAGAGGGACAGAGAGAGACAGAGAGAGAGACAGAGAGAGGGACAGAGAGAGGGACGGAAAGAGAGACAGAGAGAGGAACAGAGAGAGAGACAGAGAGAGGGACCGAAAGAGAGCAGGCTGAAGATCACTGTGGGTTGCATGGGTCTTCAATAAAAACCCTCATTAAAGGTGTACTATGCAAGAACTATGCACCTTCAGTCCTATTCTCTTAATCACAGCTCTCACACTGTCATGTTAATAATAATAATAATAAACTTTATTTGTATAGCACGTTTTTAAAACAAAGTGCTTTACAGAAAAGAGCTAAAAAGAATGGGTTCGATACAAATAATATTAGAAAACAAATTTAAAAAATACAAATAAAAAAATACATAGGAAATGTAGAAACACAAAACCAGGGACTCTTTTTAATGCAGTCAGCCTAGTTAAAAGCAACAGTAAATAGATAGTGTTTTAAGTTTCTTTTTAAAACTGCTGACAGTGTTGATGGCTCTAAGGCAGGCGTGTCAAACTCCAGTCCTGGAGGGCCGCAGTGTCTGCTGGTTTTCGATGTGTTTCAACATGAGTGATTCGCTTAAATCATTGATTGGCTAAGAATCCACACACCTTTTCCCAAGGCTTTAATTGGCTGCTGATTGAAAGGAAACCACAAATACCTGCAGACACCGCGGCCCTCCAGGACTGGAGTTTGAAACCCCTGCTCTAAGGTTTTCCGGGAGAGAATTCCAGAGTTTGGGGCCATAGGAACTAAAATCAGATTCTCTACTTTTCATCCGGGTTCTAGGAATGACCAGTAAATTGCAGTCAGATGATCTAAGTGACCTAGTCGGAATATACTTTAAAATCATATCACTGAGGTAAAATGGGGCAAGACCATTAAGACATTTAAAAATTAATAAAAGTATCTTAAAATCAATTCTAAAACATACGGGGTAACCAATGAAGGGATTTGAGAGCAGGTGTGATATGATCCTTCATTTTAGTGCGTGTTAAGATTCTAGCAGCAGGCCAGATAGAAGTGCATTACAGTAATCGAGTCTGCTAGACACAAAAGCGCGTATGATCTTTTCACTATCGGCAAAGGAGATAATATCACGGACTTTCGAGATATTTCTGAGGTGATAATATGGTGTTTTGCAGACATAATTGAAACTTAGATCACTTAGTGTGTTGTAGCTGGCCAGTGGTAATGTGTAACAGACTGCAATCGCATCTCACAGTACACACTTTACAGCCAAACATTCTGCATGATAAAAATTCTATACCCCCTCCTCCCCCATTCTATACCCCCTCCTCCCTGCTTTGGCGTGGGGAGGAAGAGGTTTGACTCCCCAGCACAGTGTTCAGTCAGTGTCAGTCCTCCACGCACCTTGATCTCGATCTGCTCCTCCATCTCCTTGTTCTTGATTGTGGTGTACTCCTTCTCCAGCCTGAGGAAACATGGCACCATTACGAAACAGCAGTGACCCCTTCACCACAATGACCATGACGACACACATACCGGTTTACAATCTCTTAATCAGGGGCCCCGAAACTCGAAGCCCCCCAAATGATCACCGTTTGTGAATTAATTAATGAATGAATCATCAAATAGATTAAATGGTTAACATTACACTTTTATCCAACACCCACTACATGCTGCTATGCAGTGGCTATTTGCACCAATACGTGCAAACATGTCTATATTGTGATATCATTATATCATGGACCTATATAAGATACATATATCTCTTTTCCACTGGTCAAATGTACCATACTGGACCCGTACTGGTCCATGTTAAACGGCCGCGGTACAGTAGAGAATCAGTACCCTTTAATTTTCCACTTAAAAGGTCAGTAGCTGTAGTCTCCTTTGCGTAAGAGAGCAACGATTGGATGTAGCTATAGCAACAATGTTACTAACCACAGTCACCAGTGAGCGTCACTAACATCAACAACAAACATGACAGACCTGGAGTGTCTTTTTTTCCTGTTGTGTCTTAGCTTATATCTTTCTGTTGAATGTTTTGAAGTGTAACAAGTAATTTCAGTAATTATAAAAATTTAAATTATATAGCTTGTATAACCTGAGGGCCTTGCTCTTGGCCTAGTTATCAGTGAGCTAAAGGGGATTTAAAAATGCCGGTTAACTTCCGTTGTGTGTGCACGCGTCACTGGCGTAATGACGACACCCATCGGACCGCTTTTGAAAGTGGACCAGTACCACATATGTTAAGGCAGCTAACCAGCACGTCTTAGGCGTACCATGACCGTACCGAACTCTCCTCAAAAGGTAATTGAAAAACGTACCGCACCGTACCGGTACAGGTCCAGTACAATACTCTTGACCAGTGGAAAAGAGATAATAGTTATCGAGTGAAATCAATTCTTAAAATAATTGCACTGTTCATAGATTTACCAAGGTGTAAATGTGTAAGCCAAACAATGTCTATTTTTATGAAAATGTTAAATATGTCATATTGAAAATATGTAAACATAAATGTTCTGAGGGAATAAGTATTTTTAATTTCACTGGGTGTATTAATGTGGCTTTGGAATGCCTGCTCTTAATTAAGTTAAGTTTGACTGAACACTGGTTGACTGTACACGATGTTGTACTGCTGTTCGTCAAAGATTGGAAGGGTGCTTGCGATGAGACCGATACAATCGTATTTATGTCATCAAATGATTTCTGTTTATTTGTTAAATGAGCGGTACTAATTAATTGTTATTCTACTTCAATTGAATAAGATGAATCAGTTGTTCAGTTAATTGTTCTGTGCTGTGAAAATTAAATAAACAACTGATTAAGCGTCACAGAGACAGCTGTCACATATGTGCTAAATGGAAGAGAACTAAATTAAGTTAAAATAAAACCCTTCACGATCTATTTATTGTACACAAATGCACCTGCACTAACCTATTGCATTTAGCAGATTAACTGTCGAGAGGTTAAATACATATCAGCATTCAATTCAATTCAAATGTCAATACAGCCATTAATTTAAAAACTAGTTTGAATAAAAACCAACATACACAGCCTGCCCCAAAGACCAGTATTAGAAACAGTATATTAGAGAGTAGAGACACACAGTATTAGTGCACTACAAGGGTGATCGGGGAAGGAAGTGAAACTGTTTTTTTCTAAGCTCTGCTTGTAATGTATCTCAACGAAGTTGCTTCTGTTATTTGATCTGGACATTTTGCTTTTTTAAGTGAAACGGTCCCCCTTGGTGTGCATACTTCTTCATCCTCTTTGGGTTGTATTTAACCTGGTAGGCCCTCAGGACGAGCTTGTCTGGGCAGCTGTCAAACTGGTGTGGGATGACCTTCTGGAAGTGCTGTGGGGACGACAGATGCCAAAACAGACGTGAGCAACAGACCACCTCACACGACACAACTAAAACCCAAACCCATGGATATTACTTTATTTATTTTGTTGGAGAGGGGTGTACACCTTTTGAAATAGAGTAACATTTGGACTCAATAAAATAGCAAGAAACTATTCAAAATGAAACAATAAAACAATTGGCACTGTAGCGCCCTCTACTGTTCAACTGTGGCCATTTAAAAAAAGGCAAGGACACCCCAGATGACCCTGCAGCCAGAGCAACTCTTTTTCTCCTAATAAACCATCAGCATTCAAGCCATCATGATTAACTTAACGTCTTTTTTAATTGGGGAAATTTATCACAAACCCGCTACCAAAATAATAATAATCTTGTTAGCAACCACAATATAAATCCAACGTCCAATATAGCTGCTAGCTTACATCAGCTGGCAGATAAGATATCTTTAATCAGCTCTGCGAAATCTGAAGTGAACGCAGTCAGGTGTTAGAAAAGGCAGTAAAAATGATTGAGATGGTAATAAAGACACATGGGGGGTGCAGATAGCTCAGCGCTGAAGCATTCTCCTAAATTTGAAATTGCTTTCAACTTTTCACTCAGTGAGCATATTGCATGCTTCTGTCCATGCTCATAGTAAAATATGGCTTCCGTCTGCCGCTATAATAAGATATATTTACCTCGGGTTTCAGGCACTGCATTTTTACATCAGATGACAATAAGATGTTTGATGTTTGCTGAATGATTACTTTGCAAACAAAAACAAAACATTCTAAGAAATTCTTGGGTAGTTCACTTGGGTAGTTGGCCCAGTCCTAAATCAAGGCTGTAATATCCAATGCTTTACATATCTCTACTGGTTATTAATGTGCCTTGGACAGTTATCTTTTGCTTGCTAGAGCTTCCCACTGCGCTGTGGTTATCAGAAAAGAAAAATGCTGGCAGGACAGTGCCACAGAGAGTTACAGTAAAGCTACACAGAGGCATGTGACCAATCTCTCGCACCAGACACAGTGATTAACGTCACTGTAGATACCTCATTAGGTTTCTGCTTCAATGTATTCTCATAAATTGCCCTGGATGTGGCTCCGGTCGTATTCGGCTGTAATCAGCTGACGCGCTGCCGTAACTCACATCTGCGGAGCCGGGCCCGGTGATTAGCGTGTGCGAATAGGACCGAGGAGCTGGGAAGTCGAGCAGGAATGGGGCGGAGTACCTGGGACATGCCTTCCATGTCCAGCTGGATGAGGTCAGTCTGGTTATACTGCAGGATGGCCATGCCCACACGGAATATGATCTCCAGGCCCTGCGGGGTGAACGCACGCATTCAACTTTAACTCACTTTAACCTCGTCGTGTTGCCGCTGCCAACACAGTGGATCAATAATTGCCTCCCTCTCGTCCTCAGCTGATGCCTTTTGGGCCTTGTGATGTAAAATGGCTGCTCTGCATCACCCATGGAGACGCTGGACAACGGTGGTGTCTGAGCTGAGTGCTGTATCGGCCCTTCACTGTACAGCGCTGTATCCATTATCTTTATTATTGTTAGCAGCAGGAATACACACACACACACACACACACACACACACACACACACACACACACACACACACACACACACACACACACACACACACACACACACACACACACTTCTGACATTGGCATCACATAGATGCAGACACCGGAGCGCCTCTGACCTCGTACATGAAGATGTCGAAGATCCGCGTGGCCACAGGCAGCGGCAGGAAGGTGAGGAAGAGAGTGAGGAACCAGGAGGAGGCGTACATGGAGGTGTGGAAACTCTGCGAGCGGAAATGCACGTTGAGCTCTGGCAGCTGCTCCTGGAAGGGGAGCAAGAGGGAGGAGAGAGGGGTCAACGTGGCAGTCGGAAATGGAGTATACAGTAGAGTCCTCTTGCGCTGCCCAGTGACAGATCTGGATGCATAAACAGCAAAGCAATACTGCTGTCCTGGCTTGATGTCCACACATGAACAACTGCCATTGAACTGCCTTGTATCCAGTTTAGATGTATTGAAGAACAGAAGAAATAATTGGCAAGCGACAGAAACCGGTTTCCTCTTCCTCTTCCTCTCAAAAAAAGATTAGCCGCACATTGGACACAGACAACAAGAAGTCTAGTGAAACTGGAGGGAGTTTAGTAATTTAATCAGAGGGTAGTGCAATGCCAATGGTAATGAATATGTGCATTGAAAGTGAACATATTATTACACAGAAAAACACGGTCTGAATGTGTGCCTGTGGACACCCCTGTACTTAACAGTATTATTGCAAATTGCTTACACAGTGTGACTGGTAGAGACAAGAGCCGTGATTTCTAATGGAAATGTACCCGCTGGGTAAACCGCAGACGTTCTCGGAGAATCCTCCAACTGTGTTTTCTCTTGTGCGCTTGCCATTAGGCAAACTGACCCAACTGACTAATGCTTAAGCTACAAGCTGCACTCCGCTGCAACTTCACCTGTGCAAATAGTTCCGCAGCATTTTAGGTTTATATTAAAGCAGCGCTAACGAAAGAGCAAGCGAACCAAACCAAAATGTGGGTGGAGAACCAATTACAGCCCACTGAGCATCCTGGAAGTGTCCAAATCTGTCCTTCTGTGCTATTTGATTGGCTAGTTTGGCAGACCATCCGGTTTCTGATTGGCTGAAGCCTGACTGGCTCATTAGTCGGCGTGGTGTGGGCGGGGCCCTTACCTGCAGCAGGTACTCAAACTGGTAGATACAGAGGCCCAGCTCTGCCATGCTGGGCTTGAAGAGTTCTCTCAGACGGTACTCCTGCATCAGACGCACAAACACGCAGAAAGCCTCCTCCTCTGGCATCTGATCGGAGAGGGAGAGGGTCACTCCGTTAATTATAATGCAGGATGTTCTTTTGAGAAGTATGGGACACGCTTATGTCTGAGGCAGCAGAGTGATGGAAATCAGCCAACGTTTCTTTGCACAGTCATATTTGCATCTTCTTTCTATTGATTACTCTATTATTGATTACTCTATTGTGATGTACACTGGGAAGCAGAGATGAGTATTGGGATATGGGCTGAGGGTGACATCACCCTCGAGAGTTAGAGTGCAATTGTTCCCGGAGATGAAGCCCTTGGACATTAGCTTGATGAGATGACTAAACCGCTCGTGTCATGTGGACAGCCAGAACCATGGTACAAAGCCTACAGCATGTAAATAAATATTTTTATCAGATGTTCAAATTATTGACATCCATTCCTGGTGCCTTTGAACTATTAGGTAAGTGGCATGTGTGGATGGGCTGAATGGCCTGTGTTCTTACAGATTAGAGCTTTGCTGTTGTCATAGGTGTTATTCAATAACACACCTAGCGTTA
The DNA here is from genome assembly GCA_022702515.1 of Ilyophis sp. 1 JC-2022. Lineage (NCBI taxonomy): Eukaryota > Metazoa > Chordata > Actinopteri > Anguilliformes > Synaphobranchidae > Ilyophis > Ilyophis sp. 1 JC-2022. Next base: position 50,824,272 of record CM040405.1, on the reverse strand, counting down.
ACAACATTCATGTTAGCTCAAGTATTCTCTCCCAAGGGTTAAACAGTTTAGATTGAATGGTAGAAGCGAATATGAGTGTGTTTATGTGTGTGTGCAGGGGAGGTGCTAGAAAATATGTGCAGTGATTCCTACTGCAGGCCACAAGACATGACGTCCATAACACCGTCGGGGAGTTGTGGGGGTAACAGGGGTACAATATACAGGGCATGTGATGGAGTACTGAAGGGACATCCTATCAGGGTGACCTTCCAACAGGTGCCTTTGCATCTGAACTGGGAGGACTGTCTGAACAAAAAAAAGGCGGCTGTACCAGGGGCCCTCTTCCTGGCCTGGGGTATAGTGTAGCAGACCCAGGGAGAGTAGAGAGGAGAGTGCAGGTCAGTGCTGGGTCAGTGTATCAGGGTGTAGAGCTGGGGTATAGTGTAGCAGACCCAGGGAGAGTAGAGAGGAGAGTGCAGGTCAGTGCTGGGTCAGTGTATCAGGGTGTAGAGCTGGGGTATAGTGTAGCAGACCCAGGGAGAGTAGAGAGGAGAGTGCAGGTCAGTGCTGGGTCAGTGTATCAGGGTGTAGAGCTGGGGTATAGTGTAGCAGACCCAGGGAGAGTAGAGAGGAGAGTGCTGGGTCAGTGTATCAGGGTGTAGAGCTGGGGTATAGTGTAGCAGACCCAGGGAGAGTAGAGAGGAGAGTGCAGGTCAGTGCTGGGTCAGTGTATCAGGGTGTAGAGCTGGGGTATAGTGTAGCAGACCCAGGGTGATCAGAGAGGAATGTGCTGGGTCAGTGCTGAGTCAGTGTATCAGGGTGTAGAGCTGGAGTATAGTGTAGCAGACCCAGGGTGATCAGAGAGGAGAGTGCTGGGTCAGTGTATCAGGGTGTAGAGCTGGAGTATAGTGTAGCAGACCCAGGGTGAGCAGAGAGGAGAGTGCTGGGTCAGTGCTGGGTCAGTGCATCAAGGTGTAGAGCTGGAGCATAGTGTAGCAGACCCAGGGAGAGCAGAGCGGAGAGTGCTGGGTCAGTGCTGGGTTAGTGTATCAGGGTGTAGAGCTGTGAGTATAGTGTAGCAGACCCAGGGAGAGTAGAGCGGAGAGCGCTGGGTCAGTGCTGGGTTAGTGTATCAGGGTGTAGAGCTGTGAGTAGGGACCAGACTCACCTGCATGAGCAGCAGTCCCACGATGAAGGCGCTGCCCTGACAGTAACCTACCTCCCGGTCCACTAGGGAATATGCCTGACAAAGACCAATAAAGCACACACAAGCTGTCTCAAGGCTAAAACATTTTTTCATTTTGCATTTCATTACAGTACATTACATTCATTTGGCAGACACTTTTATCCAAAGCAACATACAATGAGTGCAATAACACTGCAAAAATGTCTGTCTTAACAAGTGTTTTAGACTTAAAATCTTATTTATTTTCTTTCAAAAAGAAGATTTTTGCTTGACAAGTTAAATTATCTTACCCCATTGACAAATCTTGAAATGAGTAAAACTATCTCACCCCATTGGCAATTTTTTTGTCTTATTTAGCAAAAAAGTAATAGAAAGATATACAGTAAGTAAGACTAAATAAAATACTTATTTTTTGGTTTTTGCAGTGAAGTGCACCCGTCCCGCCCCCATCTCCCCCTGTGCTCCCCTGTGCTCCCCTCTCCCACCTTCATGACATTGAAGAGCACCTCCTGGCCCAGGCTGTCCTGGCCCTTGAAGAAGTCGTGCTCGGGGTAGGTGCGGGCGATGTCCCTGCGGATGAGCTTCTCACAGGGGGAGGACATCTTCAGCAGCTCAGAGTACTGGTTCTTCACCGGCATGTCCGTGGCGTTCCCCAGCAGCTGCCATACTATGGCCCGGAAGTGATGGGGAATGCCCTTCCTGATCAGCTCCTGCCACAGGGAGAGAGAGGGAGCGAAAGAGAGAGTGTGACGGATATTGTGGTGAAGGAGGTGAAGGGGAGAGGGAGAATGTGGAGGAGTGATTGTGAGGAAAAGGTGATTTACTTCATGAGATCTCCCCCCATCATTCCCTGTCTACCACCTGCCCCTCTTTTCCTCAACCATAGCAACAGCCATCTTCTGTGAAATGTATCTGTCCATTTACTCTTTACCATAAACTTATCTGTGTACCTCTTCCTCCGCCTCCCATTCTGGTCACTCTCTCACTCTCACTCACTCTCACTCACTCTCACTCACTCTCACTCACTCTCACTCACTCTCACTCACTCTCACTCACTCTCACTCACTCTCACTCACTCTCACTCACTCTCACTCACTCTCACTCACTCTCACTCACTCTCACTCACTCTCACTCACTCTCACTCACTCTCACTCACTCTCACTCACTCTCACTCACTCTCACTCACTCTCACTCTCACTCACTCTCACTCACACTCACTCTCACTCACTCTCACTCACTCTCACTCACTCACTCTCACTCACTCTCACTCACTCTCACTCACTCTCACTCACTCTCACTCTCACTCACACTCACTCACACTCACTCACACTCACTCTCACTCACTCTCACTCACTCTCTCTCACTCTCTCTCACTCACACTCACTCACACTCACTCACACTCACTCACACTCACTCACACTCACTCTCACTCACTCTCACTCACTCTCACTCACTCTCACTCACTCTCACTCACTCTCACTCACTCTCACTCACTCTCACTCACTCTCACTCACACTCACTCTCACTCACTCTCACTCACTCTCACTCACTCTCACTCACTCTCTCTCACTCTCTCTCACTCTCACTCACTCTCACTCTCACTCACTCTCACTCACTCTCACTCTCACTCACTCTCACTCACTCTCTCTCTCTCTCGCTCTCTCTCGCTCTCTCTCTCGCTCTCTCTCTCACACTCTCTCACACTCTCTCACACTCTCTCACACTCTCTCACTCACCTTGAGGAGCTTGTCCTTCTTGCGCCTCCACTCCTCCCACTCATTGACGATGCGGCCCCAGAGGATCCAGGTGTCCTCCTCCAGGTGGCTGAGGTTGGAAGAGGCAGAGGAGCTGGACACCAGCGAGGAGCCCGAGTTTCTCCGGGACCCGCTCATGGAGCGCATGGACTTGGAGTCCGCCTCTAGCAGTCTGGGAGGAGGAAAAGATTACGACTACTTGCCCTTGAAGTATTCTTCTTAATGTTGCAACAGGCCACGGAGAGCTGTAATACAGAGGTCGCGACCTTGAAATAATGTCTTATTTAACGCTGCCCGGGTTGTCCAGCTGAGGATTTAGACACACAGTCAACCTGTTCTGAAAGTGCAGAGACGTGATAACCGCAGTTAAGGCGCGGCTTCGTTTGCAGAGATACTGTATCGCAGCAGGAACTGGACAAGAGCAACATGGACAGTATCAATGCACCTCTCACTGTCTGCATCTATCCAGCTGGACCACGCGCTTCCAGCAGTTGGGATATCTGCATGGTGCCTGCGCTGGAAAAGATGGTGGAAAACCTGGCAGAAAACACTGTCTGCAGTTCCAGCAAGGCCAAACACATAAGTACATAGTTTCCCCCTCATTACTGTAAAGCACTTTGAGTGTGATATAAATGCAACACATTATTATTATTATCATTATTATTATTAAACCAATCGGTAAAGGCAGCACACCAGGGTAGAAGGGCATAAAACCTGTACCAAATGTACCAAGTGTCTGTATTAAAGGTAATGTTATGTCTGGTAAATCTTCTGTGGTCTGCAGTAAATGGCCTATCTTTATTAAAGGTCATCTAACAGGGGTTATTACCTGTTTTACATATGCTGCTACTTGCAGTTCCTGAACAGGTGCAGGGTCTGTGCCTGAAGTAAAGATCTCGTTGCCTGTATTAAAGATACTGTTATGTGTGGTAAATGTGCTGTGTTCTGTAGTAAAGGGTCTAATACCTTTAGTGAAGTTACTGTCAATGAATACAAAAGAGCTGTTACCTGTAGAAAAGATTTTACCTGTATAAAGACGTCCCTCACCTGTTCTGTTCCTCAAGCTTAGCCAGCAGCTCAAGCTCATCGGGACTCAGACTTTCAGAGTCAGCAGGCGAGGCGGCAGGGGCGGAGAGTGCAGCGTCGTGGCAGGAGGAGTCTGGGCTGAGGAGGGGGCTGCCCATGGACAGGGGGTCCGGCTCCAGGCCCGAGGGCGAGGCGGGGCACTCCAGGTGCTCCCCGGCACCCTCTCTCTCCGGGCTGCTGCTCAGGCTGGACATGCTGGCCGCAGTGCACTCTGGGACGGGAGGTGACGGCGCGCTCTTTCGCCTCTCTCTCTCTCCCTGTCGGTTCCGCGCTGCGCTGGAGGCCGCTTGTGGTGCTGCGGAGTTCAGCGCTGCTCACGCCTGCAGGGAGCGCACGACACAGTCAGACGACACAGGTACCGCAGCTGCCTGTCCTCACGCGTGTTTGGTACATGCGCGCGCGCGCGTGTGTGTGTGTGTGTGTGTGTGTGTACGTGAGACAGAACGCTATGCGAGAGATTTTGCGGTGTGGTGTGACGGCAGCAGGGAGAGGCTCCGGGCCCGAGCGCAGGGTGGGGGGTTGGGGGGGGGGGGGGGGCGTAAGGGGGGTCGTGTGTTACTGCAGCATGACTGCCTGCCCTGGTCCTGTTCACACAAACACTGTAATGGACTGGGAGAGAGGACACACTGCGCAGTGTCCCCGCGTGGAAGGGGAGCCGGGGGGGACGAGCACAAAAAAAGCCATTACGAGCAGGGTGACTGAGAAGCGTTTGTTCTGCTCATGCTCATTTAGATGCAGAGAGAGAGAGAGAGAGAGAGAGAGAGAGAGAGAGAGAGAGAGAGAGAGAGAGAGAGGGAGAAAGAGAGAGATGCAGAGGGGCTGGGAATAGCTCAGAGATAAGAGTGAGCCATCTCACTCTTTGGCTAGGCTATTGCATGCAAATTCACAGTTCTCTTAGTGCAGTGTTCAGTACACAACGCATGGCTTTTCCCAGATAACAGCACAGGGCAGAGAAATGTGGGCTATGCCATGCAGCACTGTTAGAAATCACCTGCAGGATATGCCAGCCAGACATGACACAGACATTTATGTCAATTAGAAGTGAATTCAGATCAAGCAACACAGAGAATCCAACCTGCGTGGAACAAGCAAAATCAACTAAAGCAGAGAATCAGAAAGCCATCCAGCTGAGTGATGTGCACCGAGCAGTAAAACAATCAAATGACCACACACTGAAGACTGAGGACAGACACCCTAGACAGAGATCCCTACAGCTGACGTCAGTGCGCAGATAACAGAAAAATTACCCACAGGCATAGCATAAAAACACTGGAAACAGCTTGAACTGAGGAAACACAGAGCCGATACAAGGACAGCATTCATCCTATGATTAGGTCCTAGTGAAAGGGCCTATTAACTACCACATGAAACCAATCCCCTTTGAAAAACTTCTTCGGCAAAGGTTTTGCTTTGCAGTAATTTTAGCCAAACAATATAACTGTGTCTGTAAAAGAATATACAGTATGTTCTTTATCACAAAGTGACCAAAGTAATGAGCACATGCCAGCCTTAATGGTTCCTCCTGTTTGTCTTTTCTTATCACAAAGTAGAGTTTATGACAGATTTAGGTCTGCAATAAAATAGTTTTTGTGTTTAAACGCACGGCTAAAACCAGGCAAAACACAACGAGAATAACAACTGTACACAAGTATCAGAAGAAGCCGTTTCGTTTGGTTTTGTCTGGCAGTCTATCAAAAACCTGAAGTAGAAACTCAGGGGTTTCAAATCCAAAATGAGCCACTAATGCTTGCATAATGACTTGCATTATTAAAAATAGAGATGGGGGGCATTTTGGTTTATGCTGGATTACAGTGGATCAGTTTCGGTTATCTTTAATGAGAAGCGAATGGGGCGTGACCTCAGAAGCTAGCCTGGGTTTGTGCCCTGGGATCAGCGGTTGCAGTGATCCCCGCGACCTGACAGCAGCCTCGGCTCACGGCCGCTCGCCAGCAGGCGCTGGATCGTTGCCGCGGGGACGGCGTACCCGCTCCAACATCCAGGAGCTGCACCGACGGCGTTCGTGCACGCGGATTTGCGCTTAAGCACAGAAGTTTGTGCACAATAATGCCGTTGTTAGTGCGCCCCAGCGCTTCCTCCCATGGCTGATACTGTCTATGGGAACAGACAGGGCTATTGTCCCCTCCACCCCTCCCCCAACCCTTTCCCCTCCCCCTCCTGCTCCCGCTCACCCTGACCCCCACACTCAACCCCACTCTACTGTACCTGCTCCCATCCGCTCTCCAAAGGAAAACCCTCCCATTGCCCAACATTACAGAATTACAAATCTGGTCCCTGGCCAATAGCTTTTATTGACCTCAGCATTTCTTCTTTAGTGCTCTTCTTCAGGTGTTTCCTCATAAAATCGACCCAATAACTGCTGCGTACACAAGTAATATACAGGCTCTGTTCCTATTCATGGCCTCGTGTTGGACGCAAACAAGGAATTTTAATTGTGCCAGGTCTCCCTTGAAAAAGAGGTTTTCATCTCATTTTTAATGGGATTCACCTGGATAGATAAAGGATACTTTTTTTTTTTAAATTGTAAATAAATAAAAATGATAGAATTTCCTTCAACATCCTTCATGTACCAAAACACCATGAATACATATATTTGATTAGTTTACAGCCATATTGCATCTCCTGGTGCATCTACATCTCCTGGTGCATCTACTGTAAAATAACTACATATCCTGGTGCATCTACTGTAAAATAACTACATATCCTGGTGCATCTACTGTAAAATAACTACATATCCTGGTGCATCTACTGTAAAATAACTACATATCCTGGTGCATCTACTGTAAAATAACTACATATCCTGGTGCATCTACTGTAAAATAACTACATATCCTGGTGCATCTACTGTAAAATAACTACATCTCCTGGTGCATATACTGTAAAATAACTACATATCCTGGTGCATCTACTGTAAAATAACTACATATCCTAGTGCATATTCTGTAAAATAACTACATATCCTGGTGCATCTACTGTAAAATAACTACATATCCTGGTGCATCTACTGTAAAATAACTACTACATCTTCTGGTGCATTTACTGTAAGCCATATAGTTCCAGAAATATCACAGTGCATTTTGCAGAGGCAGAAAAACCCACAGCCTTGTTTGTGTCATGGGGCGGCAGTGTAGTATATTGGGTAAGGAACTGGGCTTGTAACCCAAAGGTTGCAGGTTTGATTTTCGGACACTGCCGTTATACCCTTGAGCAAGGTACTTCACCTGCATTGCTTCAGTATATATCCAACTGTCTAAATGGAAACTATGTAAAAAATGCTTAAAAGTTGTGTACGTCGCTCTGGATAAGAGCGTCTGCTAAAAATGCCTGTAATGTAATAGTTGTTTCCTGTGAGATTAATTCATTATTTAGGCTTCAAACAAACTTATTTTACGACATATTGCCTAGTAAGTTATCTCCTCCTCGGGTTCAGCACTCCAACACAAAGAGCCACAATACCATTAGCAGTTAGAGGCTAATACCCACACCAATAGCAATAAACAACATTTGGCATCCTAATATAAGTGTGTCTTCCAATGTTGGTGCTGCCAGAAAGGCAGCATGGTTCTTTATAAATATAATATTAGTGCAGTAAGGGAGCCTGAAGCTCTGCCTAATGTCGCGACTCTAACCCTAAGCCTGTAATGCGTATAAAGGCCATGAAATTGCCAATCATATTTTGGCAACACCTTGCTTGTCCCTCGCAAATTTCCAATGCATCACAGCTGCAGGGTAATCCAAGTTTAGACTAAAAAAAAGATAGCACCGTGGGATTACATGTATGGTTAATAGAAGGTTGATAGAGAAGTGAAATAGAAAAAAACTATGTGAGACAGGGTGTGCTCTGTTCAGCCTGTTGACCGTAAACAGTCATCGGGCTGAATTTGATCCGCCCACACCCAAGTGCTAATCGCAACACAGACATCAAGTTCCATTCACTGCATTTGAGATTCAATGTCAATTGAACTCTACATCAGTCCTGTTGAGTGCTTTTTTTTTTTTTTGCAACCACCATAACTGGAAAAGTGAGTCAACCACCCTGTAAGATGAGTACAGAACGGGGCTGTCCATCCTACAGGTAACACATGGAACAAAGTGAACCACCCTTGAACCACCACTTTAGCACCGGTCATTGCATAACTGCTACAATGACGATTACAGAATTGTTTTGGTCACATTCGTTCATCAGACAAATAGAGCTATAAAAGGAAATCAATAATAATCCAGAGGGGGGGATTAAACAAACAGTTAGCAGGGGTGCTATATCTGTCAGAGGCTGGGGCAGCGCAGACAGGGAGGGCCTGGCGGCCATGCCCGGCTGGCAGCAGATTATGACATGCAGCAGTTCACAATGGTTCCTGATGGGCACCAGACATGGGGACAGTGTGACAGAGGCGCTATCTCAATGGTGAGGAGCAGATGTCAGGGCAGGCCGCAGATAGCACCTATAGCTTGAGCACCGCACGCCTGCAGATACAGCACGGCCAACTCTGGCACAAAACACACAGACGCTGTTTATCCAACAACTTCCTATATCACCCTCGCAGAGCCGTTTTACAATTTACATTCATTCGCTCAGCAGACACTTTAGTCGACGGCAACTTAGAAAGCCATAAAGGTAAACAACAGCAAGTGAAAGTAATGAGGATAACTACACGCACAGAACAGATAAGCATTAAGTGCAGAACGACTCAGTTTCTACACAATGCTGTAAATTCAATTAGATATTAAATGCACTAATAATAGACACAAAGCGTTTGTTAATAGTCAATATTGCAATAAATCAGATGGAGTTTTAACATAACAGATAAATGTAAACTTGTGTTCCAAGGCTGCTATGAATTGGAATAATCCAAGATCTAATAGGTTAGGTAATGTTATTAAATCATTCTTTCAAATAGCTGGCACAGCCTTCTCACATTTTTTAAACATTGCAATCAAAATGACCTGTGATTTGAACATCTATTGGATATTGTGATGTGGCATTTGTTCTCTACCAATAGATTCTTGAGATTACCCTATGGCAAAATAAGGAAGATTCATATGATTCTGACTGGTGAGTAGATTTCACAGACAGGACTTCAATCAATGACATTTCATTGCTTTCTACATAATAACCTTCAAAACAACGTAATAGCTTCATGTCATCAAATTCATTTACCAGATATGATAACTGGTAACTGTAATTACGATTGTCCTCAGAGCCATACCTGGGACAAAGTCGTATCGGCAGTAGGCTAGTTCTCCACAGAAGACAGGCCTACGCAAATGATCTTTGGTGATACTGTTCCATACCCTTTCCTCTCACGTCTTAGAAATTCAAGCAAAATGCAATTCTTTGAATATTGGCCTCGTTGGTTATAGTTGCTTAATGTTTTATAATGCATTGGAAGAGCGTTTCACATGCACACCCAATTAATTTAATCGCGATACATACAAAGTACAATATCCCAGAATGCTCTCGTCAAGTTGTGAATTATTTTTTGATATAGGCTATTCAGTTTACCTTAGCGAAGCCGAAGGATACTCGTACCCACGTACAATATGTATAGGCTACCTTACAGGCTGCCTGACATCCTAGTTGCAGGCTTTGTGCCCATTTAAGGACAATAGCCTAGTGGACGTTTTCAGAGAATGTAGGGTAAAATATTTCAGTAGGTAGCCTATTCAAGTTATAGACTATGAGCGCTACCTCAAGTTCATCCTGGTAATTCCCTCTGAAATCAGCCACCTGACTGCCTCGCTGATCCAACCTGGGAAAATCACTGCACAATTGCGGTCTGCATCTATCAGTGATCCGTTTCCTTCTTACACATCAACCACTATACAGTGGTTCCCAGATCAGAGTCAGAGAGTTTGTCATTACCGTCTCGTTTTGGAGAAAATACTGCAACGCGCAGGCACAGAAAACATTTTCTTCGGTTTATATTGGGAAACGTGGGTCTGAATGAACAATGTAGTCGCGCGACCAGTTTGTCAAATTTAGCATAGGCTATTCTAGTCTTCTGTACAAAAAGCCAACAGATAGCTAAACACCGCCTCATTATCACTGACTGGGCAATGGACACTTACACTATAATGCCTTACACAGTCTGTACATCCAACATCTGCTGTTACTATGACTGTTTTAATTGCATTATCGGTCGGGAGGGGTATGCAGAGTAGGCTATGTTCATTTTGATTCTATTGCGGAATGAACTGAGCCAGTTCCAATGAACAACAGTGACTTTCATTTCTGTTTTGTGCACGTAAATAGAACATCGTGGAATTTTACCTTCGTCTCATATTTAGGTGGTGTAGTGTCGTTATTGATTTTAGCATTAAATCTCAAATTTTGTTCTGAAAATGAGAGGAATGTGGTGCAATGTTCAATTGTCGAATGTTAACGTGCGAAAGACGGTGAGCGGTCACCGCGGTCGCCTACCATAAAGATGATGCACATGGAGAAGAAGAAAAACAGTTAATCAGCTTTGTTCGGGGCCAACATCTCCTCTCGTCGCATAACTACACATGCATGACATAGACAATTATCGTGAGCTGCAATAGCCTACCTAAATTGTGAATAGCTAGGCTATTTAATCAAATAAATAAATAAAGGCGCAATGCCCACCTGGATACGGTCCCCATGTTCGTAGCGGCTCTGACAGACGCGTAAGCCCGATGTCATTCCGTTTATGGTCAACCATGTATATTTAAAAGAAAAACAACGTCCGACGATAATGAATTGACCGCGTTTTGGTAAAGACAAAAGTAAAAGCGGCACCCAGGACATGGGCGGTCTATTCAATTAAAAAAATCTCTCAGCTGTCAGTTTTCACTAGCTTCCTCAAGGAGACCTAGAGGCAACGCCCACGTGAGGTCGCACCGCCCGCTGAGCCTCTCGCCCAGCCAAACACAGACAGTTGAACCGCCTATATCATACCAAGAAAATTGGAATGGCAGATGAACCGTTAACATAAATAGCTAACAAAAAAGAAGATGATTTTGAAGAGCAGCGCCATCATTATAAGAAATTGCAAATATGTGGACATACCTCGGAGTTTCGCTGAGATGGAGCGCACCAATCACAAAAAAGAATGCACCCGTGATTGACATTGTGCTGTCCAATGAAAAATACAATTTTTTATAGCTGGAACATGACATAAATATCCACCAGTGCTGTGAATTTTTCATTCTACGGGGGTAGATGCCATTACAGCGGCATTGGCAAAGATGGTGTTTTTATCAAGCTATATGTTTTGTGCAAATAAAATTCCGTTCGCCTTTATAGGACTAAAGCTAACGTAGCCCACTCGGTTTGGGGTCCTTCGAAAGAGGTTTGGGGGAGCACAGGATGTAGGGTAGCCTACAGCATACAGCAACGTGCCAGTGCTAAATGGGTTGCTCTCAGGAGGGACTGTCTCGTAGTCTAAACTGAAGTAAATGGAGATAAGTGATATCCAAACATGTGTGCATTATCTTCATATGTAGCCTACTCAATGGAAAGGCAATCAAACACAAGTCAACCATTTCGGAGATATTTCTAAATTATTTCAGATGTGTTTGCATTTAAAAAGTGAAAATACCAACAAGGCGCTTAGGCAATGTGGCAGTTTTATTTGAAAATTAGATATGATTTTCCAGTAGCGACAAATTCATGTCATATAGTTAAGTGCAGTTATAGACTAAGTATCATTGCTTGTCACAGACACCACACTCCTTCACAACTTCACACAGATCCAATTTATAAACACGTTGGTGTGAAACGTGCTTCCCATCTGCTACAAAGTTGAATGAAGAGCAGAGATGAGAACGGTGAGAGATGATTGGGGAGCAGAATGAGAAGGTGGATACAATCTGGTCTTTTCCAAGTCTGTCTTTTGATCTAAGATAGTTACAGTGATCCATAACAGTAAATTCTGTAGGCGAGTGTAATATTCTACTGATGTAATGAGGCAGATACTATACTCTAGGTGAAGAAGTTCACATGTATTATTTATAAAGAATGATTCAAATTTAAAATGGCAATTTCTAGTTGTAAAATGATCCTTTGAATTTAAATACGGCAGTGAAATCCAGTGAGATATAGTGCCTAAATGTGCTACTTCACTGACCCCGCGTGGGCAGAAAACGATATTGCATGTATATACATTCTCCTGGGGGGAAAAACTATCCAAACGATGACATATATAGGCCCTATTGTCGCCATAATTGCACAAACAAACATGGATGATGCAGTAAATTTGAAGATTTCCCAAGGACAAAGGGATACGCGCACATCCCCTCTTTTCTCTCTCAGCCATGGAATAGTATGTAAAGAGCAAAAAAAAAAAAAGTGGGGGGAATTTACACTGATATAATTTCTGCTGTGGAAAATTGTGTATCATTTCAATAAAGCACAGAGGATGGGACTTTCAGAATGCTAATCAATATAAGTATTAATAAAGTTATGATTGAGTATAATTACTACAGGTTAATGAAAGATATTTTTATAAAATTATAATGAAAGAAAATGTATTATGTAAATGTATTGTTAAAAACTTTGTTTAAATTAAAACTCTTTCTTTCTGCCATGCACCCCCCTTAAAACATGATTATCCTTGCTCCCATGTTTCTAAAATTCACTGTTTTCATGAAATTCAGATACAGGAATATGTCATTCCATTGCCTATATGTAGACTAGTTATGTTTTACCAGGTGACCAGTATAAACATGGCCAGGTATTACTGTAGGTATTAGAATTATGCAGAAAAAGCAACAGATGTTGCTTGTTTTCAAGGCAATAAATATTTGCAAAAATTTGAACCCGGGAAACTATGAGTATCAATCAAAAAATATTTGCAGCGCCACCAATTACTGCAAACATCTGATTCTGTTATAGCACATACAAATCAAAATGTGTCATTTAGACATGCATGTATAGACCCCATACATGTGAAAAAAGTTGTAAATTCAATATAATTGTATTCCGTTTTTATCACACTTATAACTAGTGCATCCCAGTAAATGTTGCATGATGAAGGTCAGCAGGTATTGCCTTTCCTGGATATTGCATTTTTATGACTGATTCAGATGTCACAATAAATTGACATAACATTTATTCACATTAAATGAATGTTATATATATTTGTGTTCTCATCACCCAATCAAACATCCTATTCTGAGCAGCAGTAAATAATGCATCGTTATATGCTCCTTATAGCCTATGCTATAATAGTTAAGCTGGTATCACAAAACCTTAAGGGTGCTTAGCTGGAGTTTAACCCTGTAATAGACCACAGAACTGCATTACAACTGGAACAGCTAATCCTTATCCACAGTTTTGGATAGCTGTTCCAGTTGTAATTCAGTTCTGTGGTCTAGAGGTTTAAAACAGATTTAAACTCCAGCTAAGCACACTGCAATTGACTCTAAATGTAGATATGTTGTTTATTTTAAATGACCAAAAAGTCTGATCAACATATAGCAACCATGAACATATCTTTTTCGACAACTTCAAAGAGGCTATCTAGGTAGAATTAGTTCATGTTGTTTTAAACTTCCGATGGGACGAGCGCACAAAGCCCAGTTTACGTCTGTAGCCTGCCTAAACTGTATGATGGATATCTAATGGACCAATAGAAGTAAAGATTTTTCAGGAATTCCGTAAAATTGACGTGTAATCCAGCCAATGGGATTTATAGTTGGTAGGAGGGGGCTGTTCCGGAAGCTAGTATAAGCTTGAGGCCTACCCATGTGGACGCACTGGACTGCAGTAACGTTAATATTTGAACCAAGATTGAAGCTGAACCGTAAGGTAAGAGTGGATGGATTTAGAAACAAACAAAAATATCCAACGATTAAGTTTCTTAGTTCTTTTGTAGTTTAATTTTCGTTTTAACATAAGATATATTAACTGTATATATATTTTTTCGCAATAATATTTATATCGTTAGGTTGGCTCGCTAATTTCTTTCAAGTGTCTTCCAGAAACCGAGAGCCATTAGCTGACTAGCTAAATGGCTAACCGGTTTTTATTCATACGTTTCTTTAAGTTTAGCTTGCTATGCTTGCCTGCTGTTCACAAACACTTATTGAATTTAATCAATTCTATATTGAATTCGCGCTATGGTTTCACTGTTATTGCGATACTCGTCGTCGTATTACCGGGAAGAACTTTGAATGAAAGTGGTAGACGGACTCTATTGTGTAGTGTAACAAACGTTAGCCTGCTAGCTACGTCTAACGTTAGTTGTACTAAATTAGGTTAGCTAACGTTAGTTAGTTATAGCTGTCTAAAACTACGGCCACCTTCGACTTCTTCCGTCCCTAACGTTGCCGGAACGTCTTGTATACGTTCTAAGCGAAAACTATGTTCATCGACGTGGGAAATAGTGCGGATCGGTAAATGAAAAGTGTATGATTGCTGCAGCCTTTATGCGGAGTAGCGTGAAAGTTAGCTAGCCGTCTTCGGCAGAGCGATTGTGGAAATATGGTGGAGTGGTTGTGGCCTGCTTTGCTTTCAGCGACGCTCCGAGCACCCGTTTGCCTTCTTTGCCAATCTGACCTCTTAACATTTGTCGTGTTGCCGTTTTCTCTCGCCGTATATTTTTCTGAACTTTCAGAAAGTAGGTGGTTAACGTTCAGAGTGTTTGCCTCCTGCCTGTGCTTGCAGAATGATTATTCTTTGTGGCAATTTGTTACAATTAAGCGGCACATTCTGCACAAGCTTTCGTGATAAGTTAAGTCATGCATTTAATAATAAGCAATGCGACATTAGAATGTGTAATCCGCTTCGTGCCGTGTTTTAAAATTAATGCAAGGACTAGAATAATGTAGAGTTCTCAGTTTTTATTATAAGGATTTGTAAATGTTATTTCCCTGTATAAATAAAGGTTATGATGATAAGCAAAAGACTAATACCATTTAACTGTTACACAAGAATATCTACCTGGGTAGCTAGTGTGTACTTGTTTTAATGGTCATTTATCAAGAAGGAAAGAGTATTTTGTATCTGAGTGGTTGCTCTTAAAAACTGCCCTGTTCTATCCCTCCCCAAAACAGCATGGCTGAAAATGACGTTGAGAATGAGCTGTTGGACTATGAGGAGGAAGAGGAGCCGCAGCCAGCCCCAGAGAGCGTAGTTCCTGCAGGGAAGAAGGAGGTGAAGGGGTCCTACGTCTCCATCCACAGCTCTGGCTTCAGAGACTTCCTGCTCAAACCAGAGCTACTCCGTGCCATTGTGGACTGTGGTTTTGAGCATCCATCAGAGGGTAAGTGAATGCATTGTTTTTCAGTTGTGTGCCAGTGTGGGGGGTTCCCTTGGTGCTCAGGACGTACCATGTAGTCTAATAAATTGGTATGGTACGTCCCATAACAATATAGATTTTCTGAAGACTACTACGCTCTGAGTTTGTGCTTGGACTGTGAAACCCGGTGCATTGGTTTTAACCAGGTGGCAGGGAATGTGATGTCTATCTTTGGAAGCAGTATTAACATGTAACATTTAGTCCTACGCCTATATCTGTTTCAGTCCAGCACGAGTGCATCCCACAGGCCATACTGGGCATGGACATTCTCTGCCAGGCTAAGTCTGGTATGGGGAAGACGGCGGTCTTTGTTCTGGCTACCCTACAGCAGATCGAGCCAGTGGATGGACAGGTGAGTGTTTCTGCTAGCCTTCAGTGCTACTTTGCACAACAAAACCAAGTGGAACATCAACTGAACAATGTGGAATGGCATGTGAAAGGCCTTTAGTGTGAGTGTCTGTAACCTCCTTTCACCTCGAACCCGTTTGACCACTTCTTGGTTGGTTTTCCATAATCATTTTCTCTTTAAATTTTAACTTGTACAGTGCCCATCTCAGTTATTGGCAACCTAATATGAACAAAAAGTACAGGATTAAATTCAATCAATTGTTTATCAAATGTCTTCTATGCTCAGGGAAATTAGAATTATATAGTTTAATTGCATTTAACTGCCATCACAGGGGAACAAATATTTAATGCAATATCATTTTTATTTTTTTAAAGAAAATGTTGGTTATTGGTATCCCTATATTTAGTACTTTGTGCACCTCCAAGAAGAGGCTTTCTTCTAGCAAGTCTTCTAAATGGGCTGTTTGCATACAAGTGCTGTCTAATTGTACTTTTGTAGACTTGGTGACCCCAGGATGCGACTTCTGCAGTTCTCCCATTATCCTTTGTGAAATTGTTGACCCATCCTCCTCACTGTGCGTGGGGGCAAAGTACACTTGCATCCACTTCCAGGCAGGTTAATCACAGCTCCAGTTGATTTAAACTTTCGTTATTGCCGTAATAGTGGAAATGGATAGTTTCAGACATTAAACAATTTTTCTATAGCCATTGCCTGATTTACGGAGCTCAATAACCTTTTGTTTAATTTAATTTGTGTGTTCTCTGATTTTCCCCATGTTTATGGATGACTAAGGGCTATTGGCCTGTGTGTCCCCTCATATTTATACTAGGGATGTTCCTAACGACTAATTTCCCTGACGGTTACACGGAAGTTTAAACTTAGACTAGTCGACTAGTCTAAAAGTAAGAAAACACTCAGAAAACAGTCAAAATTGAGCACAAATAAATCTATAAGGTTACACATTGTCCGAAAAAATATTGCGTATATTATAAGAGCCATTTGAAACAGTTAATCACATGCTTCAATAACCAAATCGTATTTTAAATGCCGCTGCAATGTGTGGCACTTTGCGCCTTGCATTATGAACATTGCACATTATCCTACAAAACATGACAACAACTCACTAAATAAAAGTTGACAAATAACATTTATTGAAAACAATATTCAACGTAACAAAACATTTTTAGGAAACATGCCTGGTTATTGCAACGGCATTTTCATTGGGTGAACGCGATCGCATAGCAAATACAGTAAAAAATAGTAATCGGTCATTAGAAAAACTACCAATAATTGGCCCACAAAAAAATAACAATTAGGCCTACTTATCTACGTGACATTAGATTAGTTTTATTGGGCTATTCAACAACGCGATAGACCTACTTACTCTTTCCACCTCGCTGATTTAACTTGCAGGGCGAACAGGCTAATGCGTTTTGTTTTTTTCCTTCGTTTAAAAAAATAATAATTTTTTAATCCGCCGTTAACATTAGTAACGGATGCTCGTTTTTTTATAAAGCAACATTTGACCAGGAAAACATGACATTTCAGTGCAAATTGTCAATATGTAATTTAAATGTGTACATTAATAAAATAATAAGTTTAACCGACTAGTATTTCTGGTGCCGACTAGCGAGGGTAGCAACGTTTAATCGACTAAACGCGCACATCCCTAATTTATACCCCAGTGAAACAGGAGGTCAAGAATGACCACATATTGTGCTTAGATGTGCTTAAAAAGTAAAATATGAATGTAAATCTACTTCAATTGGGTTTTGTATGTAACTATTTCTAGCTTTGCCAATAATACTTTTTTTAAATGAAGGATTTTTTTCTTTGAATTATTTAACTTAAATGAAAGATTATATTTTTCTCAGTTTCAGTCTAAGGTCATGCTGATCAACAACTGTTATTTTATTGCCTCTTTTGCTCATATTGTCCAGGGTTGCCAATAATTCTGGCGGGCACTGTATATATGTTTTTGTGCTGACCTCTGTCACCTCAGTCTGCTTGGCATTACTGCTCTTGGCTTGAGCTGTGGGTGGAGTTGGCAAGTTCTGTAACAATGTTAGAAGCGTGAAAGGAGAATCTTACTGCCACTTATCACAACCAATTGGAGGTGGACAACAGAAGCAATTACAGTGCTCATTCACATGCGTTCAATTTGAAGTTAATTTGAGATTTATAGACGTAGGTATGTATGACAGACGTACGCCATTTTAAACAAGCACAGCCAATTTTTATAAATGTTTACGTCCATTTAAAGAAATGTGCTCTCGTGAATGTTAAAGAATGAGGCCCCAGGTATGAGGGCAGGCTGAAAAGTGCTGGAATATCTGGTCACATCCCAGCATGCTTACATTTTTGGTGGTTAGAAAATAAGTTCTGTGGTTCCTGCATGCTTGTTTTTCCCAGCCCTTCAGTGGAATGAGGGTGTAAGGCTGGTCTTTCTTTCTGTCACCTGGCAGTTTTTCATCCACCTTCTGCTCGTCTGTTGAATTTACCCTAGTCTTTCCCACACTGCAGTACAGACCTCTTCAGATGTGTTCCGTTTATGGTGACACAAGATTACACAGGACTTATCTTTAAATATTCAGATTTAAACATGACTGACTGAATAACAAATAACTACACGTTGGGTCTATCTAAAATCAGGTTGTTCCAAAGGAGTTGCATGAGGTAAAGGGAGCAAAGTTTTTGTGTGCAGTAAAAAATGCATTTTAATGCATTTCTTGAAACGTTTGCAGATGCATTAACGTTGCTAGAAGCAGTTTAAGTTGAGCTGGTTTGTCAGAGGCCACCCACCACCACTGCTCCCTTTCAATGTCCCCTCACTGTCTTGTCAAAAACCATCCCTGGTGTGTTCTTGTGATGTCCTACTTACACCATGTTTGATCATAAGTTACCTTAAACGAGAACCCGTTCTAAATCACTACAAGTAACTATTTAAATACAATTCACATCCATCATAATTGTAATTTGTGCGATGGTGTAACGGAGACTACTAGCTTGCATGCTATTATACCAGTGCTTTTCCAGTACGCTATGCACATGTAG
The DNA here is from genome assembly GCA_022702515.1 of Ilyophis sp. 1 JC-2022. NCBI lineage: Eukaryota > Metazoa > Chordata > Actinopteri > Anguilliformes > Synaphobranchidae > Ilyophis > Ilyophis sp. 1 JC-2022. The sequence continues at coordinate 50,805,582 of CM040405.1, read as the reverse complement.
TTGTTGTGCAGTAATGGTGTTTCTTGGAACACTTGGCCCACGAGGGTTTACTGCAGTATCCCCAGAGGCTGGCATCTGTTGTGCGGTTCTGAAGACGGCTGAATATTCAGTTGCAGCTTCATAGTTTGCACTGCAGAGTTGTGAACGCTTTTGTCTAGCATGCTTTAACTTGTCGTAATGCCATATTGCAGATGAGACTTTATACTTCTGTAAACCGATTCTCTTATTCGTTTCATTGTGCAAGTCACACAGTTCTGCAAAAAATCTCAACTGTTAATGACGCTCTAAAAGGGGAAAAGTCAGTTGCAGTAAATGCAGTCCTGTTTCAAGCACAATCTTAACTTTTTACGGTGCGAATACGTTCAGCGTTTGCGAAATGCGTTTCCGGAGGACACCGCTTTATTTTTAAGGGAGAGCAAATGGTCTACCCTCCTTATACGTTTGTACTTTTGAGGGACGGGGACGGCAGAGAGGGTTACAGATGGAAATGGCATCACGGTACAGAAAATGCCATTGTGGGGAATGAGGAGGGGGTTTGTATATGGTTTGATTCGGCTGCCCTGCACACTGCACCACACGGTTACCCCTGGTCGCTGCTTCTGTTGACCATCATATTGCGGTGTGGGAATGGTTTAGTATGTACACTGGACCCTTGGAGTTGAAAATGGGAGCTTCTGTAACTTTCTGTGTCTATTGCTGGCACATCCCTCTGTGCCTACTGCTCTGGAGATTGGGCTCACTCTACTTGAGTCGCTTCATGCTGGGTAAACATCCGGCTGTATAGATGGATGAAAATGTAAGGTGTGTAAATTCCTCTGGATAAAGGTGTCTGCTAGTGAAATAAGTAATTTAATAGCTATCGTTTCCGCTCTTTAGGTTTCAGTGCTGGTGATGTGCCATACACGTGAGCTGGCCTTTCAGATCAGCAAGGAGTACGAGCGCTTCTCCAAGTACATGCCCACAGTGAAGGCGGCCGTGTTCTTTGGCGGTCTGTCCATCAAGAAGGACGAAGATGTCATTAAGAAGAACTGCCCCCACATCGTAGTGGGGACCCCCGGGCGCATCCTCGCCCTCAGTCGCAACAAGACCTCAACGTTCCTCAACCTGAAGTACGTCAAGCACTTCGTCCTGGACGAGTGCGACAAGATGCTGGAGCAACTGGGTGAGTTTCTGCAGGCCGGCTCATTCCGCGGGCTCACGCGTTGTCGAGCGGCTGTTTTGTGAGCGTGCCTTGCTTTCGTCTTTTCGAATCCGACTTGCCCTTTGCGATTTTCCGTTTTGTTCTCGAGCGGTTTGTGACGGACGATCGATGACCCCGGTTGGTCTCTGCAGATATGAGGCGTGACGTGCAGGACATTTTCCGGCTGACGCCCCACGAGAAGCAGTGCATGATGTTCAGCGCCACGCTCAGCAAGGAGATCAGACCAGTCTGCCGCAAGTTCATGCAAGACGTGAGTATCGGCCACCAGTCTCACCGCAGTCGACGCCTGTCCACAGAGCTGTAAAATCCGGATTCAGAAAGTAATGGTCCTCCCCAGTATTTGGTTCCAATCACCTGGATTTGCTAATTAGCACAATTCTTCAGCCAGGAGGTAGAACTAATTAGTAAAATCAGCTGGCTGAGTTCATGGGTGGAAGAAACGCATGGCAGGAGCCAAGGATTTTACACCTCTGTCTGTCCGGATCTGGTCTGCATCTGAACCTCTTCAGGTTGAGTTGTCAGTAGAACGAGGGGGCATAGATGGAAATGAGCAAAAGGTAAATTCCGCAGAAGACATTGGGAAGTATTTCTTTGCACAGAATAGTCGATGTGTGGAATAACTTGCCAGATCATCTAGTAGAGGCAGTCTTTCATGACCAGGCTTGACACGGTGCTAGATACTATCTAGTCCGTAGGTAAATGGTGAGCACTAGGTACCCTTTAGTGGTAGGAAAATGGTGAACATTGTTGGGCTGAACAACAGCCTGTTCTCATCATTAAGTTTTGTTATGTTGTGTAATCCTACCCGCTGCTCTCCACAGCCGATGGAGGTTTTTGTGGATGACGAGACCAAGCTCACCCTCCATGGCCTGCAGCAGTATTACTGCAAGCTAAAGGACAGCGAGAAGAACCGCAAACTCTTCGACCTTCTTGATGTCCTGGAGTTCAACCAGGTACCTACATGAATGTGTGCCGTGAGGGTCTTCTCTGGCCAGCTGTCAGTACGGCTGTGTTCACCCCCATTTCCCAAAGCATTTAAATGCTTTAGCACTAAAACAGCCACAGTTTAAAGTTTGGTGTTTGGGGGGGTATTTGATTACTAATAACTCTACCGTTATTAAAACTATGCGTTTTAATTCTCCATTCCTAGATATGTGATTTAAAAAAAACTACCATTTAAAAATATTCAGTCAAAAGGGAATATAAATAAAATCATAAATGTAACCATTTGAGCAAGACAACATTTTCTTCCACTGGGTTATAAAATTTGTGGATGTGAAGTCCATAAAAACTATTATACAAAGGCCTATAACACATTGATAACAATGTGTGAAGTGAAGCTAAAGTGCCCACTAACAGCAACATAATTGTAAGAAAAATAAAATGTAATCATTCATGCTGATTAACCATAAAGGGAGCCATTCTATTCAGTCAACTGTATAGAAATGGTAGTTTATTTTGCCCAGATGTGTGTCAGACAATCATGGCAGAATACATTGTATACCACTGTATGCTTTGGGACAGGATGTGCATTTACCAATTTGGCGCAAAAGTGTGCAATAAAATTATTTTATTTTTTATTGCATGGTTCCCCACCATTTGCAATTTCTTCTTCTTTTTATGTGATTCCATGAACATAACTTTGAGTAACACCTTGGAAACGATTGTTGGGATCCCCAGGAGTGCAAAATTTCGCCGGCTTGAGTTAGTTTCTCTAATAATTCATATTTGACCCAGGTTTGGTACATACCAGAATTTCATAACCTGAACTTTTGTCCTTTCCCTAGCCGTGTGTGGTGCGTTTGTGCTGCACTGTGTTTTGTTTAAGCAGCGTGTGTTACTCCGCAGGTGGTGATCTTTGTGAAGTCGGTGCAGCGCTGTGTGGCGCTCTCCCAGCTGCTAGTGGAGCAGAACTTCCCCGCCATCGCTATCCACAGGGGCATGGCCCAGGAGGAGAGGTGAGCTGCCCGCTGCCCACTGCTGCTGCAGCAAACTCTGCCTTCCGTCTGTTCCTGTGGACTGTATAAAAAAGAGAAAAAATAAACGGGTCATAAAACGGTGCTCCAGTCTTTTCCACATATTTTCCAGTGAAGTTTTTTTTTTTTAGTGTTTTCTTAATGTGGGGGAAAAACTGGACACATATTCCATTACCCCTTTAAAAAGCAGTCGGGTCGAACCACAAAGTACTAAGAGAATGTTGCTGGTTTCACGGAGAGTTGTAGCGTTAAGTCCCCCCTCTGTGTGCATTGAGTTGCTTTATTCAGTGTGTCCTTCCTTTATACGTGCCCCCCCCCCGCAGGCTCTCTCGGTATCAGCAGTTCAAAGACTTCCAGCGGCGGATCCTTGTGGCCACCAACCTGTTTGGCCGAGGGATGGACATCGAGCGAGTCAACATAGTCTTCAACTACGACATGCCCGAGGACTCCGACACCTACCTCCACAGGGTGAGGAGAACCGCACTCGCATGATACTAGAACACCGGGATTGAGCAGTCAGTGTGCATCATACGGGGCTTCAAAACTCACCCGGATGCCGTGGCAGAAGGGAAGGTGTAGCGTTGAGCTGCCGTAGCCTCGTTTGGGTGGCCTTTATAACTGCGCTTTAGCTGTTGTGCACCGTTTCTCACGTCCCTTCGCCCTGCAACAGGTGGCTCGCGCAGGCAGGTTTGGGACGAAGGGCCTGGCCGTGACCTTCGTGTCGGATGAGACTGATGCCAAGACCCTGAATGACGTGCAGGATCGCTTCGAGGTCAACGTGGCAGAGCTACCTGAAGAGATCGACATCTCCACCTACAGTAAGAAAACACTGAACCCTGCATATTTCACTCATAAGTATAGAGTGCCTGTTCATTTATGTCCTGGGTAACGTATCCCGTATAACCATCTTCCATGATTAAACGGGCGAAGGCAAGCACAGTATCGCTTTACAAGTACATTAAAATTAACTTAAGAAATTGTCTCAATCTAAAGACCTGGTGATAATTTCTGGAACTGTATAGAAACTTGTAACCATCAAGTGTATAATGCAATGAAGTGAGCAATGTTTTCGGAGTAGGCTAATGGTTCCCATGCTAGTGTCCATTATCAAGATTTTCAGTCGCTGAGGTAATTGATAACCTGACGGAGAGAGGTTGCAAGAAGATTGGCTGCTTCTGTAACGAATTATTTTGCCGCGTAGCGATTATAATAATTTACGCTGCCTGTGGGGAACATTTTGTCTGCTCCCTCAGAGGTGTAGCTTAATATCCAGGTTCAAGAGGAGGAAATGCACACGTGTAAATGTTACTCGTCTTAAAGCTGTGTTTAATGTCGGATGTAGCATTTAGACAGCTGGTACATCTGACCCCTGGAGACCTCTCACATGCTACCCTTTCCATGTCGGACGCATGAATCTGATACTCGTTTGAGAGGAGGGATTAACCCTCTTCAGAAGTTATTCCAGTGTTAACCAGAACATTTTGGCCAGCTGTCAACCCCGAGTCCTCCAGATAGACCTGGGAGTTCAGAAAAGGAGCGCATGATGATGATCCAAAGCATGCCTCCAGGGAGGTATACTACAAAGCTGGATAACTGTACCGAGTAAAACCCCGAACAGCTCTTTTTACTTTAGTCCATGTTCCAGATTTGGGAAGATTCAGAGTTATCCAGTTAACTCAGAAATCCTGCTTCATAGTATACCCCCCTGATCTACTGAGACATGGGGCTCGGATTAACATTGCGATTGAACTTAAGCGTTTTCTTTTTAATGCAGACACCGATCAGTTTATTTTTGTAATCTCTGACCTCAGTAACTGAGTTCATGGATGGTAAATATGCACTGGTCTGTGCTGGAGGTGTTAATCCAGGTATCCTGTGACCTGACGTTCTTCTTTCCCCTCCTCTCTGCAGTTGAACAGTCCAGATGATTTCTCCAGCCCAGTGAAGAGTACCCCCTCCCCCCTCCACCACCCACCCAACCCCATTTCCTGCTGTACTTTCTGGGGGGGACTGAGCTCAAATGTTTTTATTTTAAAGCACTCCCCCACCCCCCTTCCCTTACCCAGTTCTCAAGTGTAACTTTTATTTTATTGTATCTGGTGGGGTGTCCAGTTTTAATTTTGTCTTGTTAATCGTGGTTTTGTTTTTGGTTAATGAAATTAAAACGTTTTTATACAATGTCAGTTTACTGTATTGTATTTGTTGCATGGGTGATGTTGGAATGACACTGAGGTACTGCTGCGTGTGCCTGGAGATCAGAGGCTCATTTTACATTAAAATATTTCAGTACTACTTTGTATTTGTAATTTTTCTCCAAGTCTTCATCAACCGGGTCAGATCCATTTGGTTTCCCTGGTGCAGGGGCTGAAGCTTGGGGATACTGAAATTGTATAATTTGTGTGGATGGAAGGCTAATTCCTATTTAAATATATTATGCACTGATCTTATAAATTTGATAATAGACCTGTGTAACTGGTGTTTGACACGTCTAGCAGGACAGTGGTTGCACGTTGACACCAGAGGGCACCAAGGCTGCAAATTAATTGCCTGTTGCATAGCCACATCCTCTGCCTATTTATATGTCAACTGGCCTACCCCCAGCAAATCAAATGGCTCTGTGATGGAATGAATGCAAGCACCCAAGCATGCACCGTGTAAATACACTGCCTGATAATGACCCCGCTCATTTTAAAATGAACATGAACTTGAGCTCAGATTCCTTTCTGCATATCAAGTGTCCGCAGTATTCCTGAAAGCCTAATTTAAACCTTGATGTGCATTTGTGGAATCGAGTGAAGGCAAGTTAAGGGTTCCGTGTATGTCTCGAGTTCTCATGCTGGCCATTGTGAATGTGATGGTGTAGTCAAATGATCTCGGAAGTCGGAATATTTCCGACTTACTAGAAGAAAAAAGGATTTGAACGCGACGCCCCGGTGATGAGTTAATGACGATCTCGGAAATCCGACATTCAACTCGGGCAACTCCTGAGGTCCCCAAGATGAGTAAAGATGCGTCAAAGATAAACTGCTGAGCATCTGTAAACATGAGATCTGGAGCTAGAGACCCATTGCGTGGTGTATGTAGTCTTTCGCCTGCGTTCGTTTTTGCATACGCTATTTAAAACATTTGGAACTGCAATAAGCATCAGCTTTCTGCGGGTGTCCATGTTTTTTGCCGCTGACCATTTGAACACCTTTTCCGTAACAAACGGGACCATCGTCACCGCAAACCTCACGCACGATCCTCCCGAGTTGGCCACTTGAATACACCATATAATATGGCAGAGCTAGTGACTCGCCAAGTCTTTGATTCATGTATAGTCCCCTGACCCGTGTGTACAAAAGGTATTAAAACATGATTGAAAAGCAAATTTTATTCAATTGCTTAAATTCAACGAAACAAAATGAATACATTCCATAGATGCTAAACAATACTCAACTAAAAGGTACATTAGGAGTAATTTTATTTGCAGTCACAATACATTTTTGTACTTTAAACTCAAGTGGCCTGTAAATTCAGGAGGGCCCAGAACGATCTTGAGCTTCTCACACATATTGGCCATACACACTTTGCACAAGACGTGCATCTGGACAGCGCTGTCCTGAAGATTCAAAGTAATACAAAAAAATGCAAATGACAGTGCTTCCCTTATAATCAATATCAATCCTGGTCCTGGAGTATAGCTGCTATTCAAATATCAGGGCCTGGAGCTGCTGCAAAATAACTGAACACAAAGGGGCCGGCCAGGGCCCCGAATCGGGTATCATTTCCTGATTCATCAACTAGCATGCGTTTGAGCAGACTACACCAAACCAGCCCATTTCAACATGACTAATGGAAGTCACGGGAGGGGTGTCCATTTCACAGCACAATAGACTCGGGCCGTGTCCCAATCAGCACTCTTCCACACTATTGAGTAGCCTTGGTGAGTAGATAGGGGCTGTGTCCGAATCAGCACTCTTCCACACTATTGAGTAGCCAGGACGAGAAAGTCGTTGAGTAGGTAAAAACTTTTCAAATTGCAGTATACTTGAAACACCGGGACGACAAACCTATTTCCGGGGTTTCGCTGAGTACATTCGGGAGCGCACTTTTCAAGAAGTACACAAACATTTTGGTCACATAAATATGACGTGAAGCTTAGTTTAAAAAAAATGAGGCACAGCTTCGCTGACGTTTTCTTTCAAATACAACAAAAACAACATGTGACATGGCAGCGCAAGGGTTGGACGCAGGGTTGCCAGATCTTGCCAAAGACTTTCCAGCCAAATGGCAACTCAAAACTAGGCCAAAATATATTTTTAACCGAAACCAACGTATTCGAAATAGAAATCATCATATTTTTACTTTTTAAAATAAGTGCTTGCTTTGTGACTTTTCATTATTACCCATGACTGCATGTTGAAAGTATCCCAATTTAGCTGTAAAACTGCGGACATGGCAACACTGGTGGGACGTCTTATGACCTGCTTACGACACTTCCACAGTACGGTTGAAAAATAGTATGGCGGATATTTTTTGCGGACTGCTAAACAGCGCACATTAAACAGCACACTTCTGCCAGTGCACTGTACACAGGAGACAGGACACAGGACACAGGAGATAGGGCTCTGATTCGGACACAGCCTCAGACAATTCAACAGGGTATGTGGTGCCATTTTAACATTTCTGAGCAACAAACCAATGGCGATCAATAATATGCTGTGTACTGTCACTTTCAGAGCTGTATAGAACAAGTGCAGATTCCACACCAGTCAATTTAAACCTGCGTGCGCCTTGTCTCTGATAAAAAGTGTAGGATATATACATTGTGTGCAAATAAGGAATCTTTCAACAGAGGAGTAAAATTGGGGCTAGGCGAGACGGAACTGCCCAATCGCACATATACACAAACCCAGGGGTAGGCAACCCTGGTCCTGGAGAGCCGCAGGGTCTGCTGGTTTTTGTTGTTACTCGCCACTTCATTGATTAATTAAAGCAGTCGATTACGCAGTTAATGCACCTCACCTGGTTTCTTTGGTCTAAGTAGTTGCTGTATTTAAGGTGAAAACAAAAACTAGCAGACCCTGCGGCTCTCCAGGACCAGGGTTGCCTACCCCTGCACTAATCCTGTATTCCAGAATTGATGGAATTTTTTTTATTTCTTGGAGTTTCTAAAGTTATAATATATAGCTGCCTATTCAAATTGTACAGGAACCAGACTGGGTACAGCAGTCTGACTCCCATTAACAATGTAATAAGTAGTGCAATGGTTGTACTGTAGACGATTATAGAAGACATACACAATTCACAACATAAAAATTTAAATGAACACTATTAAATAACATTTGTTACAAATGCCTGTTGTGACAAAAAAAGAAGCTCCATAAAGAAGCCATGGGTTTCCTTGCAGCTCCAGAACAATAAAGTTTTAAAGCAGTTTTTGAACTTTCAGATCTATGCAGACTGTGTAACTAAATATAAACATTTATTTTTTTAAAATGAAGACAGAGATAAATGTGTTGTGAAAGGAACAAATTTTGCCAGTCCTGAAACACACTCAATCTTCAGAATACAAAATGGAAAGCGTGTAATTACCGAGTAGCAGCATTCTCTACATGTTGAAACCAGATTCCCCGAAGACTCTGGATGTTGTCAAATAACAGCAGCCAAATAATGTTATGGCATTGCTGCTGTACCACTCCCACCCCCAGGCTCTCAAAAGAATCCCTCACTCCGTCTGGGGCATAGGCCCCGTTGTAAGGGGCTGTTATTTATCGAAATATCTGATCCTAATCTCAACCAACAGAATATAAACACAAAAGGAAAGTGGTGCGTCTGCATCCGTTTACTGATTCCAGGCAAAGCCGTATATAAATTGGCTCAAACACTAGTACCAAATTTTTGTAAAAATCACAGGGTTCCTGACCCATTGTTCAGAGCCATCAATACTGGATCCTTTTTATGGTCAGTGGGTAAAAATACTCATCACAATTCAAACATGCTGCTCAGCAGTTGTAAAGTTTTCACTTTTTGCACAAAATAGTTTTTCAGAATAGAATTTTTTTGAAAGGCTTTAGTCATAATTTCCAGTCACTTTCAAAGAGCCTGTCAATTTTCCTTGCTAACAAAACCCAGAATTGCTGACTGAATAAAAAATAATGTGAAATCAAAAGTTTGTTTTAGAGTTTCAGGCTTCAAGTCCATTTGGACACATAGTTACCTCATCACCTTAGCTTGCGTCAAAATAAACAGATAATCTCTAATGGAGAACGTGTCAAATTCACTGTCAACCCAATCTTCTCTCCGGCAAATATTTTGACTTGCACTGGGTAACAAGAAGTTATGCAAACTCTGTGCAAGCCGCTATAAACCCGCCACCCCCCTGGCAGTCAATTAGTCCACATACACACCAACTACTGTACGCACAGAGCCTGTGCAGTATCTTCATCAGTTGTGTGTGACGCTGTTACGCCCCCCACAAGCCAATCACAGTGCCTCAGTTCCAGTAATCAGGACTGACTGTGGACAGCTACTGAGAACGCTGTAGTCAGGAAATGGGCCTCTGTGGATCACACGCTCCTCAGTTCAGTGGTGGCCGTGTATAAATTCTGGGTTGGTTTTGTCTTGCTAATCCCAATTATGATCATCAAAGGCTTTGCCAAACATGCCCTCTTGTCATTCCCAAATTAAGTCTCCCCCCCCCCCCCCCCCCATTTCAGCTTTCAAACAATTCTATAATGGAGGAACGCACGTCCTCTGACAGCATCTACCTTTGGACTACAGATACGCTGGATTGTGGGCGCTGATGGGAGGCTCTAGTCGATGAACTTGTGGATGTCCCCGTGGAGCCAGTGCTGGGGGGTGAGGGCCACCTCGTTCAGGTGGCCGCAGTCTCCGCTGCACTTGCACGACTGCACGAACATGACGGCCTTCTCGAAGCGCTCGCCGTCGGGGCACTGGAAGGGCACGGAGACGGTGCGCGAGCGCCGGGGGGAGCAGCAACGCCCGTCCACGCACATCCCGCAGTAGTTGGGCTGGTACAGGCGGGCGCTACGGCAACCTCCGTAGGACAGGCGCAGGGGCTCCGGGGACTTGTGTGTGCGGGAACACTTCTTTCCTGCCTGTCAACAGAGGGGGAGGGGAGGGGTGATGATGACACGCCGTTACAGATCTGTCACCGGACTGACGATCACCGTTACCGCGGTGACAACACAAGGTCAAACGCAGAGAAAAGGTCACAGTGGTGCCTGGGAGATTGGCAGACATTTATGACGGTATGACACAGCGATGCATCACAGACTCTCACACACTAGGGCAGAGTTAAACTTCACATGGGCCTGATGAGTGGAAATCGAGGTAGATTATCCACCCTGCACTGAGCAGAGCTGACGACTGGACATTAACACTGAACTGTGACACTCAGAGGGATGTTTTTACAGGCAAAATGCACACTGCGGCGCATTAACTAAGAATCCAGATGGAGCGATAGACCTACGACTCTACTACTGCATGGAGCCTGAGAAACAGGCAGATTAATATAGACGCACCAGCTCCCTGCCCAACTGGACAGTGCACAGAGCTTTAGCCACTTGCTTGTTAGGAATGTGAGGGGGCGGGGGACTATATTTAAAAGGCACTGACAGGGTTAGTAAATCACCGTTCCCATTTTCCCGTCAGACACACTGAGAAAAAGGACTTGGTGCCATATTGTTTCCTGGTTCCACACTCGATATAGTAAAAATGCACTTGCTTGAGAGCAGGGCGGTATTCCACAAAGCTGGACTGAGTTAGCTGTATAACTGCACAATAAAATCCAGAACAGCTCTTTTTACTTCAGTCCGTGCTCCAGATTTGGGAGGGTTTCCGGGTTTTACTCAGTGCAGCGATCCAGCTAACTCAGTAATAATGCTTTGTGGAATTCCACCCTAAGTTTGCTGTCCCGAGAGGTTTTCTTACACCAGCATGGCTCTCTGTGTGTACGTATCCTAAGTGTACAGGGTATTTGGAGTGGTTCACTGGAATGACTGGTAGCGCTGTAGTCGATGGTAACCAAGCCTGACCTCGCTGTCCTGCCATCAGCTTTAATAGGACCAGTCTATCCACACGCAGCAACAAGACCACAAATAGAAGGTGAAGCTGGGTGCGTGAGTGAGGATGGGTAAGGCAGGGGGCATGATATTAATGCAGTTAATCCCTCGCTCTTTGCTCCATGCAGTGTCATTAAAGGTTCCGTCAGTGACTCACAGGAGAAGCGCGGCAGAAAGCTCTGGTGACGGACGTGTTATATAAAGGACGGGAATCCCTCTCTCTGCCCGGACACTCACACGGGTACTTGCAGCAGTGTCGCTTCAGTATTCACCCCACCCACCCACACACACACACACACCCACACACACACACACACACACACACACATATCATACTCTGACATACAAACTTACAGACATGCACTGGAGCACAGGTGACCTGACAGATTCAGGCTACAGCCCAGACAAAGCACAGATACACGTTACAGCACAGACACATTGACAGATGCATGTTTACAACACACACATGCTCACAGACACTTTATAGTACAGACACGCTCACAGATGTCCATTCACAGCACAGACAAATTCACAGACACATTACAGAACAGAACAGACCTGCTCACAGATGCACTTTCACAGACACCTTGCGGTACACACTGCTTTACCTTGAGAGGAGCAGGTGCAGAGCCACAGGGCCGGATGGTACACAGCCGCGTCTCTTTCACCAGCTTGCACTGGCCGTTGTCGTTGGTGACGCGGGAGGACACGCCCATCCCGCAGCTGCGAGAGCACTGGGACCAGCTGGTGGTCTGGACGATGCACTCCCCTCCCACTTGCCTCCATGCTGAGGGGGATAAAGAGGGACACAGAGGGGCTTTAGGATCCGGGTCTGCACCTGCACAGCCAGGGCTTAACCCTGTGAAGAGTAGCTTTTTTTGTAATGTTTTTTCACGTAAGTCAGTGTTCTAGAACTACAATTACCAGAAGTGATTGTTACTGATTGTTATCAGTATTAGAATGTTCAGTTAAGCACATTCTAATCACATTGTGATATTACATCTTAATCAGGTTCATTCTCGGGTATGCGGCTGCTCTTACCAGCCAGGTGCTTGTATCCGTGCTGCTTGCTCCATTTCTTCCCCATCTGAACCAGCTCATTGTTCAGGCTGTTGTCTGGTTTGTAGGGGTGTGGGTAAGGGTAAGGGTAAGGGTGGGGGTATGGGTATATGTGTGGGTACGTGGGGGGAAGGGCCGATGCCCCCTTGCCACAGTCCACGCTGAGGCAGCACTGCTTGGGCACTTTGACCAGGCGCGGGGCGGGGCAGGAGGGCGAGGCCAGGGGGACCTGGCTGGGGCAGAGGGGGGTACAGCCCACGGCCCCGTCGATGCAGGTGCACTGGTGCTTGCAGCCGGCGCGGAAGCTCTCCCCGTTCTGATAGATCCTCCCGCTGTACTCACAGGTACGGCCCTCCAGCCTCGCTGTGGGGAGACAGGAGAGAGGGTAATCACACATGGGAGTGCTGATTAAAATACACTGACCCACAGTGGGTGCATGGGGGAGAGGGGGTCACAGCGCAGGGCAAGAAGGGGAGAAAGAAGACCCCGATCTGCTCAATGTGCTCATGATGTCAAATGCCTTCAGACAGTGGTGGGGTATTAGCACATGTTTCTCATGGTGGAAGGTCTAATCTGTCTGTCATTTCAACTGTTAGGAACCAGAAACAGAAACAGAAACAGAAACATGGATGTGGTCAGAATGTGTGAAGGAGTCTGTGGGAGATTCTGCACGGTGAATAAAGGGCTGTTAGCGACAGATCCTAAATCTTTAGTCTGTGCTTTAAAAAAAACAGTTCCACCGATGGTGTGTTATCAGTGAGTGAGAAGGCTCATCTCCACACCTCACATGCTGTCTTTTACAGAAGTCTTTCTTAAGATAAATACATTAATACAAACACAGGCAAGGACAGCTTTTAGTCCAACAGATGGGAACCTTTAATGTCCGTGTGAGACATGTCTTCATGGGACTGAGCCGAGCGCTCAGATTACCCTAGCAGCCTTCTTAATCCCTACACCTAATAACCAAGACGCACCCAATCCCACGGCCAGGGGCACAATGAGACACCCATCAAGTGAGAAGCACAGAAGAAGAAATTTAAAGTGAATAACACTAGCCTTCGTTTTAAGAAGTTCCTATTCTTAGCCCAAAGAGGAATCTGGACTTGTTTACAGCATAGTTCCATTCATTATAAAAATATACCCATCTGTATGTCTACAAACATTGCCTAGGGGGTCCAGTTTTCAAAGTGTGTGTACAGGTAGTAAAATGCACACCAGAGGTTCAAACTGTGAATCACATGCATTGGGTAACTTTCCATTACAGGTAACGGTGATGATTATGATGATCACAGACACCCCAACGATTGACTTCCTCGTGCTTACCCCTGCAAATGCCCCAGGTGCGCGCGACGTCGTTGCCATAGTTGCACTCCAGGCCCTTGTGGTGGTCGCAGGGCTTTAAAGAGTGGCAGTCTTGGTTCAGTTGCGCAGCGCACACCTTGCAGCAGCCGCAGCCGTCCGCCACGGCGCTCACACCTGGGGGGCAGCCAGGGGGCGCCGCAGGGCACTCGCACACAGCCGGACAGCTGGCACCTGCCTGCGATTGCAAAAGAAGGGACATCGCGACGCGTCTTACAATGCAGAAACAATGGAGCATACCGGTATACATACAGTAAGACCGAACATAAGAGAAGGAGAGAAGACATGCAGTGACGTAGATTGCAGTTGGATTGAGAGGAATGTACAATTTCAGTGACACCCCTTTTACTTGTAAAAACTTTGAAGAACACATATAATTAGTTTTGTATATTTGGATTTTTATGTATTTATTTAGTTTTGGATGTGGGGGGGGGGGGCATGAGGCTCTGGACATGCCAGGATATTTTTAAGCATGGCGCATCTTGAATGCCATACTTTGGTTTGTATCCAAGCAAGAACGACGGACAACAAAAAACAAACAAAATTATTCAGGGTAGTCCTGGTTTTTCAAGTAAGGATCGGAGAGACTGCCTCAGTGAGCTGCAGAGCTGGAGTCAGACTGTTCTAGACTGTTCTAGACTGTTCCTGTCAGCAGGCTCCAGCTATTTTCAGACCTGAATGTATGTCACATTTCATGACCATTTGTGATCCCTGAACCCTTGGGCCACCGCACAGCTTCAAGTATGCCCTTCTACATACAATCCTCATTCTCATTTATGAGATAATAGCATAAAACTGTGTTGATATTCCTCATATAACATTTTTTTTTTTAACCTCCGGCATTCCCTGTCTCAACTTAGGGCAACACATTTAATGTTTGGGATCTTTTTAAAATTATTATTATTCTGAGGTAACAGCCAATGAAACATCAATACAAGCAATCAGTAAGACCAGCAGCAGGTCTGATTGACTGAGACTTGGGAGGGAAGAAATACCAACAATTTGAAGACCAGAAGCACACTGATAATTGCCTGACCTAAAACACTGCAGCTGGGCAGTAATGTTTAAATTCGCAAGAGCATATCCACTGCCTGTATTTAATCATAGTACATATAGGAGTGCCTTTCCAAGGATTTAGCAGAAGCGCCCCACCCTTTACCATCTTATGATCAAAGTCGCAGTATGGCTCTCCACATTTCCAACTGTAATTACACCATGTGAGGACAAGCCTGCTATCTGTATCAACTCAATCGGTCTCAATCCTCAAAAGTGAGACAGTCAAAATTCTACGTAAACAGAATTGGTGCCCGTAATACTAAGTCATACGTAATGGAGGAATGTGAAAAACCCGCCCATCGAACAGGTACAGGTCTGTAATGTGCGTCATTAGGCTAAACGGTTCTTCCATTTATGATCTTGTTTCAAAAATCTTGTTCGTTTTTTGTTCAGATGTCACCGACAACCCATCAACATTTTAAATAGTCCCTCTCCACGATGGTCATCAGCATATATAGCCGAGTCGCTACGACATTTAATCGAAATGTATATCCGAACTGAAGACAGGAACTATTAACACATTTTCAATCTTTCAATGTGCTATTCACATGACAGGGATTTGCGCGGACTAATTTGGAAGATTCAACCTTCATATGGTCGAATCCGTACTACCCGTCACATCCACCTTTAGTCCAGACAGAACATATTTGACAAATCAAGTTCAATAGCAGACACAACAAAGCTCGTAACATTATGTAATTAATGGTATAGAGATATCAAGGCATTTGCTCAAGCCCAAGCACTGCAAGTTAAATTCTGAGGTGTACACAGTAAATTCACAGCAAAATGTCCAGTGTTAATTCAACTCTTGAATTAACACTGGACATTTTACTGTGATAAGTTCCGAATTAGGCATCGTGGCTGCCGTAAACCCATACATTGCTTATATAATGTCACCAAGTGAACAAGATGAGGAGAATTGAACTTACCAAACAGAAGGTTGCCATTGCTAAAGTTACAGAGTATAAAAATGTCTCCATCTTGCTCTATGTTAAAATAACAAATAAGTGTATTCGTTTAAGCTAGTGAAAGCTAACCACTGATGGACAGTTATAAAGCTTATCAAATCAATAACGTTATCTCTGATTTCTGTAACAGAAGTACAGGATATGGTGTCGCAATATACGATTAATTCTAATCGCGTTGTAGTTCTGTCCTGTGTTTGTTTAGCTGAATTTCTCCTCGTGCGATCAACACAAGCCAGTCAGAAAACTACCATTCAAAGCATAAACTTGTAGCGATGCTTTATACTACCCTCACGCTGCTCACTGAAGCTCCGCCTATTCGCACGGAGTTCAGCCAATTAACGCTCGGGCAGCTGGCCAACACATTCCAAAGGGGTGGAGATAGGCGGGGTTTAGAACTCCAGAGCGGAAACCTGGACTGGGGGCGTGTGCATGGATGAATACTGTCATTCATAAAAATTTAGAATTACCACATTCCACAGAGGCGCAGCCTTTGGTGTTTATTTATTTACGTTTGAATAAAAATATTATTGATGCTTTAAAGTTGTATTCACATGAATTCCTTTTTTTCGCCCGCTGCTCTCTGGACACCAAGATAAATATACTCAGCTGGTTGGTGTGTGCTGCTAGTGGTGTGGAACTGCTGCAGAAAGACTTAAGAATTTCCTCCCCTTCTTTAAGAAAATACTGACACAGAGAGCGATGAAATGGCCATATTCATAGGTGTATGGACTTATTCTAATGCGTACAATATTGAGTGAAAACAGCTACAATAATGGAAGCTTCATTAATGGCCTAAATGTCCTAAATTGTGTTAATGTGTGAACAGTACAATATTGGCCTCTAATTCCTGTTTAGATAATTTTGTTGCTAAATGTGTTTATCATTTAAAAATATAACTTTCTCTTATGGTTGTGGTTTTTGTTCTACCTTTTTTCTGCCTAATCAGTTTTTGGTCAACTTTTCTTGCTCTCTTGCATCTCCCATGTCATCCTCCCATCATCCATGTAATTCCTACTTTATTCCTGTTCTATATGCTGTAGTTTGTATTTTTTGTTTTTTTCCTTACATTTTTAAAGTATAAACTTGCTTCTACAACATGCATCTCTCTCACTCCCCCCCTTCTCTCTCTCTCTCTCTCTCTCTCTCTCTCTCTCTCTCTCTCTCTCTCACCTTTTGGTCCACCACACTTATTTCAGAAACACATAAACATTAATCGATAGAAGAACGTGTGGAATGTGTCGTGAGTGTGTAGGTGTGAGCAAGGTCCACGTACACACACAAATATACGTCTGCAAATATCTATACACGCTGCACACACACACACACACACACACGACTGTATGTATACCTGTTCATCCAACAAAACATCTGTATCTGGATCTATTGTATCTGTATTCGGATAGAAACTCAGAAGTGGGCGCAGCTTAAACAGGAAGTGGTGTAAACAACAGAAAATCCCAGTTTGCTCACTGAAATGTACATCAGGCTAGAAAACTAGCATGTTCTGTTGTTGACTTTCAGTTTATGATACACGCCCACTTTTAGGTTTCTGTCTGAACACAGATTCACGTCCAGGAACAGATAGGGCACACCTCTAATTCACACAGCGGCAGCATAGTGACATAGCAACCATCTCCAGTCCACACCATATAAAACTGAACCTCACAGTCCACATGCACACCCTTCCACACACTGGCACATACAGCCTGACTCAACGGTACATTTCCACTTACTTATTCTCCACGTGGTCATTGATCACCTCACTCCCAGTTGTTGATTTGTCTTATTACTGACAAATTAGTAGTTGTCATCTATATCTATTATTTATCCAGGTAGGCCAACTGAATCCTTATTTGCACTGGCAGACTGAGGACTGTTCAACCAATCATTATTATTAATTTTTTTTTATAGTGGAGGGTGTAGAGGGCCCATTTAGGGATTTGACCAGGACACTGGAGTTAACACTCCCACTCTTTCGGAAGGTGCCCTTTCAGGAATTGTAGTGACCACAGTGAGTCAGGACCTCAGACGAACTTCGGTCTTGTCTGACAGACCGAATGTGGCGGACAGAATTACCACTGGCATTCTGGCATGGCTTCTGAACTGCTCCCAGACAGGTGCACTGTGGTGGACACTGACATTCGCCCAGGTTATGACTAAGCCCCTCAGGCATTACGCTTCCACTGTAACACCTGATTGGGACCAGATGCTTATGGATGATCGAGGCACACAGGCAGTCGTGTAATGTTATACGTGGCGATGACCGTATTACTGTAAATGTACCCCATGCTCATGGTTCATGATATAGTTATACACATACAATTGTGTCAGGTCCTTGTTGACCTTGGGCATTAAGTAAAGGCACACTGGCCAATCACATTTCAAAGTATTTCTAAAACCAGCCTCATCCACAAACACACAGATTATGAAGTGTAATCATAAAATAATGCACCGTTTGTGTATTTCTTCTCTTTACTCAAATTCATACAAAACAGCACTTGTGAGCACTATATAATATGCATATGCAGACTCTGAGAGTTGCTTGAAAGTTAAAGAGGACTGGTGTAACAGTTGAGCTACGGAGATCTAGCGACACATACTGCCAGCCTCCCTCATTCTCAGTCACATTGTTGACTATTATTGCTCATATCTCAATGTATTGTTTTGCCTGTTTGCATTTCTCATTGTTGGCTTATTTGAGGTCTACTTGCTCTCTTTTCACCTGCCCAGTTTGCCTGCCTTTCTCTGATTGGCTCTATTTCACACCCACAGTTAATCTTTAAAATATTATTTGCAGTAGGGGATAGTGAATAAATTAAACCGTAATTGTAGCTCCATTTGTCTTTGTTAATGAATGGGACAGAAAATAATTGCTGTCAAAGTACCGCAACATGAGAATATAACAAGATCCTTTGTTCTTGGGTTAACTGTAGCTTTGCGATTCATGTGTAATGAACTGGGCAACATTTGTCGTTCTTTCTGGTTCATTTAATTTTGTCAGTAGCTGAACCACAAAATGTTTTTATGGCCAGGCTTATGATTTTAAGACCTCAACCACAAATTCATACACTTTGAGTTTACTATAAAAACGGGTAATATCACGTTATTGTTATAATTCTTGAACCATAACATTGGCTAGCACACCAACCAGGTAGCGTAAAGCAGAATAGCAATAACCACAGAGGTCTGACAAGTTTAGACAACAGTCAGTGATATGAAGAAAAGGCTTGGCATAAATAAGTACATAGAGAGAAAGAGAGAGCGAGAGAGAGAGAGAGAGAGACGTGCAAAGAAGAACAGGTGTTAAGAAGCTATGTGTTTATTTGTTCAAGGGGAGGAGTGAGTTGTCGCCACATCTGCTGAACCACGCACACCAGCTTTGAGGTGCTGACAGTGTTTATAAGGAACTCACCCACCCTTTAAAGCAATCTGTGTGTGTTCACACGAACACTCACACACTATCACACAAAAAAAACACTGAGACGGACACGTCAAGTAAAATCATGCTTTAGCACATCTAAACACAAGATCCCTGCAACTGAAACAGGGTGTACTGATGGTACATTCGGACTTAATACAAAATTGGGTACAGTACAGCCTGTTCCAAAACAGAAGAGAATGGAGAAAAAAGAACAGTTAAGAGTGAGAGAGAGAGAGAGAGAGAGAGAAAGATTTTGAGAATGATTGGGAGAAAAAGAGAGGGAGAGTGGAATTTGAATCCCACAGTTATTTTTAACCTAGGACAGGAACTCCAGTATTGACTTCCCAAACACAGACACACAGGTCTTGGGGGTGCTGTGGGTGATGGACTCAGTGGGCATGCAGGGAACTGTAGTGCGCTAGTGGGAAGGTCACTAACACCCTGATCTGCATGCACATTCACACATGAACATGTACATGTACACACACACACACACACACACACACACACACACACATACACACACACGCACACATTCCATGCTATAACTGTTCCCACTGTTCTTTATTCCTCTAGAATAATCATCCAAAGGCTTTTGGTTTGGCCAATTTCAGGTGTGACAATAATTTTTTAATTCTCCAAGAGCAGTGACCTTACATATGTTAACTGTAAAAAGTAACCTGAACTAATGACTCACACCCCCAGCGCAATTTGAAATACTACCTGTGTGGCACCTGGTTTCACAAGTAATGACTATGTGCCGGACATTATGTCTCCCAGTAGTCTTTCATAAGGTGGACTGTTAATAATAGTTTATAATAGTCATTAGATAACTTAGCTACGTCAAAGGCAGATCACATTGCATTTTCCACAATACTCCCTTAATGTCTATTTGCCTTTCACTCACATCACAGACAATTGGTCTTCAAAAAGGACCGAAATATAATATAATATAATGCACTCACATCTGGAGCTGACCGAAATATAATGCACTCACATCTGGAGCTTAATGTCCACCCTTGTATAGACTGTGCCCTCCAGAGACAAATACGTATTTTTTCTTGATTTGGCTCTGTACTCCACAATTTTTGATTCATAATCAAATCAAACAATTCACATGTGGTTAAAGAGCAGATTCTCAGCTTTTATTGAAGCATATTTTTATACGTTTTGTTTTCATTATGTAGAAATTACAGAACTTTTTATACATAGTCTCCCCATTTTAGGGCACCATAGTGTTTGGGACAAATGGTATTCACAGGTGTTTCTGTTAGTCAGGTGTGTTTACAGGTTTTCTGAATTGTTTAGACACATTTTCTGAAATGAAAACACATTTCTCAAAATTATAAACACAAAACCCACACGGTCAACTCTTTCTGCAAAACGTCATATATCTCTTGTCAAAATCAAGCACTATTTTCAAAACCATACACTCTCATGGCAAAATGACATTTTTCCTTCAAATAATAAACAATACACAACAAATGAATACAAATTATAAATGCCAATTACACACTGGTGTAACTTGAGTGTACTGGCCAACTCAAATATACAAAAACAAAAATAGTGAGATGGTTTTTGTTGTTTTTAATTTTTCCAAATTACTAAAATGTTGGGAGTAGACTGAGTAAAATAAGAAAAAACAGGAGAAAAGAAAAGAATAAAAAACTACTGTACTGGGAGTGAATAAAAAATGTAAATGTAAAACCAAAAATAAATGATTCTGCTCTCTGCTCTTGATCAGGCCACATATTCTCATGTACATCACACATTATATTTTCTCTGGCCAAGCAGCAGGAGAAGTGTCTTTTGAAAAGACACAGCCACCCTTGGCATGACTGTGAAATGAAAAGGCAATGGTTTCATTGAACCAATTTCAAAACAGAGCATCACGGTGGAAACTCACATATGACAACATGTGCAAGCTGCTCTGGTCTATCTTGTGTGTGTGTGTGTGTTTCTGTGTGTATGTGCATGTGTGTGTGTGTCTGTGTGAATGTGTGTGGAGCTCATTTCTGCAGCACAGTAAGGCTGGTAAGATGCTTAGCTACTCTGAGCTGCAGAAGAGACAGGTTCTCCCGTATTTGCTCAATGTAGGGGTGGCTTCGGTATGTACATGAGAGATACTACCAGTTTAGCTTTGCACACTATGATGTCTGTACTGTGTTCCTCTTGTAGTAGTAGGTAGGTTAGGTACTCTGCAGTACAGAAATCACTGAATATTGATATGTTACAGTAAATAACAATAGAGCAGGTCTATCTATTCACATTTCTAAAACGTCAGCCATTGTTCTCCACATACAGGAGAGCTCACATTTTGCCATTTTATTTGTGCGAAAGCTCCGATTGCTGATTGAATAATTAAATAATCTAGTGTTTTATCTGTGAAAAATGTGTGTGTTCATTGATATTGGAGTTTTTAATGGCAGTGTTTTTTATGTGAAAACAAGAGATATACTTTTTGAAAATTGTGCCTAAAACAGAAGAATTGTGTGAAATGTATTAAAAAAGTGTTAATGAGACTGAAATTTGTGTTAAAACAAGCAAAATAGTGCTTATAATTTTGTAAAGATTGTTTATCTGTTGGCACATAAACTGAATGTTTTATTTTCAGTGTCATTATACCAAGTTTACTGTCTAAACAATTGAAAAAAACTGTAATTGCTTCCTTGGTGCAGATATAAGAGGACATTCAATATCTAGACTCGATTCTAGGCTCTTGGTTGCCTTTGGAGTCTGTTATTGAAGTTTGTCAACATGAGGATCAGAGTTGTGCCAAGGTCAGTGCTCTGGCCAGTTTACACAAGCCCACAAGGAACATTCTAAGCACCTTAGTTTGACTGACAGGCCCACCACCAACACCACCAACACCACTTTTTTCCACTCACACCGTGGGACACTATGTACCTCAGGAAACAGAACACCTCTGTTCTCTCTCTTTACCCATCTGTCCACTGGGACCTGACAAAATATCCCAAATATCCAGATAATTTCCGGTGTTGTTGTTTTTGTGTTGAGGGAAGGGGGTATGGAGTAGGTGGCGGGTAAAACTCAGTCTAAAATGTTTCAATTGAAATAGAAAACATCAACAACGACACTATGAATTCTCCAAAACAAGCTGTGAGTGACCACTAGCCACAGAAATAATGCCTGACATGAGGTCAACACTGCCAGAAACAGAGCCTGTGAAGACAAATTGAGCAAGTGCCCCCTCTGCTGGTACACTCTGAGAAATACAGGTCAGATAGACAGAAACTCACCCTGTTGCCTACTGCCTGCAGTCTCTGGTTGAGGTTTTGTCACAATCAATTTTCTACAGTCTATGGTCACAATGCAGGTACTGGCAATGCTTAAAAGTATTTAAATTGTGTACAACTCAAAAGGTACAGAGTTTATCAAACAAAAAAGAATAAGCAATCTAATGTAGACAGACAGCAATGTCTTAGCAAATAAATAAATAAAGAGTAGGTATGTAACTTCAAAGATGAGTATGTAACTTCAAAGATGTGCAGGTTATGCCATTTACTTTTTTAGTTCTTTCCCAGAAAATAAACCTAAATGTGTATTGTGAATGTGATCCCATCTTTGCTTTCCACTGCCTGAATAAGTGAAAGAATACTTAAGGAGGGTCTGCTTCCCCTTTTAAAATAAAATAAACCAAGTAAAACAATATACACTGCCTCTGCCTCTCCCCTCCCCATGTGGTCGCTTCTCCCAGTCACAATGCCCCACAGTGTCAGAACAAACTTCCCAAAGACTGGTCAGATATACACCCCCTCTGCCTCTGCCTCTCCCCTCCCCGTGTGGTCGCTTCTCCCAGTCACAATGCCCCACAGTGTCAGAACAAACTTCCCAAAGACTGGTCAGATATACATCGCCTCTGCCTCTGCCTCTGCCTCTGCCCTCCCTGTGTGGTCGCTTCTCCCAGTCACAATGCCCCACAGTGGCAGAACAAACTTCCCAAAGACTGGTCAGATATACATCGCCTCTGCCTCTGCCTCTGCCTCTGCCCTCCCCGTGTGGTCGCTTCTCCCAGTCACAATGCCCCACAGTGTCAGAACAAACTTCCCAAAGACTGGTCAGATATACACCCCCTCTGCCTCTGCCTCTGCCTCTCCCCTCCCCGTGTGGTCGCTTCTCCCAGTCACAATGCCCCACAGTGTCAGAACAAACTTCCCAAAGACTGGTCAGATATACACCGCCTCTGCCTCTGCCTCTGCCTCTCCCCTCCCCGTGTGGTCGCTTCTCCCAGTCACAATGCCCCACAGTGTCAGAACAAACTTCCCAAAGACTGGTCAGATATACACCCCCTCTGCCTCTGCCTCTGCCTCTCCCCTCCCCGTGTGGTCACTTCTCCCAGTCACAATGCCCCACAGTGTCAGAACAAACTTCCCAAAGACTGGTCAGATATACAGTGCCTCTGCCTCTGCCTCTCCCCTCCCCGTGTGGTCGCTTCTCCCAGTCACAATGCCCCACAGTGTCAGAACAAGACGGGTCAGGACAGACTGAATAACCATCTCTTCAGACCTATTTTATACAGTCTATGCTTCAGACTCATCTTTTGCATATTGGTTCATCCCCACCCCATTAGACCTCCCACCTTGTACACAAATCTAGTGTATGGTATTTTGTTTATGGTATTAGATGCTTTTCATGGTTTATGCTTCTGTTGGAGCATGTACTGGATGTAGTCTGAATGTATTTAGAATTACTTGCTTAGCATAGTAAACATACAAGTGCTTTGGCTATGTTCTTTACTTGCTGGTCTGGGGATATTGTCTGACACTACTGCTATATTAATAAGATGAATGCCTTTCTGTTTTCCTATATCTTAAGTCACTCTTGATAAGAGGGTCTGCTAAATTAATGTAATGTAATGTAAAAGCTCATTAAGTTGCAAAGTAGATACAGATCCAATATTGCACTAAAACACACGTTGTCCACAAAGCAATGTTGATATACACATGATCTATATGATCTACAGTGTCTTCCTTCAGTAGTCTGATAGATGGAGTAAAGAGCGACTAAAATTGACATAATTCCGCGGATTAAATCTGCACAATTCACATGTCTAAATGAAACAATTCAAGTATGTGCAGCTCATAAAACAATATGTGTAGCTCAGGATCCTAATGACTTTATACTAATGTATTTAGTGGTAAAGAAAAATAATTATTTGCTTTTAAAAACCGTACAGGATCTATAGCTGTAGCCTATGCCTCGTGTTTCTGCTTAATTGGACCGTGAAGTCATTCAGCATCCGTAAACTGAATAAACTGAAAATATCACTTACATTGGAAAGGTATGATGAGCGTACAGAACGTAGGGTAACACACGAACCAAAAGATATCGATCATATTACATTATACCTAAAGTGCCTCCAACTTTTTAGTGTCCCCACCTTTTGAGAATATTTTGACTTGTTTATTGAACCGTCAAAGAAGAAAATAGCACGCAACAAGAGTGTCCTGTTGTCTGTTCTTATTGTGCATTTACATTTAGTTATTCAAATTTACACTTCCAGGTGTTTTCATAGCACAGCAAAAACCGTATTTTCCCATAAACGAACTGCAGTTCCCTTTTTCCTCGCTAGATTGGCGCCACTCAATTTTAGCAAAAGAAGAGGCATTTATCGGTTATGTTTCATATCTATGGTTGTAGGCTACTTGCGTAAAGCGAAGAGAGTAGGCGGAGCTCTTTGCGTAAAGTCATTATAAGCGGAAGTAGTTCCGAAAAAAAGTGGTCTGAGGCACAACACGGATTCACGTTAGCTGTCAACGCACAACAAGGTAAGATTGTATGTAGTTTATTGTAGCCTCGTTACATTTTTTGTCTTAATACAACACAGATACTAACACAAACAAACCCGTATAAAAGGTTTTTGGGTGATGTTTGCGCCAATAATTTGCTGTGCGTAGGACGAAGAAGGGCAAAGTTAAATAAAAACTTATCTAACATTGGGCTGCTGCGCAGCTATTGAATTTCATTTTATGTGTGGCAGAATGTTTTAGAACATTGGTGTGCAGTACAATTTTTGACTAATAAACCATAATAAACAATATGCAGTTTTTTCTGTTAGAATAACCGTAGTACGTTTGTCTAGCAGTATAGTCAAATCGATTAATATAAATAAAAAGGAACAAAAACCACTAAACATTTTTCAGTGTATAAAAATAATAGTTCTTTGTTTTCAATGTAGGCTACGTATTTATGTAAAAGTGTAAAAAAGATGAAAAATTCCGTTTTTTAATTTAATTTAATTTTTACATTAACTGATAACTCTGAATTGGAGGCATGATTTTTTTATACCCTCATGGGGTATAAAACATATCAAAGTTATACTTCGAAAAAATGTGCCTCCTACTGTCTACTTGGTTGTGCTTCCCAGAGCATTTAGCATTTAGATGTAATTTACAAATACAAATTTTGGTATGCAGAATTACAATATTGGCCAAAATAAAAACTAAAAGCGATTGAATAATGCGTAAATTAGTTGGGTGAGGGTTAGCTGTGTCTTGTTAAATCACTTAGAAACTGACTATGTGATAACACGGTTGGTATTGGTCAGAAAGTGTTTTAGTAATGTTCCTCTTCTCCTATCATCTCCAGATGGCCTACAGGCAGTTAGTCGGCAGGGTTTGGGCCTTGTCTGTTAAAGACCTTCGCTGCTTCCCCATCTCCGCATCTCCCTCCATCTCTTCCTGCGGTCACCCCAGCCCACCAGGCCGGTCGACATGGTCTCCCTCGCTCGCCCCGTCCCGCTCCCTGTCCCTCACCTCCGCCCGCCACGAGAGCTTTAACGTGCAGGACTCCAAAGACTTCACAGAGAGGGTCATCAACAGCAACTTGCCTGTGCTGGTGGACTTCCACGCGCAGTAAGAGTCAGATTCACACAACACCCAGTGTTTTATCAGCGACCATTTTGTAACATACAAGTTTCTATCTAAACAGATGAGGTGTATGGTAGATTTCAGTCCAAGCTTTATTTGAAGGACTAACTCTTTAGATGGCAGTATGTTTTTTAAATGCTCCTGCAGAACTCATAATGATTGAGAAACTTGTTTCCTAACCATAATATGCAATCACATGAATTAAGAATTTTGTTCAGAATTTTGATCACAATATAGATCTCTCTTACAATTTTCAGTAATCTACAGGATTTTTACTAGGGCCAAAAGGGTCAAGGTATTTTAAATGGTGTTTGACCTGTACGTTGCTGTTATGCCCTCTGTAGCCTCTCTAACAGACTTATTCAAGCAAACCAGGTCCATTTCCACACAACTAAGCACAGAGCATATACACTGACACCTGACCTTGCAAGACAGAAAGCCCCTAGCGGTAAAGGGGCTGTAGCAGTCTCATATCAGTGTAGAGTGCATAAAGCCAGTATTTAATTATTTCTAATTAAAGGACACCGACAGTTTCCCAGTTTCCCAGCAACCTCTGCATTATGCTCACCCAGCACTTGGGTGAAAAGGAGAGCAATTTAAGTGGAAAGTTCCTGTGTAGACATCATGCATGGTAGATAGGTAATCTTACAAATTACATTCACAACCTTATGAACACAAGTACATTAAATGAGTACAAACCCCAATTCCAATGAAGTTGGGACAGTATGTAAGATGCACATAAATCTGTGATTTGTAAATTTCCTTTTACATATTTAATTGATATAAGAAA
Source organism: Ilyophis sp. 1 JC-2022 (assembly GCA_022702515.1). Taxonomy (NCBI): domain Eukaryota; kingdom Metazoa; phylum Chordata; class Actinopteri; order Anguilliformes; family Synaphobranchidae; genus Ilyophis; species Ilyophis sp. 1 JC-2022. The sequence goes on along the minus strand of CM040405.1, from coordinate 50,778,793 downwards.
TCAGTATAAGAAAATATATCTAATGTTTTACCTTATCAACTTTATTGTTTTTTGTAAATATACCCTAATTCTGAATTTGATGCCTGCAACACGTTCCAAAAAAGTTGGGACAGGGGCAAAAAAAAAAACACCTGTTTGGAACATTCCACAGGTAAACAGGTGATGCTATCATGACCGGGTATAAAAGGATATCAAACGACTTATCAATAACGATCTTATTTTCAGGTACTCTTACAAGCAAAACTATAATCTCCATTTGAGTGGATCTCTATGGGAATTGAGGGGTGGGACTAGATTAAGCTGTAAATTACTCGGGAATAGTATGGAATCCGTGGTTGGCTAAATGGCTGTAAATCATCGACTACAACAGACATACAGAAACTTGACTGTATGATGAGCCACTTGACTGCCATTGGAGTGCCTATGGGGGCCCCTGGAGGATAATACAAGTTTAAATCCCTGTAGGTCACATGGTGGAGACAAACTGGTGGCTCTAAGTATATACAAACCCCAATTACAAAAAAGTTGGGACAGTATGTAAAATGCAAATAAAAGCAGAAAGCAGTGATTTGTAAATTCTCTTTTACATATATTTAATTGAAAACGGTACAAAGAAAAATATATTTAATGTTTTACCTCATCAACTTTACTGATATTTGTAAATCAGGTTACGCTAATTCTGAATTTGATGCCTGCAACATGTTCCAAAAAAGTTTGGACAGGGGCAGAAAGACTTGGAAAGTTGTGGAATGTTCAAAAAACACCTGTTTGGAACATTCCACAGGTAAATGGGTGAATAGCTCACAGGTGATGCTATCATGACTGAGTATAAAAGGAGCATCCACGAAGGCTTGGGCGTTTACGAGCAATGATGGGTTGAGGTTCACCATTTTGCGAAAAACTGTGAGCAAATTGTCCCAACAGTTTAAGAACAACCTTTCTCAATGCACAATTGCAAGGAATTTAGGGATTTCACCATCTACAGTTAATAATATTATTAAAAGATTCAGAGAATCTGGAGAAATCTCTGTGCGTAAAGGGCAAGGCCGAAAACCAATATTGAACGCCTGTGACCTTTGATCCCTCAGATGGCACTGCATTAAAAACCGACATGTTTCTGTAATGAATATAACCACATGGGCTCGGGGATATTTTGAAAAACTGTTGTCAGTAAACACAGTTCGTCGCTGCATCTACAAATACAAATTAAGACTACTACGCAAAGCGACATCCAGAAACGCCGCCGACTTCTCTCGGCTCGAGCTCATCTGAGATAGACTGACGCAAAGTGGAAACGCGTGCTGTGGTCTGACGAGTCCACCTTTCAAATTGTTTTTGGAAATAATGGACATTGTGCTCTCCGGGCCAATGAGGAAAAGGACCATCCAGATTGTTACCAACGCAAGGTTCGAAAGCCAGCGTCTGTCATGTTATGGGGGTGTGTTATTGCCCATGGCATGGGTAACTTGCACATCTGTGAAGGCACCATTAACGCTGAAGGGTACATATACATTTTGGAGCAACATATGCTGCCATCTAGACTACATTATTTTCTGGGACGTCCCTGCTTATTTCAGCAAGACAATGCCAAGCCACATTCTGCATGTGTTACAACAGTGTGGCTTCGCAATCAGAGAGTGCGGGTGCTAGACTGGCTTGTCTGCAGTCCAGACCTGTCTCCCATTGAAAATGTGTGGCGCATTATGAAGCGCAAAATACGACAACAGAGACCCCGGACTGTTGAGCAGCTGTCTTATTTCAAGCAAGAATGGGAAAAAATTCAGATTTCAAAACTACAACAATTAGTGTTCTCAGTTCCTGAAAGATTACTGAATGTTGTTAAAAGGAACGGTGATGTAACACAGTGGTAAACATGCCCCTGTCCCAACGTTTTTGGGACTTGTTGCAGGCATTAAAGTTAGAATGAGCGTATATTTACAAAAAACAATAAAGTTGATTAAATATCTTGTCTTTGTACTGTTTTCAGTTCAAAAAGGATTTGCAAATCATTGCTTTCTGTTTTTATTTACATTTCATACACTGTCCCAACTTTTTTGGAATCGAGGTTTGTGCATACATGTTTCATTTGAGGTGTGTCACTGGGCCTTGCATTCCTGGGTTCAGTTATATTTCAGTTCTTTGAACATTAACAGTATGATCTACACAATGGTACTCTGCGTGTAATTACACTGCAGTCTATCCAGTGTTGGCCTGTTACGCTACTAGAGCCCACACTAGTGTATTTTTTTGCTCACGTTGTTCACTCTTTTCAATGGTTTTATATAAACAATTAATATTACAAACTCTGTGCTTGTGTTTTATAGCTGGTGTGGGCCTTGTAAGATCCTGGGGCCTAGGTTGGAGAAAGCAGTCGCAAAGCAGCAGGGCCGCGTTGCCATGGCAAAGGTTGATATCGATGAGCACGCTGACCTGGCCATTGAGTATGGGGTGAGAAACCATTGATTCTGTAGTTGTCATTATTACTAGTATGTACATGAGGAATCATGTCCGCAGGATTTTTACCCTTATAACATGCATTTAAAATGTGTTGAAGTAAATTAAGCATGAGTTCACAGTTCATCGTTCTCCTTCCTCTAGGTGAAAGCGGTTCCCACGGTGATTGCCATGCGGGACGGTCAGGTCATTGAACGGTTTGTGGGGATCATAGATGAAGACCAGATAGAATCCTTTATGGGAAAGTTCACTGGGAAGTGAAACTGATATATTCCACTACCTGTCCGGCCTCATCCAGTCACATGCCACATCTTATCCAATCACACACCATGGCCGCCCCCCATTCTCTGATTCCCATTGGCTAAACGACTACTGATCCTTTCTGCCCCCTCCACTTTCACACATTCAGCTCTTAGCTTTAACTGTCTCAGTGTGCCTACTCTCTAACGCTGTGGAATACTGCATTGTAGTGTTCTGGACATCAACACATTGCACAGTTACACTGATCTGATGTGCTGGACTGGACTATATTATATTTTCTCCTATTTCTTTCCACAACCACAAGAGGGCAGACATTTTCCATCTTGGGGACAGGGCAGTGTGCCAGTATTACCAAATAACAACATTTTCAATTTGATACTGCTATACTTAGGCCTGGATTAAATTAAAATTGGTCTTCATATCAAAAACTTTTGAGTTGCCAATAAAATTATGTTTTTTACAGTTACAGTTTTGCCAGTGACTACCAAATTTATCAAGCTGTGTTTCTAAAGGAAAAAAAAAAGACTCATTCATTTGTAAAAGTACAGATGTTGCTGTTTAATCCAGGCTTCATAGACAGTTTGGGATGTGAGTGTGTTTCTGCCACTTCAATGTGAATTCATTTCTTTGTCTCTTATAATTATGAAATCTGTCACATTGAGGAAATGTTGCAGGCATGGAATGTATTTTAATAAAAAATAACTCCAATAAGTTTGAATTAAAAGTGAATTTATAAAGAAATGTAAGGCGAGATAATTCAGCTTTTTTATTATGAATTGACATACATTGTCTATGAAGAGTGAAGAGGAGATATTTGCTCAGCGGTGGCTGTGGTATGCTGGTATGCTCTGTTAAATGCAGCACAATGGGTGGGGATAGGATCAAGGCCCTCAGTATGTGGCCTGTGGGACAGGTAAGCGCACCACAGACAATGCTGCTGGTAATTAAAGCCTCTTTCAGAGAAGAAACGTACAATGATTATAATGTGGACAGAAGGAATGACGGAGGACAAGAGGGGCTGCCTGAGAAAAAGTCCCAAAGTTCGGCACTTTGAACATAACTATTAGCTGAAAAAAATACTTTAAAAAATCTTGTGAAATTTAGAAAATCCCTGAGGACTAGGAGTACTGGGGCTCTACTCTTGTCCTCACTGAACGTGTGACTCACTCACTTGCCATCTCTTGATTTCATGGAGGAGCTGCGCTTGAACATGCCCACGCACACGCTTCAGTGTTCAGCACCTCCGCTCTGGAGCTCTCCCCTTTCGGATGGCTCCTCCTGCGGCCTTGTTTCCTTTGTTCTCTCTCTAATTTCAGTTTTTCAAGTGACTGCTCTGGTTTCATACGAATGATCTTTGATTTTCACAAAAATTCTCAAATGTGCGAGCTGGATTTTCAAGTGCTCTCAAAACATCTTTAAGATAACCATAATTTTCTCTCCCTCAATGAACAGGAAACCGCTTCCCTGTTCCAACAGGAAGCCAGCGTTCTAAAAGCATAATCTGGTGCATAGAGGCAGTTTCTCACCGTGAGTCTTGTATTAAGGACAGGGCATTGTGGGAATGTGAAACCAATATGCTTTTGAAGTGTTCATTTCATTTTCTGCCACATGTAAATGGCTCACAATTGGTGTTTTTACAAAATCTGTAGGTATTATACGTATGGGAAAAGTTATTTTATCAAGACTTGGCATTAAGCTTAATTCTGCAATCTTTCTACAGAAAGGCTTCTGAATAATTAGTGCAGTACCTGTGCAGTGATCTATTTTAACAGAAACATCTCTCGTCCTCCCTCTCTGTCCCTTTACTGGGCCTAGTCTTGTTGCAACAGGTAAACTTGCTACCTTTTCCACCCACCCCCACTACTCCTCTTTTAGATAGGAGTTGGGGAGGAAGGAGGGGGAGGGGGATGGAGTAATAGAGAGGTTGGCGATGGAAACCTACACCCCTTCCGCTACAACAATTGACCCCACCTCTTTCTTCCTCGCTCTCTCTCTTTCACTCTTTTGCACTTACACTACCATATAAGGAAGAAAAAACAAGGGAATCCAGTCCCTGTTGAACACTGTTGAAGAATTCCCTTTTCCCCTCAATCTGCTCATATTTATCGTACTCTGTTAATATGAAGTTTGTGTTTGGTTGCCACAATACGGAATGCTTAAATGACGGTGTTGTCATGGCTACTCTGCAAAAAAGCACGTCTATTAATCTATGTATACATACAGTTACATGGAGTTTATGGATATACGTATATATAAATGTGTATTTTATTTTATTTTGTTCAGTCACAGACTAGTATAATATCATTGACACACTGCCAGTGGTGATCACTCCCTTAAAGAATACAGAAGTACATTTTATCTGTGTTGCAGTTAATCCTTATGAGGGACAGAATTGGAGAGGGAAGATGCATCTTTGTCACCCCCCCCACTAAAAGAGATATATGCTGCATTCCTGAAAATGGAGAAAGCTTGATATGTTTCTGGGATGTGTGTGTGTGATAGAGAGAGAGCTTGATATGTTTCTGGGATGTGTGTGTGTGTAACAGAGAGAGCTTGATATGTTTCTGGGATGTGTGTGTGTGTGTGTGTGTGTGTGTAATAGAGAGAGAGCTTGATATGTTTCTGGGATGTGTGTGTGTGTGTAATAGAGAGAGAGAGCTTGATATGTTTCTGAGATGTGTGTGTGTGTAATAGAGAGAGCTTGATATGTTTCTGGGATGTGTGTGTGTGTAATAGAGAGAGCTTGATATGTTTCTGGGATGTGTGTGTGTGTGTAATAGAGAGAGAGAGAGCTTGATATGTTTCTGGGATGTGTGTGTGTAATAGAGAGAGAGAGCTTGATATGTTTCTGGGATGTGTGTGTGTGTAATAGAGAGAGAGAGAGAGCTTGATATGTTTCTGGGATGTGTGTGTGTAATAGAGAGAGAGAGCTTGAGATTGTGTATGTGTTTAAATTACACTTCCTTGTGGTGTCACGCAGCACAAACCAGGATAAAGCCTGACCGTGACTGCTAGTTCTGAAGCATACTAGTACAAGTATACTTGCCAATCCAGGCATAAACGTTTGAAAAATACACACTTTCCTCCTCATTGGCACACTTTTTTTTTTTAGGTAGACGGGATACTGATTTCACGCTCTGCGATTATGGACACACCCTGTGCCACAGAATAAAAAAGGTCTAGAATGTTCATCTTTTGTGACGACATTCTTTTGTACACTTTTTTGAATGTTCTTTTTTTTTCTGGGTCAGTGTGTTGCCAGCCCCTGTGCAGAATTTCGTCAAACACCGGAGGACTCGATTGTTTCTCTCAGCATCTGCTCAGACTGTGGAGTGACCTTACACTGATGCTGACACATAAAGCTATTTATTTGTGTTAAACACAGAGCATAAATCATCAAGTAACTCCAGTGGCGGCTATAGTGTACAGCATATTTCAACATTGAAATTGGTTGCTAGCAGGTTTCAGAAATTTCAGCATATGGGCATACAGAAAGCACTGTGTTGTGCTATCAGGCATTGACACACATCTGCTTTGAGTTTAAGCACCCATTGGGTGTTATATGGTCGCTGTCACCCCCCTGAGAGAAAAGGATGACGAAGAAAGAGAAGTCAGAGGGATTTAATTATTTAAAGACATTACTCCAAATGTCTTTCCTCTTACTCCATTTTATCGTCTTTCCCTTTGGAACCCTTCTTTCATGCCCTGAGCCTTTGCAGGCAGTGTAGAGGACTGAGCCCGAATATTTAGCTAGCGTTTGTCTGCTCTACATGCCTGTTCATTGCCCCCTAACTCCTCCTTAACCAGCCCCCCATCGCCTTCCACCAATGAAAAATCACAGTATGGACAGGTACAGACACAGTCTTGCATTCCAATGTACACTGACAATCTTTCTACTTAGCCCTCTACTTTCTCTCTCTCTCTCTCTCTCTCTCTCTTTGTCCCTCTTTCTCTCTGAGCCATCATCTTAGTTTTCTTCCATCTCAAACTCGTTCCTGTGCTGTTCCCACTTTATTCCTTGCCTCTGCACAGATAAATCAATGGCGCCTGATCCCACAGCTGTAGAATCGTTACATTATCTCATATACAACCTGTATGACGTATTACGACTTATAAGGTAATGAAACCCCATTCCTTATTTCATGAAGTTGGTCACCACCTCACCTATGCCGCTCCACTTACCTCAGCTATTTAATATGTACATACTTCTTCCGTCATTGGCCGACTACTATTGAGTCTTAAAATTACTAGTCTGTAAATGGACATAGTAGGCTGTGCCAAATTCATGTAAGCCCCTCCCACTTCGACCGCACCCGGGCAAGTGTTCGGCGTCCAGAGGTGATTTATTGTTAGGGAGGCAGAACAGGAAAAAGAAGAGCGGTGTAGTAGTGGAGAGACGGTGGAAAGGATAAGAAGGTATTTATCTAAGCGCCTTCAGAGGCTGCAGTCTTCGGAAAGGGAGTGTATTTCGTTGCAGCACGGACACCGAACGAGCCGCCGATTGTGCCCCAAGTTAGCGTCTGCAACTGAACAACAGGTAAGTTTTTTGGGGCTTGCAACCTGTCTCTTTGCCCCCCTCCTCGCGTCTGTCTCGCCCGTCGTGCGTGGATGAACCAGAAACCATGTTAAAGGCCATTTAATCAAACTTCAGCTGAGCTGAGTAGCGGAGATGCAATCACTTTTAATAACCCAATTAGGCTAAATCATTTGAAGTATATAGCCGGCCGACTTCTGTTTGTGTGCATTAGTGCCTACCGTTAATCAGATTTAATTTATTCTTTCGCGTACTTTGTCTTAAAAATATTGTTAACTTTAATGATGAAATCCGTTGAGGCTGGGCATAGCAAGAGATTCGCATTTACGAGGTGCCAATTAAAACGGGATTTGGTTTTCAAAAAGGGGAAAGACGGAACCATGGAATGACAAATATAGTTGTTTCAAACTTTATATCCGAGTCCATTAGTGCACGTGCGCAATGCATCTCGTCGCTATTATTGCCTACACCGAATACGACGCTGGTTATTGTATTAACTGCTGCCCACTGTCCACCGGCACTCATTATAGCCTATCGGTTACCAGGTCCCCCTTTTAGCTTTGCTCAGGCTGATCTCAAGCTTAACATTAGGCCTACTGCAGGCTAGCACGCTAAATGCATGATACTTTAAAGATGGGGATATTGCAGGCTATTTATTCTATTAACCATTACGCTCTATAAAGTGAATTAGTGTACCTTTTTAGACCATTTGATGCCACTGCTCATTTTGTTCCAGTCGGTAAACTAATTCATCATTGACTGCAGTGAAAACACACTCGGACATGCTCAAACTTTGCACAGCATGTTTATTCATGCAGAGTCAGTTTGTTGCAGTTATACACACACACACACACACACACACACACACACCTGGGAGTAGAACACTTCTGTAGAGTACTATGTTCATGCAATGTACTGTGGTGGCACCTAATGATTGCAGGATAAATTAACCAAAAACCCATTTGCCACCATGGTAGTGTTGCAAAGTAAGTTAAACCTGTATGGACTGGTAGACAGTGTAAACTTGTTAGATGTTTGGCAGCATAGTTTTTCATCATATAGGATAGGGAGTCATACAGCACTAATAAAAAGATGGACTTGAGCCCTTTCTGAATTTTCCACAGTTCAGCAGTGTACAATTCTCTTTTTGTTAGACCTGAGTACTAAAAACAGAACCCCTGTAGCCCAGTGTTGTAATTCTTATGTATGTGTAGTGCCTGGGATTAATTTCACCACTGCCTTAGTTAGAAACAAGGTGGGAATGTGTGCACACCCTGATTTTGATCAGCCTTGAGGACACGGTTACCTGCTGTGTGTGTGAGAACATGCAGACCAACTTTTCTGTTCCTCCAGTTCCTTTTTTTCTAACCATGCATCACCCGTTGTGTAATAATGTTTTAATCCTGCTGTCGTTTCTATATGCTGATCAGAAACTTTTGCCTGGAGACAAATAGTTTTTATCCCCCTGGAATACGCTTAGCTTGGCTCCAAGTTGTTTTCTAGAGTTACTTATTTATGGAAATGTGTTCCTGTTTTAAGGGAAATGCAATGTCATAAAAGCGTGCCTGCACATGCAAACATGCAGCTAATCGTTTGACGGCTTGTGCTGGCAGTGCGCATATCCATGCAAATACGAACAACAAATGCATTATATTGGTGATATTTCGATAAGCCAACCAAAAATAGCACCTTGTTTTCTTCCTCTGAGGAGCAAAAAAACAGTTGGAAAACATCAAATTAAGGGCAGTGAATCTACACTTCAGGACAGTGAATGCAGGGCAAGTTTACACAAACCATTGTCTGAGTGCTGGAGGGCAAATCAACATATTTGACATGTCTACATTCTGTCTGCATACCGCCCACAAAGCTAATCCGAGTTTATACATAGTGTGCGTGTGCATGCTGTCTGATTCCACTCATGTACTAACCTGCATTCTCTTTCGCAACTTTAAATATATTTTTAAAATTTCAAAAAAATGTAAAAAGCTTTGTGAATAGCCTGTCTGTATTTTGGTTGACAATATAAGACATTTATCGGTGTAGGATTTAATTAAAATAGATTTGATTGCATCCGCTTGCATACTCAATTTTATTACCAATCCAAATCGCAAATGCTGAAAGTACAGCTTGGGGGCATCAGTCAGAACAGCAGTAACTGATACTGACTGTCAGTCCTGTTGATTGACAGTGTTTTCCTCAGACTCTCTGCTGTGCTGTGCATACCAGCAAACCACATTCGGTAGAATAATGTGCCCTGACTTAGGCTGAGGGAGGATCTGTACCATCTGCTACATGCTTCCCCCCCCCCCCATATTTTTATGTGAATTAATTGCTAGACTAGCTAGTATGCTTGTGAGATTTGTCGTTCGACTACGCGAGACTAGGTGGCCCAGCTGTGTCTCCCCCAAAGTCAAAATGAAACCTGCGCCTATGACCTGTACGCTCGATGGGTGGAAGCGGTGTGCACGTACCCTGCTACGTCCCGTTTTCACGGCTGCAGTAGAGACTTCAACCGCCACCTGGTTTAGCGACTGCGCAAAGCTCCATAATCGGTGGTTTGTTTTATGAAACACACTGGCCCGGGCGCAAATTGATGGTCTGTTAACTCATTCAAGGTGACAAAACGCATAGAGCAGAGCTGAGATGTGAATTTGGGTGGCAGTCAAGTACTGTAATGAGAAGATGGTGTGGATAGATATGCCGCCCACATGCCTCATGAGGATGGATGAAGAAATGAACGTTCTTTATTTCCTAATCCATACACCATCGTGGTATTGAGCAGCTGTGCAAATTGACATGCTTGCAGATTCCAGTTGATTCGACCACCTAAATTTAATGCATTTTTGTGTGTATTGTGTATAGCTGTACTTTATGGCTGAGTAATGCATAAAGACTCTGGCCCACGCAACAGGAATCCACCTGTAATGAGCAGTGTGTTAGCGATGAAATGTGCATTCATTGCAAAACATATTTAGTTATTTCATCTCCGGGCGCCCAAGTGAATTTAGATCCCTTCAAAACGGGTTTAATTTGGTGTGGCTGTGCTTTTGCTTACACTAGTAATGCAATGTCACTCCGTCTGTCAAGAACAGGGGTGGGCAATCTTACCTGGAAAGGGCTGGCGTGGGTGCAGGTTTTTGATTTAGCCCAACACTGATTGAAGACAATGATTAGTTAATTAGTTGAATCAGGTGTCTTAGTGCTGTGCTAAATCAAAAACCTGCACCCACACTGGCCCTTTTCGGATAAGATCGTCCACCCCCGGTCTAGAACTAACCTCTTTACATTCTCAGTATGTCTTATTGTCTCCTCAGTCCTCTTCTTTCTGTCTCCGATCCCCCCGGCTGCCCACGTTGTGCATACCTGTTCTTCTGCAAATTGTCTAACAATTGAAGGAAGCTTCTGCGAAGGCTGGCTGGCAACTGCGGTTTGTGACAAAAACCGGAACCTCCCGCAGCGCGGCCTGAACTCTGTGCCATTAGCCCCATTTGAACTTGAGTGCATTTTATTCCGTGCAAGTCACGCTTTTTCGCTGCGTTGTCATTCAGTTGTGCGGCTACTCGGCTGTAACCGGACCCCTATCGTGTCTCGCGCGGTATGTTCTCTCACCGAGTGCAGATAAGTAGCCCCGGGAAACGAGTGCCGCAAGTCTTACACGGACGTGTCACTTCCTGTTTAATACGGCTGTAACTTTTCTCACCAGCAAGCAACTCACATTGCGTATGGTTGTGTGCTTTTCTGTCCCTGCATGCAAGGCTTCCACCCCACCTAATTCCTGCTTGATTTTTTAAATAAAAAAAATAAAAAATAAAAATAGTAATACATTTAAAATATAATAATTTAATAATACAAATAATAATAAAAAAACATATTTTTTAAAATAAATAAATAATAAAAAAATAATAATTAAAAAAATAATTAAATCTATTCCATTCTGTACAGCTCTATTAGTCAAGGTTGGTTTACACACTGCATTTTGTGTGTAACCCAGTTTGGTTTATTTCTGTCTGGCTCACCCTTCTAGAATTGTTGTTGATGATTATAATAATGCAGTTTATTTATATAGTGGCTTTTCCCCACACTCTAAGCGCTTTACATCAAGTGAACATGTGCAGTTGAAATCATCAGTGATTTTTGGGCCGAGCAGCTTATGTCCCTGGAATCACTTGTACTTCATATGTCTCTTATACACGCACAGCGTGACAGTCAAAGCCATCAGAAACTCGGAGAACTGAAACCGGAAGACAAGCTGGCAATCAGTATTGTGCACTTGCATGAAAGTGTCTAATATTTCAGGTGTGTTTTGATTACACCATTGTGTACAGTGTGTTTTTGACACCTGGATGGAGCTTGACACTGAGCATTGTATTCTGCTTTTCACTCACTTTCTTTGGTCTTTTGCTCCACTTGTTTTGTTTTTTTCTCTTTACATTGGTCATGATTCTGAATTATTGTAATATTTTTTGTTACTACAGTAAGAGAAGAGGAGGCTTGGTTGTGATGAGGAAGATGATTCTCAGTGTTCATGATTTAAGAACTTAACAGAAGATTATGGTGAACCCCTGGCATTAGGCCCAATCCCATTTTCAGGTTTTTTTGAAGTGGGCAGCCCTGCTAAAAGCACACACTTACAGCAGTCATTTAAGGCCATAAAAATCACTCAATTTAAAAAAATAAAAAAATAAGAATAAAAAAATGAATGCATAATTTTCTCCTCTTATTTCTTTCTCCCCCTTTTTTTATAATCAGGGCAGCCGTGTCTGAGCCGATACTGATCTTAGAATCAGACGACACCTCTCATCCTCTTTTTCTCTCTGTCCTGTGCCCATGCGCTGACTTTCTCACTGCAAGAGATGGAGGGAAATTACACAGGGGAGAGGGAGAGGGTGGCAGGTGAAGGACAGAATGAGCGTGGGGACGCATGGGGATACAGAGAGCAGAGGAGAGGACTCCGCTGTATTGTAGCCTACTGAGCAGAGAGGGGCGAGCGAGGCAGCCTAATGATGCTTTATCTCATGTTGCTGAGGTAGTTTGCAGGTTCTGTGGGCGCAGTGCTTTGGCAGCAGCAGGAGCATCTCGAGAGACTAGATGGGCGTCCCCTCAATGTAAAATGTGTAGGGGCGCAGAGCGTTGGAGCTCTAAGGGGCTCAGGTGTCTGTCTGAATTCTGCATCGTTAGGCCCTAAATTTTGGCTAGTTGGAATTACATGGACCTACAATAATTGGCCTTATCGTAGAACCAAGGAAATGTTTGGGGTTTTCTTCTTGTGTTCCAAATCTTTAACAGAATCGGCAACTAAAAATTTTTACTGTCAACATTTGAATACTTTGTCAGTCTTATTTTATCCACCTTCTGCAGTTTGTTCAAGAGGACCACAAATTACATCCCAAGTGTGGTGATTTAGTAGCCAATAAACGCTCCAATACACCTTTTTGAATTTTTGAATTGCATGAATATTTGTTTCTCTGCACTAATTGAACTTTACTGACCATATGTACTTTTGGGAGGTGGAGTTGCATGTTGAGTACACCTCACCTTGTGTGAATAAAGTTGACCTTCAATTTTAGTAGAAAATAGTATTTTTATTGAATTGTTTTAGTCTTGTCGATCCAGTACTGATGGTATGGCTCACATAGCATATTCTGCACGTGCCATCTGACTTTGATTTCTAATTCAGTATTGGATGTTTTATCACTTTTGTTTAATGTGTTTGATCTGTGATGCCACTGAGGCAATTCTCTAAAAACAGTATTTGGTTGGAATGAAGATGGATTTAGAGATAAGAAGCCGTGGATGTTCTGGGAAGCGCAGCGTCGGGTCATGTCTCTGCTCAGGGCGTGGTGCGTAAGGAAACTTCTGCGGCTCTGTTCTCTGTCCAGACTTGTTCCTGCATTCCGCCCTGCCCATCTGATTTATGTTTCAAATGAAACGGAGGGTGGCGCGCATCTTGTGATATCGCTGTAGGTCCTGAGACTACATGTCACACGCGTGTCTCACAATACTGTACTGTGTGTTTTTTTTTTTGTTTTTTTGTGTGTGTGGATTTAGCGAGTGTCTATAAATGCCTGAGGTTGAAACATGGAGGGGGCAGAGGGGGTAAACTGGAATAGAGGTGGGAACAAAAGATGGGGGAGGGACTCTGACCGGACGGACGTTGTGAGAGGGGGAGAGAAATTTGGGGAATTCTCAGATAATGAGTGGGAATGGGAGGAATGTGACCCTTTAAGACGGGAGGGTAAACAGAAGGGTGGGGCAGCAGGGGGAAAGATGGGGAGATAGTCAGATAAAGAGGGCTATGGGGACCAGCATGGTAGGGTAACTTAACTGGACTGTGCTCTGCAATTTATTACAAGGGAGAGGGACTTATAGAGATGGAAGTCAGCTGTAAAGGTCATGGAGGTTGTATGGGGGGGGGTGAGAATAATGGTACATCTCAGTCTTCTGTTCTCTGCATCTCTGTTGTGCTAATGTACTATGGCATCCAAGGCTGACAGACACTTTCTTCTGTTAACCCTTTTCTGTTCATGTCTCCCTCTCGTGTGTGTGCGTGTGCGTGTGTGTGGTGGCCTAAAACACATTGCCTGGAGGCACTCAAAAGCAGATGGAAGCAGCCTGCATCTCAGCGGTTCAGTGTCTTGTTCCTTCACTGTGAATCTCTCCCACATAGACATTCCTGTCCCGGCTAGGCTCTCCACATCAGGGTCAGGCACTGAAAACCATCTGAGAACTTTCAAGGATTTTGTAAATGACGACTTTGCGTTGATGTGGGGCGTCGCTTGTGTGGAGACCAGACACCGGCCTGCCAGCGTCGCTCGCAGAACCAACACCAGAAGTGGACCAGCTGTAGATTTCAGTTTTAAAAAGGACAAATAATTTAAAGCACGTCTTCCCAAAAGCGCTCTGACTCGTTACTCATTTCTGACTTCCGATGCTATTCCACACCGCTCCTTTTTTGGACATTTTGGACATAGTTGTAGTTGTTGGCCATCACATCGCTCACATTTTTTACTGCGCAACACACTCGCGACACACATTTTTGCAGCACTTTGTGTTTCAGGGTTGTGTGTGATAACAAAATCATGTTTGGTACTGGCCTCGAAACAAAGTCACGCTTTAATTTATGTGCCAATTGATTAGTGCCAAGCCTACAGCCTCCTGATGTATTGGTTCACATTTAAAGTCTCTATTTTCATAGCCTAGCAGACCTATTAAGGCAGTTTGCGGTGCTGTTATGTTAAAACTCAAAAGGTTCTGGCTGAACAGATTGACCTTGTAAGGGTAATCTACGTGGTGGTTATTGCCTTTTTTCTTGAAGGCTTCAAAACCATTTAAATCTGTATTGCTTTGTGTCAAATGATCAACTCAAAATATCGGTGAACTCCCCTAACAGGAACAATGAAGATGTTTCAACTTTTATTTTATTTTTCCTCATAAGTGTTTGTCTCTAACCCTACAGCAACCATGTCGGATGCAGACCAGTTTCTCTATGGCGACCGTAACGTGGTCAGCAACCCCCTGGCCCAGGCCGACTGGGCCTCCAAAAAGCTGGTGTGGGTCCCCTCTGAGCGCCTGGGGTTCGAGGCGGGCTCCGTTAAGGAGGAGAAGGGTGAGGAGTGCCTTGTGGAGCTGGCCGACTCCGGCAAAAAGGTGAAGGTCAACAAGGACGACATCCAGAAGATGAACCCGCCCAAGTTCAACAAGGTGGAGGACATGGCGGAGCTCACCTGCCTGAACGAGGCCTCAGTTCTGCACAACCTGAAGGACCGATACTACTCTGGCCTCATATACGTGAGTTTCAGTGGCGCGACGCTATCATGGCCCAATACTGTAACAGTGTATCCCTCTAGACTATAGAAATCTCATAAGTGTAGAGGTCTGAAAGGAACACAGGATTCCTTTGAAAATCTGGAGTAACTGTGGGTTTTGACCCAAACCCAAACCCTATAAATGACCATCTGACTAGCCAGTGTTGGATTTGTCCAGTATAAAGCTTTTCCCAGGTTTAATTTTCTAGCATTTGTGTCTCTAGAGGGAACTTTTTGAAGCTAATGTAAACGTACTACTAATTGTATTTACATATACTGCGTGTATATCTGTTGCCCCTCCACATCTGTTTGGTGTTCAGTGTTGGTGTAAACAGGAAATATCAGGGAATAATAACACCCTCTGGGAGTGACTGGTGGAGATGGGGGCTTTGTTAATCACTGCAGAATAACTGGCCTAGTTGGAATGAAATGCATGCGGAATGTAAATTGTGCAATTAATGATTAGACCATAACAATATAGCCATATTCCCCTGGCCTGTACTGGGACTAATTTGTCAACTAACGACAGTGACCTGGTCATGTCAACACAGCTGCCTGCTATAGCTGGGTGGCAGCTGAGGCATTGATATGTCTAAACGGCCTGACATGGTAGAGAGAAACAGAGAGAATGATGGAAAACGGCTCATATAATCAAGGGATTGGGGATAAGGAATAGCGGTGGAGGCTGGAAGAGAGAAAAGAGGACTGGGTCTCCCTCCTATACTCTCACTTCCAACTGTTGTGTGCTTCCTGTGTGTGGGTGATTGGGCAAAAAGAGAAGCCAGCGTGGAGGAAGTTGATGTTGATTGTTGAAATCGATGTGCAGAGCAGCGCTTGACACGCACTCCCTTCCACCCCCATTCTCAGAGCATTGAGTGTGTTCTCTTTTTATCGCACAAATAGTTACTGAAACTTTGAATGCTCACACAGGGCTTCATGGAAAAAGTGCACTGTGCTATTGTACTGAAGACCGTACCATTTCTGCACTGCTTTGTTGAGCTCATTTGAGGGTCCTTTGGACTGATTAAGCCGAATGATTCTGTCCGCTATTCCCATGTTGCACAATCTGTTCATCACCACATAGCTGTTCACAAACAAAACCGCCAGTCCAACCGCCACAAGCCTGCATGCTAGATGACTTGAAATTTCCTGTTGCTGTAGGGTGTCTGAACCTTTTTGTTAAGAAATGCCCCCCCCCCCTAAAACCACCACGGAGGTCTCCTACCGAACAGAAAAACCGAGCAGAATAAATAATAAACATGCGTGAGAGTTGGTTGTTATACGTGCTCTGTCTTTATTTTGTGCTGTCCCTCCAGTCCGCGCCCTTGTTCAGAGTGGTGTCCGAGTGTAAAGGTGTAGTTCTGTAGTACTTGTGCAGAAATGTTTGGAATGAGATGGGTGCTCCTCTGTCTTAGACGTACTCCGGACTCTTCTGCGTGGTGATCAACCCCTATAAGTACCTGCCCATCTACTCCGAGGAGATTGTGGAGATGTACAAGGGCAAGAAGAGGCACGAGATGCCCCCCCACATCTACGCCATCACCGATACGGCCTACCGCAGCATGATGCAGGGTACGGGGGAGGGCGCTGGGCTACAAGCAATCCCTTTGGCCTCATCACATGCACGTGACATCACTGTAATCCACAGGCTCCCTGAAGCACATTTAACATGATACTGCATTATGCTTGTATATGAATATACTGTGTAGCATTGTTATATTGACATTATGTTATAATGTAATATTCAAACAACATTCAGTGTATCAGATATGAGATGTATTTAATTTTCCCCTTGGGGGAAATTTGTCTTGGACTCTCTGGTGCTGAGTCACTAACATCAGTTTTATATTCTGAAACTGTAATTGAGTGGTGAAATCACAATTGTGCAAACGGCTAGCTATAAATTTGGTATAGTTCAGGATATGAGTCATTTTTCTGTCTGCATATGGAATGCATTGTTGGTGTGTCTCTTCCTGTCTTGAGCCTCCTGTGTGGCATCACTGCCTTCATGGGGAGGTGGGGTGAGAGTACAGTAAATTGGCTTTTTAGTTCACACGTACCCTCATTTCCAGTGGCAGGAAGCCGGATGTTGACTTCCTGTCTGTGGCAAGAACGCCTCCTGTTTAACAGACAAAACTCTGGAGTGTACTGTGGACTATAACAGCTGGACTTTATTTTCTGTAGTTCGATATTATGATGTTGAACCGTGAATGCTGTATTGTACAAATGCATGATCGTCTCAAAACTGTGATGCTATGAAACACAATATGTAATATGTTGTTGTTGCCTTTGCAGCAATTAATCTTACTGCAGTGTAGTCCTAATATATAACACTAAGGTTATATTTTCTGAGTCATTTCACCTTTCTTACTGAACCTATACAAATACTTTGTGCTTCAGATATGCAATTTGCTATGATAATTTCATGCTTGAATTTTGTGACCATGATTGACTATGTCCACAATAGTCAGTGTTATCACAACAGTTTTTCTTCTGCTCCTTTTTCATCTCTTAGATCGTGAGGATCAGGCCATCCTGTGCACGTGAGTTTCGCCCCTCAGATGGACAAACTGACCGATTGAATGGGTTTCTCGCTCAGAAGGAAATATAACATGACATCCCGGATTTTGGGTTGTTCTTTCAAAAAAAGCAAATGTAAATCTTTGCTCATCTTTCTTTGTTTCCTCGTCTGCCTCTTTTCAGAGGGGAGTCGGGTGCTGGGAAGACTGAGAACACCAAGAAGGTGATTCAGTATTTGGCTTACGTGGCTTCCTCCCACAAGATCAAGAAAGACCAGGTCAGTTCTACCACTGTCTGTTCTGTATACTTCTCCTGCCCCCCCTTACTTTTCTACACCTCTACACACTATTTTCTGTCAGTGTGATGTGAATAATCCCCACTGCTCTTTCCATTAGATTACAGTATATTACATTACATTCACTTGGCAGAAGTTTTTATCCGAAGTGACTTACAATAGGTGCATACCGAGGGTCGTTGAAACGACTACAAACGGGTCCGATAAAGTACAGTTCCATCATAACATAACAGCTATCCGTAGACATGAGTCTGGTTCACGTGGTAAGCTATGGCTAAGTCAGTAAGACGAGAAACGACAACATCACAATCCCTCACCCATCGCCTCTTCCTGGCTCTTTTTTTTTTTTTCCCCTCCTCTCTCTCTTTGGTTTTCATCTCTTTCATCCTGCTGTTTTTGAAACGACAGCTTTTTTTTTTTTCCCCTGTATTTTTCACATTCCTGTTTCGGGCCCGGGCTTGTCTACCCAAGCCTCTTCTCTAATGACCGTAACCTCTGCGGAGCGTCGATGTGCAATGCACTCGGTGTACCGCAGGAAGCCATCCTCGATATGCCCCACTGAATTCCCCAGTAGAGCGCGGTGTTACTCTTTTCACCGGTACTTTTAAGGATGAGTCACTCAAGAATCGATGTCGTACAATGCCGTAAGGTTGCCGTGCAGAGACTTGGAGAGTCCAGTCTCTGTTGAAAAGGACGGTTGGTCCGTCGCTCTGTTTTAAACATTTCAAAAAAGTTGTGTCTTTCTCCATCTCCAGAACGCTACAATCCTGTCACATGTGAGTTACTCCCTCTTGCTCATTCTCCTCCCTTTATTACTCACTCCATCCCTCCATCTCTTTCACTCTGTTCTACTGGAGGATCTCCTGTGTGGCGGATTCGTTGGTTACTAACCAAGGGAAGTGTTGGTCATGTGACATGGCTTTGGTGCTGTACAAAATGGGAATTGTGTTAAAATTCATACAGACAAGAATGAATGAGATTTTCGACCGATGTGTAGCTCCTCATTGTCCCAGGAGTACATAGTTGATTGAACTGCGATGATAATACTTAATTATAGTGGATGGATAGTTTCTCGCTCAATCTTCTCTGTGTGAATTATGCATTTATGTCAGCCTTCTTTGTGTGTGCTGTGCGGTGTGTGGACAGGCGCGGGTGTGTGTTTTGATTTGGGATGAAGGGTGTGCTGGATTGTGTCACTACTTGTGCGTTTGTGCGAGTCAGATCACCGGTCTGTAATCACTATACGGCAAAGGTGTGTGCTTATGTGCAGCTAAAGGTAAACTCTCCCTTTGTCTGTCTGTTTAATTGTTATTATATACTTGTCACCAGTTGCTGTGTGAATGTATATTGTGTGCTTTGGTGGGCGTATGCCTGATTTGTGTATGCTCCGTGATTAAGAAACCATTGTTTTCCCTCATTACTGTGAGCCTCGTGTCATTGGCTCACAGGCAGTGTTTTCAGCTGGACTTTCCCTCTGCATGGGGTATGGGGTCACTGTCCTATGAGTGGTGTAGGGGCAGTCGGTACTGGCTTCTGGCTGGGTCAGGTCGAGCGTTCTGTGTGGGTACTGCCTGTACTTGTTTGTGTTGCAGCTCATCTATGCTGGTGAGGTGTGGGATTACAGTGGACGATAGGGGCTGTGTCAGGAATATGTGTGTAGTTGGTCTGATTCAAGTTGTATGAATATTCATTGTCAATTTTGTTTTATTATACAAAATATCACGCTTGTAGCAGTGTTCAAGGTAAACTTTATTATCCCCGAATATGGAAATTCAGGTGGTCATGGTACACAGATGAGATAAAAAGAAATAAAAGTACAATAAAAAGAAAAGTCATTAGTGGTATTATCTCAGAGCCAATCAGAGAACTGTCTTGCCATGTCAGAGCCAAGAGAACCGTTCCATCTTCTGAGGGTTTCTATGCAAAGGGAACTATCCTACATGTGAACCATTTCAAATTCAGGTCGGCACTTTGATATCTCCATAGCCTGCATTGCTCCATGAGTGGCTTCTGATGAGCTGTGTGAAGTAATTTAGACTTGACCAGCTTAAACTGAATAAAAGGACCTACCATTTTATGAAGCAATATGTGTAAAGCTGTAATTCAGCCCATTTCTATGCAAACCTATACATCTATTTGCGTTTGTGATACTGTAGTGTGCAATTTAAACCAGTGGCCACTCCATTTCTGTTAGTCCAGTATAATGGAGTATTGTTCAATTACAATGTTATCCACTAGGGAGAGCTGGAGAGGCAGCTGCTGCAGGCTAACCCCATCCTCGAAGCCTTTGGCAATGCCAAGACGGTCAAGAACGACAACTCCTCCAGATTCGTAAGAATAAACTGATATTTTCTGTTCATGTCATCAACCCTTTGTAGTAAAAATATGTCCAGATTGACTTTGATGACACTCTCACCGTCTCTCAGGGGAAATTCATCAGAATCAACTTCGATGTAAATGGATACATCGTGGGAGCCAACATCGAGACCTGTATCCACTTACTCTGCCTAAACTGCCAAGCCATGCACCTTTAGTGTTGACTTAAATATGATTTTATTGACATCCACACTAATCTCTGAACTTCTGTATGGAGACACACACACACACACAGCCGGTGGCCTTCCTTGACCTGCTTTTTGACAGATCTGCTGGAGAAGTCCCGTGCCATTCGTCAGGCTAAGGATGAGAGGACCTTCCACGTTTTTTACTACATGCTGACAGGGGCTGGCGACAAATTGCGCAGTGAGCATAATATCTGTCTTAGCAATAAGCATGTTACGTGCTCAATTTCAAAACCATGCTTGTATTGAGTGTCATTACCCTGCGATTGTTTTCCAAGATGGCTGAATGATTGAAATACAATGATGGTGGATAGTGCTGCAGTAGAATAAGACTGCGTTCAGTAGATACACGGTACGCATTTAGCATGTGACAAACCTTTTTAACGCAAGCAAAATCAACAACCTGACCAATAATTGCGCCAATTGTTGGTCATGTTATTAGTTTTGCGTGTGCTAAAAGGTTTTGCGCATGCTAAATGTCTTCGTAAATCTGGCCTATAATCCTATCATTGTGTCCTATACAGAGGAATAGGGTGCTGGTGTGTGTCTGTATGAACTGTATTAACACGCCTCCTGTTCTCTTGCCTATTCAGCGGAGCTGTGCCTGGAGGACTACAAAAACTACCGCTTCTTGTCCAATGGCAACGTGACCATCCCGGGCCAGCAGGACAAGGACCTTTTTGTGGAGACCATGGACGCCATGAAGATCATGGGCATCCCAGAAGACGAGCAGATCGGTAAGACACATCCTCCATCCCCCTTTCCTTCTCCTCTTTCTCCCTGAACTCTCAGTGTGACGTGCGTTCTTCTGCTCCTGTCCCACCCCCCAGGTCTTCTGAAGGTTGTGTCGGCCGTTCTCCAGCTGGGGAACATGAGCTTTAAGAAGGAGCGACACTCCGACCAGGCCTCAATGCCTGATGACACAGGTACTGCCAGCCAATCGGGGTCTTAAATTAGTTGTTTGGCATGAATAAGCCCCTCCCTCTGTAGCCGTGTTCTAACCCTGCCCCCCCTCCCTTGTCTCACTCAGCCGCACAGAAGGTGTGTCACCTGATGGGCATGAACGTGACGGAGTTCACCCGGGCCATCCTGTCCCCCAGGATCAAGGTGGGCCGCGACTTTGTACAGAAGGCCCAGACCCAGGAGCAGGCAGAGTTCGCCGTGGAGGCCCTGGCTAAGGCCACCTACGAGAGGATGTTCCGCTGGCTGGTCATGCGCATCAACAAGGCCCTTGACAAGACCAAGCGCCAAGGGGCCTCCTTCATCGGCATTCTGGACATCGCCGGATTCGAGATCTTTGAGGTAGAAAAGACAGACCAGACAGACAGAATGGCAAGCGCTAACCCCGCTGCCATCAGTGCAGCAAATCAGATTTTCGCGACCTCACGCCTTTTCTCTCTTTCTCTCTGCAGCTTAACTCCTTTGAGCAGCTGTGCATCAACTACACCAACGAGAAGCTGCAGCAGCTTTTCAACCACACCATGTTCATCCTGGAGCAGGAGGAGTACCAGAGGGAGGGCATTGAGTGGAGCTTCATCGACTTTGGCCTGGACCTGCAGCCCTGCATAGACCTCATCGAGAAGCATGTGAGCCTCTCCCTTACTCTCTCTTACTCGGTGGTATCTGTGTTTCCCCCACTAACCCCATTGACCATGGACCTCCTCACCCCCCCCATCTCCCAGGCCAGTCCCCCTGGAATCCTAGCCCTGTTGGATGAGGAGTGCTGGTTCCCCAAGGCTACAGACAAATCATTTGTGGAGAAGGTGGTTCAGGAACAGGGCAGTCACCCCAAGTTCCAAAGGGCCAAGAGACTCAAAGATGACTCTGACTTCTGTGTCATACACTATGCTGGAAAGGTAAGCGGATTCCTTGTATGATTTTTGCATGATAGACGTGTTCCAAAGGAAGGATAAGGAAATATCCCTATTTTCATGGATAATGAGAATTTGCTTAATTGATCGCAACAAGATAATATAATGGCAGCCTGAGGCGCCAGTGTGATTTCAGACAACCTTCACATTGTGTCCCTCTCAGGTGGACTACAAGGCGGATGAGTGGCTGACTAAGAACATGGACCCCCTGAACGACAACGTGACAACACTGCTTAACCAGTCCTCAGACAAGTTTTTCTCAGATCTGTGGAGAGATGGTGAGAGGGAGAGCCGTTTTGTGGATGCATGTACACCACAGTAAAGTGAAATCTTCACTATTGACTTAAGTGACAGCTGGATTTAATTCTCAGAACAGACATGGCATTTGTACTTATTTTTTATAGTAAAAACTGTAAACAATATGTACATCATAATTGACAGAATTATGTAGTAGTACTTGTATGTGCCAAACCACAGTGCACATTAAGCTATTATGGACAATGAACATGTTCAGGGTGGTCAAGGCTTGACCCACACCTGTTAAAACCAGCTGTAACACTATGCCAGCCTGTGCGCTGAGTTTTTACTGTGTGTATTTGTAACACTCCCATTTCCTTCCATTGTATGTATGGTGTGTCTGTTCCTGTTTTGATCCTTTCATGTTTCACCTTATTTTATGTCCTGTTTATCATTACTGCCTCTTTTCTCTCCCTTTCTCTTCTGTCAGAGGTACAGATTAGTCGGTGTGCCTATTTTTATCAGCTATTTTACAGCCATTTTATATATATATCCTATTCTCCGTCTTGACTCAGGTGATCAGGGTCTTCTTTAACATTCTTTTTCCATCTCACCTTTTCCCCTCCATATGTTTTGCACCCCTCCATATGTGAGCACAAGCAATTCTTTCTTTTGGTTCTCCCTTTTGTCCTTCCCTTGTCCTCGATCTCAGTTTCTGTTGATCTCCATTCTTTGTTACCCCTTCTCTGTTTGTTCTTTTTGCTTCCACTTTTTTCTGAGAAGCTGAAATTGGTGCTTTTGAGTTTCAAATGTTGAATTATATTTCCTGCATTGATTGTTTTTCAGTGGTCTCTTAATGGGAAGCCTCCATTTTTCTACTATTGAGCTCTTGGTGTTTTAATGTGATTTGGGTCCACCTGGTGGTGTCCAGTGGTACTGCAGCACCTGGTATATACTGCATGGGTGTGAAACTGTTATGACAACACAGACACCAACAATATTTAGAGAAATTCACCAAACTGGTGCTAACGAGTGTAAATATAATCACATTAGATTTTGCACACCTCAAATTTAACAGCCTGTACACATACGTGTCTAATCACACTAAAGTTGTATAAAAATGTGTTGTTGCCAATGCTTTACATCGCTTGACTCCTTGCTTCTGTCATACCTCCCGTTTCTCTGCATTCACTGAGTGTTTGTGCTGACATCAGAAAAAAAACGTCTCTGCTCTCCCCACTCTAATAATGTTTTGGCAGGACTGACAGATTGTGAGAGCATGCTTCTGTGATTGTGACCATCTGTGTGTATATTTTTTGTAGCAACTGTCTTGATTTCCAAAATGATTAATCCTGCTCTCACTTTCTGTACTTTCTTGAAACTACACTAATTCTTCTTTCCTCTCGCCCACTTTCACCCGTTTCACCGTTTCCAATTCAATTCTCTTCAGTGGATCGGATTGTGGGTCTGGACCAGGTGGCTGGGATGTCGGATTCGATGCCTGGGGCCTTTAAGACCCGCAGAGGCATGTTCCGCACGGTGGGCCAGCTGTACAAGGAGCAGCTCTCCAAGCTCATGGCCACCCTGAGGAACACCAACCCCAACTTCGTCCGCTGCATCATCCCCAACCACGAGAAGAAGGTGCAGACCTCAGCCAGATACTGATGTCACTGATCCTAAGTCATTGTGTAGAGTGCAGAAGTAATATTGGTGTGTTTGAATGGAAATTCTAATTCTAAGTAATTATTAGAATTTTTTTCCATTGAAGAGATACTTTGGCTAGATAGATTCTTCTTGCATTGTGTTGGTTTTGTTTGTTTGACTAACAAAAGTTTCACAAAGACTGTTTTGTAATTTGTTTAATTTATTAGATTGAAGATTGTCAACTCCTAAACCACCACCTCTCTCCTCCTCCCCCCTCTCTCAGGCAGGTAAACTGGAAGCCCACCTTGTTCTGGACCAGCTGAGGTGTAACGGTGTTCTGGAGGGCATCCGCATCTGTAGACAGGGCTTCCCAAACCGCATTGTCTTCCAGGAGTTCAGACAGAGGTACGCTGAACTGCATCGGGGCTGTTCCTCTTCGACCATATACCACTGGCAGAGCTCTGTAACGCCCTATCCTCCTTCCCCAGGTATGAAATCCTCACCCCCAACGCCATTCCCAAGGGCTTCATGGACGGGAAACAAGCCTGTGCACTTATGGTGAGACCAGAACCCTTTTAGTTCAATCTCCCCCTGAAGATCCACAGTGGAGTACCTCTCATTCATAAATGACGAGTATTTGACGATGTATTTTCCAGTGATTTTATGCTTCCATGTGTGAGCATCGTGACGTCCTGTGGATTAACTTAGCATCGTCCTGAACGTGCTGGTGATGAGAACTGTGCCTGGTGCTTGCCTTCAGATCAAAGCCCTGGAGCTGGACCCAAACCTGTTCCGGGTCGGCCAGAGCAAGGTGTTCTTCAGGGCCGGAGTCCTGGCCCACCTGGAGGAGGAAAGGGACGTGAAGATCACTGACGTGATCATCAGTTTCCAGGCCTGGTGCCGGGGCTACGTCGCCCGAAAGTAAGGGCTTAAAGACTGCAGTTTTTGTGGACTGTTGGATATGATATTTCAGACTGCTGCTGTGTAAGAGTTTATGGGGGAACAAATGTGTATATACTCTTAAGGGAGTCATTACTCTTTAGTTTATTATACTGTCATTAAGCCATTAACCTTTCTGGAGTGTGTCTCCTGCATGCATTTCTCTGTCATTGTGGACTCAATTGAGAGAGCTTGTGAGGTTGAAAGTTTATTGATCTAACAATCGTTGTGCACCATCTTCACTCTCAGGGCCTTTGCCAAGAGGCAGCAGCAGCTGACGGCCATGAAGGTGATCCAGAGGAACTGTGCTGCCTACCTCAAGCTTAGGAACTGGCAGTGGTGGAGGCTCTTCACCAAGGTGGGTACAGGCTGCTCCTGGATCCATCATCACAGGCTGCTCCTCGATCCATCATTTTGTGTTCATCCCTTTCAGTACTGCAGAAGCATGAGTTCACATGATCCCAATCCTACCCCCCCCTCCACCCCATAGGTCAAGCCACTGCTCCAGGTGACCCGGCAGGAGGAGGAGATGCTGGCCAAGGATGATGAGCTGGTCAAGGTGAAGGAGAGACAGCTGCAGGCTGAGCAGCAGCTTAAGGAGTACGAGGGCAAGCAACAGCAGGTATGAGCGCGCCTCCCCGGCACAGAGCTTGCGGGCGTTGAACGCCTTGGCGCAGAGCTAGCGGGCGTTGAACGCCTTGGCGCAGAGCTAGCGGGCGTTGAACGCCTTGGCGCAGAGCTAGCGGGCGTTGAACGCCTTGGCGCAGAGCTAGCGGGCGTTGAACGCCTTGGCGCAGAGCTAGCGGGCGTTGAACGCCTTGGCGCAGAGCTAGCGTGCGCTGAACACACTTGCACTTTTTGCATCTCAGCTCTCTGTGGAGAAGATGGCCTTGCAGGAGCAGCTTCAGGCGGAGACGGAGCTCTGCGCCGAAGCGGAGGAGATGCGCGCCCGCCTGGCCGCCCGTAAGCAGGAGCTGGAGGAGATCCTGCACGAAATGGAGTCCCGGATGGAGGAGGAAGAGGAGCGCGTCACTCACCTGCAGGCCGAGAGGAAGAAGATGCATCAGAATATAACGGTAAGAGTACCCTGCGTGGAGTGAGGGAGAGGGGAGGCGAGTGGGTGTTAGAGCAGATCGCTCAACTGCAGTGCATGTAAAGATATTTATCGGTGTTGTTGTCCAATGTTGCTGCATATGAGGTTGGAGCTATGGATGAGTGGAGTACTGTGAGACTGATGGTTAAAATGATAGTTATTTAAGCCCTTTTACATCTCTCTGTCTCTCTGTAGGAGCTGGAGCAGCTGCTGGATGAGGAGGAGGCTGCTCGGCAGAAGCTGCAGCTGGAGAAGGTGACCACAGAGGCCAAGATGAAGAAGGTGGAGGAGGAAGTGATGGTGCTGGATGACCAGAACGGCAAACTGTGCAAGGTTAGTGAATCCAGGGTCGCAGCAGGCATCGGCGACATGTTACTGGGGTAAGCGTGCCCAACCCTCGACAGCCAGATCTGTGACTTTTGTGTGAGATGCTGAAGTATGGTGGTGTTATCCATGGACGGCTAATGGCCATACACCGGGGCATGGGTATGCACACCTTAATTGATGGTTTTGTGTGGATTGTATTGATGGGTCGGGACTGTGGGGTGTATTTCAGCGGGGTTATGTGTCTGTGCTAACGTTATAGGAAAAGAAGCTTCTGGAGGACAGGATCTCTGAGTTCACCACTAACCTGGCAGAAGAGGAGGAAAAGTCTAAGAGCCTGCAGAAACTGAAGAACAAACACGAGGCCATGATCACAGACCTGGAGGGTGAGACAGAGGCACCAGGCCCAGAGTCTAACCCACACTTCCTGACCTGTGCCTCCACGCAGCCCTCTGACATGCCTCTTCACTCTCCCTCCCAGACCGTCTGCGCAAGGAGGAGAAGCAGCGGCAGGAGCTGGAGAAGAACCGACGTAAGCTGGAGGGCGACTCCACCGATCTGCATGACCAGATCGCCGAGCTGCAGGCCCAGATCGCCGAGCTCCGGGCTCAGCTGGCCAAGAAGGAGGAGGAGCTTCTGGCAGCCCTAGCCAGGTAAGACCACCTGTACACTTCTGTCTCACCTCTGCCTGTGTGCGCAGCCTCTTATAACTGTGTGTGTATATGTACTGATCTGTGCCAGTCATCTCTGAGCACCTCCATGTGGAGAGCTATACTACCCATGGTAGTCCATTTAGTTTGAGGGTTGTAAATATCTTGGGTCTATAGGCTGTTATAGAACAATTTTGTGCTGTTGTATCATTCAAATTCATTGTCATTGATTGCGTACTTCTGGAGACACTGTAATGGTTGTGCATTTTGGACAGGGTTAAGGATGGTACTTAAACACTGCTGTCTCCTTTTTTCATCTCTGATCCCACCCTCCCAATCCTACCACAGGGTGGAGGAGGAGGCCGCTCAGAAGAACCATGCCCAAAAGAAGATCCGGGAGCTGGAGGCGCAGCTGTCAGAGCTGCAGGAGGACCTGGAGCTTGAGCGGGCGGCTCGCACAAAGGCAGAGAAACACCGCCGGGACCTGGGGGAGGAGCTGGAGGCCCTGAAGACGGAGCTGGAAGACACGCTGGACTCCACCGCCACCCAACAGGAGCTCAGGTATGTATGGATACCCGCCCTCATAGGGGGCTGCTGTTTCAATCGCTGTTCGCATGTATACATGCCTTCAACACAACATACTGTAGACTACGACAAAACAAAGGAGCAAAAAAATATAAAATAAGCCCCAAAAGTATGTAAAGACTGGCTTATATCCCATGTCCCTTATATTGGCTTATATCCCTAGGGCACACCTGTTAAAAGGAGGAGGGACATGCGCAAATGGTAAATGGACTGCACTTATATAGCGCCTTTATCCAAAGCGCTTTACAATGGGCTCTCACTCACCCGTTCACACACACATTCCCACACCAATGGCGGCAGCCACCATGCAAGGCACTAGCCTGCTCATTGGGAGCAATTTGGGGTTCAGTGTCTTGCCCAAGGACACTTCGACATGTGGACAGGAGGAGCCGGGGATCGAACCGCCAACCCTGCGATCTACCTTCTGAGCCACAGCCACCCCAACATATGATAAAAGGCCTATTAAATTGGCATATCCAACAGTATCGACCCAAGTAGGTCTTCATCACTGTAGAAAAGCTTTTTGAATAGACACCCTGGATCTGTCCCAACGACAATTGTCAAACAAATCTGCACATACCGACTACCCAGCTGTTCGCCGATTTGATTCTGCCTCTCCTGCTCCGACAGGGCGAAGCGTGAGACTGAGGTGACGCAGATGAAGAAGACGCTCGACGAAGAGGCCCGGGTCCACGAGCAGCAGGTGGCCGACATGCGGCACAAGCACAACCAGGCATTTGAGGAGCTCAACAATCAGCTGGAGCAGGCCAAGAGGGTAAGAGCCATTCGCTGCCCTGTTACGCAATGCGCACGCTCGCTCGCTCCCATGTAGACCCGCATACAGTGGTGTTCAAAGAAATAGCAGTGCGTTAAAAAAAGTGAATAAAGTGCAAATATTTTTTAATAGCTTTTAGTTCCATATTTAAAATGAAGGAAATATATTTTATAACAATGTGTGAAACATTTGCTTCCCTTCTTCCTTAATAAAGGACAATTAATGACACCTGGTTTTTCACAGAATGCATGAATTCTCCAATTAAACTCCACACTGCTATTATTTTGAACACGCCCCTTTCAATGAATGAGTCAATTACTCGGAACAAGCAGCGTGCATGTCATGACAGTTGGGTTTGTTGTTTTTCTATTACACTACTACATCTACAAGTAAATTATTTGCCATGCAGAAATATCACTACTACTAATAAGTGGTTCATCAGGTTACTGATGTTGTACTGCTATTTTTTTAACACAACTGTATGCAGCTGCACAACCACAGCATTTGACACTCATTTACTGAAGAAGTAGCTAAACCGTGGCTTATTTTAAGGTTTATTACATGCACTTACACAGGATAATGTTCACCTGGCCAACTATGTGGGGCAGGTCAAGGGGTGTTGTGTGTGTGTGTGTGTATGTATATATATATATATATATACATACATACACATAGACAGTGATGTGAAAGACACCCTCGTTCAATTGTCGTTTTACATATTGGGACATGACTTACCCTTGTCTAGTCTTAATCAAGTTATAATATGAGATCTAACCTCATGTGACAAATAACACCACTGATTTTACTTTGTCATCAACCGAAATAAGCAAACATGCATATCACGCATACAGTAATGTATTCTTGTAAATATACAAACATGCATATCACGCATACAGTAAAATGTATTCTTATAAATATACAAACATGCATACAGTAAAATTTATTTTTATAAATATACTTTTTTTTACACTGTCGATAGCAAGTCACTTATTTGCATTCACCGCACAATTTCTCAAAGGATGCGTACAGACTAGACTGGACCACAATTATTTTTATAATTTCAAAGGTGGAAATGGGGGGGAGGTGACCTTTCCTATCACATGCCCTCTAACTGGGTTATTCTCCATTGGGCAACAATTTACTGCATGACACAAGCCCCTTTGCACGTCTGTCCGTCCAGAACAAGGTGTCGGTGGACAAGGCCAAGCAGGCGCTGGAGAGCGAGCGGAACGAGCTGACCATCGAGGTGCAGACGCTGATGCAGGGGAAGGGTGACTCGGAGAGCCGCAGAAAGAAGGCGGAGGGCCAGGTCCAGGAGCTGCAGGTCAAACACGGCGAGAGTGAGAGGCAGAGGCTGGAGCTGGCCGACAAAGTGTCCAAGATGCAGGTGCGTGAGGGACCGAGGAGGCACTGGGGGGGCTCGCGGACGTGTGATGCGTTAACGGGGACTCGCCGCTGACCGCTTTCTCCAACCCCCCACACAGTCGGAGCTGGACAGCGTGAACGGGCTGCTCAGCGAGGTCGAGGGGAAGTCCATCAAGGTGGCGAAGGATTGCTCTGCAGCGGAGTCCCAGCTGCAGGATGTGCAGGTGCGACAGCGTTTCCCGCATTACCGCGCTGTTTCACACCAACGCATGCGTTAACTTCTGTTCGTGTACTGTGTTTGTCCACACAACCCATTCCGTTTGTAATTATAGTCCATTTGAATTGTCTTTAAGATTGTGTGCTTTGGGAATCGTGTGGTGATTTCACGATTGCAGCGTTTTGATTTTGGAGCTCATGGCTACAGGCCGCTCTGCAGCGGAATGTAACCCCCCTCTCTCTCTCTCTCCCCCCTGCAGGAGCTGCTACAGGAGGAGACTCGGCAGAAGCTCTCTTTCTCCACCCGTCTGCGGCAGATGGAGGACGAGCAGAACAGCCTGCGGGAGCAGCTGGAGGAGGAGGAGGAGAGCAAGAAGAACGTGGAGAGACAGGTCTCCAGTCTTCAGTCTCAGGTAACGCTGCCCCGCTGTCTCTGCCGCTCTCCCTGCAGGGCCTCTCCTTCTCGTCCTGCGTACGCACTTGGTAGCATACACCAAAGCTGGAGTCTCTTCTCAATATTCACAGAAATAGGATGGTCCAATATTCAGCAGTATGTTCCGCCCATCATATTCTGTTCACCTTCTCAGCCTCAAATACACTGGCTCAGGAAGCCCTATGCTGTATTGTGGCCTGTCTGCTGGCACTCCTCTTAACCTGCCCAGGGACTACGGATGAAAATGAGCTCATTAACCAACTCGCATTTACATTGATGTGGTATCAGAAATTTTGGTTGATGTGCATTGTCCCTGTTAAATGAGTAAATAAACACATGTTAATGCATTGCCACATTCGTTTAGTAGCTTCCCGTCCTTGCTCTCTTGCTGTCCTTTCACCTCTTGACCCTTGACCCCCTTACCCTGCTGTACAGCTGGCAGAGGTGAAGAAGAAGGTGGAACAGGAGGCGAGCTCTTTGGAGAGCGTGGAGGAGGGGAAGAAGAGGATCCAGAGGGACCTGGAGAGCGTCACCCAGCAGATGGAGGAGAAGAGCTCCGCCTACGACAAGCTGGACAAGACGAAGACCCGTCTGCAGCAGGAGCTGGACGACATGCTGGTGGACCAGGACCACCTGAGGCAGATCGTACACAACCTGGAGAGGAAACAAAAGAAGTTTGACCAGGTAAATACCCAAGGAAATATGTGTCTCCGATGAACACGTACTGCTTATTGATACATTAACCGTCTTCCTGCAAACAAATGCTCCACTTTACTATGTACAGGTAGCAATACACCCGTACAGGCAAATGCTTATTGGACAGACTATCTGTCTTTAAAAGATATTTAGAAGTAACTGTTGAGGTAAATATCTGTCAGAAATGCTGTGTCTTCTAAACCTGATATGAGAAATGGCTCTTGCATGCAATCTGTTGGCTTGAATGGATGGGCATGGCAAATCAGTACCCTCCTCCTGCCTCCCTGTCTGTGTAGATGCTGGCTGAGGAGAAGAACATCTCAGGCCAGTACGCTGAGGAGCGGGACCGGGCGGAGGCGGAGGCCAGGGAGAAGGAGACACGGGCTCTGGCGCTGACCCGTGAGCTGGAGACTATGATGGACGTGAAGGACGAGTTGGACCGGGCCAACAAGCTGCTGAGAGCCGAAATGGAAGACCTTGTCTCCTCCAAAGACGACGTGGGCAAAAGCGTAAGAGGATTATGTTTTTTATGGCTCATAAACGGTAGAAACCATGCAACTGTGATCTTTCTTAACTTGTAAACAGAGTAAATGTACATTTTACACACAGCTAAAGAAATGTATACATTTAATCACTTCCTCAACGATGCAAGTGTGAAATTGTTTGCTCTTTTTAAGATGAGGTAAAATTACTCTTTGGTAAAATCCAGGTTGTCGTCATTCACAATTATATCTTGGGTAATATGTAATATTGTCTAAAGGGAAGTTTAATTTGATGCTCACATGGTCACTCGTGTTCCCCAACCCTCTCTCCAGGTGCATGAGCTGGAGAAGTCCAAGCGTGGGATGGAGCAGCAGCTGGAGGAGATGCGCACTCAGCTGGAGGAGCTGGAGGACGAGCTGCAGGCCACGGAGGACGCCAAGCTGAGGCTGGAGGTCAACATGCAGGCCATGAAGGCACAGTTTGACAGGGACCTGCTGGGCCGTGACGAGATGGGCGAAGAAAAGAAGAGGCAGCTGATTAAACAGGTGCGTGATGCAAAAGGGCTACAAATGTTCATTTCAACATCAGTTTGTGTTGGAAAACGTCTGACCGCCCTCCAGAAAAACTGACACTGCACCCATCTGAATAGCCTGAAGTCATGTCCTTCATTTCTTTCTTTATCATTTGACTCATCTGAAGTGACTATTTATCGACTAGGTGAGGTTTGTGCCATATTGCTTTGACCTGTCCATACTCTATAGATCAGGTGATGGAAGAAAGCCGCTTAGAGTTGTTGTACACAACCACAGACGTTTGAAACCTAGCATGAGTGAAGCAGTCCGTCCTCGCCCCCCAACTCAGGTGCGGGAGTTGGAGATGGAGCTGGAGGATGAACGTAAGCAGCGCTTTTTGGCCGTTGCTGCCCGCAAGAAGCTGGACCTGGACCTGGTGGAGCTGGAGACCCAGATCGACATGGCTAACAAGAGCCGGGATGATGCCCTCAAACAGCTGAAGAAACTGCAGGTACTATGTGCGCACACGCACACACACACACGCATGTGAACACGCGTACAGACTGCAGATGCTTAGGACTCTCATCCCTTCACAGGCCCAGATGAAGGATCTCCTGCGGGAGCTGGACGAATCTCGTCTGTCCCGTGAAGAAACTCTCGCCCAGGCCAAGGAGAACGAGAAGAAGATCAAAACCATGGAGGCTGACATCTTTCAGCTGCAGGAGGTCAGTCTGCAGGGCCGTCCCTGTTCTCTGCCTTCATCCGTCCCATTCTCTGCTCTACCCTTCTCTACCTTCCCCATCTTTTCCCAAATCTCCAGCCCTTTCTCAGTCCCCAAACATAATCACTGTAGGCTTACTTCCGCAATCTCTCCTTGATGGACTCTTCCTCAGGACCTGGCTGCAGCAGAGAGGATGAAGAGGCAAACTCAGCAGGATAGGGACGAGCTGCAGGACGAGATCAATAGCCAAGCCACCAAGAAGTACGGCCCGCGTAGTGCGCTTCTCTGCTCAGTGTGATTGCTCAAATGTGTCAAAGTTTGGTGTAGCCTCAGGATTTGGTTCCATTGGCTGTAACTGAATCTTCACATATTGACCTTTGAACCATCTCAAAAGCTGACTCATCCTATTGACATTTTCAATTCACCGCCGTTCCACATCATGCTCTTTCACCTCCCCGTCAGCTCCCTGATGGCTGATGAGAAGCGGAGGCTGGAGGCGCGCATCTCCCAGCTGGAGGAGGAGCTGGAGGAGGAGCAGTGCAACACAGAGCTGGTGAACGACCGTTTGAAGAGGGCCACCCTGCAGGTACTGAGGACTGAGAGAAAGGGGGAATCTGAATCATTACTGCTCTCATTATGGCTCCCATGTTCACTCAAAATCATTGAAAATCTCATTTAGAGAAATTCTCTGATTTTATTTATTTTCTTGAAAATGAGAAAATTATGACTGACATCTTGAAGCTTAGTTTCCATGCTTTCTATGAATTGTGCCTGTTGAAACTGAATCACTCTAAATTTACATCAGAATTTGGGTTTGGATTGGGGTTGAAAGAGCTGGGGCAACATTAATTTTCTGGACTATGCCCATTTACTTTTTTACTTCTTTTTTTTTTTTTTTGCCTACTTTACAATTTTTATGGGTCTTTGACTTTGAAAGTCCTTCAGTTGGACTGGGTAGGTGATTCTCGTGGTGTTCTGCAGATTTCAGGTGAGCTCAAATGAGTCCAGACAGGGCTGTGTTCATGTTCCTGTCTCCCACCTTTCTCAGGCTGAGCAGATGACATCTGAGCTGAGCGCAGAGCGCAGTAACTCCCAGCGCCTGGAGGGGACGCGCTCACAGCTGGACAGGCAGAACAAGGAGCTGAAGCTCAAGCTGCAGGAGCTGGAAGGCACAGTGAAGAGCAAGTACAAGTCCGGCATCGCCGCCCTGGAGGCCAAGATCATTCAGCTGGAGGAGCAGCTGGATGTGGAGACCCGGTGAGGGCACTGGGCCACCCTCTCTCCTGTGCCACCGTACCATGGTCCCCTTACGTTTTTCACACTGTTGCTGTGACCTTGTGTCCTCAGGGAGAGACAGCAGGCCGCAAAGCTGGTGCGGCGTACAGAGAAGAAGCTGAAGGAGGCCTTCCTACAGATTGATGACGAGAGGCGCAACACCGAACAGTACAAAGACCAGGTACTTCACTGCGCTCGCGTCAAAACACTGCAACTGTGCAGACGTGCAACAGCGCAAGGCCAAGTGTCTGACTGTGCAGGGCGCTTCAGTGTATTGTGTCATGCACTGATACTGATTAATTTTCTGATACCACTAACTGGCAGTGCTTGTAATGCGTTTTTGATAGCGTGGTCTTAATTCCGACCCAATTTCCGCAGGCGGACAAGCTGAACTCCAGGATGAAGCAGCTGAAGCGGCAGCTGGAGGAGGCGGAGGAGGAGTCCACCCGCGCCAACGCCAACCGCAGGAAGCTGCAGAGAGAGCTGGAGGACGCCACCGAGTCTGCCGACTCCATGAACCGGGAGGTCAGCGCCCTCCGGAGCAAGCTCAGGTAACTGCACCCATCACAACCGTTCTGCCGCACTACGACAGCACCGATGGGCAAGGCCAAATCTGTTTCTGGATTTCATACCAACTTCTGCCCTTAATGATTTAATTAGCCCGTTTTAGCTACATTCCGTGATATCAACAGCAGCTATTGAGTTCTCCTTGTGCCTGTATTTTAGTTTTTTGTTGTGGTCTAATATGAGTGAATTGGTGTAGGTGTACATCACTAATTAGCTGATTGAGCCAGCGTAACTGGTTGCAGCAAAAAACGGCATACACACTGGTCCTCCAGGACTGGAGCTACAGCAACCCTACGAAAATATCTGTTACTGTAGCAATCTGTCACTCATCCCAACATCTTCAGTTTTCATTAAGGTAAGACAGACTGTGTAGAGAGGGTATATTGGAACTGCTAGTTGTGTATTGTGTAATGCAGTAACACTCATTTATTGGATTGTGATGAATGGATTTGAGGGATGCAGCCTGTGGGAACTTAACACTGTCATCTGTGGTAATAGGATTATTTGATTTGATTTGATTTTAATTCATTTTAAGGCGCGGGGACTTGACCTTTGCCTTGCGACGTACGGTTGGTCGTACTGGAGTGGAGAGTGACGAGGAGGGTGATAAGAGTGAAACCGCCGAGCCAAAACCTGAGTGATCTGCCTGGCATTGACCGTCACAGTAACACTGTTACATATACTCTGTCACTTTTGCATGCACGACCCTTTACCCAGATTGAGATGGTTATACATACTCATGCCAAGGCATTTGTATTGCACAATACTGTAACGCATTCATGGTTACATGTACACATGGACACATGAAATTCTGCACATGACATGTAGTTCTGGCATACACAATACCTGCTTCATATCTTGACAATCATTCAGATTTGCACAAAGAGTCCAGTGAGAAATCTGTTCAGAAACCTACACTGAATTTCACAGTCGGTGCAAACATGCCAAATGACTTATTTTCCTTCTCTCAAACATGAATGTTAATAGTTTTGTAAGGAAACATTCTGACTATATTCTTGTTTCTGGATCTATTTTTCTATCTATGAATTTGAGAAAATGCTAAAATATATAGGACACACAAAGTAGTACTGCCATCTAAGAGATTTGTATTTTTAAGTTTACTAGTTTGTGGAAAATTTGGAAAAGTTTATATCTTTCTACCTCTGTTTGTATTAGGGGTTTATGTGCTAAATGTACTGTATAAAATATAGCTGTTACTACATGTTATATATTGGTTTGGGATTATTGAAATGGCTTTGCATTGGAAACATGTGCATGTATGCAATTGGATTAATGCACCTGGAAAAACACGTGCACATGGTTAGATGTTATATCACATGCTAAATTAATAATATATCTATAGACCCACATATTATGTGCATATAGTGATGGTGGAGCAAATTTTGCACACAGCACAAGAGCCAAATGAAAAGGTTAATAAAAATGCTGCAACACAAATGAGAATGTAGCACACAATTAATGCAAATTGACACATGCACACTATAGCCTAATAAGCCACCATGAGTTTACACTATCCAGGGTGTTCTGGGATCTTCCTATACAGGCAAACATTTACTCATTAATGTCGATGTTTGTGTTTACATATAAATGTGGGGCTTATAGAGTGGTGGGTTAGGGTTAAGTTTTCTTTCTTTTTTTTGTACACACATTCTCTGGGCACTGCTTTGTGGAGAGCTTTGAAGTGTTCGACAGACCAGCTGCTGCTGTTTTTGCTCAATGTAACTGCATTGTGACACACTTCAGTTTTCAGTGATGGTTGCCTTACTATCCCTGCCCATATTCTTTGATTCTGTTTAGACATGGGGCGGGGGTTGTCCATGTCTGTAATGCATTGTAATGAACCAGGTTTGTTTGAAAGCAAGGACAGCTGAGTGATTGAACAGTGGAGTGGAGGTTCGAGAATCGGCCACCAGCTTTTAGGTTTTCTTACTTGTGCTGCTTGAAGTAAAATAGGCAAAATAAAATTTCTCCCACTTAAAACCAGTATTTTGTACTGTTCATTTTATCTGGAGATATGATGCATGTAATATGAATTACTATTGCAATAAAGGGCTTTTTTCAACTGCTCCCTATGACTTGTGGCATTTAATTCTTAACACGTGTGTGTGTGTACGTGTGAGAGACGATGTTTACAGATGGTGCATTCCCTGGGTTTTCGACAGTGGGTCCTTGAAGGTACTGTAGGGGGACCCTGGTCAGACTTTGTGGGGGCGGGGTGGGGGATGTCCCCTGCCAGCATACAAAGGGGGTCCCTGTGACCGAGTTTGATTCAGTTTTATTTGTTAAAAGCTTAGTGCTTTTCAGACACCGTTCCACAGACTTTACAGAAAAACAGCGTATTTGTGAGTGTCTGTAAAAGATATCGCATACCTTGGGAAAATACGCACAGACGTCAGTCTATGAACATGGCAGTCTATATTCTGATGATAAACATTTATCTGAATTTCCATTTCGCAGTTTCTTTTGCAGAACCAGTCATAATAAACCTAGTCAACAGAAAAAGGAGACCACATGAAAGGAACGTTAAACGACAAGTTTCACGAAACTGCTTCCTGAGGTCCTACAAATGACAGCATTTCGTCAGCAGAGGGCTCTAAAAACCCTAAAGTGATGAAAGTGAAGATCGCTCGCTAAGCCTTGCTTCCCCCCTCAGCCTTTAAAATAAATAAATAAATTTGTATTGAATCAATGCAAAAGTTACATAACATCAGTTTACATTTTTGTTATAATTATTGCATTGTAGACTGAATGCTAGGTATAATATATAATAATATTAAATTCCCCCCTCAGCCTCGTTCCTAGTGATTTGCAGTAACATTGCAAAATCAAGCTGAAACCGGTTTGCAACCGGTCGATGTGTACTGTTGACTGGTACAGATAAAGGGGTGGGACAATACACCACTTTAAGTGACTGATTCAACCACACAACCTAGCTAGATAACTACTGCACTGCGGATTCACGAAGTAAACCTAGCCGTTTGACATCTCACTTTGCGGACACGTAAAACACCGGGAGAGCGAAAAAAGACCTCGTTGGCTAAATTAGAGGCCAGTTCCACATCCCTTTGAAGAGAAAGCGGGACGTTTTCTTGAGTAACGTTAGATTTATATAACGTGAATAGCGAACTGTCTAGTTTAACGTTGGCTAAAGTTGAAGAGAATAGAAGATGCCTAGAGAGTCGCATACTATGCTAAGAATAGAAGATGCCTAGAGAGTCGCATACTATGCTAAGTGCTGTCAAACGTTGTGACATTGCGTCATCCTTGTGAGACAAGTATTGATAGTAGTAACGTTACTTCGTTAGCAAGCCACTTTTCATATAACTTGATTTATTATTATTTTTGCTTTGCAGCCAGAGCAAACTAGGGTCGAACTCAATATATCCATACCTATCGATCTGTTTCCAAGATAGGCCTATTTCACCGTTACGTTCGTTGGCTATCTTTTTGAATTACTCTTGCGGTATTGTGAGTTTGGAAGCTAGCTATGTTATTAATGTTAGTTTTTTTAGTACCTAGCCTAACATTATCATTACTTGGCTAAGTTGGACCAGGAGGATTTAACGTTCACGCGTTTAAAATATTTCACGCCACAGAATTATTTTAAATGAACAGAAGGTTATTTTAATTTAGTGTTCAGTATTTAACCTACTAATTTTATCTTCAGCTCTGAAAATTGCTGGTTTTTATTTGATCCACATTTGAATATTAGCATTCGCTTATTTTATTAGGCTATTAACGTTAGCTTCAGTGAAAATGGTTGTCCCACACATATTTGGTCCTTAGGACGGTGGCAAAGGAACCGGGTAAGTGCTGCTCTAACGTTATGAATTTTCTTGGCAACTTTGCGAAAAAGTTGGTTTTGGTCTTTAAAAAATTCAGTGTAGCTTAACGTTAATTAATGTCAACTTTAAGATATTAGGCTGGCTAACGTAGGGAATTGTAAAGTTATGAATTTTTGTGAATTATAGAAAATGACCAGCCATTTTCAACATTTTTTTAAATTTGATGGAACATCAGTTATGTTGGAAACGTTACTGCATTATCGAACAGCAGGGGGAAATTTACTTAACTTACAACTGTGTATATACAACTTCTATTTTGAATCAACTCATAATATACCAGAAAATATTATTCCATGTAGGCTAATAGGTTTGCTCAGCTTTTAAGTCGTATTCATTTGTGCTTGTTTAGGCATAGAAACTGTCCTTCACTACAAAGCGGAAGAAAATAAAGTGATTGTAGAGCCGCTTTGGAAGAAAATGGAGCTAGTTGTGGTGAGTATAAACATGTTGAATTATAACCCATCAGAGGTGTAGATTGATGCAGAGTACATTATTATAAATGTTGCTAGTTTGGAATTCACCTGGCTGTGAAATACCACTCTTACAGGGGAATACAGGTGAAATATTTTGTATTACTGCAACGGATTCCTATCCAGGGTAGTACACCATTTGTGGGACTTTAGAAATGACCAGCAAGTGTATATACTGGCACTGAGCTCTTTGGATGCTGTGGGAAGGTGTCCTGGTCTCTGCATTACAGGTTAATCTTATATCAACTCTGCGCACACGCACGATATCAGTTTTTCCTCAGTATCTTTTACCACTGTATAAAAACATGCCTAAACACACCTCTCCACATCAAGGCGACTGCTTGTACTGAGGTCTGCTGTCTGAAGCTGACATCACCAAAAAGAGCGCTTTAGGAAAGCCCAAGGTCACTGCACATAAACAAATGATAAGATAACAGAAGCTGGTCAGACCATTCGTTTAATGTTGTTTGCCTGTGGTGAACTGCTGTGATTGATTGGCAGTTCTTGTGTCGTTTCTTACATGGCTATGTCCTATATTTTGTAGTGCTGACAGGTGACACTTAATAATACAGCTTGCTGGCTCTGCCCATCGCCTCCCACAGCTGGTCAGCAAGTGAACTTCTCTAAAATGCCTGAATGTAACATAAAAGTTTGTTTAAATCACCCAATATCAAAACAAAGTAACCAACTAAGCTTGCTTGCTTCAAGATGCACCATGGAAAACGGGTTTTCACGTCATCAGTGGATCACTTAAATCTTTTGTGGGTCATTTACACTGTTACGACCCCATTTAAAAATCGTAGCCATGAGTTTCTGGCAAGCGTGCAGTGGTGTGCTTGGTCATCTCATGAAATACAGCCAGCGATCCTATCAGCTGGAGAAACATCTTCAGGTGGATCATTTTTTTGTGATTTTACAGTTGCTTAGCCTCTCAAATACTCAAGTATTTTGGGAGCTCCTCATTGTGTCCAGATATTGTCATTTTAAAGCTGTATTTCTGTTTGCATGAAATGGGTCAACTCCTCCATACCACCTTAAATCCACAGAGACAAGCAAAGAAGGGTAGAGCTACCCCATTATTTCCAGTTTGCTATTGGTCAGCTCTAACAAGGTATGGGTGGCAATTGGATGTTACCAAGACCTTCACTTGAGGGGAGGGGCTGTAAGAGGGGACTAGAAAGATTGATTAGAGGTTAGAGATGTCGTCGTCGTGGGTTCAAGTCCAAGGTATGGGAAGAGCAGTTGTATTGCATATTGTACTGAAGATAAGGATTACTCTATGCTATACAAAATCACCAAGCTTTGCAAAATCTTTCCACATTATGTTTCATACAGAAATATATTTTCTGTCGCTTTCACTGCATATATACAATGACACACACACACACACACACACACACACACACACACACACACAGAGGCAGACACACAGTCAAGCAGCAACTGTGTGACTCATGGCATTTTAAAAAGACTCAAGCTGGCGGGGAGCGATTTGGAGGGCAAGAGCACAGTGGAGTGTGTGTGTGTGTGTGTGTTGGAGAGTGAGAGAACGAAAGCCCCTGGATTAAGCTGATGTGGGTGAGGAGGGAGGGGGGAGAGTTAGGCATTGTATGTGAGAGAGAAAGAGAGTGGAAAGAGGGAGAGAGAGATGGAGGCTTATACTCTAATGTGCTGTCCATAGCAGCACAGAGAGAGGGAGAGAGTAAAAGAGGGAGAGATGCAAGAGAAACAAGATTCACAAGCCAGATCGCCCAGCGGTGGGAAGGTAGGGCGGTGTGACAGTGTTGTGTGTTAGGTTGTGTCTCTACCATTTTATGATTTTAATGTGTGCAAGTTTTGTGATGAGAGTTAACGTGCGATTGTGAAGAAATTCCAAATTGTTAGTCTCAGTATGTGTGTGTCCTTGCAAATCTATATATATAAAAAGCTTAGCTTTTTGTGTGTGCGTGTGTTTGTGTTTGTCACACACTATTGGTCTTGATTTGTCTGCCAAGCATGTAAATAATAACGTCTGAAGCATTGTGGATCAGTCTGACAGTTCCTTTCTGTGTATGTGTAGGCTGTCTTTATGCATCTACATCATGTACACTGCCGGTTTGTGTGTGTGTGTGCTTATGCGTGCATGCGTCTCAACAGTGTCGTTTTTATTGTGTGCGACGTGGTGTGGTACGTACGGGTGTGTATTTGTTTAGTCTTGTGCATCGAAGACGAAGCTGCGTGTTTATTTTCCCGTTTGCGTGTTAACCCATGTCTGTCCCTCTCCCTCTCCTTTCTCTCTGTGTGCAGTTTAGTGTGTGGATGCGTTGAGGACGACACGCTGTGCGCTGTGTGTGCGGCGCTAAGCCCTCTCTCCCCCCCCCCTCTCTCCT
Source organism: Ilyophis sp. 1 JC-2022 (assembly GCA_022702515.1). Taxonomy (NCBI): domain Eukaryota; kingdom Metazoa; phylum Chordata; class Actinopteri; order Anguilliformes; family Synaphobranchidae; genus Ilyophis; species Ilyophis sp. 1 JC-2022. The sequence goes on along the minus strand of CM040405.1, from coordinate 50,737,272 downwards.
CTCAGGCGCACCCCGCTCTCAAAGCCTTCATGTGCGGCTCCCTCAGCGGGACCTGCTCCACCCTGCTCTTTCAGCCTCTGGACCTGGTCAAGACCCGCCTGCAGACCCTGCAGAACAGCATGCACCCGGGGTGAGACGCCAGCCATCGGTGCGCACGCTCCTACTGGACAGCCGAGCATACTTTACCGCACACTGACACTGCACAGCCTGATACAGCGCGCCACACAGTACACACACTGATCCTATTCAACCCAACACACTGATGCCACACAGTACACACACTGATCCTATTCAACCCAACACACTGATGCTACACAGTACACACAGATCCTATTCAGCCCAACACACTGATGCTACACAGTACACACACTGATCCTATTCAACCCAACACACTGATGCTACACAGTACACACACTGATCCTATTCAACCCAACACACTGATGCTACACAGTACACACACTGATCCTATTCAACCCAACACACTGATGCCACACAGTACACACAGATCCTATTCAACCCAACACACTGATGCCACACAGTACACACACTGATCCTATTCAACCCAACACACTGATGCTACACAGTACACACACTGATCCTATTCAACCCAACACACTGATGCTACAAAGTTCACACACTGATCCTATTCAACCCAACACACTGATGCTACACAGCCTGATACAGCGCGCTACACAGTACACACACTGGTCCTATTCAACCCAACACACTGATGCCACACAGTACACACACTGATCCTATTCAACCCAACACACTGATGCTACACAGTACACACACTGATCCTATTCAACCCAACACACTGATGCTACACAGTACACACACTGATCCTATTCAACCCAACACACTGATGCTACACAGTACACACACTGATCCTATTCAACCCAACACACTGATGCTACACAGTACACACACTGATCCTATTCAACCCAACACACTGATGCTACACAGTACACACACTGATCCTATTCAACCCAACACACTGATGCCACACAGTACACACACTGATCCTATTCAACCCAACACACTGATGATATACAGTACAAACACTGATCCTAGTCAACCCAACACACTGATGCTACACAGTACACACACTGATCCTATTCAACCCAACACACTGATGCTACACAGTACACACACTGATCCTATTCAACCCAACACACTGATGCTACACAGTACACACACTGATCCTATTCAACCCAACACACTGATGCCACACAGTACACACACTGATCCTATTCAACCCAACACACTGATGCTACACAGTACACACACTGATGCCACACAGTATGATGACACACACTTCAACCCAACACACTGATGCCACACAGTACACACACTGATCCTATTCAACCCAACACACTGATGCTACACAGTACACACACTGATCCTAGTCAACCCAACACACTGATGCTACACAGTACACACACTGATCCTATTCAACCCAACACACTGATGCTACACAGTACACACACTGATCCTATTCAACCCAACACACTGATGCTACACAGTACACACACTGATCCTATACAACCCAACACTGATGCTACACAGTCAGCCCAGGAAATTACAATTCACACCAAACACACTATACTACCCACTGATCATTCATAGCCCAACACCCTATACAGGCTCGTCCTACACAAGGCCCTACCTAGCCAAACGCAATACACACACTGATCCTACACAGCTATAGAGCCTTGTAGACTACGCAGTCTAATCTTATCAATCGAGCACAGGGCACAGATCCTGTATCAATGGACCTTATACAGCAGACTGAGGGACTCTCTAAAGTCTAACAAAGCAATGTTGACTCCAGAAACTTATCTGCCTCTGTTTAGAGCTGGGCATTCGATGCGCTTGACTAATGTGTGTTAGTGACTGTTAATCTGTGAACCCTCTCCCTCCCCCTGTACAGTGTGCATTAGTCTGCAGTAGATGTTCCTGTCCGTATTCGCCCTTTGTCCAGCCCCTCAGTGGTGGCAGTGTTGATGTGACGTGCGTGCGTGCGTGCGTGCGTGCGTGCGCGTGTTCACATCTCTCTCTCCCCCTCAGCTCGCCGAAGGTGGGGATGGTGACGGTGTTTCTCAGTGTTGTACGGACAGAGAGACTGCTGGGCCTGTGGAAAGGAGTCTCCCCGGTGCGTATTCTCTTCCCGTCTGTTTCTAATGGCCGTTTCCACGGCTCTCCCATACGAACGGTGTTCAATCACCCACCTTACCAGTTTCTTACAGAGTCAGACGTCACGGCGTGTTTAATAAAAAACGAAATCGGCCATGACACTACGAATTGCCATCAGAGCATTCCATTACACTACATTATGTGTTTGCTGAGCCCATCTCTGTATTCAGCATTACTCCAGAGCATTACATTACACTACATTCTGTGTTTGCTGAGCCCATCTCTGTATTCAGCATTACTCCAGAGCATTACATTACACTACATTCTGTGTTTGCTGAGCCCATCTCTGTATTCAGCATTACTCCAGAGCATTACATTACACTACATTCTGTGTTTGCTGAGCCCATCTCTGTATTCAGCATTACTCCAGAGCATTCCATTACACTACATTCTGTGTTTGCTGAGCCCATCTCTGTATTCAGCATTACTCCAGAGCATTACATTACACTACATTCTGTGTTTGCTGAGCCCATCTCTGTATTCAGCATTACTCCAGAGCATTACATTACACTACATTCTGTGTTTGCTGAGCCCATCTCTGTATTCAGCATTACTCCAGAGCATTCCATTACACTACATTCTGTGTTTGCTGAGCCCATCTCTGTATTCAGCATTACTCCAGAGCATTCCATTACACTACATTCTGTGTTTGCTGAGCCCATCTCTGTATTCAGCATTACTCCAGAGCATTACATTACACTACATTCTGTGTTTGCTGAGCCCATCTCTGTATTCAGCATTACTCCAGAGCATTACATTACACTACATTCTGTGTTTGCTGAGCCCATCTCTGTATTCAGCATTACTCCAGAGCATTCCATTACACTACATTCTGTGTTTGCTGAGCCCATCTCTGTATTCAGCATTACTCCAGAGCATTCCATTACACTACATTCTGTGTTTGCTGAGCCCATCTCTGTATTCAGCATTACTCCAGAGCATTACATTACACTACATTCTGTGTTTGCTGAGCCCATCTCTGTATTCAGCATTACTCCAGAGCATTCCATTACACTACATTCTGTGTTTGCTGAGCCCATCTCTGTATTCAGCATTACTCCAGAGCATTCCATTACACTACATTCTGTGTTTGCTGAGCCCATCTCTGTATTCAGCATTACTCCAGAGCATTACATTACACTACATTCTGTGTTTGCTGAGCCCATCTCTGTATTCAGCATTACTCCAGAGCATTACATTACACTACATTCTGTGTTTGCTGAGCCCATCTCTGTATTCAGCATTACTCCAGAGCATTCCATTACACTACATTCTGTGTTTGCTGAGCCCATCTCTGTATCCAGCATTACTCCAGAGCATTACATTACACTACATTCTGTGTTTGCTGAGCCCATCTCTGTATCCAGCATTACTCCAGAGCATTACATTACACTACATTCTGTGTTTGCTGAGCCCATCTCTGTATTCAGCATTACTCCAGAGCATTACATTACACTACATTCTGTGTTTGCTGAGCCCATCTCTGTATTCAGCATTACTCCAGAACATAGTGCATATTTATCCATTTATACAGCTGGATGCTTTTCTGACCGGTACAGGTTCTGTGTTGCTTCTGTACTTTTCTCAGGGTAATACAGTTGTGCAGCGCTCGGTATGCAAACCATCTGGTTACAAGTTGCTTCCCTCTCCACTGATCCATACTACTGCCCTTCCACACTTTGTTGCTTTTCTGGCATGATACTAGTGCTGAAAATAATCTAACGGATACTGTTTTCTGACAGCGCAAAGCAAAATAATGAGTCAAAGTCCACGCACGCGCAGGGTGAACACAAGTGTTTGAGCTAAGATGGCGGAGGGCTGAAGCAGGAGGCCGTGTTACTTCATACACAAACAGGTGGAACAGCCTTTATACTCAGGCAAATTAGCTACGGCGCTCAACGCAGCCTATGTATTACACAGAGGGTTCTGGGAAATGATTTTAATGTTGCAAATGGCCCAAAGGGTTGGGGATTCCTGTGCTACATCACACTGCCGCCTCAATAAACCACACTGCCTTACTATTGGCTGTCGAGCGGCACATTTAACAGGTAATTTAACCTTGACGAGGCTCCAGCGAAGGAACAGGAATGTGTAGTAAGTGTTAAGGTGTGGAGCATTGGGGCTAGTAACAGATGGGTGTCTATGAGCTGTGTTATCGGTCTTCGTCGAATGTGACCATCCTGCTGTCTCTCCTGGCACTGGAGCACAGTGTAATGGATGGGTTCCTGTGTGTCTCTGTTTCCCAGTCTTTCATGCGATGCATTCCCGGGGTGGGAATCTACTTCAGCACCTTCTACTCCCTGAAGCAGCACTTCTTCCAGGAGCGCAGCCCAAACGCTCTGGAGGCCGTGATGCTGGGGGCCGGGGCCAGGACGGTGGCCGGGGTGTGCATGCTGCCCGTCACCGTCATCAAAACGCGCTTCGAGGTGAGGGGCCGTACGGCCAGACGGACACTGATATGCCAGCTCCTTACAAACCACGCTGGCTGTGCCCTATCCGCCCTGAGCCATTTAAAATGGCGGTTTATCTGTGTTTTGAATCACCAATCCCTCCCAGCAATGTCAGAGGCTGTCCTTCACTCCCCCTGATCTCCTAGGTGTTATTACAGGGTGACGGTTTATAGAGGGTAGTGCATGCAAGTTTGTAGTATTGCGTACATACTCTTTACAGTTGTGTCAGTGAAAGGTGATCTGAAAACTACAAACATGGAGGCTGAAAGAGAGGTGGAGTAGCTGCATAATTTTTTTGCACGTAAGTGATGTGCTTTTGTTGTTGAATTCTGCTGCAGTCATTAAAGTCTAGCTTGGTAAGGTGGCAGGTGGGAAACTACATACATTTTGCATTAGAGTGTAGGTCCACAGTTATAATATACAAATGTGACCACTCCTCCACCTGCTGTCCATATAGCTTATTAGTTCAGCATGGCCTCCACCGAAGACGGCCTGCATTTACCAAGGTTGGAAAAGTGTTATTTATCACAGAATCTGGAATGTATCAATATTATTGGTGTTGACTGTTATGAAATTAATTCTATATACAGTAAACTCTCGCATAACCAGCCTCAATGGGGACCAGGGCATACATGCAAGGTCAGATAAACCGGAAAAAATTTAAATAGACATGGCAGCTGACACAGTTTCAAATGTCAACATGCAAAAATAAATTATTTATGACAGGCTTATTTGTGACAATAATATTTGATGTGAAAATTGCTGTAACATGAAAATTGGGCGACAATAAATCAAATAATATACGAATTAAATGAATCAGTGGTAATGTATAGTTACAGTATATGAAGTGAATGGGAATAGGAAAAAACAACGTAGCAAGAGGCCCACTTATATCACTGCGTGGATTCTCTGAATTAGGCCTAGACTGTGTGATATTACACCACTTATACATCTGTTTGTGGAAGCCCTTCTGTGGATGTGGTGTGTAAGTTAAATGGTGTGAAAAGTATGCTGACATCACTGTGTGGAATAGACATATGCAGTCTCAGTTATATAGTGTGGTGTTGTATACCAGAGTGGCTTGTATCTCAGTGTCTGGGAGCCCCTGTGTGGATGTTGGGTATAAGTTCTATGGTAAGATAATGTATTACAGAGTGGCTTTTTCCATGTGCTGGGGCTGTGCTTGTTCAAATGCAGTAAAAGTGTTTGGCATGCAGTGTGTTACATGGTAGGATCAGTGTATGAGTTACATGACATGGTGTTATTAGGATCAGTGTATGAGTTACATGACGTGGTGTTATTAGGATCAGCGTATGAGTTACATGACGTGGTGTTATTAGGATCAGTGTATGAGTTACATGACGTGGTGTTATTAGGATCAGTGTATGAGTTACATGACGTGGTGTTATTAGGATCAGTGTATGAGTTACATGACGTGGTGTTATTAGGATCAGTGTATGAGTTACATGAGGTTGTGTTATTAGGATCAGTGTATGAGTTACATGACGTGGTGTTATTAGGATCAGTGTATGAGTTACATGACGTGGTGTTATTAGGATCAGTGTATGAGTTACATGACGTGGTGTTATTAGGATCAGTGTATGAGTTACATGACGTGGTGTTATTAGGATCAGTGTATGAGTTACATGACGTGGTGTTATTAGGATCAGTGTATGAGTTACATGACGTGGTGTTATTAGGATCAGTGTATGAGTTACATGACGTGGTGTTATTAGGATCAGTGTATGAGTTACATGACGTGGTGTTATTAGGATCAGTGTATGAGTTACATGACGTGGTGTTATTAGGATCAGTGTATGAGTTACATGACGTGGTGTTATTAGGATCAGTGTGTGAGTTACATGACGTGGTGTTATTAGGATCAGTGTATGAGTTACATGACGTGGTGTTATTAGGATCAGTGTATGAGTTACATGACGTGGTGTTATTAGGATCAGTGTGTGAGTTACATGACGTGGTGTTATTAGGATCAGTGTATGAGTTACATGACGTGGTGTTATTAGGATCAGTGTGTGAGTTACATGACGTGGTGTTATTAGGATCAGCGTATGAGTTACATGACGTGGTGTTATTAGGATCAGTGTATGAGTTACATGACGTGGTGTTATTAGGATCAGTGTGTGAGTTACATGACGTGGTGTTATTAGGATCAGTGTATGAGTTACATGACGTGGTGTTATTAGGATCAGTGTATGAGTTACATGACGTGGTGTTATTAGGATCAGTGTGTGAGTTACATGACGTGGTGTTATTAGGATCAGTGTGTGAGTTACATGACGTGGTGTTATTATAGATGACGTGGTGTTATTAGGATCAGTGTATGAGTTACATGACGTGGTGTTATTAGGATCAGTGTATGAGTTACATGACGTGGTGTTATTAGGATCAGTGTGTGAGTTACATGACGTGGTGTTATTAGGATCAGTGTGTGAGTTACATGACGTGGTGTTATTAGGATCAGTGTATGAGTTACATGACGTGGTGTTATTAGGATCAGTGTGTGAGTTACATGACGTGGTGTTATTAGGATCAGTGTATGAGTTACATGACGTGGTGTTATTAGGATCAGTGTATGAGTTACATGACGTGGTGTTATTAGGATCAGTGTATGAGTTACATGACGTGGTGTTATTAGGGTCAGTGTATGAGTTACATGACGTGGTGTTATTAGGATCAGTGTATGAGTTACATGACGTGGTGTTATTAGGATCAGTGTATGAGTTACATGACGTGGTGTTATTAGGATCAGTGTGTGAGTTACATGACGTGGTGTTATTAGGATCAGTGTATGAGTTACATGACGTGGTGTTATTAGGATCAGTGTATGAGTTACATGACGTGGTGTTATTAGGATCAGTGTGTGAGTTACATGACGTGGTGTTATTAGGATCAGTGTGTGAGTTACATGACGTGGTGTTATTAGGATCAGTGTATGAGTTACATGACGTGGTGTTATTAGGATCAGTGTGTGAGTTACATGACGTGGTGTTATTAGGATCAGTGTATGAGTTACATGACGTGGTGTTATTAGGATCAGTGTATGAGTTACATGACGTGGTGTTATTAGGATCAGTGTATGAGTTACATGACGTGGTGTTATTAGGATCAGTGTATGAGTTACATGACGTGGTGTTATTAGGGTCAGTATGAGTTACATGACGTGGTGTTATTAGGATCAGTGTATGAGTTACATGACGTGGTGTTATTAGGATCAGTGTATGAGTTACATGACGTGGTGTTATTAGGATCAGTGTATGAGTTACATGACGTGGTGTTATTAGGATCAGTGTATGAGTTACATGACGTGGTGTTATTAGGATCAGTGTATGAGTTACATGACGTGGTGTTATTAGGATCAGTGTATGAGTTGCGTGGCGTGGTGTTATTAGGATCAGTGTATGAGTTACATGACGTGGTGTTATTAGGATCAGTGTATGAGTTACATGACGTGGTGTTATTAGGATCAGTGTATGAGTTACAAGGCGTGGTGTTATTAGGGTCAGTGTATCAGTTACAAGGCGTGGTGTTATTAGGGTCAGTGTATCAGTTACAAGGCGTGCTGTTATTAGGATCCAGTCTATGAGTTACATGGCGCAGTGTTGTAAGGATGCAGTGTGTCTTATGTCTTGTGATGCTGTGTTTCAGAGTGGCAGGTATAACTACGTGACCGTGCTGGGGGCTCTGCGCAGTGTGTACATGACTGAGGGTCCCAGGGCCCTATACTCAGGGATGACTGCCACGTTGCTCAGAGACGCCCCCTTCTCCGGCATCTACGTCATGTTCTACAGCCAGGCCAAGAGGTCCCTCCCACATGGTCAGTTTGACAAATTCTCTCACACCCAACTGTAGGATACCTGTGTATGTCATATTCTATACCCAACTGTTGGATACCTGTTAACGTCATGTTCTATACCCAACTGTAAGATACCTGTTAACGTCATGTTCTATACCCAACTGTAGGGTACATGTGTATGTCATACTCTATAACCCGACCAAGGAAGTGCTGCTTTAAGCTCAGTCATGTTCAAACAGACTGTATAAGTTGTAGCTGTACTGTGCAGTACTGTATTGAGTGAAACTGTCAGATAAAGTGGAGAATTTAGGTGTTTTATTTCTGATTGCTGTAATTTCATGTTTATTTTTTCACACATCTTTCTTTTGCTATAATCTGTTGTATATCGAGGGAACAGCAGGGTTCTCAGTTGTGCAGTGCATGACGTGAGCATTATTAACTTTGGTTGGTGGTCGTCTTTCAGAAATGAGCTCGTCCGCCTGCGCTCCCTTGCTGAATTTTGGCTGTGGCGTGCTGGCAGGAGTGTTGGCCTCCCTGGTCACTCAGCCTGCAGACGTTGTCAAGACACATATCCAAGTGAGCCCTCACCTGTACAAGAGCACTGCAGATGCTGTGCGCTTCATCTACGGGGTAAGCCTCCACTTGGCTTGAGGGTAACTTCTGATATCTTGGGTCTGTAGGCAGTTCTAGAACAATTCTGTGCTGTTGCATCATTCAAATACATTTTAGTTAATTGAGCACTTCTGCGGACACTGTAATGGTTGTGCGCCTTAGACGGGGTTAAGGATGGTACTTAAACACTGCTGTCTCTTTCCATCTTCTCTCTCCTTTTCTCATCTCGCTCGCTCTCTTTTTTAGGAGCAGGGACTGAAAGGGTTCTTCCGGGGGGCGGTGCCACGGTCTCTGCGCAGGACGCTAATGGCTGCCATGGCCTGGACAGTGTATGAACAGTTAATGGCCAGGATGGGCCTAAAGTCATGAGGAAGAAAGCGATGAAGAGATGGGTGGGGGGGAAAATTGAGCGAGCAGGGGGGAGTAAGTATGTGCGCTGTAGACTGTGGTCTGGGCTCGACTGGGAGGAAAACACTTAAATATATTTTATCATGCAAATTTGAATTTGAGGGAGGGAAGATCAAGTTAATGTGGAGGTGGGCAGAAGATTGACTGTTAAGAGAAATGGCAAAAGAGAGAGTGTGTGCATGAGTATAAGGGATGTATCGCTCTTTTAACATTCTTAAGTGTTAACCCTGACCTAAACTGACATTCCTTAATGGCTGTGAGTATTTCCATGTCTGACAGGGAGAGATATAGAGTGAGCTGCCACTGACAGAGCCGTAGGCCGAGGCCTACTTAAGGCCAACAGATACAGTGCCACAAACTTTTTATTTTACTTTTAAAAAGCACAGGTCACACGGTCAGATTGCGGTTGCTACTTCAGTGACTGATTATCAACTGACTGACAGACCCTCAAAAAATAAGGGAATTATTGTGCCATTAACACAATCAATTTCAGCTTACTGACACACATTAGATGTGAGTGAACGGTACAGACTTATTCACTGATGGATAGACACTCGGACTGATTCAAATGCTGCCTAATTTCACAGCTGACAGACTGAAGACTATTAAAACATAGACAATCACATTACATTTTCTTTGACTGGAGTCAAGTGTAGATTAGAATGACGCTTTCTACTGGACTGACTTAATTTATTCTATTGCACTAATTGACTGTACACATGACACATGACCGCTTTATGCTATGCTACACTAAACTGACTAAAGTGTACTATACTCTAGGCTATTCTGGGATGGACTTTTTTTTGTATAATTTGCCATAATGGATTCACTGACAAATGTGATCTCTTGTGACCTGAGAGGATGTGACTGTCTGAGCCACACCAGGCTGTAAATGCATAGCGTGCTGTTGAGTGATGGACGTGACTGTGCTGCAGGGGTTCGTACAGCAGTTTTAATGGCTCTGGGTCTGTCCAGCTCTTGTGACACACACCGAAAGCGCATCAAAGGAGCCAGAAAGAAAACGCTGCGTGTGTGTCATATCATATGCCATCAATGGAGCTCCAGATCTGCAAATGCACTTTAGAATAGGGCAAATAAATATTCATGCAGCTCATGCCAGGGCATTGCGCCTGGTCAGATTTGGACTGTCTGACACTGTGGAGCAGGTGTCTTTTTTGCCTTTCCTGTGTGTGCCGTACTTTACATTAACACACCACACCATGCTATACATTTCAACTGTACATTTGCCTTCTTCAGAAAGTACTGTGAATCATTGTCTTTAACAGTATTGTTACCATTGTCACTGGAGTTTGTTTCTGTCTGTGGGTGAGCCATTGCTGCTCAGTCCGTTTGTGTCAAAGTGAATAAATCTTTCTTTTTATTAAAATAAAAAAGATAATTTAAGGCATTTGTTGTGGTACATCCAAAGTGACACACTGTAATGAATGTCTTGTGTTTTTTTTTGTTTTTTTTCTTAATTTGTTAGCCCTGTATTATTTTACTGAGTTTTTTGTAAAATAGGCCTACGTATCGTGCTTAGAGCGCAGAGTGCTTCTCAACCAGGGAATGATGGAATATGTTATTGTATGATTAAACATTTAGGGGAAGGAGAATTAAATATGTTATTGATGTTATTTAATAAAGTATGGAAGGAGGGGAGAGTTCCTAGGAGTTGGAAGGAAGCAATTATAATTCCAATCAGGAAGCCGGGGAAAGATCCTAGTAATCCAGCTAATTACAGGCCCATTGCTCTAACGTCCCACATCTGTAAGTTGATGGAAAGGATGGTCAATGAGAGGCTTATGCATTTTCTGGAAAGGAGGGGGTTAAGTTCTCTGTGGAAAAAACTAAAGTTATGTTCTTTACAGGTAAGAAAAGTAGGGAGGAAAGTAAGTTAAAGTTATATGGAAATGAGTTGGAGAGAGTAGAGAGTTTTCCTTTTTTGGGAGTCCATTTTGATTCCAGGTTAACATGGAGCGAACATATTAGTAGTTTAGTCAAGAAAACTAAGAAAGTTATAAATATAATGAGATGTCTGGTTGGATTAGATTGGGGAGCTGATATTAAGTCATTAAAGTATGTGTATGTAGCATTAATCAGGTCAAGATTAGATTCTGGGTGTGTGGTGTATGGGTCAGCAGCCAAGACGGTGTTGGCCGTATTAGATGTGATTCAGGCTAGGGCTCTGAGGATATGTCTAGGGGCAGTGAAATCAGCACCAGTGTGTGCACTTCAAGTTGAGGCGGGAGAGATGCCGTTGGGGATGCGACGAAAGCATCTGATGGTTAATTATTGGATTAATTTGAGGGGGCATGATGATAATCATCCGACAAGAGGGTTTTGGAAGATTGCTGGGAGAGGGGAAGAGCACAAAAAGCTAGTTTTGGGTGGGTAGGTAAGAGTATGGCAGAACAAATGCAGGTTCTGGAGTTAAGAGTTTGGTCCAACTGTGTTGTGGCCTGTTAGACCAGTGTGGACTATGGAGCAGGTAGAGGTGGATTTTGACATTCTGAAGGTAAAGAGTAGGAGTAAAAATGTAGATTTAGTAAAAGAATACTATAGTCATATGGGTAGTAAGTATAGGGAATATGTAAGTATTTTTACAGATGGGTCTAAGGATCCACAGAAGCAGGTAACAGGGGCAGCAGCTGTGATCCCTAGTCAAAAGGTAGAGATTAAAAAAAGGACATCAGATTATTTAAGTGTGTATGCAGTTGAGATAGTGGCCATCTTGTTAGGGTTACAGTGGGCAGAAGAAGGGGTAGAAAATAAAATAATCATATGTAGTGACTCGGTGGCAGTGTTGTCTAGTATCAAAAGTGGGGTAGGTAAAAGCCATCAGGATTTACTATATGAGGTGCTATACACGAAAGCAAGGGTAGATAGGCAGGGGAAAATTGTTAAATTTATGTGGGTGCCAGCGCATGTGGGAATACCAGGAAATGAAAAAGCAGACAAGGTGGCTAAGGAAGCAGTCAGGAGAGAACAGGTGGACATCAATATAAAACTTTCAAAATCAGAGGGGAAAAGCATAGTGTGGGGGGAAATAGTAAATCAGTGGCAGCAGAAGTGGGATAGGGAAGTAAAAGGGAGACATTTACATGAAATACAAAATAAAGTGGGAGTGGTAGGAAATAGTGGGGAAAATAGGAAAGAACAAATAGTAATTAGTAGACTGAGAATTGGGCATAGTCATTTGAATGGAACACTTAATATAATAGGGAAGCATCCGACTGGTCAATGTGATCGGTGTCAGGAAAGGGAGACGGTGGAGCATGTCTTAATCTCATGCAGGAGATATGAGGAGGAGAGAAGGACTATGTTGACTGGACTGCAGAGACTGAGACAAGTAGAGTTGAGGGTGAAGGACATTGTGGGTTGTGTGGGAGAAGTGCAGGGGAGAAAGGTGTTGTTCAGTTTTTTGAAAGAAACTGGACTAATCAAAAGACTCTAGTAGAGTAAGTGTTGGATCTTCAAATACAGATAAAGATTAAAGTGAAGAAAAATAAGTGGTAATTGCTAGCACATACCGGTAGGAATAGAGGCACATAGAAAATGGAAAAATACTAGAGTCAGACCCAGAGTTTACAAAAAGATAAAGAATTATTTAAATAAGCAACATAAGGAAGCAGTTGATGGAGATAATCAGAAGGAGGCGGTAATGCAACAATTTGGATGCCAACCGCCGTTAAACCCCACAGAAGAAGAAGAAGAAGACTGCTTCTCATTGTCCCACATGCTGCATATTGACACAATAGAGAGTGACAGTCCCTGCCTTGGGACATCAGCACCCAAGCAGTACTGAGGACCCCTGAGGAACAGCAGGCATAGCGCAGGACAGCCTTGTTGCTAACCACTCCCACAGAGAGAGGAGGTGAAGCCGAGATGGCGAGGGGAATGCCGCCAGACTGAAGACGCACAAGAACAGGCCATTGCACTTACAGTAACCCTTGAGTGACTTCCGCAATGTAATATATTATCGCCACTCAGTTGGAATACAATCATGTCTTTTTCAAAATAAATGTTAAAAAGCTTTGTGCTTTATCACGGAGTCTGTTCCGCCGGTGATACTGTACGTGGCTCAGGCCGTAAACGTAAACGGTCTTAAACCTGCATTCTTTGACGCTCAAGGACCCTGCTAATCTGTGGAGCATATCTGAGCGGCACAGATAGGAGTGCTAGGAGGAGTGGGTTAATTGGCTCAGAACGAAGACCAGAGAGCAGGATGGCAGATGAAAGGGGCTTCCTGAAGAATGCGACGTCCGCATCTTTTGAAATTATTGTCATTGGGGATCTGACACCGTTTGTAACGTAACTTCCTTTACCAGTATAACAACAAGCATCCAGACAGGGCAGGCCAGATAGTAGATGTGTTAAGCAAGCTTAGTTTAAAAAAAAAAAAACAGCCATTTTTGAATATATATTTTTGAATATTATACATTACATTACATTACAGTCATTTAGCAGACGCTTTTATCCAAAGCGACGTACAGTAAGTGCATATAGAAAGGTCATCGAAGTAACTACAGAACAGATAAGAAAGCACATTCTTCTCATACAGTATATCCTATATCCCTAACGAACACAAGTGCAGTTTTACAGGTGACTGGGTAAAATCATCTCTACACAATTCTCTATTCTAAAGTATAAAAACTTGACACACAGTTTTCAAAGAGAAGACAACATACCATGAGATAGATAAGTTATTAGTCAGGGTGGAGAAAAAAGTGTGTTTTGTGGCCAGGGAAAGAAGGAAGAGGGGTGGGTATTGAGCGTAGGGAATGGGGGGTTATACATTTCAGATGTAGAAATTTGATGTATAATAGATTCACTATGAAATATAGAATTCACGTTAAGATTATTATGTTTTAAAGAGAAGATAGCCAATCCATCTAGACTCCTTAAATTCGTCTTCACTCTACAGCATAAGCCTTTAAATCCCTCAAAGGCTCCTCTTCCTATTGGTTCTGGAAAGCTATTCTATGTTAGTATGTATGAAAACTCCTAAGTATCAATACAATTAGACTTAGCTCATTTTGCCTAAACCTAGTTCTGACAGGACTCACCCCAATATCTCCTACAATCGACTTCATTAATCACATTAACCATCTTCAAAACCTCAATCACAAAGCCCACAAAGGCTCATTTTGCTGTGCCTGATGAAGTTTGGAGTCTGAATCATCATTTTCGACACACAGTCTTAGTACCCTTCTCTGAACCTTTTAAAGAAACAAATGATTGTAAATTTATTTTATAAATGTTCTGTCTGTATTGTCTTTAAAATAAACATCGAACAAAAAGTTCGGAAATTTGTGTTTGGTATATTATTTCTCTGTTGTAACAATGCTTCTTGGCAATAAATTTTATACCGTTGGAAAGCCTGTTTATTTCCCTTTTAAATGGTGCCCCATTTGTAAGAAATATGCATTTGTGGGATGAGCAGCACAGCTGAGTATGTGGGTTGCGCCCATGTAAAATTTGCCAAATCTTCTCTGCCAATGCCAAACAGCTTATTCTGCTGTTGCTAGTGACTCTTGTTTGGTGGATTGGATGATTGAAGTCTGTCAGTAACAAGGAAGAAACAAGACATATTGGCAATTTTACAATTTATTAATTTAACAGTCAGGAGCCTCAGTAGCGTGTGGAAGAACCATACACAGCCACAACAGCCTGGCACCTCCTCCTCATGCTGGTCACCAGCGTGGTCACACACTGCTGTGGGATGGCATTCCACTCCTCAACCAGGATTTATCGCAAGTCAGCCAACGTGGTTGTGTTGGTCACTCTAGCATGAACAGCACGCCCAAGCTGATCCCACAAGTGTTCAATTGGGTTGAGGTCAGGACTGTTGGCAGGCCATTCCATTCTCTCTACTCCCAAATTCAGGAGGTAGTCTCTGATAAACCCCGCTCTGTGGGGGCGAGCGTTGTCATCTTGGAGGATGGAGTTCGGTCCCAGACTGTGGAGATATGGGATTGCCACTGGTTGCAGAATCTCATCTCGATATCTCTCTGCATTGAGATTGCCTCCAATGATGACAAGCCTTGTTTTTCCAGTGATGGAGATGCCGCCCTACACCATCACACTGCCTCCACCAAAAGGTGTTACTCTATCGGTGCAGCAATCAGCATAGCGTTCTCCCCGTCTTCTCCACACTTTGACCCTACGATCCAACTTCCGTAGGCAGAATCTGGACTCATCGCTGAACATAACGTTCCTCCACATGTTCAGGTTTCAGTGCAGGTGTAAGCTGTTTGGCATTGGCAGAGAAGATTTGACAAATTTTACATGGGCGCAACCCACATACTCAGCTGTGCTGCTCATCCCACAAATGCATGTTCCTTACAAATGGGGCAGCATTTAAAAGGGAAATAAACAGGCTTTCCAACGGTATAAAATGTATTGCCAAGAAGCATTGTTACAACAGAGAAATAATCTACCAAACACAAATTTCCGAACTTTTTGTTCGATGTTTAGTAGCTTGTGTAGGACCCTATATAGTTTTAACTTGGTGCCTAATTTATCCAGTTGTTTAACTCCCACAGTTATAGGAATTAACAATAATATGCTTATATTTTTCTTTTGAGCAAGAAAAGGTTCCTGACAAAATCTCTGTGGTCAGAAAAATGAGTAGATGGAAATGTACTTTTAGGAATCCCCAATATGATATAACAAGTGCACATTTAATAACCTTTTCAAACAAGCTTATTTGGGTATATAATCAATACATTAGTTAGTAAATGATACCATTTTACAACTCTATGGCTTTGACATATCAGCAGATGGACTGGGCTGGAGTTAAGTATTGTGACAATATTAAACTTTAGACTCGGTGTGCTGTTTATGCAGTATCAGCACAGAGAAATGTTAAAAAGGAGAAACTTTTTGAACATTGGTGGGCTTCACATCCCACAAAAAGCAAGACAGACTTGAGCAATTTAGTTACATTACCACCCACCAACTAATGTATATGGAACATTTTCCCAGTGGGATTATTATAATTTTTAAATTAATATTATTATTTAGTTTGACCAAAAATGCAAAAGAAGGGAACATCGAGTCACCTTTATTTGTAGAGCACTGTCTTCCTCTCCTGTCAGTCACCACCCCCCTTGTGATTCTATCAGTTCTGTGTCTGCAGTCACACCCTGACACTGTCCCTGGGGGTGAAGGCAGACCTTTCCTCCCCATCCTCACAAATTTTCCTCAAATCTCTGTCTCACTCATTCCATTCTTTTTTTTAAATTTCCCTTTTCTCATTCTTTTAAAACTTGTGTTCAACATCTTGCTCAGCTTCCCAATCCCTTCAGTTTAATTGATTATTTTTTTTGAACCCCCTATCCCTGTCCCCTAATAGTACAATTTTGCACAGTCATTATGTCCACGTTATTTTCTCTTAACCTGAACTCCGTATCTCTTAGCAAACAAAATTGCAGCACAAGGACACTCTTTAACCGACGAGTCAACGTCTCCACATTGTCTTAATATGGTCCTGCCATTCCGTTGGCTTAATATGGTCCCTTGTCCGACGGTCTGAGTAACAGCATGTTAAGCTATATTGCCATAGAGCGACATCTAGTGGCCACAATATGAAGGTACTGAGGGAAAGAACTGTAGGCCTACTGTAAAATAATCTTCAACTTGTGAAGCAATGCCTGCTTTTATCTGTCAGGTGAGCGTTACCACTGTTCACTTTATCTGTTGAGCAATAGATGGCCGGTAGTGTGGATAATATATTTTGAGGTAAACATGTGAATGAGGATCATTCAAATGTGGCTTAGTATAGGTAAATGACATAAATGAGTGTCAGTGTCCCAGTATACTTTTATGCAAACACCCATAATCTCACACACGGTCACTATGTCCCAGGCTGACCTGACGGGCACAGCCACACACACACACACACACACACACACACACAAATAAATGTTTGGTGTTCTAAGGAAACATATGCTATTATAGATTGGTAGTCAGGCCTGCAGAAACCCGGATGTTACAGATTGACCAAAAACTGTTTGTCTCTTGGAGTGAGATACAATTGCCAGTTTAAATGCCAGTTTTAGCATATCCCAGTGATATTTGTGGGGGACATAAGAAGATCCAGAAGGAAAGGTTTTGCAACTACTCCAGTTTTGCTTTGTTTTGAGAAAAATATGTCACAATAATTCTATTTTCTTCAGCACCTACTGGATTGCAGGTTTTCTCTATGTATTTCCCTGATATCATCTGAGGATTGCTCTGTCCCTTTTTTGCCAGGACTCAGCTATCTGCTCAAAAGAGGACAGAGGAAACATTGCGGAGGACAACAAGTGCCTGGAGTTATGATGACACCAGGCACAGTAGGGACAAGTCTCTTCCAGTGCTACTTACTGAAAATGTTTAATAACTCCGCAACTAATAAAACAGGTTCAAGCAGCATGTCACTAAATCATAATGCTGACTAAAGGGACACAGTTTTTGGTTTTTCTATTTTTCTTTTGAGCAAGAAAAGGTTCCTGACAAAATCTCTGTGGTCAGAAAAATGAGTAGATGGCAATGTACTTTTAGGAATCCCCAATATGATATAACAAGTGCACATTTAATAACATTTTCAAACAAGCTTATTTGGGTATATAATCAATACATTAGTTAGTAAATGATACCATTTTACAACTCTATGGCTTTGACATATCAGCAGATGGACTGGGCTGGAGTTAAGTATTGTGACAATATTAAACTTTAGACTCGGTGTGCTGTTTATGCAGTATCAGCACAGAGAAATGTTAAAAAGGAGAAACTTTTTGAACATTGGTGGGCTTCACATCCCACAAAAAGCAAGACAGACTTGAGCAATTTAGTTACATTACCACCCACCAACTAATGTATATGGAACATTTTCCCAGTGGGATTATTATAATTTTTAAATTAATATTATTATTTAGTTTGACCAAAAATGCAAAAGAAGGGAACATCGAGTCACCTTTATTTGTAGAGCACTGTCTTCCTCTCCTGTCAGTCACCACCCCCCTTGTGATTCTATCAGTTCTGTGTCTGCAGTCACACCCTGACACTGTCCCTGGGGGTGAAGGCAGACCTTTCCACCCCATCCTCACAAATTTTCCTCAAATCTCTGTCTCACTCATTCCATTCTTTTTTTTAAATTTCCCTTTTCTCATTTTTTTAAAACATGTGTTCAACATCTTGCTCAGCTTCCCAATCCCTTCAGTTTAATTGATTATTTTTTTTGAACCCCCTATCCCTGTCCCCTAATAGTACAATTTTGCACAGTCATTATGTCCACGTTATTTTCTCTTAACCTGAACTCCGTATCTCTTAGCAAACAAAATTGCAGCACAAGGACACTCTTTAACCGACGAGTCAACGTCTCCACATTGTCTTAATATGGTCCTGCCATTCCGTTGGCTTAATATGGTCCCTTGTCCGACGGTCTGAGTAACAGCATGTTAAGCTATATTGCCATAGAGCGACATCTAGTGGCCACAATATGAAGGTACTGAGGGAAAGAACTGTAGGCCTACTGTAAAATAATCTTCAACTTGTGAGGCAATGCCTGCTTTTATCTGTCAGGTGAGCGTTACCACTGTCCACTTTATCTGTTGAGCAATAGATGGCCGGTAGTGTGGATAATATATTTTGAGGTAAACATGTGAATGAGGATCATTCAAATGTGGCTTAGTATAGGTAAATGACACAAATGAGTGTCAGTGTCCCAGTATACTTTTATGCAAACACCCATAATCTCACACACGGTCACTATGTCCCAGGCTGACCTGACGGGCACAGCCACACACACACACACACACACACACACACACACACACACACACACACACACACACACACAAATAAATGTTTGGTGTTCTAAGGAAACATATGCTATTATAGATTGGTAGTCAGGCCTGCAGAAACCCGGATGTTACAGATTGACCAAAAACTGTTTGTCTCTTGGAGTGAGATACAATTGCCAGTTTAAATGCCAGTTTTAGCATATCCCAGTGATATTTGTGGGGGACATAAGAAGATCCAGAAGGAAAGGTTTTGCAACTACTCCAGTTTTGCTTTGTTTTGAGAAAAATATGTCACAATAATTCTATTTTCTTCAGCACCTACTGGATTGCAGGTTTTCTCTATGTATTTCCCTGATATCATCTGAGGATTGCTCTGTCCCTTTTTTGCCAGGACTCAGCTATCTGCTCAAAAGAGGACAGAGGAAACATTGCGGAGGACAACAAGTGCCTGGAGTTATGATGACACCAGGCACAGCAGGGACAAGTCTCTTCCAGTGCTACTTACTGAAAATGTTTAATAACTCCGCAACAAATAAAACAGGTTCAAGCAGCATGTCACTAAATCATAATGCTGACTAAAGGGACACAGTTTTTGGTTTTTCCTAACAATTCAATTTCTTGGAGAAACACATTTTTAACAATACTGACAATATGTAACCTATAAATTGTATGCTGGTACAGTATTGAGTTGTATATTGCAGTGACATAACTATTTTAAATTCTACCTATTTATTTTCAAGTGTAATTGCGCCAATAATTAGCATTGAAGACATATTAAACTGACTGTCATCGGGAAGAAAACGAGGGTTCATGAAATTTAGATTATAAATCTGAGATACGCAATTTAGCAAGGCAAGTATTGTGGTGAGACCATAGGGGCGAGACTGGCGACATCAGGCGGTAAAATTGCAAACTGACCAAAGTATTTTTATGACATACTGTTTACAACTGTATATAAAACAGGAGATTTTGTCGACTAATGTGTTTTTAAATATTTATTGTTGTTTTTGTTTGTTTTTTTCGTAGTTGAATCTTACTTTTATAAATAAGTAAAGACTCAAATTTCCCACGTTCACAACAGCAGCTTGGGGAAAAGGGAAACTGATAGCCATTGGTAGATGTTGGAGTATAAAAAGACGTCACTTCCTGCCATCGGTCCTTTTTCGATTCCGTGTGGTACTGATCTCCATACGGCGTTGTCTCGTGGTGAGTCGCCGTTTAGTTTTTCGTTATTTAAAGTCATTTCAGGCAATTACTTACACCATCAAGGGACACAGTACTGTTTGGAAATTATATTATTAATCAATAAAACAAACAATGATTTGTTATAATGAACGGATTTAACATATTTAGCAAAATGATTATAGGCCGAAAAGCCTAGGACTCGCTGCGTTACAGGGCGGGGAGAGCTAACTTGGGTGCACTGACTACGCACCACGCTGATTCTTAGCTACTTGAAAATGGAACTGGACGTTTGAGAGACATTCGTCTAATGGCTGTTATTGATTAGAAATGTGCTCTGCTTTAGATTTATTTTAAACATCAGCTAGTTATTTGCAAAATGATATAGCCGTCAGTGTCATAATGTACAATGGAGTACTGATGGACATTAGATTCAATCTATAGTGCACAGCTACAGTTGATAGATATGTTTATTCATGTTTGAATAAAATTGGGGCTTTGTGTTCTGTTCATGTAATCATGGGATTACTTGAGTAACATATACATACACCGATAAAATGCAGAGTAGGAGCTAACATCAGTTTACTCATCTGTTGCATACATTGTAAATCAGGATATATTCCATGTAGAACCTATATTCGTTTTTTTAGCGCATGTTCTTACCTAGCTTGCATTTGTTTTACATATTAGATATGTTTGACATACTAGATATTTAAACATGCTGATGGAAATTGAACCTGCAAGTGCCATAGCCACTATGCTACGCAGCTACCCACTGACCATCAGACTGATGTTTTGATTGGATTTTCCTTCCCCGCCTTCCCTCTCCCCAGCTCTCCCGTTACACTCGTTACGCAGGGAAAGTGGTCGCGATGTCCGGAGGTCTGGATGTGCTGCAGATGAGGGAGGAGGATGTGCTGAAGTTCCTGACAGCAGGAACCCATCTGGGAGGTACCAATCTGGACTTCCAGATGGAGCACTATGTGTACAAGAGGAAGAGTGATGGTGAGTGTGTTAAGTGTTTTCAAACGGGCAGAAACTTTTTGTCTTTTAAAGTGCAGTGTGTGCTGGTCAGCGGTAGGTAAATCGAGTTGTAATGACAACATCTAGCCTATGACTGAGATTTGACCTCAGCTGAGCCATAACCCCATACATCTAAATGTCCACCATGTTGACATTTTGTATCTCCTCAGGTGTCTACATCATCAACCTGAAGAAGACGTGGGAGAAGCTGCTGCTGGCGGCTCGTGCCATTGTTGCCATTGAGAACCCGGCTGACGTCTGTGTCATTTCATCCCGAAATACTGGACAGGTAAAGGACGTGACTACTACTTTGGATGTATGACAGCACTGAATAAGGAATCTTGTTTTTTAAAACCAGCTAATGTAGCTACTGTCCTAATCCAGAAGGCTAATGGGTCTACTACGTATGCCATACATCATAATTTAATTCCTGGATGAAAACTCGGATATCTGATGTCACGCACACTATTAGAACCTGGCGTTGAGGTCAGCGAGCAGGTGTCGGAAGTGTGCTAGAGCAAGCTGGACAGGTTTTCGCTAACACCATGATGGCGTCTAGCCTATGACTGGGGTTTGATAGTAACCTGAGCCACACTGAATGTAGTAGTTTGCCTTTTTGCTCATGCCTGTGCACTGCAGTTGTCTTTTTGGACTACAGTTCAGTAAATTACACCAGGCAGATTCTACAGAAAGTGGGCACATAATGTATGCTACAAACAAATCAAAGGTTTTTAAAAAAATCCTGGCATTTTCTAAAAAATATTGTTCTGTTTGATAGAAATTATAATAAAGTAACTGCATAAGCAATCACATTGTTGTCAGATTTGTTCTTTTTAAGTTAGAAGGATTTCATTTCAGAAAATACTTCGGAAGTGGACAGAAAAATATCCCACACATTCAAAACAATGCTTAATTCCAGTTGCAAACGTTACTGTTCATTCTGTCCATCACAGTAACGTTAGCTATACCCCTCTGTACATGATTCGGTGGATTTACTAACTATTAAAATGCACAGGAAGTAACTCAATTAAACCCTTTGTTGTTATGATCGGGAAGAATTTTGCTAATTCCAATTGTATAGGCTTTAGAAACCCGATTGTAAGGCTAACGTTATTTCTGTCCGTGACCAATAAGTAACGTTCGCGAGGATTACATTGCGAGATCCACTTTTATTTAACGCGGAAGTGATTCCCATCGTATTTGTGCGCCTGCACTAAGATCGTAGATTCCCGGATTTTGGAGCGGAGGGTGAGAGAAAATTCATTTTATTTCTCGAAATTAATGAATAAATATTCTGTCCACTAAAGTAACGATAGCGTCATGTAACGCACACCTCATTCAAGAAACAAAATTATGAAAACTACACATTATTTCAGGTGAAATGTGTGTTGAAATGACGAAAAGTTGGGATGCCCGTTGAATGCGTGTGTAAATGCATGTAAACATTGTGTACATTCGGCGAACCCGGAGATTCCCTGCTAACGTTAGACACAAGACAGAATTTTCATTGCTAGCGTTACGAAAGGACCAAAGTTTTCCTTGGCGAGCGTTACAAGGGACAGAATATGTATTCATCATGGCAAACGTTACAAACTGTCCATGTAACATTAGCAAAAGCCCGTGTTTTCTGTGAAACCCAATCCATATGTTGAAGCACAAAAAAACTCATAAATATGTTGAAATGGTCATGTAATCATTTGCTGTATGTCTGTACATTCCATTATTTTAACATAGTCAAGGATTTTTAACTGTTTTCTGTCCACTAAGTTCAGTAAATTCTGTCCACGTAACATTATCAACATATCCGAAAATTTAAACCCCTTTATTAATCAAAATATGAGTGGGCCAGGTCTAAAAGTTGGTGGGAATCCTTTTTATAATAAAGCAAGACCAAATAAAACAGAAATGTTAGATTGACTTGAAATTTTATCAGAAAAATTCATGGGATCAAATGTGCCCACTTTCTGTAGAATCTGCCACCACACCTGCCCTGGATGGTCTACTTTGTACTGCTGACACCATTCCCTACTAATGTTGACCACCACTGCTAGTTGCACAGATGAGGTGAACTGTGGTTTATTTTTCATAGTATGTAATTTCCCTCCATCTTCCCAGAGAGCTGTGCTGAAGTTCGCCTCAGGCACCGGCTCCACCACCTTTGCTGGTCGCTTCACCCCCGGGACCTTCACCAATCAGATCCAGGCTGCCTTCAGGGAGCCACGCCTCCTGATCGTCACCGACCCCAGGGCCGATCATCAGCCCCTGACCGAGGCCTCCTACGTGAACATCCCCACCATCGCCCTGTGCAACACTGACTCTCCCCTGAGATACGTGGATATTGCCATCCCCTGCAACAACAAGGTGTGTTGGCTGTACTGTACTGGTGCGTATCAGTGGATGTGAGGTGGCAGTTGTACTAACAGAAAATGAACATTTTAAATCACAGGGTCATCACTCTGTGGGTCTGATGTGGTGGATGCTGGCCAGGGAGGTTCTTAGAATGAGGGGGACAATCTCCAGGGAGCACCCTTGGGAGGTCATGCCTGATCTCTACTTCTACAGAGACCCAGAAGAGGTAATTTACACCGTTAGCCCCGTGCACGTCGAACACTGTACTGTCACCTGGGCCGTGTCCGCAGCCCAAAGGTAGGACGTCTTATGACCTGCTTACGACACTTTCACAGTACGGTTGGAAAATAGTATGGCGGATATATTCCGCGGACTGCTAAACGGTGCACATTAAACGGCACACTTCTGCCAGTAAACTGTACGCAGGAGACAGGGCGCAGTAGATATGGCTCGAACACAGCCCTGGATTTATTGCTTGATTTTCATACATTGGCTTGAGTAAATGTGGCCGTTTTGTAAATGCGGCCTCTAGCAAATTCAGCTAAAGGCTAAAGGTTAAAGGTGTCTGTCACTGTTAGGCAGTCCTGGGCTGTGTCAATATTCTTCACTCCCCATCTCCTTTCCTCCACTCCCCCACTACCACTCCTCTCCTACCCGGAAGTATGCAAAAGTGTCTGCACATTTTGAGTAGAAGTATTTGCATGTACAGAATACAATGTATCTGACATTGCGATTTGCGTCGCGACATTAATTATGTAACCATTAATACGTAATTAAGTTGTAATCGGCGACATTACATTAAAATACAAAGATCCATTTCCGGGGCACTGAGTAGAGGAAGTGGTAGTGGAGGAAGGGCGGGTGCATTTTTTTACTATTGGGACGCACCCCAGGAGCACTGAAGTACCCTCTCTCCTCCCCCCACAGATTGAGAAGGAGGAGCAAGCTGCAGCGGAGAAGGCTGTTGGAAAGGAGGAGTTCCAGGGAGAGTGGACCGCCCCCGTGGCTGACTTCGCTCAGCCCGAGGTGGCCGACTGGTCCGAGGGTGTGCAGGTGCCCTCCGTCCCCATCCAGCAGTTTCCTGCAGGTGAGCAAGGTGGGAAGGAGCTTGTGCGTCAATTTGGTATTGGAGTAAATGATCGCTCTTGTCTGCTGGACTTGCCTGGAACCAGGATATAGAGCAACTTTAATCCTGGGCATTGCAGTGGTATTTGTTGACGTAAGTTGAAATGTGAAACTGCATGAAGATGTCCTGTAAGCCTTCAGAAATGTGCAACTGCTTTTCCTTGTTTCAGCTGCTCCCCCTCCCAAGGCTGCTACCCCAGCTTCTGCTGAGGTGTTTGCCGGTATGTTTTAAAATTTATTTATTTGATTAAATTTAATTCAGTCGAACCTCAGAGTTCAACTGAAAACCCAGACAGGTTCTCAAAAACAATTGTCTGCTATAGACAAATTATACTGCGTTGTTTGGAAAGCTACCGTAGAGTGAGCGAGCTCTAATACGCTCTCTGCTTACATTGGTATGGTTAGTGATTTTTAACCTATGAAAAGACTTGGTTAAATTTTTTTTAGAGCATCTTAAAAAAAAAAAAGGCTTCCGATAATCAATCCAATAAATTATTCAATTTAAAATGGTTTATTTTGACTTCACTTTCAGAGTTCCGAATTACCCTCTATTCCCAGAAGGGTTTGTATCAGGTTGTAATGCAAATTGCCCAATTAATTTGGTTCTTAAAATTGTCGCAGGACATACAGAATGTTGAATGATTGAGTGCTGTTTTATGTGTACTGTGTATTATTGCTAACCTGCATTTTGTCCTGCAGAGGATTGGAGTGCCCAGCCTGCCACAGAGGATTGGGCTGCTGCTCCAACTGCTCAAGCTTCAGAATGGGGCGGAGCCACTTCTGATTGGAGTTAAGCTGTCATTGTGAACCAGAATCTGAAGCAGTTTTTTCAAGTGAAGTCAATAAAAATGGCTCTTTAAAAACCCATTGTCATTCATTTTGTCAAGGGATTGGGAATCATGTTGATCGTTGGCTTTGAAATGTACATCAATTATATAAACTATTCATGCATGTCGGACTTTCACATGTGCGTCTGTGGGGTTGGATATCTGACCCTGTATTGCGGTTACTTTGCCATGTGGGGGAGAGGGGATGTAATGGGTAGCCCTCTAAATATATTCACAATAACACACTAATATTAAATGCCGGAGGAACCCTTCAATGTTTTCTGTTTTTTCAAAAGGGATTGTGGGATGTACTTGACACCCAATCACAGGTCATTGCATTTTTCCTGCATTGTACAATGATTGCCAAGGAACAAAATGTCGCCTTTTGGACGAGATGCACTATATGCGGTTTTATTTTGCGCCTGTAGCTCTATCCTAGGTTTAAAAACATTTTTCACTTATTTAATGACATTGCTACTGATAGAGCCATTGTTATCAAGTTTAGTCTGACGGCTGTTTTTATTGACATGCTACTGCATGTTTGTCCATGTTTTGTTTGCTCTGACTAATGAGGCTTCAACAGAACCATGGCCTTAAACGTCACTCCTGATCAGAATTCAATCCTTCAACATTTAAAAGTTGGTAGGATTTATATTTTAGGAAGTTTAAACAAAATACACTGCTCAAAAAAATTAAGAACAGTATAACACCCAAGTCAATTAAGCTTCTGCGATATCGATCTGTGTTTAGGAAGTGTAAATTATTGAATCAATTTCACTTGCTTTGGTGCAAATGAAAGTGACAACAGCAAGACAACCCCCAAAAAGTAAAGGTTTTGCAGGTGGTGGCCACAGACCATTTCTCTTCTTATCCTTCCTGACTGATTTTTCTCTAGTTTTGCATTTTGCTAGTGCCCTTGTCATTACTGGTAGCATGAGGCGGTACCTGCAGCCCATTCAGGTTGCACAGGTAGTTCAGCTCTTCCAGGATGGCACATCCGTATGTGCCGTCGCAAGAAGGTTTGCTGTGTCTCCCAGCACAGTCTCGAGCGTGGATGAGATACCGGGAGACGGGCCATTACACAAGGAGAGCTGGACAGGGCCGTAGAAGGGCAAAAACCCAGCGACAGGTATCTGCTCCTTTGTGCGAGGAGGAACAGGAGAAGCACTGCCAGAGCCCTACAAAATTACCTCCATCGGGCTACTGGTGTGCATGTTTCTGACCAAACTCAGAAACAGACTCAATGAGGGCCCGACGTCCTGTAGTGCGTCCTGTGCTCACAGCCCAGCACCGTGCAACTCGATTGGCGTTTGCCAGAGAACACCAGAATTGGCAGGTTCGCCATTGGCGCCCCGTTCGCTTCACAGATGAGAGCAAGTGCACACTGAGCCCATGTGACAGGTGTGAAAGAGCCTGGAGACGCCGTGGCAAATGTTATACTGCCTGCAACATCATCCAGCATGACCGGTTTGGTTTAATTGACTTGGTGTTATACTGTGATGATTAAGTGTTCCCTTCTTTTTTTTGAGCAGTGTATATTGCGTAAACAACAGCCCCAACTAACCAATCTAACAAACGCCACATTGTGGTTAGGTTAGGAGGTAAGTGTTAGTTTGTTTTAGGCAGAATTGGCACTTTAGGATCACATGGAAGGTCTATTAAGATCCTATGTGTGGCATACTTTATTGAAGGAGGAGGTGTCTTCCCTTTTCGCTACTCTGACGGGATGCACAAGTGTAGCCCAGCAAGCATTTAAGCTGACAAAGGGATATGAATGTGCAACTCGATGCAAAATAATTTCAAAATGGAAATACGGAACTCCAGCCTGTTGTTACTTGTTTCCCTTTCCCCCTGCCATTTCCGGTGCAGTTAAGTATCACTTGTCGTTGCTTGGCGACAAGAGCTCGAGTAGCTATGTATGACAACAGACGGGACTGAAGCGCTCATTTTCATTGGTTTTCTTCAGTAGTTTTCTGGGATTTTTTTGTTAATCATACAATCGTTTTCCCTCTTCTGTGGTTATTTTCTCTGAATGGTATCTGGAACGGCTGTTAACCACTTGTTTCACGTGCCTTGTTGTTGAAAGCGAGTGTGACAATCATCAAATTGTGACCACAGTTTGCAACAGCCAAGTTAAGTGTCGTCATGGTGAGTCGATTCATGATACAGTAACGTTAACTATTGCTAATGAGACCCTTAGTTTAAAGCGATATAATTGTTCTATGGCTTAAACAAATGACTAATTACGAATTACTAATAATACTAGGAGTCTGCAGAGACGACACTCGGTATAAGTCTGTGTATGACACATTTAGCTATCTGCATTTTCGAATGTGTTATTCTTAGACCGGAATTAGCTTTTGCAGTGAATGTAACGGTTAGCCGCGACCATGCTTTCTGTGGCACAGTAACGGTAACGTTATCAAGTATAATTAACTAGATTATTCAGAATATGAATTTAGCCAGTGTCTTAACATAACTTGAGGCTGGGTTTTCAGGTAAGCTGTTTCCCCAAAAGTAAACTTGAAAAAAGTGAACCCCAAAAAGTGAACCTGCGATGATCTTCAGAAAACAATAGACACGGGTTACATTAGCTATAAGGATATTGAGGCCATTTATTTACTAGGCCTACTACTAACTCATTGTCTGGTTTAGGTGCGTGTGTAAGATGACAACATTAACTGATCGTAACTTTGTAGTATAATGAATAACTGGCACTGGAGCATTGGGGTACTGTATGTTTTTCCCCTTCATGTATACATGTTGTGTTTGCATGTTCTGTGAAGATCCTGTCCCGGTTAAAGCCTGCTGTCGGGGGAGAGGCTCCATCCAGTGAGAAGAAGAAGAAAAACAAGGGGAAGAAGACTCCACGAGTGGAGGACTACCTGAGCCAGAGAGACTACCTGGGATCCATCACGTTGCTGGAGGTGAAACATCTGTGCGCACACACCTTTCTCCTCCACCGAGCAATGGGACCAGTGTGTGCAATCATATTACAGGACCTGCACGTTGCACTCTGTCATACTGAAACACCTCTGTCTGTACTAGCTTGTGGTTCTGTTGTTTGACAAGAGAAAAAACGGCGGCATGACATTACGTTTTTTTTTTTTTCAGTTCCAGCGTAGTGCAGGAGAGAGAGAGGAGGATGCAGATCTGTGGCTGGGCTACTGTGCTTTTCACCTGGGGGACTACAGGAGAGCTATGGAGGTATGGGACTGCTTTTGTGTATGTGTGATTTCAATGCCGGTTTCTTTATCCTACATGTTCCTGTCTATTTCTACAGTTCACTGATGAAAAGAGAACTAGATTTGTCGATAGTTTGTTCAATCCATTAACATGTCGCTTTCCTCTGACCAAAGGAGTACAAAGCTTCGACCGAGAGGTCAGGCTGTCCAGCTGACGTGTGGGTATATCTGGCCTGCACTCTCTTTTTCCTGGGGCTCTACAGGGAGGCTGAGGAGGCCGCACTTAAAGGTAGCACATTTAGCGCAGCTGCTCCTAACCTCGTCCTTTCCTGCTGCCTAGCTGCTGTATTAACCCTGACCTTGGCACTGGGGTGAGAGCGGCAGTGTAGAAGGATGGTTTAATCAGGCTCTTTTCCTTTATCCCACCCCTCTTTTCACACTGTCCCACAGCTCCAAAGAGCCAGCTGCAGAACAGGCTGCTCTTCCACTTGGCTCACAAGGTCAGAGCAGCAAAGTTTATATACGTTGTTAACCTTCAGTGTTTTTGTCTACGTGTATATATATATATATATATATATATATATATATATATACTGTATCCGTCCATTGGCTTTTCTGTCTACATAGAAATGTAAATATCTATAGTTCTCTTGTTTTGCTTTGTTACTTCATTACACATGCATTTCTTGTTTATATATCGCAATAAACCTGCACTCGTTTCCCCCCTCCCCTTCTTCTCTCACTCCTTCCCTCGGGCAGTTCAATGATGAGAAGAAGCTGATGGGTTTCCATCAGAACCTGGAGGATGTGACTGAGGACCAACTCAGCTTGGCTTCCATTCACTACATGCGCTCTCACTACCAGGAGGCCATCGATATCTACAAGCGCATCTTACTGCAGAACAGGTACCGCCCACTGCAGCTCTTGCACTGCCATAGGATACCACTATGGTAAAACACGTAATATACAGGGACAGCTTTTCCTCTGCTAAGCCCGAATTGTTATTGATAGCGTTCACAGAGAGATGATATGTATTGCCTACAAATTGGAGTGCACTATGCTATGCCATTCATTTAGACTCTTATGAGCAATAAAAGACTGTACTTGTAGTTCCAGAAAATGCTGCCATTTTCTGTGTGGGGGTATGAAATGGTTAAAATCTGGAATTGCTCATTTTAGATGTTGTTATATGTGACGTATACTCTGCAGAGACTTCCTGGCCCTCAACGTTTATGTAGCTCTGTGTTACTACAAGTTGGATTATTACGACGTTTCCCAGGAAGTTTTGGCAGTGTACCTACAGAGCATTCCTGATTCAACCATCGCGCTCAACCTCAAGGCCTGCAATCACTTCAGGCTGTACAACGGCAAGGCGGCTGAGGTTAGACAACACAGACACACAATATATCACACACACTACACACACCCCACACACAACAGCAGCATCTGCTAACCGTAATGCTTGTTCATTCTCCCAAGATACTTACAAGCAAAGGTACTGGTTTTGTACTTTGTACAATGTTAAGTGCAATTCAGTAAACTGTAGGCTTTGCATTGATGGCCAAAAGTCATGGTGCAATGGTCAAGAGTGTATTACATAGCTTCAAAACTGTGTCAAATTGTGTCGGTGATATTACACAAATTTGGGGTTTTCGTAAATGATTCACAATTAGTCTATATAAGAGTCTATTTTCACATTGTGCCATATGATCATCAGATTCTGTACAGGCATAATTCAGCCATTCATCAAGTGCTTGTTCAATCCACACATATTTACAGTCTATCATGAAAGGGAAATGAGGAGTACAACCCTTTCTAAATGTCCCCTTCTTTCTTTCAGGCAGAGTTGAAGAATCTGATAGACATTTCCTCCAGCTCTTTTGAGTTTGCCAAGGAACTCATCCGGCATAATTTAGTAAGCACCTGGAATAACAGAACCCCCCCCCACCATCACCACCATCACCACCACCACCACCACCACCACCACCACCACCACCACGCACATATAATATTTGAATATATTTGTCCGAATTTTCTTGAGAAGAGTCAAACTCTTGTCGTAGGGAGGATCATGGGCTTGGAACGTCAGAGAAAAGTTGTGTGTGTTACTGTTTAGCTGCGAGTGAATAAAGTCCATCCACTTACTGCTAGAATGTGTTACATATGTGGATGTGTATGTGAACCAAGGGGCCAAAACCGGGCTTCGCTGTTGAAGCTCACTTCCTGGTTTTAATGGAAGCATTGCTCTCTGGCGCCAGTGTGGTTGGCTCCAGTATAGGTCTTTCAGGCCAGTTTTTCAATGCAAGTCAATGGTACCAAATGGGGTCAAAATGCAAAGTCAATACATTTTTTCCATGAGAACATGTAGTCGCAATTGGTGTTGTTAAGTTGTATCGTATGGGCACTATATTTAATATTTTGTGGACCAATCCGGGACAGTTTGTGGTGTAGCGTACAATTCTTCCCAGCCACTTCCTGGTCCATCATTCAAACATGACAAATAACCAATCACTGCTAAACTACAAGCGGGAAGTTGAGCAATCAGATAACACTTTCGTTGTGCACGTTTATGAAAAGACCAGTAATATTTTTTTACCTATCCGTGCTCCGTAGATAGCATTCATGCTACCCTACATGGCATTAATGCGAGTGTATGAACTAGCTACCTTGCAAACAGCTATTTAGCTATAGATACATACCCTTAAAAGAGTTAAAGGTAGGCTAGTCACGCACGTCATGTATACCTGTACATACAATACAGACTGTTACAAATGTTTATTTACAGGCTAATTATACAAATACATTGAAAATGATCAACTCACTCGTAGATCGTAGACTCGTAGTATAATTGATACAGTTCAGTGCTAGGTGCTAGTAGCTTGCGAGACGTACAGTCAAGCAACGGACCCGGAAGTGGCCGGGAAGAATTATACGCTACAGCGGCACTTCCTAGTTATTGCGC
The DNA here is from genome assembly GCA_022702515.1 of Ilyophis sp. 1 JC-2022. Classification (NCBI taxonomy): domain Eukaryota; kingdom Metazoa; phylum Chordata; class Actinopteri; order Anguilliformes; family Synaphobranchidae; genus Ilyophis; species Ilyophis sp. 1 JC-2022. Next base: position 50,705,351 of record CM040405.1, on the reverse strand, counting down.
ATCACTAGTATCTCACTCGCTTAGGGGACGAACCGGACCCGGCCAGGATGTAATGACCATCCCCCTGCCCCCTACTGTGTAGTCTCTGGCTCTAATTTTTGTACAACGTGGTAGCATTTCCGCAGCTTCAAAACGCTTTTCACAAGCCCACGGAAAGTCAATGGGCGACGTCACAGTCACTATGTCCATATTTCTCTACAGTCTGTGATGTGAAGCCATCCTCTGTCTGTGCCCCATCAGGTGGTGTTTCGGGGTGGAGAAGGGGCCCTACAGGTGCTGCCCCCCTTGATTGATGTCATCTCAGAGGCTCGTCTCAACCTGGTCATCTACTACCTCAGGCAAGGTGTGTCCTTGAATTAAGATACAGACTGCTACTCTTATTCTGCAGTTGACATGCCGCTCCATTTTAATTGTGAAGTGTGCTCCTTGCGACAAGATTGATACCATGTGGGCCGCTGCGGTGGTACAGCGGTAAAATGTGCTGACTTTCAGTCAGAGCAGTTGTATTCCGAGGATCGGGGTTCGCCCCCCTGTCCTGCCAGATCCGAGCATGGTCGGTGACCGAGGGAGCGCCAATTGCCCTCGCTCCACCCCGGGGATATTTATACTCATTCTGACTAGGAATTGTGTAAAATGTGTCCTGCCCTGTCCGGTCACTGTATCCATGCTGTATGTAACTGTCTCCTTCCCAATCTTACTCCCTTTCAGATGACGTGCAGGAGGCTTACAATCTCATAAAAGACTTAGAACCCACTACACCACAGGCAAGTATTTCCCTATTGTCCTTGAGCTTTCCGGCCCTCTCGTTCTACTGTATGTGTCCGTATGTTTCCTTCCCGTCTTTGAGGTCTTCCCTCTTTTCTTCTTCCCTCTTCAGATTTTAACTCATTACACTGTCCTCCCGCCTCACGTGCTCTCTTTCTCAGGCACAGTGCAGTGCTCGGTTTACCGTTAGTTTACAGCAGACATGCATATTAACCTCTCCCTGTTTCTCTTAGGTTCAGGGCAGTGTTAGTCTTAATGCACAACAGCATAAAGTAAGTGTGTGTGGCGTGGCGTGTGTGTGTGTGTGTGCGTGTGCGTGTGTGTGTGTGCGTGTGTGTGTGTGTGTGAGAGTTCACTTCTTCTCTCCCAGTCTTCTTGTTTTCCTGTCAGGGTTTCCAGCATTAAAGTTAGCGTGGTAGTATTGTGATAAGTGCTGTGTACATTGCATTTAACATGACCTTATCTTTCTAAGGAGTATATTTTGAAAGGTGTGGTGAATGCAGCTTTGGGTCAAGAAGTTGGATCGGTAAGTTGGTGATGACATTTTGTAATTGTATACAAATGTACACACGCAGTGCACATGAATATGGGAGCTCACTAGTTCTTCTCTGTAGTGACTTACCAGACCGATATGGCTAGTAACATTCATGCTTACCACCGAAGCAACAAGCACAAGAAATCACAGGTGCACAGCAGATTTTAGCACATGCTATACGTCAAGAGTATAACTTCAGTAAAAACAACCATTTATTGTATCATAGTTTTGCGTGATGTGAATACTAAAAATGATAAGATATTTGGGGAATGCTAGGTAGAACAGCATTACCCTAAGGTGAAGTCTGGATAAAAATGGAAAACTGTTGACTCGATAGTATGAACGTTAAGAAACAAACAGTGACACACCAGTGTATAAAAAATATCTAATGGCCCTGTCACACTATTGCGTATGAGAGAAACGTATGAGTTGCGTATGTAAATTCATAAAATAATTTTCATACGCACAAAAAGCCCTTGAAAATAGCGTATGGCCAGCGTATGGCTAGCGTATGCCTAGCGTATGAACCATACGTCTGAATACGCACAAAATTTTTAAGCATGCTTAAAAAACTTTTTGTGTCTCGCCGTATGCCACTGTATGCCACCGTGCTTGAAACGTATACAACCTATGCCTAACGTACCCCTAGCGTATGTCAGCGTATATCAGCGTATGAGTGATATTTTTGATACACTGGCATACGCTAGTACGATACGCAATAGTGTGACAGGGCCATAACAGACTGACACATACAGTTGAAGTCGGAAGTTTACATACACTTAGGTTGAAGTCATTAAAACTCATTTTTAACCACTCTACAGATTTCATGTTAGCAAACTATAGTGTTGGCGAGTCAGTTAGGACATCTACTTTGTGCATGACACAAGTCATTTTTCCAACAATTGCTTACAGACAGATTATTTCACTTTTAATTCACTATATCACAATTCCAGTGGGTCAGAAGTTTACATACACTAAGTTGGCTGTACCTTTAAATTTTTTATATTTGGTCGCATATCTTGGGCATGCCATGACTTTCTGATGTCTGTGACCCAACATCAAAAGACTCTTGATATCTTATTTTCTGGTACTCTTACAAGCGATACTATAACGTCTCTGCTTTTGAATGGATCTCTATGTGAATTGGGGGGAGGGACTAGATTTAGCTGTAAATTACACTGGAACAGTATGGAAACACATGGTTGGCTAAATGGCTCTAAGTCATAAAGGGTCTGATGTATCAAACAAGCCTTAAATCATCACTCTGCTGCCAGAAATACAGTAGATATGGATGGATAACTTGAAGGTTTTTTTTCTCCTGACTTATTTTTCCATAGAGTTCAATAGGAAAATGTGTCCGTAGAAACAACCCTTAAAGTGATCCATCCATATCTGCTACATATCTGGCAGCAGCGTGATGGTTTGAGGCTCGTTTGATACCTCAGACCCTCAGACCAGCCATTTTATCAATCGTGTATTCCATACTATTCCAGCATAATTTACAGCTAAATCTAGTCCCACCCCCCAATTCCCATAAAGATCCATTCAAATGCAGAGACGTTATAGTATCGCTTGTAAAAGTACCGGAAAATAAGATATCAAGAGTCTTTTGATGTTGTTGGGTCATGGCATGCAAAGGATATGCGACCAAATATTTTAAAAAAAATTAATTTAAAGGCACAGTCAACTTAGTGTATGTAAAGTTCTGACCCACTGGAATTGTGATTTAGTGAATTAAAAGTGAAATAATCTGTCTGTAAACCATTGTTTGAAAAATGACTTGTGTCATGCACAAAGTAGACGTCCTAACTGACTTGCCAACACTATAGTTTGCTATCCGTGGAGTGGTTAAAAATTAGTTTTAATGACTTCAACCTAAGTGTATGTAAACTTCCGACTTCAACTGCATCTTGGGTGAAATATGCAAAGCCTTGTTAACCCTTTCACTCTCATCCTCTCTCCATCCACCCCTCTGCACTTCCCCCCCTGTCAGAGGGATCACCTGAAGATTGCACAGCAGTTCTTCCAGCTGGTCGGAGGCTCAGCTAGTGAATGTGGTGAGGAAATATCTCACAAAACATACTGTCATTCCCAATGAGCTGCCATCAGTTTGCTGTGACAAGGACAAATCGTACCTCCATTAAAATGCATGAACAAAAACATCAAGCTTATCTCAAAACTCCTCAGATACCATCCCTGGCAGGCAGTGCATGGCTTCCTGTTTCTTCCTGCTAAGGCAGTTTGAGGACGTGCTCATCTACCTGAACTCTGTAAAGGTCAGTGCTGTTCATATATGTTGTGCCAATCATTGTGGGCATGCATTTAGGTTTTAGTGTTTAAGGTGTGGCTGATTCAGTCAGTACTTAATTGCACTGCACACTTCCTGTAAAAGGTGTTTAGATAACTTCTGTAGACTGTAAGCAGTATGACAAATTTGTAGGTCGAATAAATGTTTTGTTTCTGTGAAATGAACTGTTCTCTCCATCTTCCAGAGTTATTTCTACAATGAGGACATATTTAATTTCAACTATGCTCAGGCCAAGGCTGCTGTTGGCAACTACAGAGAGGCAGAGGAGGTACTGTGGTCATCACCACTATTGTTATTATATGCACTGTGAATGCTAAGCCACTTTCACACCAAGAATGCTAGTGCTGCTCCAGCCAACAAATTCTTCCATTGCCCAATGCCCACTGTTCTGCAATTACACTAACAACAAAAATAGTAGACTGGCGCTGTATCAGGTAGAGAAAGAAACATCTAATTTACAGTCTGTTTCCACGCCACCACTGCCATTTGTAGATGTGTGGGATGAAGAAGAGAACTTTGTACTTGACATGAGTGATAGCCTCAGGTTTTTCTAAATTCACTGGGGAGAAACACCCATAATTCATAAAGCATTCATAATTCAGATGCACACTAAAAGGGGACGCAAAGTGACATGAACAAAAATAACAACTGAAAATATAGCTGCAAGTGGCAATTATCGAGACCGATTACAAGGCTTTCTTTGATCATCCCAAAAATATATAGACTGGATGCCTATCCCCAGACTGTGAACTACAACATGTGAGGCTGTGCTGTAATGTATACTTGCGTGTTAAAGTTAATTCACACTAACCTGTAAAATACATGTATACGTGTAGAAACGCGTTGGAAAAATCCAATTGGATATTCTAATCTCTTATGTTTTTTTTTGTCACAGCCAATATCCTTGTTGAAAACATTCTAACATAATTTTGTATTTTTACTTTAAAAACATTTTTTAATATATTTTTTTACATGTTTGGCTCATTTGAACTCACTCATTGAACAACATTTTTCACAGTTTAATTTCAGGTGGCAAAACATACTTCTTAGTCATGCATTTAATTTAGTTAACTGTTCATTTGAATTTAAATTGTATTTATATACACACACAGGTTTTTCTGCATATTTCCATGAAATTTGGAGTCATCTTGGAGTATGATTATTAATGTGTACATTTCAGATAAGACAAAAGAAATCAATGACAGATTCTGACTTATTCTGATTATTTTCATAATTTAGATAAAGGTAACAATGCTGATGTGTACTAAGAATAGTTCTTGCAAAGGTTTCTGTCTAAATCCATTAGACAGTCACATTGCAGTACAAATAAGTTAACAGCAGGGGGATAACTCACCTTCGTGACCACAATGTGTAGCATCATCTTGGATAATGAACAGCAGCCATTTTGTGCCTAAATGCTCAGTACATGAGCTGTGGCAGCGAGGGAGGAGTCAGTTTAGCCAGTTATACTAGGGGATGATTACGTTATCAGAGATTTAATGTGCATCTATGACAGATTTGAAATGAGAGTTTTCAGCTTTCAAAATTCAGCCATTTGAAATGGAACCCTACACAAAGGCACAAAATAAAATGTGTTATGGGTTTTCAGATCTCAAAGAACAGTACTGGGTATCTTTTAAACTTGTGAGAATATATTGTGTGGTTGAAAGGGGTTATTATAATTTAGGGCTACATTTACAATGTGTATCTTTGTTTGTGAACAGGTGTTTCTGCTGATTCAGAGTGAGAAGACCAAGAATGACTATGTGTACCTGAGCTGGCTGGCACGCTGCTGTATGTATTATTATTATTGTTATAGAAATGCATCATAATCTCCCAATGTTTCATATTTCTATTCCATTACTGTTATCTCTTATTGTGTATAGATATCATGAACAAAAAGGCCCGTTTAGCCTGGGAGCTATATCTGAAAATGGAGACTTCCGCCGAGTCCTTCAGCCTGTTGCAGCTTATCGCCAACGACTGCTACAAGGTTATTACTTTCCCTTGAAAGCCCAAATGAATGTCATGTCCAGGCAGTCTGCCTGCATGTGTTACATTAACTCCCCTCCATCCACTTGCAGATGGGGCAGTTCTATTACTCAGCGAAGGCTTTTGATATTCTGGAGCGGCTCGATCAGAACCCTGAGTACTGGGAGGGGAAGAGAGGGGCCTGCGTGGGCATCTTTCAGCTTATACTGGCTGGCAGAGAGCCCAGGTATGTGTCATGGCTAGAACACCTTCCCCTTGGTTCTCTCTGTTCCTGCTACTCAATCAGTTTCTCTCTGTGGTGGTCAATTGCATTTTGGGAAGGAGAGAACTCGGCTGTAGCAGTCCATTTATCATTTTCTTTCATATGCCAACTTTTTCCCCTCCCCATCTTACACATTCCTCTAGAGTAATATGCAGTTTCTCAACACGCATTGATAAACTACCCTAAAGTGTGTGCACTTTTTATAAATCCATTATGTTGGTGAGAGTGGTTGGGTTTACAGAAGAAAATAAATCCATTATGCGGTGTGTGTGTGTGTGTAATTGTATGGAGTAAAAAAACAAAACTGATAGGCGATATGTATATTTGGAAGAAGCAACAATGTGATTTATTCCTGTTTTTCAGAGAGACACTGAGAGAGGTACTACCACTGCTGAGGAACACTGGAAACCCACAGGTGGAGTACATCATCAGAGCCTTAAAGAAATGGGCTAAGGATAACAGGGTCTCATTGTAACAATATTTTGCAACAGTGTATCACAAGTGCTCAGATAATCTGATAGCACCCTCTTTCAACTACTGCACAACATGAAGAATGTGCATATTAAGCACCAACTATGCTGGTGATTTTAATCACATGCCCCCCCATCAAAAAATTAAAAATAAAATGAAATAAATCTTTGATCATCCCCAAAATATATAGACTGAATGCCTATCCCCAGACTGTGAACTACAACATGTGAGGCTGTGCTGAAATCTGCCAGTAATGTATACTTACATGTTAAAGTTAATTTGCACAAACCTGTAAGATACATGTATATGTGTAGAAACGTGTTGGAAATATCCAATGGGATATTCTAATCTCTTCTGCAATCTCCGTACTGAGGACCTACTGTGTGTGCTGTTTTTTTTTTTGTCACAGCCAATATCCTTGTTGAAAACATTCTAACATAATTTTGTATTTTGATTTATTTTTTATTTTTTACATGTTTGGCTCATGCCCTAAACATAAGTGGTTACATGTAAATACATTTGATGTAATAAATATCCAAATACACACAAACTCACCACACCACGTAACACATATACTATAGTTTTATTTGCAATATTGTTTTTAACATTCATATACTTGATACAGTTGTGAATTTATACAAGTATGTATGTATCATGCAATTATGTACTCGGTTATACTGTACAATGTCTGTAATTAAAGAGCTATTTTTTATTCACATACCATTCCTTGAACATTTGTTTCCCCAGATTTAATACAAAAATCGGTTCAAACTACACACGTTATATTCACCAATGTTACTTTCCCTTGGCCTTGATTAATGGGAAAGGTTCGCACATCTCTTTTCTAATGAGCCATTTTGCAGTTGAGTAGCTTTGAGTTGTTTTCCTCCAGTTGTCTGATCTTGCAAATATACACTGCTTAAAGAAATTAAGGGAACACTTAATCAACACAGTACAACACCAAGTCAATTAAACTTCTGGGATATCGATCTGTCCAGTTAGGAAGCGTAAACGATTGTGAATCAATTTCACCTGCTTTGGTGCAAATGAAAGTGACAACAGATGGACAGAAGAGGCAACAGCAAGACAACCCCCCAAAAGTAAATGGTTTTGCAGGTGGTGGCCACAGACCATTTCTCTCTCCTTATCCTTCCTGACTGATTTTTCTCTAGTTTTGCATTTTGCTAGTGCCCTTGTCACTACTGGTAGCGTGAGGCGGTACCTGCAGCCCATTCAGGTTGCACAGGTAGTCCAGCTCCTCCAGGATGGCACATTCATACGTGCCGCCACAAGAAGGTTTGCTGTGTCTCCCAGCACAGTCTCAAGAGCGTGGAGGAGATACCGGGAGACGGGCCATTACACGAGGAGAGCTGGACAGGGCCGTAGAAGGGCAACAACCCAGCGGCAGGACCGGTATCTGCTCCTTTGTGCGAGGAGGAACAGGAGGAGCACAACCAGAGCCCTACAAAATGACCTCCAGCGGGCTACTCGGGTGCATGTTTCTGACTAAACTGTCAGAAGCAAGACTCCATGAGGGTGGCATGAGGGCCCGACGTCCTGTAGTGGGACCTGTGCTCGCAGCCCAGCACCGTGCAGCTCGATTGGCATTTGCCAGAGAACACCAGAATTGGCAGGTTCGCCATTGGCGCCCCGTTCTCTTCACAGATGAGAGCAGGTTCACACTGAGCGCATGCGACAGACGTGAAAGAGTCTGGAGACGCCGTGGCGAATGTTATGCTGCCTGCAACATCATCCAGCATGACCAGTTTGGTTTAATTGACTTGTCATATTGTGATGATTAAGTGTTCCCTTCATTTTTTTGAGCAGTGTAGTTTTAAACGGAGATCATTCAATCTATTGACTACCACTATCAAAGTACACATGAGTTAACGTTACGCAGGTGATGTTGCAAGAACTACGGCACTATAAAACTGCCTCTTTATACCATTGTCCCTGGTTAGCTAATAAGTTGACAAACGTAAAGTTCACCACGTCAGGTTTTGCATATGGTAATGTTATGTGTAACGTTAACTTGTTACCCTCAATTAAACTGATCAATCTTATACAAATCTTGGTCTTCTGAATATTGCTTAAGCTAAGTTAGCTAATTTATTGAAAGCGGGCACGTATTTGAAAGCTGAAATACTATTTTTACAGCAATTTCTGTTAGCACATACACCCTTTCAAAAACACTCCAGCTATATAAAATTGTGATCGCCTGTGAAACTCACCTAAGACAGACATAACATTACCACTACAATAGTTTAACACTCCGTAAAGTTGAAACTACAGATAAACTACGTATATAACACCGTTCTCCACTTGTAATGTTGGCCGTACCTACAGAGGTATTTCACGGAACATACAAGCAGGCTACTGGTTCTGCACAATGCAACATACAGCCAGACGTTGCTGCGTGTCACGAGTCTAATGCAAAGCGTGAAAGACCATACAAACTCCCAGCCAACTACTTTCCGTTTAGGATTTGTAGAAGCGACAGGTCATTGCCGAAAAACGTACCATTCAGCATTTCATCTGCAGGCCACATTGATGGGGAGAGATAATACCCGTTAAGAAAACTGATGCTGTCGATTCGCCATAACTGTCCACACATCCTAATGCATATGGAATTCATTTATTTTCATTTCCTTTGAGCTAAAATGGCATTTGACCCAATGTAAAAAAAAAAAAAAAAAAATGCTTCGGTCGCAGGTTGGCTATGGGGCGGGCTTACGATGAACCAGTTTGTGATTGGACAGTCCCCTCCTAGTTGGCGCTATTTCCGTTTTCATTAAGCGCGCAGGCGCAGCCCCAGCAGCGACCTCACTCTAATTTTTATTTACTCCTGAAATCCAAGATGGCTACCCCGAATATTTCAGTACCTTAGCAATTGAGGATGCAAGTATTGAGAAAACTACTTTCCCCCGATAATCTCATCCCCTGAAACTAAATTAGTAAGGTGTAGATGAACTATTTGCATCTTACCTGGCACAAAATAGTTCTCACGTCAAGCTTCAGCTCCCGTGAATACACCATTTTGAAGTAGTTTCGGAGGAATACATATCCCTCAATCGCTGTCTCTCCAAGCAAGCGAGGTTCACCGTCTCCGCGTCAAATGGCCGAACCGAGAAAAGTACCATTTGTCACACTCTCGGCCTTCGCCGCTGGACCGGCCTCGGAGCCTAGGAAACGCAGGCATGAAGATGAGGTCGAAATCAATTTGGAGGAGAGCACAGCGGTAGGCACTGCAGCGACAGGGGCAGGAGGTGGCGGTCTATTCGGGAAAGCTAGCGACGGGGACAGCGGGGAACCAAGAGGGATTACCGTGCGATTGAACCTCTGCCTGTCCGAGCCCAGCGACCAAGCGTCGGCCGAATTCAACTACAGCGAGCTGGTTCAGTCAACACAGGTAATGAGTCTCTGCGGATTAGGCCGAGAAAAAGCTCTGGGGTTGAAGGCAGGATCGTTGGGGGCTAAGGGTAATGTTATTTGTGAAATATGAAGGACATTCCATTCCTGGTGTAAATTGGTTAACGTCACGTTGTAGTTTTTCCACACAAGAAGAGTTAACGAAGTTCAGCAACGGAAAATAATATTTACCAACTAGCTACCCATCTGGCTAACATTGCTAGCCAGTGCTAGCTGATGATGAAAGCTGGCCGTCTTGGACAGCTAGCTCAACGTTAGCTATCAAGCAAGCTGGCTAAGTAACGTTAGCTATAGTCGCCTACAAAATCATGAGTTATCTAATGTTTGTTAACATTATTCAGCTAGCATCTGTATTATATTTTAACGTGTCTCAATGAATGATAAAAAACAACTAACTGAATATGTTTATTTTTGTGTCTATTAACGTTGCTGTTTTGACGTGTCAATGAAAATGCTCGAGTCGTTTAAATGTAACGATAGCTTGCTAATTAGCTGGCAGTCGAACTAGCCAGCTAGCTAAGTTAACTAACTAATTGTTAGCAAACGTTAGTAAGTTTGCGAAGTTAATCCGGTCATAAGGGTGCTCTCACAGAGGCTATGTAAGCTAACACCGTTCACACACCAGCCTCAGCTGTCTATAAAATAAGATCGCAACTAGCCGGCTACATTACATAACGTTAGTTTGTTTAAATATTCTCAGTTTACATTTGATGATTAGCTTACTCACGTTATGTACACTAATAATAATGGAGAGAGCTATAACGGGTGATTATATCATTTGCGTTAGATTGTTGCTGAGTGGCTTTTGCAGTTCACATCCAAGCATCTTAACATTTTACATTAGATCATATTGCTAGGTATAATTAGTGTACGATGGCATAATATAGTAACCTAATTACCATAATGCATAAATTACATAATTACAGATAATTTAGTATGGTATTCTCTTTCTAGAATAATCTCTGACCTTCTCTTTATTCTCAGTTGTATCAGACATGAGACAGACTTGTTCTCTCTTTGTCCTTCATTCCTCTCCCATTCGGTCTTTGTCTCTCCAAGGTAAAGAAGGCGCCCCAAGTGCTGACACCTGCCTGTGACCCTAATGATCCCTTTGCAGATGACGAGAGAGAACGACAGCAAGTGGAGGCCCTGGCCGAGAAGTTTGAGAGCAAATATGTAAGTGCCCCCCACAGCATGTGACAGAACAGGAACTGCATTGAGCTGGGTTATAGTTGAGCTGAATCAATAAAATCCAGGACAGCACTCCCATTGAAAATATTTAATTTTGCACGAACGTTTCGGGCAAGACGTCCTTCTTCAGCATGCCGAAAGTGACATGTCACATGTGACGCATGTCAAGTTGTTACTTTAGGCACGCCGAAGAAGGGCGTCTTGCCCAAAATGTTGGTGCGAAATTAAATATTTTCAATGGGAGTGCTGTCCTGGTTTTTACTGATTTTGTACTTTTTGTAGGATTCGGCACCTGGTCTTCGTCATTACATGGAGTTGAGTGCATTCCTTTTTACCATTTCCTTATAGTCAAGGTGGTCATTTGGAATTTGACAAGGTGGTCCCTGCAAAATATTAACTAACAACACTATATACTACTGTGTGTTTAACTTACTCTTACTTAACACTTTGTGCTTAACTTGAGTTCTGTGCTCAAGTATAATATTGCTATAACTTAAGTTCAAACTGAGAAATGAGTCACTAAAGCATTTGTACATGCCAGCCACATACCCAGGGATCAGACTTTCATGCTGGGTACATTGTAACAACCAGATGCTGTTCTTTGGATCTGTGTTTGAGACAACAACCCTAAAGGCTTTTTTACTAAAACTTGTTGATCACAGTAATGTTTAGTGCAACTTGTATGCCAATTACATGCCAAATGCAATGCTACTGTGTAAGTTTGAACTTCTGCCCCAGATTGATCCACACATTAACATTGATAATGTTGCTACTCTTGTTTAATAGACACAAAAATAAACATATTCAGTAATGGTACTCTTGTTTAATGGTATTGTAGCGTGCCCCATTTCTCAGTACGATCATTTATGCAGTATGTGCTTCTTGTCGGTCCGCGACTCGGGTTGCGTGTGGACTGTGTAGGTCCTGTATGCGTTAACCCCTCGCCATCTCACCCTCATTGTAGGGCAATTCTGGGAAAAAGAAAAGGAAGGACAGAATGCAAGATCTGATCGACATCGGTTTTGGCTACGATGAGACTGACCCATTCATAGACAACTCTGAGGCTGTAAGGACCTTTAATGTCTCGTTATTCGCAGTGTTTATAGCTTTCAAACTAAAAGCTTAAATGGTGCTCCCCAAATAGTCAGGTAAAACACTGTCATCACTTTTTCCAAGGATGTTTTGTACTGTTAAATCAAATGCGTTCTATTTATCTAAAGCAGTGGTTCTTAACCTGGGTTCGATGAGTCAGTCTCAGGGGTTCGGCAGGGGTCAAGACACACACAGTATAGCCCGGTTCACACTAGCAATGTCGGGCCAAAGGGTTCGGTGAATGCACTGATGAAGCTTGCAGGGTTCAGTACCTCCAATAAGGTCTAAAGGCTAATGTCTGTCACTGCTCAATAAGTGGAGGCTTTTTGAACGTTCTGGCTCACCAGAGACACGCCACCCTTGTATCTTGGTCTGCTGCTCACTGTCATTTAGACAAGCACACATGGGACGGGAGCTCGTATGCGCCCTCTTGCCTGTGGGTGTTGGAGGTCGCTCTGTACAGTGTTTGACTCCGGCCCCTTGCGTTCACAGTATGATGAACTGGTCCCAGCCTCTCTGACCACTAAGCTGGGCGGGTTCTACATCAACACGGGAACCCTGCAGTTCCGCGCTGCCTCTGAATCTGAGGGGGAGGACGGGGGGAAAGATGGCAAGCCTCACAAGGTGAGTTCCGCACACCTCTTAAGTTCCCCTTTTTTTTTTTTTAAACTACCATTATGCCCTCCTGAAATTAATCTCTGCAAGCGTAGTCCGGCAGTCCGACACTTCCTGTCCATTTTCCTGTTCGTGGAATGGGAGTTACCGATGGTCTCTGCTTTGCTTGCAGAAGCTGAAGGATGGCGACGAACAACTTATCAAGAAACGGAAGAGGAAAGAAGGAGCCAACGCGGAGGAGAAGAAGCCCAGGAAGACCAAAGTGCCGAAGCAAGGGTGAGAGGCGACCTATACTAATGCTGCTGCATCCATACGTGCAGGGGAAAAGTCTTCCATGTTGGAAATATAGTGTGTGTCATGCATGTATATATATTTAGCCATATATATATATATATACTGTATATATATGTGTGTGTATGTGCGCTAAATACGTATGTGTGTGTGTCATATATATATATATACATATATATATATACTACTCAAAAGACGTTAAGGGTCAAAAATATTTGTGCCTATAAATATAAGTTAACGAGCTAAAATGGTGACGACTAATGACAAAATAATTCTTTGATGGCTCAAGAACAGGAAACACAAAACAAAAAACTTTTGATTAGACACTAGTTTATTACCCTGATGAAAAAACGTCATGCACCCCCCAAAATGATGACGTGATGATGAATGGAAAATGCTCAGTAATTTTATTGCTAAAATTGGCATGCATGGAATGACACTCATGCAAAACACGTGCAAATGGTGCATGAGGTGTCACAATGGGTGTTTCGAGGCAGTTTGTCAGTTTAGTCTGACTAAGTTTGTGCTTCAAATCCATGAAAAGGAAATCTGGGTTAACTTTTAAAAATTCTAAATATAAGTGCAATGAATGCATGTCCCATAATAATGTGATGTCTGTAGTCCAAATGACAACCCAAAGGGGGATATTCTAACCCTATCTGGCTTAAAAAGACATACTTACAAAAATGTTTTCTTTTGAGTAGTATATATATATATATGTGTGTGTGTGTACGTATGCACGTATGCCAGGTCTAACAGTAATTACAGATAAAAATGTGATTACAGAACAGAATGTGCCATGGCAGAGAATGAAACTCCTGGCTGCACGGTGGTGGCGTTATTTATATATGGCTTGAATTGGCTGCCCTGTAGACTGCCCTGTAGACTGCCCTGTAGACTGCACCACATGGTCTCCCCAAAGACCTGGGATTTTTAACTGGAAAAGATGATCTTATTATTCATAGTATTATCCTAACCCTTTACTGGTCAGGGATCCTCTACCAGCCACTTTGGTGAACAAAGAGCTTGTGCATCACACATGTAATGAGGGCTGGTGTCCATGTACACGCAAATGTCTGCCAGAGTGTGTGTGTCTGGGTCACTGCCTGGATAACCTATCGTCTTTATCTGAGTAGTAGGAGCCGGTCAATATGAGGGAGTGATGGAGGAACATAGAGCAGGTGATAAAGTGCTATGCAGTGCCAAGGGTACATAACATGAGGAGATGTTATAATGTGCGTCTTGAAATTGGGCCATTTTATGACCCCTCTGCTGATTTTGTTATTAATATTTGAGCAATTGTGCTTTGTGGTGGAAATTATGCCATTCTTCCTGCATCAAATCCATGGCCTCTGGCTGGCATCGGTGGGATATTAGATTGTTGGATCAGAAAACATAAAATGGTTGTCATGCGTAAGAAAGCTATAAGTGAGTTTAGATTAAATGTAATTTTCTTCTACCGTTGAAAACAAATCTTCAAACTAAAATCATGTAACTGTCAGAATAAAGGGTAATTTTAGCGAGGCCCAGTGTTTCTTTGTAAAGTGTGTTTGTAGCCCAACATTAACTTGATCTGAACAGTGAAAGTGATTGTGTGCACCGTTATTTATAGCAGCCGAATGCACCTGCAATCCCCCGCTGTCTTTTAACACGCCCCCTCTCTTCCTGCCTCAGCGTGAGCAGCTTGAATATTCATCGGCCCGAGAAGAAGAAGCGGAAGAAACTGATGAAAGACTCTCTGTATCTGGCCGCCATGCTCCGCCGCTTCACTCGGGAGAAGGAGGCGCTGCGTAAGAAGAACCCCGCCGAACCCTGCCCCCAGGGCGCCGCCAACGCACCCCTCGCCAACCACGCGCTCCACAACTCCCAGCTGCACCCGCACCCCGGCAACAATGACATCTCCATGGCGGAACTGACAGCCGACCCGGCCGTGATGTCGCTCCTGGGCTCCACCAGCGAGAGCGAGCTGCAGGATATCCTGGACGACCTGGACTTCAGCATGCTGGAATCGTCCCCACAGTCCTGCAGCCCGGCGCAGAGGGAGAACGGCATGCTGGGAGTCGTGGCCATGGTGGGCGCGAAGGTGGGGGCGGGCGTGTTAGGGAGGGGGGTCGGGCCGCTGGGGGCCGGCGCAGGAGGGCTCCTGTCCCCTCCCCCGCTCCCCGACGGGCTGCCACCCCCCCTCACCAAGCGGATCGAAGACTTGCGCGCGGTGAGCCTTATTTTCAAAGCTTTGTTTTCAACGTGAGTTACAGACAGTGTCATTCCTTGTGTTGTTTTCTCATCGATTTGTTTAACGTTCCTTAACAGGCAGTTGAATGTGAAAGGGAATGGAGGATGAGAAGGAGAGATAGAGAGAGGCATGCTGGCAGAGGAGAAGAGAGAGAGAGAATGTAATTGAGGGAGGTGGAAACATTATGTAGAGGCAGAGAGCCGGAGACTGATAGGAGTAGGTGGGGCCGGAGTGGAAGGATACGGTCGGTATCACTGAAAATGGCTTTATCTGGCCTGTAGGGTTGTTTTTGTATCTCAGTTAATGGTGGCTGCGTGCATCCCTGCTGACAGCCTAACCTTTCACACCCTCTCTGTTCAGGCGTCCCGCCAGTTTGACCAGGAAGGGAGAAAGAAATTCTTCACCCTGGATATGAACAACATCCTCCTGGAGTGAGTCTCACTTCCTGTCCTGCTCATTGCCAACACATCTGTTTCAGGAAGACAAATAGCAATCCATATTCTTATTCATGGTCTCTCAAAATATTTACCATTGTGTGGCTCAGTAAACCAAACCCTCCAATATCGAAGTATATACGTCCGTCTATCTGTCTGTCCATCCGTCTATCCATTCGTCTATCCCTGTATGCAGAAATATTTTTGTTTGGACTGTTGAACTCGTCTTTAATTTAAAAACAATATGGACCGAGGCTTTTTCTGTAAGAAAAGTTTAATTGTGTTTATCTGAAATTTGAGCAGCATACACACAGCCAATGATGTATTT
Source organism: Ilyophis sp. 1 JC-2022 (assembly GCA_022702515.1). NCBI lineage: Eukaryota > Metazoa > Chordata > Actinopteri > Anguilliformes > Synaphobranchidae > Ilyophis > Ilyophis sp. 1 JC-2022. Next base: position 50,689,405 of record CM040405.1, on the reverse strand, counting down.
AGAGTTCCTGTGTAATCGCCATGCGTCCCTATGCCAAGCTGCTGTAGACTGCAGGAGAGAGAATAGCCACTGTGTGTGCTGGCGGGAGGGCGTGCGCGCGGGTGTGTGGTACAGTACCTAAAGTCTCTTTCTCTCTCAGTATTGAGCTGCAGGTGCAGGAGCAGCCGGCTCCAGTCCGCTCTGCAGTGTACTCCCACCTGGAGGCCTTTGTTCCCTGCAACAAGGAAGCGCTGCTCAAACGCCTGAAGAAGCTCAGTCTCAATATCCAGGTGAGGAGCTGTATGTATGTATGTATGTATGTGCGTGTGCGTGTGCGTGCGTGTGTGTGTGTGCATGGGTGCCTACGCGCAGCCCTGCAGCGCTGCATAGTTTCTGCAGCACTGGGCCCGCTCTGCTCTCCTCTCCTCTCTGCTCACAGAGGTGATGTTTGTACTGTCACATGGAACCCTGCCAATGTTCCCTCATGTGGAATTGCAGTGGCTCAGACTGTTTTAGCTTCACACACACACACACACACACACACACACACACACACACACACACACACACACACACACACACTGACTCCCTTTCTCCATCTGTCTCCTTGTCTCTCTCAGGACGACCGGCTGCGGACCCCTCTGTTGAAGCTGAAGTTGGCCGTGTGCGGTGTGATGCCAGAGCAGATTGTCAGATACAACATCGACTGCATGGCCAAGGCTGCCAAGTAAAGCCCTCTCTGTTTCTGTGACTCTTGTGTGTGACTCCACCCCATTGTATGTGACTCCACCCCCTTGTATGTGACCCCACCCCCTTGTATGTGACCCCACCCCCTTGTATGTGACCCCACCCCCTTGTATGTGACCCCACCCCCTTGTATGTGACCCCACCCCCTTGTATGTGACCCCACCCCCTTGTATGTGACCCCACCCCCTTGTATGTGACCCCACCCCCTTGTATGTGACCCCACCCCCTTGTATGTGACTCCACCCCCTTGTATGTGACTCCACCCCCTTGTATGTGACTCCACCCCCTTGTATGTGACTCCACCCCCTTGTATGTGACCTCACCCCCTTATATGTGACTCCACCCTCTTGTATGTGACTCCAGCCCTGTGTTTGTGACTCCACCTATGTGTGTGTGTTCATGCTCCTGTGCGTCTTTGTTACAGGCAGCAGTCTGAGGAGGGCGAGAAGAACGGCTCGGAGGAAGAGGATGAGGAGAAGCCGGGGAAGAGGGTGATGGGGCCACGCAAGAAATTCATATGGGACGACAGACTCAGGTAGGCACTGCTGACAGAGGCATTTGTAACCGTACCTCTCCAGTGCTGACATACCTGCACATTCTTCCTGTTCCATATCCACTGAACCTGACTGTGGTTAGGTAAACGCGCTGTTTTCTCTTGGCCTGGATAAGGCTTATCGGTGGGCTTCTTGCCATATTAGACATTTTATAAAGCAGAAGATCTCATACATGAAGCCACAGCCTGTTTCTCCCCGGTCAGGCTTTGTATCCCTGAGTTTCTGTGGCTTGTAGAAGTCATGGTTATGGCCTGCGTGTGCCTGCTGTTAGCCTACCTGTGTCCTCATGCTGTGTTCTGTTCCAGGACCCTGCTGTGTAACCTGGTTCGGGTGAAGCTGAGCTGCTATGAGCTGGAGTCCCAGTGCTCTCTTTCTGCTGAGGACTATCTCAAAGCCTTCATGGAGAACGAGGTCAAACCCCTCTGGCCCAAGGGATGGATGCAGGCCAGGTGTGTGTGTGTGTGTGTGTCTGTGTGTCTGTGTCTGTGTGTCTTTGTGTGTGTCTGTGTGTCTGTGTGTCTGTGTGTGTCTGTGTGTGTCTTTGTGTGTGTGTGTGTGTGTGTGTTGAGGTTTGATGTTCCCGTTTGGTGTAAATGTATAAGAGGTGTTAGTGTTGAGGCTGTGTGCGTGTGTGCGGCGTGCGTGCATTAGTGCTGAGGCTGTGTGTTTCTCCTCTCTCAGGATGCTGGTTAAAGAAAGCCGCTCTGTACACAGTCACCTGACTGGAAACCTGTGAGTTTATCTCCATTGTTATGTTTGAAATCCACAAATGTTTGTTGATGAATGTCAATTTTGATACAATGTGACATTGTTACCATTCATTATTAAAGAGTACGTTAAAAAAAACGATCGTGTATTAATACGATATGAATTTTAAACGTCTTGAGAATGCACATTAGCACATTCAACACATTATTTGCAGGACTTCAGGACACAGATAATTTTTTAAAAGACTGAGCAAAGATGTTCATAGAGAGAGTGGGAGACATTGTTAGTCTGTCAAAATATTAGACCCATTATGATAGTTAAAGCAAGCACTCAATGTTCCTTCCCTTGTTTAACTCCTGCCCAGAGCCAAGAAGAAGATTGTGCCCACACAGAAAGCCAAGACCAAGGTGAGTGCTCAGTATTGTAGCCTCTGTCGCGCTCTCATACAGCACAACCATAGTTTAAGCATGCCATTCCTACCACCATTACTTTGTATTTAAAAACACGAACACCTAAAACTGAAGCTGTAAGTAAACATGTGACAGCTGCTCCTTTTCTCAAAAGCAGTCAGATTTGCCTTAAATGATCCTGTGGGACATCGGGAGTGAGGGGGTGAACTGGGGACACGGTGTAAAACTAAACCATGGATGGGTGAAGAACAGACTTTTCCTCCTGTGCCAGACTGTAGCATAAAACCTAGGCGTTGTCATTATATAACGGTGCCATGGGAACTGTACTTCATCCAGTCTGTTTACAGGTCTCACACGTTTTTATTGTGTTAAGTGTTTTTTTCATTGTGTGAGTGTTTTAAATTTGTGTTAGTGTTTTTTATTGTGTTTTTATTTTGTGTTGGTGTTTTTTTTATTGTGTGTTTTAGATGGTGCTATTTTTCTTTCCCTGTGCTACAGGAGGGTATCTGGGTCCAGAGGCCCCTGCCCACCTCCTTGGTGGCAGCCATGCCCTCCCCCTCCCCCGCTCCCGTGGTCCGCCGGCCCCCCTCCTCCCCCTCAGAGACCATCTGCCTGTCGGACTCCCTGGACGACGACCTGACGGCACCCTCCCTGGACTCCATCTCGCACGCACTGGCGCTGCTGGGTAGTGTGGCCAAAGGGCTGGTGCAGAACGACAGCCCGCCTTCCCCCCACGGCCCGAGCCCCGGCACCACGCCTCACTACGTGTCCCCGCTCTCGCATTCCCTCCTGGGGAAGAAGGAGGCTCCCGCCATGTTGTCAGGCGTCGTTGGCGCAGCGTCTACCTCTCCGTCGTCCTCCTCCTCGGCTCGGAGCGAGGGGCTAGGGGCGATGAAGGCAGGGGGGGTGCTGGCGCAGGCTCATAGACACTCGCTCACCTCCACACACAGGCCCGGCGTCTCCGGGCTTAACAAACTTAGTCTGCCCAATTCCCCCTCTCCCCCAAAGCCACGCCCACCCCCCACCGCCTCCCCGCTGCTGCCCCCCCAGCAGAAGTCTTTCTGCTCTCCGGGCGTGAAGCCCGGCGGAGCCACACCCCCCTCTGGACTAGTGAAAGGTGGCGGTAAGGCGGCCGGCGCTAACTGTGGTAGCGGTAACAGCAGCGGCGTGGGCCTGTCTCCTCAGTCCCGTATGAACTCGCACCCGCCTCAGCTGAACCCCAAAAGCCCTCAGACCCCCCGCCTGCCCCACTGTCCCTCCCCAGGGCCCTCAGTGTCACACCCCCAATCCAAACCCCATCAGCATCACCAGTCAAACTTCATCACCCCAATGCAGGCCACTCTCACCAAGTCCTCACACAGCAACAACCCCCCCATAATCAAGCTCACGCCCCGCCCCCCGGCCCCGACCCCGCCTCCGTCCTCCTCTTCGTCTCCCTCCGCCTCACCCTCCCTACCCACTCATTCCCGGCCTCAGCCCATTCAGAACGCGCACCAGTACTCTCCCAAAAACGCCGGTTTCCGCCCGCCCTTCTCGGTCCAGGGAGGGGTGGTCAAGGCGGGGCAGAGCAGCTACAGCCCCGCGGGGGGGCATAAGAGCTCCCCCCACAGCGGCACAAACATCAGCCTCACAAGCACATCCTCCATTTCAAACCGGCCTGTCTCAAGCCCCTCCCCTTCCTCCAGCTCAGCCGGTCACGGACAGCGGCAGAGGCCGGCGGGCGGAGCCAGCCAGGGGACTAAGCCAGTGGTCAGCCGGGCGCCTGTTGCTTCTGTCCACTCATCCCCACTGTCTCAGGTGAGCTGGTGGCGAGGGCGGGTAGTGACCTCTCCCCTTATCCTGACACCACTGCCTGTCTCAGCTCATTTTACATGTTAATTTAACCAAGAATCTAAAAACTAATGTGGTTTCCCTGACCGCTCAGTAGGTATGCATGGTGAAAGCACTGATCTGTTAGTGTGCATGGCATTCCTCCTCTTTAATGCCAGATTGATGAAAAGGCACTGGACTTATGACTCACTGCAGCGAGTCAGTGCAGTAAGCTTCCTGCCCAAAGTTATTTAAACCATTATTTGTCTGGAAATGTTCATGTTTAAAACTCAATTTGAAATGGAGCTATGCTCCATATCACATGGTTCCTGTGTCACTAGTTCCAGGAATGCAGACTGCGTCTCTTCTGCCTGTTAGCGGAAGGCTAACTCATGGCTAAAACGGATATAAATTCAAATGGCAAATGACACACGGGTCAAAAATGTTGGCTATCATAAGTGTTTTTTGCAAGTGTTTACACCATGTTAAATGTTAAATGGTTTTTCGAAAAAATGCATTGTCATTGTGGGGCAGTGCATTGTGGGATTTGGGTGAGGTGTTAGTGTCTGTTGACAAATGGTTTCAATTATTTTTGCTGTTGACTAAATACATTTTTTAAAATATAGAATAATGGTATATTCGTATATTCACATATACCTAGACACTATCAGTTTCTAGGTATATGTGAATTGGGTTTTGTTTCCTTTCCCAAAGAGGAAGAAACAAAACCCAATGCATTCGGTTCAAACAAATGTTGATGGCGTTCCTTTTGCTTTAACAGAGCTGGAAAACAAGCCCCTGAAATCCCCTCATGATTGTGTACCATACTCTGGGGTCTAACTATGAACGCTCTCCCCCTCCCAGGTGACCTCACCAGGCAGTAACCTCCTGGGCCCGGTGCCGTCTCTCCCCCTCGGATTTGGGATGCTCGGGGGGCTGGTTCCCGTCTCGCTACCCTTCCAGTTCCCCTCCCTGCTGAACTTCACCACGCCCGGAGCGCCGGGGGGCAGCGGACTGGGCGCGGCTGCCGCCAACAACTCAGGATACAGCCTGGCGCAGAGTGAGTATGAGTGCGCACTGCCCCCTAGGGGTGCGGCTCCGCAAGGCCTTAGACACGGCGCAGGAGCTCAGTTACCAACCTTATAATGTACTGGCTTACACTACACCAGCTCTAAAGATTGAAATGTTACACTTAATAGAGGATTCTCTAAATGGGTGAAGTTGTAGATGCATGAATTTGCATGTCATAGTGCTTACCGTTCATATACACTCCTCAAAAAAAGTTTGGAAACGTTATTTCGGTCGATTATTCCTCCCCTTTAATAATACCAATTGGTATTGTATTTTATATTTGGAAAAGCTGATGATTCACCTTTTACACAACGTACAAACTTGTAGGGATCGTGCATGTGGTGGAATGCAAACACACACTACGTGTGTGGGTAGCGGCAAAAAAAAAAAAAAAAAAAAAAAATCATTGCTCTATTCTTTGGTATTCACTCTCGTTTTTTTTTGCTGGGTGGGTGGGATGGATTGCACCACTCCAACACAAAAAAAAAAAAAAAAAACACATTTTGGCATTTTTTTTTTTTTTTTTTTTACACTGTCACAGGGACCTCAGTGCGTGTGATCCATCCGCAGCCACGCCAACAGCTCCTCATCTCTCCTCCTCCATCACACCACCACCTCACTGACACTGGCTGTGGGCCATTGGTCACCACCTCCTCAAGAATTTGTCCAAGTCAGCAAACATGTTGGTCGTTGCACAGGCAACACGGGCACAGCACAGCAAGCTGATCCACCAAGTGTTCAAATTGGGTTTGGTCTGGAGGACTCACGGCAGCATCCCATCCTCCTCCACTCCAATCCTCCTCTCTCTCCTCTCTCTGATCCTGGCTGGTGGTGGTGGGCTCTGGTTGCCTGGTGGATGGGGAGGAGGAGGATGGGGAGATGGAGATATGGGGATGCCACTGGCTCTCCATCTCTCATTCCTATATCTCATGACATTGCAATTGAGCATGTGAGACAGATTCTGTTTTGCCTGTGAGAAGATACCCCCCCACACACCCCCACCCCACCCATGCCCCCCCACGCGCCGTGTCACGCAGCAATCTGCATAGCATGAAGAAACATAGCTCAAAAATTTGCAAAACGAGAGTGAGGATTTTTTTTTTTTTTTTTTTTTTTGGGCTTTTTTACACCTTTTTTTTGCTCATCTGATTGCACAATGCATAACCTGATTTTGTTGGTTGTTACACCTTTTTAATCAGGCTTTCCACGATAACGATAATAAATATAAATTAAATTTATTAATATTAAAGGGTAATTTAATAATATCGACCGAAATAACGTTTTTTTTTTTTTTTTTTTTTTTATAACCTATTTAAAGTGGCTATACACTAGATACACTAGGCAGTTTACCCACGATTACAGCCCTGGGGGATTTGTCCTTCTGTGGTCTGATATGTAATTTGGTCTGTTACATCTAGATTTCTATAGCCAGGACTGAAGCACATTTCATCCTCACTGTCCCCTAGAGCTCCATTCATTTTCAGGCCACTGTGCCAATGGAGGTCAGAGGAGGTCAGCCGTTGTCCTGCTTATCTTGAACGGCCAGAAATACAGATCCTGTGACTCCACCCCTTAACTTTCCTGGTGTCACTTCCTGACTGTCCTGTGCTTTTCACACACAGCTGGTGTTTTCCAGATCCCCAAAGATCTCAAACTGCATCTGTGTTGCACCCTTTCTTCTGCTGTATATAAAAATGTAAACTATTTTAAAAGGCATAGCAGAATGGGACAGATCAGTGTTTTAGAAGTGCAGAACATTGGGGGTTTGATCCCTGAATAAAGGGGGACTGATCTAGCATCAGTATTTCTCTTGTTCATATCCTGGCCTTAACTACTTCGAGCTAAAAGATTAAACTGATTCTAGATCAGCACACACTCTTGAGCTGCTGCATGAATCTGCACCTTGAAGACGGCAGGAGAGATAATGAAATGTGTTGCTTGTTCTCTCTGTCTGTGTGTGTGTGTGTGTGTGTGAGAGACGTCCATCAGCAGTTATTGCGCAGTCTATGACTTGTGTACCACTTTGGTTCCATTGCTGTGCAATCTCTCTCTGCCCATGTTCTGCATACAGGTCTTTTAATCCTTCTGAAGCTCACATTTCTTTCATCTCTTCATCTGCCCAATTTTTCTTTGGCCCTTCCCCTCCACTGCCGTGCCCTGAAATGTACCGTAAAAGCCTGTGGGTCTCTCTCTCTCTCACACACCCTGTGCTCCCTGTTCTCTGTGGGTGGCCCCTCCCTCTCTCTCCTCAGATCTGTTAAAGAGTCTCCAGTCAGGGTCACAGGCTGCGCTGCCTCCTCACTTGCAGCTTGCCTTCTCAGGTAAACTCTGCCCCTCCCTCCCTCCCTCCCTCTCTCCCTTCCTCCCTCCCTCTCTTCCTCCCTCTCTCTCCCTTCCTCCCTCTCTCCCTCCCTTCCTCCCTCTCTTCCTCTCCCTCTCTGTTCCTCCCTCCCTCTCTTTCTCTCCCTCTCTCTTTCTCTCCCTCCCTCTTTCTCTCCCTCCCTCTTTCTCTCCCTCCCTCTTTCTCTCCCTTCCTCTTTCTCTCCCTTCCTCTTTCTCTCGCTCTCTCCCTCCCTCCTTCTCTCTCCCTCTCTTCCTCCCTCCCTCCTTCCCCTCGTCGCCCTCCAGATGTCTGTCTGTGTTCTGTGTGCTGTCAGTCAGCTGACTTTTCGCCCCTCTCTCTGTCTAATTGCCCGTCTCGCTGGCTTGACTGTGGGTAGAGGTTTGCATGACTGTGTCCCTCTCTAGGTATTCTCCTTTCAGTCCCCATGGTTTTTGCGTGTTTAGGCCCGTTTGGACGGTCCGCTTGCCCTCCCATGTTGACTATAAACCCTCTGCCTCCCGCACAGATGCGAACCAAAGCCAGGGAGGAGACATGAAGAGGAAGTCACACTGACCAATAGGAAGCCGGACGAAGATAGGCGCCCACAGCTCGCGTGCTAGGAAGTGGGTGGCGGCCTCGAAATATCAGAGTGACTGTTTGCTTTGGTCGGTAAAGCTGTAGAAATGTTGGGATTTTCTCCTCCCGGTAGTCTCACGACTGCTCTGGCAAATTAATTATTCTCGCTATAATTATTAATTATATTATAATTGGGCTGGAAGGATGAATGCTGATGAACGTTTTGTTTATTTTTTTTTGTCAACATGTTTACATGACAGACCTATATCACTGTGGTAAAGAGAGAGGGACGGCAGGAGAGAATACGCTACGTAATTTAATTTCTATTTAAGTAATCTTACTTATGTATTCTTGATTATTTTTCTGAAGCCGTTTAACCATGAATCCTGGATCCTAATTTTTCGGAGACGCCCTCTCTCCGTCTATGAGATGGTACGGTCCTATCCCACACGGGCTTGGTGTTCTGGGAGTTAGAGTACTGTTTGAGTCCCGTTTCCCAGCCTCCACTGCAGACTGTTAACAAAAGTAGCTATTTTTACTGAAAAGTGACTTGTAATTTACACACAGGGATAACGCTTTCCGCTTATGATTTGAAAGTGTGAGAGTATATGAATTTGAGTGTGTGTGTGTGTGTGTGCGCGTGCGCGCAGCGTGTGTATATATACTGTATTCTTTTACCAGGTCAGTCTGTATATAGTGTGTGAGCATATCTCCCTCTCAGTCTTGCTCAGTGTCCCCCTCTGGTGCTGTTTTCACACTGGACTTATTTTGGAGAAACTTGAAGTTGAGTGAATCTCCCATATATGGAGAGGTGGAGAAAAGATATGTGAGAGAGGGAGAGGGAAGAAGATTGTAGCCTACTTGAACTTTATTTAGAATTTTGTTGCTGTTCGATAAAACTCAAGAACACAGACTCATAACAACAAAAGAAAAAGCCTTAGTTTGTAAGTTAAAAGAACTATGCAGGATGGTAAATGCTTAAAGCTGAACTACATGCTTGGGGATTTCTGTTGCCATTATCCAACTGTCTGGATGTTTGTAGGAGTAAGGGTCATATGTGTGTGTCACTCTGTTCCCTCATTTATAATAAAAAGAAAAAAACTAACCGCTTACCACTTCATTCCCCCTTCATGTTCACTCATCTCCTGATTGTGTCCCTGTTCCCATACCGCCTCCCACATCACTTCAGATAACTGCTATCCCATCCCATCCCAAACCCCACCCCACCCCACCTCAGCCTTTGACCGACTGGCAGAATTGTGGAACCAAAGATAATGTCCCTAGGGTAGAATGGCTGCCAAGTCGGTCACAATTCTTTTAAAAAAAATTTCTTTAAAGCATATACTTCAAAAACATGTATCTGTGTGTTTGTGTATGTCTGCGTGTGCTCTGGAAGTCTTTGTAAACCAATTTGGGTAATGTTTTTGGTTCACATTCGGGGGGGGGAAATATTGTCTTGGTTAATTTTGTCTTTCGTAGATTATTTTTGTGTGATGAATAAAAAAAAAAAAAAAAGCTGTTTGTTTCAGTTGGGAGTCATTTTGTACACACACCTACATTCATGTTCATGGTTGTTTAAGTCTTGTATTACTATCATTTAAGCAGAACAGTCATTGGTGGATAAATTCAGTGAGTTTAATTCTCCCCTCAGCTTGCTCTTGGTGTGCACGCTGCAGAGAAACATCGACGGGTTTGGCTCGTGTTCAGTGCATCCAGCTTCTCGCTCACTGGTATAATTTGGGTGACGTGGAAAACAACGTATTCGGCCGAGTCACACCTGCTCCTTTCCTGCTTAATAGAATATGAAGTATTTCCACTGTGGTTCAGGCTTCCAATCTCAATTCACAAAAACGAAGGGACCACAGCTTTGAGTCGAGGGTTTAACTCCTGTAATAAACCTCTCGGCACATTGCTTTGTGCTATGAGAAGACAAACAAATTTAGCTTAAAAAAACCCCACAGATTTCTATAATGAATACGTTTTATTTTCTTTTACAAAAATCATTGTCTAGAAATACAGGTATACAAGAAATAATAGGAGATATTTGTAGTTGCCTGGTTGTCAACAGCCAGTCCGATATAACTACCTCATGAATGTTAAAGCTTTTAACCAAATGAAATCACAAAACATTCTGTCCAAAAGGACAGAAGGCTCAACATTTCATAGTTAATTAATAACACTGATTCATATCCACATACTATCTGATCACTAAAACTGAAGAGGTACATCAGGTATGATATGAAGCACAGCAAAGTACAAAAAAAATGTTTACCGATTTCATTTTTGTCTTGTTAGGTTTGCACATACCAGTAATGCATACATGTATATGTCCAATAAATACATATATGTAAACTTTTCCGCTAATGCTTTTTTGTGTAGTGTCTAAGGCACTTTTTAAAGAAACGTATAACTGACAGAATAAATGAGAAGGTTTTGTTTTGTAGATGACCTTTAATACACAAATAAAATGGATATGAACAGTAGTGATAGATATGCATATTCTGGCATGTCTATACCCACACTCACTGTGTGACATGTAGTGGCCTCTTAGTGGGCTTGGAGACAGCAAGGCCGTGACGAATACGATCCCTTAACTCCTTTGAGGGCGCATATTTGAGTCAACTTAGTCAAAAAGCTTTTGAGTGGGCGACTTTTTCCTCACAAATGGGGGCACTTAAAATACCAGGATGAAACCCTTATTTCCAGGGTTTTGTTGAGGGGATTCAGGAGCACACTCATCCACAGAGCTGTGCACTCATCCGACAATTTCAGGAAATAAACCGGAAGTAAAAACTAAAACTTGTAGTACTAGAGCAGGACATATTACAAACTACTCTCTTTTTATTTTAGTTATTTCTATCTTCATTCACTTTGTAACCGTCATATGTAAACTGATTGATATTCTCAATAAAAATAAAAATAGAAATATTACAAACTACTTTCTCACTAGTTTGGAAAGAGTTTTGCAGGATTTCTTTCACACACTGCTTGCAAAGTGAAGGGACAGGGCACAGACAGGGGGCAGGGAACTGGGATCATATTCTGTCACAGCCGTAGTCTCAAAAAAGAAAAGAAAAAAAAGACCAGAGAAGGGCCAATGGCTGAGAGGGGGCGGGACACATTAGCATAAGGGGGAGTGGTTAATAGACTAACGTGATCAGATCAAGGTCCTACACTCATCACAGACCGTGTCAGACGGAACAAGGTGAACCCCTTACTTTGAGAGGGCGAGTGTGAAATCGAAACTCCTTTCTGTCAGAGAAATGGTTCAACTTCCGTTACAGAGCACAACGGAAGAGGGACGGGTGGGGAAGATTCGTACCTGCATTTCTATTTAATTTTTCTTGGGTAGGGGTTGGAGTGCTGCGAGGCACAGCGGTTTTTCGCAAAGCTCGGAGTACGGTACGGCCGTTCTCTGAGGGGGGAGCGGGGGGCGGACGCTGAAGTGCGTCCTGTGCCTGTTGCATTTTGTATGCATCGTTCCGTACAGGTGTGTCCATGTCACAATACAAGCGATTACAACACCCCCCTGCCCTCCCACCTCATTCCAAAGCATGCTAATCAGTCTCTGTTGCACAAAATACAAAAGTGTTAGTCGAAAAAAACAAAACAAAATGGATACCTCAGTAAGAATCCTATGATTTACTTTTCAGTAATTTCTTCCTGTGTCGAGAAACGCTCTAGCAAAATCGTCTTTTTTCACAGTTAGAATTTTCCAGTCCATTTCAGAATGGGTCCAAAAACACAACTCTGTTTACAAACCTTTCTGTTGTGTTGATAATGAAAGCTTAATGGTCTGTACATCAGAGACACATGCAGTAGTGATGGCCGGGCTGTACCTGCGTGTCGCCCGACTGAAGGGACTATCGTTCATAGAGAGCACAGGGCGTATCGGGCCTAGTTATCGATGAGATTGCTTTACATCGTGTATCTGTGAGGGAAAAAAAAGTCAATCGCTCCATTTATTCTGTGTTTGGAGTGCATGCGCATACATATGTACATTTACACATGTACACGCATACACGCACAGTTCGTATGTAAAATGCACTTGTACCTGTATTTTCTTTTCTTAAGCAGAGTACATCGTTACAAGGCTAGAGCTATATTAAGACGCAGTATAGATGAATGGTTTTGCTCAGCCGTTCAGCTCGCCAGTGTGGAGTAAGGCAGAGATGTGCTGTGCTGCGCTGGCTTCTCGGACAGGGAGGCTGAGGAGCTGTTGCATGCTGGGATGCTGGATGGCTCACGGGGACCTCTACTCGGGCTGCGGCGCCTGGGTCTCGTTGACATCGCTGGCCTTGCTGTCGCCGCCGTCGTCGTCCGACAGCTCGACGGAGGCGCCCTCCACTTGCAGCTGCCGGCGGCCAGAGCGGCTGGAGGAGAAGCTGATGGGGCCGCCGCGTCTGTGGGGTGGTGGGGGGGGGTCACAGCTTAAAATCTTGGGACATGACTGCACTGCCAAAGTCAGGGTTAGGGGATAGAGTTTTAAATCTTTGGACATGATTTCACTGCCAAAGTAATGGCAAACCTTTACCCCTCACACATGCTATTAGTAGCAGTGTCCACCCACCAATTTGTGCATTTACTTTTAAATACACTAGAGTAGAGCTCATAATGGTAGTGCTGTTGAACACAAAATGGAAATTAGATTTTACGCATGTGTGTATGTGTATGCGTGTATATGTTTGTGTTACATGTATGTGTGTGTGCGTCCCGTAGCAGCTCCGTTACCTGAGGCGGTTCTTCAGGGTGTTGACCTCTCGGCTCAGGCGTGTGTGTGAATATATATATATGTGTGTGTGTGTGTGTGTATGTGTGCGTGAGTCCTGTAGCAGCTCTGGTACCTGAGGCGGTTCTTCAGGGTGTTGACCTCTCGGCTCAGGCCCTCGCTGGCCTCGGTGGCGTCCTCCAGCTCTCTCTGCAGCTTCCTGCGGTTGGCGTTGGCGCGGGTGGACTCCTCCTCCGCCTCCTCCAGCTGCCGCTTCAGCTGCTTCATCCTAGAGTTGGCCTTCTCCATCTGACCGGCAGATTCAGAGCATCACCGTCAGCACCAACACTCTGCCGGTCAGAAGATCATCCCCACATCCATACGTGTGAGCCTACTCACCTGCTCCTTGTACTGGTCGGCATGGCGACGCTCATCCTCCACCTGCATGAACACCTCCTTCAGCTTCTTCTCTGTGCGGCGCACTATCTTGTTGGCAGCAGCTCTCTCCCTGGGAGCCACAGGAGGAGAAAATGAGCTGATTCAGCAGGGCAGCGTGCGGAGAAACAACTGCTCATTCCACCCAAGGCCAGGACCATTTCACCAGCAACCAGACACACAAACATCTATCTTACGAGGACACCAGCTTCTATAGAACTCACCCAAGGCCAGGACCATTTCACCAGCAACCAGACACACAAACATCTATCTTACCAGGACACCAGCTTCTATAGAACTTGGTAATGTGGATGTTTCTGTTTTACAGCTTCAGTGCAAATATAGAATCTAATTTAGTTTTCTTACCGCCATACTAGATTCTAGCCGCCTTTTTAAATTTCATAAATTAGTTCAACTCTGCTCTATTCTGTGAAAATGACATACAACTCATATTGTAGCTCATTCTTTAAATTACATTACATTACATTACAATTCTTGATTATTTGAAACGGAAAAACAAACTTCAAGTGTTTAGCATCCATAGTCTACCTGGCATTTTTTCTTTCATGAAATAGAGAATATATTTACATACACTTCATTAATGTGCACTTTAGCAGTGCACTCTGGGGCACTGGAGACGCACACAAAGTGTGACGGAAGAACGCTCAGCTTCAGCTAAAAGTTCTATAAATATGAACACACAATATTAATATCACAAAAGCCAGCTGTGCATGCTTTGAAGTCTTACATGAAACTGGTGGGAAAAAACCCGTCAGGGAGTTGAGTGGTCATTCAGTAGAGAATAGGGAACACAGTAGTTAACTGGAACATCACCAGATGTCAATATACATACCCATTACACTCGAGTAAGAAACACCATTACAATTTCAGATTTGTAGGTGTAGTTACCCTTTAGCACTGTTGTCCTGGAGACATTATCACAGAAAACTATTTCACTGCACTTTGAGTGAAAGCTTTAAGGATCAGGTGACTGGAGGAGTAGTGCCCACAGGAACATTGGTGAGGTCTTCAGTTGAAGCATTTATCAGTGGGTTCCCTCCACTCACAGAGTCAATGTTTTGGCTGGTTTGCAGCAGTGTGCTGAACTCACTTGGCCTCCTGCTCCAGCTGCTCCTCCAGCTGAATGATCTTGGCCTCCATGGCGGTGATGGTGACCTTGAACTTGGACTTGACGGAGCCCTCCAGCTCCTGCAGCTTGGCCTTCAGCTCCTTGTTGTGCCTCTCCAGCTGCTGCCGGGCGTTCTCGCTCTTCTGGGCGGCGCTGCGCTCGCCCACCAGCTCCGTGTTCAGGGTGTCCACCTGTGTGGGAGGGGGAGGAGTTTCACTGCAGCGCCGCTCTCGCAGAAACAGGCCGTTCAACGTGACTGCACCGGCAGGCGGGTCTGTAGACCTTACTGAGATGTGACTGGTCTCTCTGTGCTTACTGGAGTATACGTTTCTAATCTGGGCTAGCATGCAGCTGATTCAGCAGTGCGGTAAATGATAAATGGCAGGTTTGTGTACATGTCTAAAGAGCCTGCTGGTTGTATGTCTAAAGACACCTGCCTGGTGGTGTGAGCCTGAAGAGACTGTATGTACTGTATGCTGGAGTGTGTGTGTGTCTCTGAAGAGGCCGTACCTGCATGGTGGTGTGTGTGTGTGTGTGTCTAAATAAGCTGTACCTGCATGGTGTGTGTGTGTGTGTGTCTAAATAAGCTGTACCTGCATGGTGGTGTGTGTCTAAATAAGCTGTACCTACATGGCGGTGTGTGTGTGTGAGTGAGTCTAAAGAGTCTGTACCTGCATGGTGGTGTGTGTGTGTGTGTGTGTGTGTGTGTGTGTGTGTGTGTGTGTGTGTGTGTGTGTGTGTGTGTGTGTGTGTGTGAGTCTAAAGAGTTTGTACCTGCATGGTGGTGTGTGTGTATGTGTGAGTCTAAAGAGTTTGTACCTGCATGGTGGTGTGTGTGTGTGTGTGTGTGTGTGTGTGTGTGTGTGTGTGTTGTCTAAAAAGTCTGTACCGGCATGGTGGTGTGTGTGAGTCTAAAGAGGATGTACCTGCCATAGCTATAGAACCATAGATATGACATATCATGTAATAGTAATTTGGAATTCTGAAATGGAAGAATTTGGCAGCCATCTTACCTGAGGTGCGTTCAAATTCAGCGAACAGAGCCGAACATGCGTTGCAAACATATTTTCTTTGAACGGTTAAATTTGAATGGCTTTTTAAGAACGTTCCAAATTGTTTGCATTACCGGTATCTTCAATTGAAATCTCCATCTGGGAACACATTTCCCTCAGTTTGAAATAGTTTGCAAACGTTCGCAAATGTTAGCCTTGTTCGCTGAATTTGAACGCACCTCTGGGTACAGCTATAATAGGAACCTATGGCAAAGTGTCATGTACTTTCTAACCCACTGTGATGTCATAATCGGGTCTCAGAAGCTAGATAGCTGATGATTGGTTCATAGATATAAAATAATGGTTACTGGCCACCATCTTACCTGAGTAAGGTCTCAAAAATTGTGCCACTAACTATGACATATGTCACATCTATGGTTCTATATCTATGGTACCTGCATGGTGGTGTGTGTGTGTGAGAGAGAGAGTGTAAAGAGGCTGTACCTGCATGGTGGTCTTGCGGAAGCGGTCATTGAGCAGCTCCATGTTGCTCTGCTCCTCCTCCAGCTCCTCCTCCAGCTGGGCGATGCGCGCCTCCAGCCTCCGCTTCTCATCCAGCAGGGCTGACCTGAGACAGATGGACAAACAGACACACATTTAAATCTTAATGTGAGGCCACAGTACATACCTAACTACATTTATTGTGATGTCTTTCATATCAGAGCTCTACTGTGCGCTTCGACTTCTCCAATTAGTGCACCTGCGCAGGTAACACACACCTTGCTGAAGGTGTTCAGCACTTTCCACTGAGGCCTGCCTCTGCTTCTGCTCTAAGTCTGCATAAAGCCAGGCTCAACCCACCTGTCTGACATGCCATATCAATGAATTACCGCATTACACTCTTGGTGTTACCGCATTACACTCACGTTAAAAAAACCATAAACAATGTAGTTTAACAAAGTACACTCCCAAAGTACACTCCCATCACCCAAGCGTATCTTACATTTAACTTACATTTAATTACACTGAAAAAAATGTCTTAAGTGTTTTAGTCTTGTAATGAGACTTAAAATCTTTAAAAAAAATTTTTTTTCGCTCAAGTAGAAAATAGTAGCTTGTTTTAACTTTTTGCTTGACAAGTGAAATTATCTTACCCCATTGGCAAATCTTGAAACGAGTAAAACTCACCCCATTGGCAATCTTTTTGTCTTATTTTGCAAAAAAGTAAGAGAAATAAGATTTTGTCTACATATAAGACTAAAATCCTTGTTAAGATTGACTTATTTGTACTGCTTGCCACTCTGCAGGAGACCAGCAGGCAGGGACATTACTGAGGCCAGTAGGGGGCGACTCACTTCCCAGAGGCGCTGTTGGAGATTTCGTCGGCCAACTCGTCCCGCTCCTGCTCGGCGTGACGCCGGGCCCTCTCTGAGGCTGCCAGGTCCTGGGGAGAGGACACACACACACACACACACACAGTCACAGCTGCTCATACTAGAGATTCAGAGCCGATTACACTCCCTTCTGGAAGAGGAGCGAGACACACCTCCTGCAGCTGGAGAATCTCAGCCTCCAGGCTCTTCAGCTTCTTCTCGTTCTCCTTGGACTGGGTGAAGATCTCATCGCGAGAGGCACGTGCTTCCTCCAGCTCCCTCTGATAGTCCTTCATCTGAGCCTGAGAGAGAGAGAGAGAGGGTGAGAGAGAGTGTGAAACCACAGTGAAACCTGCTCCACTCTGAGAGGGACACATTCTAACTTAGAAAACGGTACAGTCCCCGAGTGACTTGATCACCACGGCAACGGCGTCGGTACCTGAAGCTTGCGTAGCTGCTTGATGGCCTCGTCGCGGGCCTTGTTGGCCGCCTCGATCTGTGCCTCCAGGTCTTTGAGGTCCATCTCCATCTTCTTCTTGGCGGCCACGGCCAGCGCCCTCTGCTTGCGCTCATCCTCCAGCTCGGCCTCCATCTCCCTCACCTGCAGGGAGAGAGAGGGCCCCGTTAACGGAGTGTGGGAGGGGCAGAGCCCGTCATACCGCACGCACTCACATCCATCGGGGGTTCGGAGGGACTCCACTCTATACCTGTTTGACCAGCATCCTCTTCTTCTCCTCGTTCTGCTCATCGCGGGCCTGCAGGTCCCTGTCAAACTGTGCCTTCATGGCCTGCATGTTGACCTCCAGCCTCAGCTTGGCGTCCTCCGTGGCCTGCAGCTCGTCCTCCAGCTCCTCCAGCTGAGTGCGCATCTCCTCCACCTGCTGCTCCAGGGTGCGCTTCGACTTCTCCAGCTCGTGCACCTGCGCAAGTAACATACACCTTGCTGAAGGTGTTCAGCACTTTCCACTGAGGCCTGCCTCTGCTTCTGCTCTAAGTCTGCATAAAGCCAGGCACAACCCACCTGTCTGACATGCCATATCAATTAATTACCGCATTACACTCTTCACGTAAAAAAAACAAAACATACAATGTAGTTCAACAAAGTACACTCCCAAAGTACACTCCCATCACCCAAGCGTATCTTACATTTAACTTACACTTAATTACACTGCAAAAAATGTCTTAAGTGTTTTAGTCTTGTAATGACTTAAAATCTTTAAAAAAAAATTTTTTTCTCTCAAGTAGAAAATAGTCTTACCCCATTCGCAAATCTTGAAACAAGTAATACTCACCCCATTGGCAATCTTTTTGTCTTATTTTGCAAAAAAGTAACAGAAATAATATTTTGTCTAAATATAAGACTAAAATCCTTAAGATCGACTTATTTTTTGGTTTTTGCAGTGTCAGGCCCCACAAGACCACACACCCCTCACATGCCAATAAGCTAACACACATTGTGAACTGGCAAAGCCACGCCCCTTTCCAGCGAGACAGCCACTCACGTTCTTCCCCACGTCGTCCTTGGAGCTCATGAGGTCCTCCATCTCGGTGCGCAGCTGCTTGTTGAGCCTCTCAAACTCCTCTTTGGCCTCCAGAGCCTCGTCCAGAGCGCGGGCCATGGACAGGGCCTTGGTGTCCTTCTCCCGGGCCTCCGCCTCCGCCCGGTCCCGCTCCTCCGCGTAGCGAGCGGAGATGTTCTTTTCCTCCGCCAGCATCTGGCACACAGCAATGAGACATGGGCTAGCAACTCAAACAACTGTTCACAAACACGGTGACTAACTAACATAGCCGCTAACTGCAACGTACTGTATGTGAATATAACCATGGGAATCTAAGGTACTCCACATCTGAAGTGCTTCTATGCTCATTACTGATCTTACACCCTCGTCATCATGCACAAATCTTATTTGTGTAATTTGGAGTGAATTTAAAACAGTTACGTCTGGTCATAAAGACCCCAGAATCAATGATTTCAATAAGAAATCCTAGCAAGTCCTTCCACGCGTTAATAACTTTTAACATCTCTGAAAGCGCTGCACACTCCACACATACTGAAAAATGTCTCAGGACAGTACCTGGTCAAACTTCTTCTGCTTCTTCTCCAGGTTGGAGACAATCTGCCGCTGATGGTCCAGGTCCACCATCAGGTCGTCCAGCTCCTGCTGCAGGCGGTTCTTGGTCTTCTCCATCTTGTCGAAGGCGATGGCCTTCTCCTCCAGCCTCTGAGAGGTGCTCTCCATCTCCTTCTGCAACTTCTTCTTCACCTCCTCCAGCCCCTCCATCACGCCAACGTCATCCTCAAGCTTCTTCTTGGTCTCAACCAGCTACATGCACACGCACACGGAAACACGGAAACACACACACCCACACACACACACAGACTGTTGATCAGCTTCCACCAAAGGTGTATGTGTGTGTCTGCACGCAGGTGTGTGTGTGTGTGTGTGTGTGTGTTAGCGTGTATGTGTATTGTTTACCTGGGCTTGCAGACTGGTCAGCTGCTTCTCCAGGTTCCTGCGCGCCTCCTCGTCCTCCTCCTGCTGCTCCTGCAGGCTGCTCTTCTCCTCCTCCAGCTGCCGGATGCGGGTGCTCAGGTTCAGCTTCTGACGCGTCTCCTCCTGCAGCAGCTCCTGCGGTCATACCCCCAGAGGAGCAGTCACACCTCCGCCCACATACACCTCCATATCTCACGAAATCATGAAACTCATTCAATTTCTCATACACCTCCATATCTCACGAAACCATGAAACTCATTCACTTTCTCACTCACCTCCATATCTTACTAAACCATGAAACACATTCACTCTCTCACCTCCATATCTTACTAAACCATGAAACACATTCACTCTCTCACCTCCATATCTTACTAAACCATGAAACAGATTCACTCTCACCTCCATATCTTACTAAACCATGAAACACATTCACTCTCACCTCCATATCTTACTAAACCATGACACATTCACTTTCTCACTCACCTCCATATCTTACTAAACCATGAAACACATTCACTCTCTCACCTCCATATCTTACTAAACCATGAAACACATTCACTCTCTCACCTCCATATCTTACTAAACCATGAAACAGATTCACTCTCACCTCCATATCTTACTAAACCATGAAACACATTCACTTTCTCACTCACCTCCATATCTTACTAAACCATGAAACACATTCACTTTCTCACTCATCTCCATATCTTACTAAACCATGAAACTCATTCACTCTCTCACTCACCTCAATATCTTACTAAACCATGAAACACATTCACTTTCTCACTCACCTCCATATCTTACTAAACCATGAAACACATTCACTCTCTCACCTCCATATCTTACTAAACCATGAAACACATTCACTCTCTCACCTCCATATCTTACTAAACCATGAAACTCATTCACTCTCTCACTCACCTCCATATCTTACTAAACCATGAAACACATTCACTCTCTCACCTCCATATCTTACTAAACCATGAAACAGATTCACTCTCACCTCCATATCTTACTAAACCATGAAACACATTCACTTTCTCACTCACCTCCATATCTTACTAAACCATGAAACACATTCACTTTCTCACTCACCTCCATATCTTACTAAACCATGAAACACATTCACTTTCTCACTCACCTCCATATCTTACTAAACCATGAAACACATTCACTCTCTCACCTCCATATCTTACTAAACCATGAAACACATTCACTCTCTCACCTCCATATCTTACTAAACCATGAAACTCATTCACTCTCTCACTCACCTCCATATCTTACTAAACCATGAAACACATTCACTTTCACACTCACCTCCATATCTTATTAAACCATGAAACACATTCACTCACTCACCTCCATATCTTACTAAACCATGAAACACATTCACTCTCTCACCTCCCTATCGTACTAAACCATGAAACACATTCACTTTCTCACTCACCTCCATATCTTACTAAACCATGAAACACATTCACTCTCTCACCTCCATATCTTACTAAACCATGAAACACATTCACTTTCTCACTCACCTCCATATCTTACTAAACCATGAAACACATTCACTCTCTCACCTCCATATCTTACTAAACCATGAAACACATTCACTCTCTCACCTCCATATCTTACTAAACCATGAAACACATTCACTTTCTCACTCACCTCCATATCTTACTAAACCATGAAACACATTCACTTTCTCACTCATCTCCATATCTTACTAAACCATGAAACTCATTCACTCTCTCACTCACCTCCATATCTTACTAAACCATGAAACACATTCACTCTCTCACCTCCATATCTTACTAAACCATGAAACACATTCACTCTCTCACCTCCATATCTTACTAAACCATGAAACTCATTCACTCTCTCACTCACCTCCATATCTTACTAAACCATGAAACACATTCACTTTCACACTCACCTCCATATCTTATTAAACCATGAAACACATTCACTCTCTCACCTCCATATCGTCACCTTCTTAAAATAATCGCCTAAGTCATTTTTTGAGGAACATGAGATTTTTGCTTAAATCAGCTCTTCATGATGCTGGCCACCTCTGGTAAAGTTGCCTAGATCCTTAATTGAAAGGATCATGCTGTTTTACCCCGGTAATGTAATCGCCTAAGTCAAGAGTGCTCTTAGGCTGTTTGTATGTTTGCCTAAGTCACAATAAATTTTGACTTAGGCATTTTTACAAGTTATTAATATGGCGGCTGCTTCAAGATGCACAAAGAAAATCAACATAAATTAAGTCATTTCCATGATTCTGGACTCGTCCCCGAATGGTAAGTGATAATGTTTACTACAATATTTGGCTAGGCTATAAATGTTGTGTAGTTATTTAGTCTTTAATCCTCTTATGTTACATAATTGACAGACAGCGTTATTTGTAATTCAATAGTCATCTATTGATATACCCTTTTTGTGTGAAATGATTAACAAATATCATATATTCTGTATTTGGTTCAGTTTATTCTGTTTTCTGAAAAACTTGAAAATATGACTTAGGCGATTATTTTAAGAAGGTGACGATATCTTACTAAACCATGAAACACATTCACTCTCTCACTCACCTCCATATCGTACTAAACCATGAAACACATTCACTCTCTTACCTCCATATCTTACTAAACCATGAAACACATTCACTCTCTTACCTCCATATCTTACTAAACCATGAAACACATTCACTCTCTCACTCACCTCCATATCTTACTAAACCATGAAACTACACAGGAGTGTGGTACTCTGCTGCCTTTGGTACAATAAGAAAAGAAGTCAGCAAGAAAACATTTTTTAAATAATAAATATGTAATAAGTCAGCTTTTAGATGTTATTCACTGGGAACCAATAGCATTGTGTTCATTTGTCTGTTAAACATTTTTGTCTCACAGCAGAGTGGAGATTAAATTGCCTGGATCCACCCCTTTCCTGATTAGGTACTCAATATACTTAAATTTATCTTTGGTCAGATTCCCTGAAATATTCACAGCTGTTCCATGGAACATAATGCTACCTTACCTAGCCATCTGTATCATAATATTTTCATCCTTTCGTAAACAATGATCTTTATTTTTAATTTTGCTATGTTAAATGCAAATTCCTTGTATTGACAGCATCATATTAGTTATACTTTAAATAGTCTCAGCCTCAGCCGCTTTGACACACTTCTTACGCAGCGTCTGATGCATGGGCTTGCATAAGCTGGTCGGACTGTGGGAAACTGACAGTCAGCAACTCATTGGCTAGCAGCACTGTCAATCACAGGAGTGTGTGTGCGTATTTCCGGTTTGACGCGATGCATTGGGTTTTATCAGTCTGTCGGGAAACACTAGCGAATGCTGCGAATCCATCAAGAACAATGAGTGTTTCGGACAAAGACTAAGAGCTTAACGCTGAATTGAAGAAAGTTTTTGAAGTTCACAACCTTTCTTCGGTGTGATGGACTGTTTTACTGGAGAACGTTGTGCCATTTGTGTAAATCACATTTGTTTCACGCGGGTCTGTTTCTCTTGTAGCGCTGTTTTTGAATCAAACATAGAATGTATGTGGTTGGTTATATTGCATGTCAATGAAAGGCTCCATCTCGTCAAAGTGGGCGGCTCTTTACCGCGTTAGGTAAGTCTATGGACTTCGCGAGACTATACATTAAAGCTAGATGTGGGTCGTGCCTGTGTGCTGACTTGCAAATAAATGCCTAGAAGAGAGACAGCCTTAATGAATGGCATTAACATTTCATCTTGTGCCATGTGTACATACCATGCTAGAAAAAAATGAAGTTACAAATAATTTCAATAATAGATTATTTGTAAATAAACACGGGAGGCCCCATCACTGTGGTGGGGTCTAACCCCGTGTCTCTCCCAGCTGGGCTCACCTGGGTGTCCTGCAGCTGGCTCTCCAGGCTGGAGGCGTCCTTGGCCAGTTTGAGTCCCTTCTTCTCAGCCTCCTCCAGCAACGTGGACACATTGTCCAACTCAGCCTGCCACCGCCAGAGCCAGAGAGAGAGAGAGAGAGGGAAATAGAGAGCAGCGTCAGCACCCCGACCCCATCACACACCCACAGGGCGCCCCGTGAGGAAACAGGATCATTCCGGTTCACTCAGCTCCCCTCTGTGCAATCATCATTAAAGCAGCACATCTGAGCTCCGCACTGCAACTAGACAGTGAGTCAGGGACAGCTCTACAACTAAAAATTATCAATAACTTCAAATACCTGCAAAATGTCTCCCATCACCTGCACCCTCATAGCTATGAATATACAAACATAGGGAGCCCCTCTAGGCTCTTTCAAACCAGGGCTGCTCAATCCTGTTCCTGGAGATCTACCGTCCTGTAGGTTTTCACCCCAACCCTAACAAAGCACACCTCGTTCAACAGCTAGCGATTTCGTGCTGCTAATTAGAAGCATCGGGTGTGCCAGATTAGGGTTGAAATAAAAACCTACAGGATGGTAGACATCCTGGAACAGGATTGGGCAGCCCGCTTTTAAACCACGCGGCTCTCAGCAGTGCAGCAGGACGGAGGGGGTGGAGCCGCAGTGGGCGGAGCTTCTCACCTGCAGCTTGTGGGAGCGGTCGGCCAGCTCGCACTTCGACCGCTCTCCCTCCGTCGCCCGGACGACTAGCTCCTGGAACTGCGACTCCAGCTTCTTCCTCTTGTGCTCCGACTCGGTCTTGCCCTGCTGCAGCCCCTTCACCTCCACCGCCAGCTCCTTGTTGTCGCTCTCTAGGGTCTGCTTGTTCTTCTCCAGGTTGGACTTGAACTGCGTGGAGATCAGAGAGTCAGGTTCTGCGTCTGTGGCGTATGTCTATTACAGGCCATTACCACACCCGGGTACACAGCACAGACCTAAGGGATTACTTCATTTGCAACCTGCTCAGGAGTAAATGGTGTAAGTCTTTACCCCAGACTGGGAGACCCACCCTTTTGGCTTGCTCCAGCTGCTCAGACAGCTCCTCCAGGGCAGTGGAGTGTCTCTGCCGCATCTCCTGAATCTGGGACTCATGGTTCTTGGTTTCCTCGTCGATGGCCTTCTTCAGCTCCGTCACCTCCTGCTCACGCTTGGTCCTGGGGATGCGGAGGTAATGAGGTTTAAATGATTACTGGTTCCCATGCTGGTACAGTTAGGGCTGTACAGGAATGCCTGTCAAGGTCACTGTCCCTCCGTCAGTTTAACCAGACGTCATGACATCAGTGAGCCACTTTCACAAGAAGTGTTAAATAGCGAGTGTTAGATGTCTCCATTTTAGATGTCTCCAGTCACAAGCTCAAAACCCATATGGATGTGCACCAAAATGGAAAGAATCCTAAACAGTGCAGCAAGGACAGCTATGTGAGCAGTTACGTGAGGTTCTGCAGACCCAAGGACAGCTATGTGAGCAGTTACGTGAGGTTCTGCAGACCCAAGAACAGCTACGTGAGCAGCTACGTGAGGTTCTGCAGACCCAAGAACAGCACAGTGAGCAGCTACATGAGGTCCTGCAGACCCAAGGACAGCTACGTGAGCAGCTACGTAAGGTTCTGCAGACCCAAGAACAGCGCAGTGAGCAGCTACGTAAGGTTCTGCAGACCCAAGAACAGCGCAGTGAGCAGCTACGTAAGGTTCTGCAGACCCAAGGACAGCGCAGTGAGCAGCTACGTGAGGTTCTGCAGACCCAAGAACAGCGCAGTGAGCAGCTACGTAAGGTTCTGCAGACCCAAGGACAGCGCAGTGAGCAGCTACGTAAGGTTCTGCAGACCCAAGAACAGCGCAGTGAGCAGCTACGTAAGGTTCTGCAGACCCAAGAACAGCTACGTGAGCAGCTACATGAGGTTCTGCAGACCCAAGGACAGCTACGTGAGCAGCTATGTGAGGTTCTGCAGACCCAAGAACAGCGCAGTGAGCAGCGCAGTGAGGTTCTGCAGACCCCAAGGACAGCGCAGTGAGCAGCTACGTGAGGTTCTGCAGACCCAAGAACAGCGCAGTGAGCAGCTACATGAGGTTCTGCAGACCCCATGGACAGCTACGTGAGCAGCTACATGAGGTTCTGCAGACCCAAGGACAGCTACGTGAGCAGCTATGTGAGGTTCTGCAGACCCAAGAACAGCGCAGTGAGCAGCTACGTGAGATCCTGCAGACCCAAGGACAGCCATGAGCAGGTACCTGAGCTCCTGTTGGGCGGCGGTGGTGTCCAGCGTGTCCTCCAGCTCGGTCTTCAGGGCCTCCAGCTCCTCGCTTAGGTCCCTCTTCAGCTTCTCAGCCTTGTTGCGCGCCAGCTTCTCCGACTCCAGGTCCTCCTGCAGCTCGGACAGCTGCGCCTGCATCTCCCGAACCTGCTTCAGCACGTTGTTCTTCTGCGCCACCTCCTCGTCACCCCTGGACACGCCCAAACACCTTTCATTATGCCACCCCTGGACACGCCCAAACACCTTTCATTATACCACCCCTGGACACGCCCAAATACCTTTCATTATGCCACCCCTGGACACGCCCAAATACCTTTAATTATGTCACCCCTGGACACGCCCAAACACCTTTCATTATGTCACCCCTGGACACGCCCAAATACCTTTCATTATGTCACCCCTGGACACACCCAAACACCTTTCATTATGTCACCCCTGGACACACCCAAACACCTTTCATTCCCACAGCACATCAGCACCCTCGTCTCAAGCTGTATGCAGACACTCATAGGTCAATCACTGAAACAGTTAATCACTAAAATGTTATCCGTCATGTTATTACATTATGATCAATGCACATGGAATACATTCAAGTCTTATTGCAGCTACTGAAAAGAGAAATTATCTTGTGAGGGGGGCATTATTGGAGGAAAATTGTTTCCTCAATATTTTTTTAGTGTTCTAGTTCGCACAAAGAAATGTATACGCAAGTTGAAGTTGCAGGCAAAAGAAGTAGCGTTTATTTGACTGAAGAACCTCAATCTAGGTTTGGTTGACGTTTGTTGTACATCGGCTGGGATATGCCGATCTAATAAAATATGCTAAAATTTTCTCCATGCTAAAATGACTGCATATTTAATCAAAAAGCACTGCCATAAGAAACAAAATGATGTGTGGTTCACATAAACACACACTGGGCACAAGGGGGCAGTGTTGTATGCTTTAAACATACCAACATGAAGGATAGCTGCATGCTCATTGGCCTATACCCACAGACAGCAGCGTAACCGGGACAACCATAATGAGGCTGCATACTCTGTGGTCTGTGATCAGTGCAGATTACACACAACCAGGTTTCCACATACATTCCTGTGCAGTTGGCTCACCTAACTAAGCAATTAACCACCTGAGGCTGTAAAAATAAGCATTTACAAAGTTGCAAAGGCAAGATTACCAGTACAAAAAAGCTGAGCTTCAACCCAAATTCTGACCCAACATCAAAAAAAAAGAAGGGACATAATAGACCCATACTGGGGCAGACTGAATTTAATGATTCTTTAAACAAATAATTATAAGACAAAAAGGCTGATCTATTCAAGGTGACCCACTCAAAAATGAAATTATTTATTTTCCAAGGTCCAACACTGGGAACTGACTTCACCTTTCGTTTGAGTTCCTCCTCTGCGGCTCCAGAGTCACCTGTGTGTGAGCTGCATTTCAATGTGCTCCTATTTACAGCAACCATGACGTGTGAATATTTCCGTGGCATTAGGACCTTGCCGAAGTCAAACCGTACCAAAGAAGAACAGTTTGTGACCGGTAAACCAGTATCAAACAGAGGCAATGGCTGAATCGAAAAGGCTTTGAAGAGAAACACTTTTCATTTGAGAAAGAACATTCATCCTCCTCCTCCACACCCAAACCAGAGCTTATCTGAGAAATCTGTGCTGCTCGCACTCTCCACCCCACAGGTCTCCTCAACTGGTTTTCTTAGTCATGAAACACCGCTTAAACTGCCAACAAATTACTGTTCTTTCTTGTGAAAAAGGCAGCAATAACACCAATTCCACCCCCTATTTGTGAACAATAAGATGACTCTTCTGAGGTGACTGCCAAAATATCACAGAGAAACTGGCACATCAGCCATGCTGAACAGCTGGACAGTTTTTAATCGTGAATATTAAAAGCACTGGAAGGGACTGAGCTTTGAGTGGGCTTCCAAATGCCCGTCCTCGAACCCCCCGCTACCCCTGCAGGAGCGAAAGAGGGATGTCACATGGCAGGTCATGTGACTGATGGACTCACCTCGCCAGTGAAGCCTGCAGCTCCTCCTCTTTCTTGGCCAGCTGGACCTTGAGCTCCTCTATTTGGGCTTGCAGCTCGGCGATCTGGTCCTGCAGGTCCGTCGTCTCCCCGTCCAGCTTCCTCTTGGCCTTCTCCAGCTCCTGCCTCGTCTTCTCCTCCTTCTTCAGACGCTCTGGGGCAGAGCGGACACCGCATAGCTCGTTAGTTCCACACACTCGTGAAGACAGGCCGTGAAGACACAGTCACTCACCATCTGAAGTGTTTTTTAAAGCTATATTTTAGGGCTTTTCCACTTTATTGGACAGCAGAGTGTGGAGAGATACAGGAAGAACGGGAGCGAGAAAGAGGGACAGACATGCCACAAAGTTTGCGCGGCCGGATTCGAACCGCCGCCATCGCGGCTCGCAATGAGCAAGTGGCTGGTGCTCTTACAGGCTATGCCACAAGACACCCCGCTGACATTTTTTTAAAATGGTGGTGGTGAGAGGCGGCTCGCACCTTCCAGGTCCACCATCATCATCTCCTGCTTGTTCTTCAGCTTGCCCAGGTTCTTGGCCTTCTCCTCTTCCTCTGTGAGCAGTGAGGTTATCTCCCCGACTCGGTCGTCCAGCAGTTTCTTCTCCTGCAGACACAGAAAGAATAGTGCTGCTAAACACGCTGCAGCTCTAGACCTGGAGGCCTGCTCCCCCTCCCCCCTCCAGCCCCACCCACCACACTCACCTTTATGAACTTGGAATTCTGATCCTCTAGAAGCAGGATGTCCTCCTCCATCTTTTTGATCTTGGATTCGGCCGTCACCTTCTCCAACTGCAGCTTCTGCCGGGCGGCTTCCTCCTCATCCAGCTGCTCCTCCAGGTCCTGTAGGCAGTGTCACACACACACACACACACACACACACACACAGTCAACTCACACTGAGTAACAGGACGTTCAATGCATGTATGAGTTCAGAAAAATCATGACTGACTTGTTGAGTCATTGGGATCCCGGTGTTAAAGATGGTGGCCGGACTCACCTGGATGTGCGACTGCATCTTCTTCTTCTCGTTCTGCAGGCTGTGGTTCCTCTCCTCCTCTTCCTCCACCCGGGACTCCATGTCGTGCAGGATCTCCTCTAGCTCCTGCTTCTTAGCGGCCAGGCGGGCGCGCATCTCCTCAGCCTCCGCGAACAGCTCCGTCTCGGCCTGCAGCTGCTCCGCCAGGATGTTCTTCTCCTCCAAGATCTGAGGACCCAGGAACAGCCCATTGCAAGTGCAGCTCTACAGCCAGCTCACCCACAGCACATATAATAACACAAATAATGCATATAGTCATAACACTCTCAATTACTGTAGAGTTATAATTATCAAAATGTATTTTTGGTATATTATAGCAAAAAAAAGACGTTGGACACAAGGCTCCACTCACCTGCTGACGTTTCCTCTCCATGTCCACCAGCTCTCCCTCCACCTTGCTCTGTTTCTCCTTCACCCTGATCAGCTCCTCATCCTTGGCCTGCATCTCCTCCTCCTGACGGGTCACCTGGAGCAGCGGCTTGACCTGTGCAAACGGCCACCAGACGGGCAGTGTCAGTGATACTGGGGGAGAGACCCGGCCACAAAGAACACATACACACACAGACACACACACATGCACACACACAGACACACACACACACACACACACACACGTGCACACACACACGCACACACACACACACACGCACCCCAGCTGAAGGACACACACACCTTGGTGAAGAGCCTCCACCACTGCCAGTGGCGCAGTTTCAGGTAGGCGGCGCAGTTCCTCTGCAGCACCTTCAGTGCGCTGAGCTGCTGCTGCTTCTTGGCGAAAGCCCTGCAGAAACACGGGGTCATGTGATCAGGCCTGTGTCACAGCTACACAACAAGGTCTCTACCATCTTCAGCGCTGCTCAGTGGTGTGAGGGCAGGGCAGTATAATGGAAGTGCTGGTTGCCCATGTGGTTTCTGTTCCGGGTGCCCACGCAAACGGGGGGCCAGAGGGGCTTACTTGCGGGCCAGGTATCCTCGGCACACAGACTGAAAGTAGATGATGATGTCTGTGATCTTCAGGTCCCGCTCCTCCTCCAGGTGGGCGAGGACTCCGGCCCGGAAAAAGATCTTGCTCTGGCCGATCCTGAACAGGTTAGGGTCCAGCTCCAAGGCCCGGATCTTTGAGACGATAAGGGAGCAGATGCGAGGAGAATGAGAGGAGTTTAGTGCAAGGTAGGGATGGGACGCTCGACACTCACGTGTCGACACGGTGTCGAGTTTTCAAATCACTGCTTTTTCCAAGTAGTGCTCCGAGGCTGGTTTCAAATCACTTGATCACGGAAACCGAAGCTCCGGACGTCTCGGTGACGCCTGTCATTGTGAGCGGTATCTCAAACCAATACATGCTGAACTAATAGCCTACCTGTTGAGATGTGTCAGCTATACGAATCTGGGATCAGAGACTCTTTTCATTCACATGAACGGCCATGTGTGGTGTACGTGGAAAGACACTGATTTCTGTGTATCTGTGCAAAACCTCTGATTCCAGATCAGCTCATTCCTTTCTCACCCACAAACTTACAAAATATAAAAAAACGCCCCCAAGTATGGAAGACCAAATGTGACAAAATTAAATAAATAAGCAATGAAATAACTAAAATAGCAATGCAATTAATCAATGTCTATTTGTTATTTTACGCCTCTTTTATTTATTTAATCGCATATTTATTTCAAAATGAATAGGCCTGTCAAACATGAAAGGGACAGGGAGGGTCAGCTGTGATCATTGGTTGGTCAGTTCATAGACGTAAAAACCTAAAAACCGCTCAGATTTCTACGTGGCCGCCATATTAGGGAAGCATATGTTGGTAGTGTATTGACTGATGCAGACTTCCCCTGATAAAATATACTATAACTCGCTTAATTCTCGGCTAATTTTTAAAATTTGACTTGTTATAAACATGAAAAATATCTGCATAACACAAGTTACCTTATTTGCAAATTTCCCAGAACAGCTAGCCTATTTGTAAAAAGCCCTTTTAACTATTATAGCCTACAGGAGTTGTCAAAATGTAGGGTTTTTATTTGTTTAAAGTTGTAACTTCATTTATAATTTCAGAAAAATATGAATAGGCTACTATAATTGGGACATCAATGACAACCACTAGGGGGCAGCCGTGGATAGAGTAAGCGTAATAAAAAGGGGTAATAATGAACGCAAACCCATAGTTTTCCTTATTCCAGAACATTGCATTCTAAAAATATAGCCATTTGGTCTTCCATACCCAAGTCGTGGGGTTTTGTCAGAGGAGAGGGAGAGATTTGAGAGTGCGTTTGAGATTTTGTAGAGAGATATTGATAATAAAGAAAGGTTCATATAAGACGTCTTTTGTATGGGATTATTTCCAACAAGAAACCCCCTAAAAAGCACGGTGCATGATTTCCTATTAAAATGCTTCGTCACTTGCGGTCAACGCATCCCAATATTTCAGCATTACCATGGAATCCTGCTGTGACTCAAGCTGGACCATCTAAGCTAGGTAGCCTATAGCCTAATAGAGCACCAAAAATACCTCAATGTTTACAAACGTAAGATAAACAAGTCGTTTAAGTTTGTGAAGTTAATGAAGTTCCCCACATGCATGAGCATTTATTAACTGTGTTAAATCACGGTAGCAATCCACTTATGCCAGGAAGCCCTGAACACATATGAAGAAAATAACTCCCATAGAATGACTCCTAATAAGAATAACGATAACGTGACTAAAAGAATATAACTGGCCTTACACTGATAAAGGGTTAGAAACAGCAGCAGTAATATAAGGAGGTAAATGGAGCATTACCATTCTCTCACAGGCCTGTTTGCCGTCCATGAAGCCCTTGGGGATAGCATTGGGGGTGAGGATCTCATATCTGTGAATAGAAGAGAGAGGTGGACATGAAGGCCTCCTGTTTGCGTTTCCTTTACAACATTTACTCCAGCCAAAGTGAGAAAAACATAAAGATGAGAAAAGGTACCGTCTCAGCCTCAGACCGACTGTTCTTTCTTGGAGACAGATCTACATGATGACCTCTAATATATCACACCAAATTTGGGATATAGCAAAAGTACAGCTAAATACGGTTGTCGGTCAAGTTCACACTTCGTGCGATTATGAACGAGAACGACAACTAGTAGTAACGAGTCCTGTTCGGAACAGGTAGCGACTACCGAAGTTGACTCCTGTTCCCATGCACATGCACTTGATTGTGCGAGTGTGGACGAGAACGGGAGTTGACAACTGGTAGCAGATGTGCAGTGATTAACTGTGCAACTCTCCCTGAGTTCCATAGTGTGCTAATGGTGACGTTGCTTCATTCGCTATCAGATCAGATGTGGAAACACACATCTTCTCCGGCTTCTCTCGGCAAAGATGAACATAAACGGAATGGCTGCGTCCATGTTTGTTGACATTGGAAATCACGTTTGCACCTGCGCAATAATTTAAATGCGAGATTTACGTTCAGAGCAAATATTGCACTATTACAAACTATTGCGCTATTACAAACTTATTTGACAGCGTTATAAATAGTCCTGTTACTCGTTCATACTTGTAACAACTTGTGTAAGCGTTCTCAGTCTTCTAAATATGCGTGTGTACGGACACGGAACATCGGTTAACTTTGGTTGTTGAGCCCTAAAATACATGTGTGAACGGGGCCTAAGAGAGTGTAATTTCAGTAAAAGGTGAGAGCAGAGCTGTAGTGTATAGAAGAGAGGTAACTTATGGTAACCGTGTTAGAGCCCTACAGCAGGTGAAGTCAGGATACCTCTGTCTGAACTCCTGGAAGACGATGCGGTTTGGGAAGCCCTGTCTACAGATGCGGATCCCCTCCAGAACACCGTTACACCTCAGCTGGTCCAGAACTAGGTGGGCTTCCAGTTTACCTGCCTGAGAGAGGGAAGACGGGAGAGCCAATGAGGGAGTCAGAAGAGTGATTAGGGATGGAGTACAACTTGCATTTTACTTCAGTTCACACTGGCACACAATGTTTTCTTCATTTTTGAAATTTGTTTTTAAAAGTATGAGCTACCAACCATTTTCTGCTAGCCTTCTTTAGGCTCCACAACTGCACACCCTCTCTGCTTTGTTTTATAATACCCTGACAGAGGGATTAAAAGTAGCATATTTGGGGCATCTCATGGTGTAGCCTGTAGAGTACTATCCACATGCTTATTGTGAGCCGCAACCTTTGTTACATGTCTCTCCCTCTCTCTCACTCCCCATTCTTCCCATCTCTCAACACTGTGCTGTCCGATAAAGCAAAAAAAAAGCCCTTAAAAAGTAGCATATTTTTCACTTTCCAGAGCAGGTGTTAATTTCCAGCAGTAGGGGGCGGTACACACCCTTTTCTCGTGGTTGGGGATGATGCAGCGGACGAAGTTGGGGTTGGTGTTCCTCAGGGTGGCCATGAGCTTGGTGAGGGACTCTTTGTACAGCTGTCCCACCGTGCGGAACATGCCCTTCTTGGTCTTATAGGTGGCACCGAAAGTGGTCTCGTTCATCCCGGCCACCTGGTCCAGGCCTACAATACGGTCCACTGCCGGCGAGAAGGGGAGGGGAGGGGAGAGGAGAGAGAGGCGTTTAAGAGGAGGGGCCGACCGGCGACCAGGGGGAGGGGGCACACAGAGCAGCGAGGAGCAGCGGCTGGAGGTATGAACAGGATGGATGAGGACGTCTACATGAGAAACCTACAGTACATGACTGACAGCCCGGGCAGCTTGGGTAGGTGTGGCCAGGGCAGGAGGGGGAGGGGTCAGCGGCCTAAAACTAAATAAGCACAAAAAAGCAACGGAAAATAAAACATGGAGATTTTGGGGGAAAAAAGGAACACAAAGCCAAAACAAGTCTAACCAAACAGCACAAAAAAAATCAACCCAGACTTAACTACATTGACAGGCACAAGCAGTAATTTGGATCAGGGTTGGGTTTATTCCCCCACCAGATGCCCTGAAGTAAAAATGCTTGCCTTCACAGCATCTTGTAAAAATGCAGTCAGTTGGTCATGTGGGACCATCCCTCATTTTGTTTATGCTCACAGGCCAAATTGGGCACATTTAGCCGAAGCAGATCTATATAATGTCCTTTAAAGATTTTAGCATGGATTCCATCATTAATGTACCTTGGATCCACTGTTGCCTTTCCAAGAGGAACAGTCAGAAACCTGCAGTTACAGCTGGTGGGTATAAGGGATGGCAAACTAGAGACCAGGAAAATGACACGCATTACTGTAGTCTTCAATGACTATAACCTCCCCTGGTACGTAGCCATCACACGGCAGGAGAAAATGTGACTACTTTAGACTGACTGTAAAGTATTTTGAGATTCTATTGGAATGAAAGTACTACACAAATGCACAATTATATTATTGCTAAATGCCTGCTCAATCCTTTTCAAATGAATAAGCGGGGAATTAAATAATGCAATGTATCATATTGGAAGACAAACTGTTGAATCCCTTGTGTCGGCCCATGTAATATTTGAATATAATTGTGACAGAAACAACCAACAGATATTACTGAAAGAGGGGAAATTACCTCACACTATTGACAGTGGCCTTCCCTTCCGATATCATGTTAGTATTTCCATCTCAGAGCAGTTCTCTTTTATCGATGTATTATCCGCCATAGTTAGTGTGTGCTTTAAAACGATTAATTTTGGTGAGGTCCCGAAAATGAATGGGAGTGAATGGGGACCCTGACAACCGGACTAACGGCGATGCCGTTAACGGTCAGCAGGGATCGCTGATGTTGCTAGTATTCACACTATGCAAATATAATGGGGTAGGCTCCACTAAATGACTTATGTCACACTAAGGTGAAATATCCCTTTAAAGAATCAAAGCCACCGAGACTGTAAAGTGTGTGTGTCAGCAGAAGCGTTGCAGGGGAAAGTGTAGCAGCGGTGGAATGCTGCTGATGGCTCTGGGTGTTGTTTGTTCTCTGCCCTGTGGAGGAGTCTAGGCCTCACAAAGAATTTAGAAAAAACAAAACACAACAAAAACAATAGAGCTGTGTTCCTTTCACAAGCCCTGCCAAATTTGCACATTTTTTTCTTCACTGCAAACTCAAACTCAAAAACGAAAACAGAAAGTCCAATCAACAATTTAGAAGAGCCCTAAATAAAAAGAAATCTTAAGGGACATTATAGAGATCCAACTTTATTCTTTTTGGTTTTTAAAAACCGTATCAAATAGGTTCAGTTTTATCAGAGAGGGACAGGACCTATCTGAAGCAGTCCATTTATACAGCTTTCCTTTCAGCAATCTTTCACTTGGCCAGCCAATCCACTGGACATCTAGTTTTCAAATCTAGTTTGTGACGTTTTTTCAGTTCCATATGGAAACATGGCTATAGGATGTCTTTCTCTGAAGTTTTATTTGGTTTTGCTTCAGCAAAAAGACCAAATTAAATGCGAAATTGACATTTCTACAAAATATAGAAATATTACAGTTATATTAAAAGAGCAGAACACAATGTAAAAAGGGATCCTTCATGACAGGTTCCCAAGGCTACTACTTATGAAGCTTTGCTGTGATTATCAATATTTTATTTGAAATCGGTGATTATCAATAAAAATAATGTTTCAAAAGAGTGACCAGTCCACACATTACTTTTTAAGGAGCAATCAGGAAAAACCATGTCAATTTGGCTTGACTTACTACATCACACCACACCAAGTTTCTCAACCACAGACTGACACCCTCTCAGAACGGATGGTTCAAGTCATTCAACAATGAAAACACCAGGAGTCGCATGTTACTGCTTTGACTAATGGAAGAGTCTACTGCACTGTAAGCGGTAACATGGTCCATTTCCCCAACAGTGGTTCATCCACGCAAGATTTCGGAGAAATCTGAATGTTCGTGGGAAACAAAGACGCACAAAAGAACAACAAAAATCTTCACAGCTACAGAAACACAAAGATTTATGTTACAAAATCCATCTTACACCAATCCAATCTATCCTGAATACCAGGGGGGTATTTCATGAAGACGGATTAAGGAGTTAGCCGGCTAACTTTTGGTAATATTTTGAATTTTATGACATCCAATTTGGAGAGCCTGGGTTACTTGCCTGTACTTACAAAAGTTAGCCGGCTAACTCCTTAACCCCGCTTTGTCAAATACCCCCCAGAAGCTATGGCAAGGTAGTAATTTGGTAATTGATCAGTACAATCAAATAATACGAGGTAGTAAAAGCCCATCACTGTTCTTCTCATTGTGATCCAACCTAAAGCAAACGCAGAACTATAAAGATCTAAAAGCTTGAGAATGGAGCAACATCTCTCCCTGCATTTCCTCTGAGGTAGTTCAGCTCGTCCGTGCTGGTGTCTAAACCAACACTGGCCCTGCTGAAATATCAAACGCTGCACCTGGTTCTGATTCTGCGCCTCAACCTCTCAGAACAGCAACAATAAAAACGGAATTCATTTCATGAGTCTTTCCTCAGCGAAAGCTCTGCGCCTCCATTTCCCCCAAAGCCAACACGAGCCCCTGACGGCCTGAAGAGTTCTGCAGTCTCCATAGAAAGGTTAAGAGGAAGGACCCTTTCTCCCTATCTTGGCCCTGATGGTCTAAAACTTCAGCCAAAAGTTCTGGCTTTAGAGGGCTTGTTGACAGCTACTCCTGTGAGACGAACATCTATAGCAGGTTTTTGCCTGGAGTTAAATGATAGGGTCAAGTGCATTCCAAAAGAGGGAGTTATTGTTCTACACAGCATAAGGCTTTAGGATCCTCCCCCAGCATAAAGTTCCCATTAATGATTAAAGTAGTATGAATCTACAATAAGCAGGGTAAACAAGCTAACTCAAGCATCCGTAACGATAAAAAAAACTATAACCACTGTGATGTGTGAAAGTCATTCCTCAGTTAGCCTTCTGATCGAAGATGGACAAAAAAATGCTTTCATCCAATATCTACAACAATACCGGTACCAGCACCGTATAAACAGCGTATTCAGGCTCCTGATGCCTAATCGCACAGCAAAACTGCACACTGGAATTTGGTCAACTCAGTTGAATGAATACGGTTGTTATTTGGGGGTCAATCAGAATAAGACATCATTGAAATGCCTTCTATAGAACTGCTTAAAAATCTGACTGAGTGAACCAATCAGGATGAGCTCGAAAATAAAAAAAGGAAGAATGCTAAGACTGAACAGCATTGCTGAAAGGTATCGTCACCCGTTTTACTAGGTTAGTATCAGTGCATTAACATCATGCAAGTCTAGAGGCAATGGGTGCTCTGAAAGTACACAATGTGCTTGTAAGCAGAGCCCTACAGCATCGTATACATTCACCTGGAGACTCATGGAGACTAGAAACATTGTCATAGAAAGAGGCTCTTTGTATAATCTGAATCTCTACAGCAGAGAAACAGGGAGAAAGGGGAAAAAAGGAAAAACAAAAACACTCATGCAAACACACACACACACACACACACACACACACACACATACGCATGTACATATACATGTGCGCA
The DNA here is from genome assembly GCA_022702515.1 of Ilyophis sp. 1 JC-2022. Taxonomy (NCBI): domain Eukaryota; kingdom Metazoa; phylum Chordata; class Actinopteri; order Anguilliformes; family Synaphobranchidae; genus Ilyophis; species Ilyophis sp. 1 JC-2022. The sequence continues at coordinate 50,652,375 of CM040405.1, read as the reverse complement.
CGCACAATACATGCACAAATACATATGTGCACGCACACATACACGCACACACACAGCCCCCCACACGCACAGGCGCACACAAACACACACGCAGACACACACACACACACACACACACACACACACACAGGTTAGTATTACACGTGGCTAGAGAGGAAATCAATTCACACATTACCAAAATGTTATCTAGACGAGGAGTCGTCATGCACATTACCGGTCATTTAGTCTTGTCAGGTGAAGAAATCCTTAAAAAATCTGTCCCATCTTTACTGCAACTTTTCATTAATGATATAGAAAATGGAACATGCCAGTGACCTGGTAATCTCTTCCATTGTTGTATTAAACAGCTACTTAAAATAGAGCACCCTAAATTCACAGATTATAGCTTATCCTGGCATTTGTCATCCTTTTGGAATGAGTGCTACTGAGAGTTTGTGATCTTCAGAATGACATTGCAATGAAGTGGTTCACAGAGATGCAATGTGTGGTTTAAAATGTACTGGGGGAAAGAGAAGTGGCCTAATCATAGTTTTAGGTTTTGGCGCTTGGTTTCATTAACATCACTTCAATTAAAGAAAAGATTTGGTGGCCTGTGGATTCAATCAACATTCGTCATAAAAAATAACTTTGACTACAAAATAAATTAAAGTGTTTGTTACTTTCTCACAAGCACAGTTTGACGAGTTTAACAATCATCAAATGAACTTGAGAAACAGTGTTTGCGTAAGAAAAAAAAAAGAACATTTCAGTTTGGACGAGTGTTGACTGGATCTAGGCTTGCACCTATCAGGCGGGGGTGGGGGAGGAGAGAAAAACAAAAGCAGAACAAAAGCGGACAACCGCCTCATTTCCTTCACTAAGCCTCAGTGTCCTATCAGAGACTGTAAGGCTGCTGCTGCCCGCTGATGGACGTGGCTTACAGACGAGGGGAGGCGGAGCTCACCGTCTTTCCACAGCTCGCTCACAAACTTGTCGGTGGACTGGTGGAGGAGTGTGGCCACGTTGTCGTTCAGGGGGTCCATGTTCTTCATCAGCCACTCGTCTGCCTTGTAGTCCACCTGGATGGAGCCCAGCAAAGGTGCCACTTTATTTATCTGCCATTTTATTTCTGAGCAATTCCTGCCTCCTCTTCTTCCCTAACTAATTTGGAAGTGGCAGTTGTAACTCCGTAGCTTCCTGAGCAAGCAGGTGTGGCAGCTGAAGTGTGTGCACTTCTCCTAGGTACTCACCTGTACACCCTACAGGCCACAGCCTAATACAGAGAATCTAAAGGGGCGGTAGTGTAGGGTAATGGTTTGGGAACTGGGCTGGGGTGCTGCCGGGTGCTGCCGTTGATTAAGATACTTATCCTGAATCGCTTCAGTAAAAATATCCAGGTGTATAAATGGATTGTATGTAAAATGTACCTATGCCACGCTTTGTGCTGCGTCTACGGATGCGAGGCCACACACACGAGCGAAAGCTGAAGGGCCTCGAGTTACGCAACTGTTTGTGCTCTACTGCTCTCACGTAAATGTGAAACACATGTTCACTCAAGACTGCGGTGCACAACAGGGGCATTCTGTGGGAACAGGGAGATTTCTCCATTACAGAACACGAGAAAGACTAGCCTCCCTGAGAGTAACATGTGTCCACCACATAAAGGCAGAAAGTATGGGATACCGCTGCATCAATTAGTAATAAAGGAGAAAGCCTTATTGTTTTTTTTCCATCCATAAATGAAAGAAACAGTGCCTTTGCGTTCATGTAAAAATGGCCGAACCCTTGAATGAAAGGCTGTGCCAGGACGGGCGCAGGCTCCCGAGACCGTACCCTGCCGGCGTAGTGGATGATGCAGAAGTCGGCCTTGTCCTTCAGCTGCCGTGGCTTCTGGAACTTGGGGTGGGTGCCCTGCTCCTGCACCAGCTTGTCTACGAATGTCTTATCCGTGGCCTTGGGGAACCAGCACTCCTCATCCAGCAGGGCCAGGACACCGGGAGGGTTCGCCTGCAGCACAGCGTGAGAATTCACACAGAGAAACCACACTGGGAAATCACACTGGGGAATCACACTGGGGAATCACACTGGGGAATCACACTGGGGAATCACCGTATTACACAGGTAACACAGAAAACTGTTACAGGACCCAACTTTCAGACAGACCCAGAAGGCTGGGAAAACACCCACCGGCCTCTCGATGAGGTCAATGCAGGGCTGCAGGTCCAGGCCAAAGTCGATGAAGCTCCACTCAATGCCCTCCCTCTGGTACTCCTCTTGCTCCAGGATGAACATGGTGTGGTTGAAGAGCTGCTGCAGCTTCTCGTTGGTGTAGTTGATGCACAGCTGCTCAAAGGAGTTCAGCTGTAGAAAGAAAGAGAGCGCAAGAGTATTAAAAAGACCGTTAATCTGAAGGGTGAGGTCAGCCACACTCCGCACTACACATTAAACAAACAAAAAAATAATTCTTGCACATTTACTCAAGAAATGGCCTTTAAACTATTACAAGCGTGACCAAAAAGCCAAGAATTGATCCGGATGAGTGATTTCACCCAGGCTGCATATGTAAAGTATAATAACAAAGACTGGTGTTTTTAATTAGCTTTCATTAGAATTTACACCATTTTGATTTGTTTTCCCCTGTATTTTGTTTGGCTCTGAGTGTCTTAACCTCAGTTTCTCTACATTTCTGCCTCCTGGGTGTCTGTGGGTGGAAACACAGCTGCCACAAATCAGGCAAAAAGCTCCCAGAGTTTGGAACTTTGCTGTGGAGGTTTTTCTTGGAACCAGGAAAACCTTCCTTGGATCTCAGAAAGTCCATTATAGCTCAATTTACAAAAAACAATAAACAAACTGTATTTACAAAAATAAAGCACGCTGGCTATAATTTGCATGGGTTATGTTCATTCTCTTTTTGACCCAAAGAATGCAAAACTGAATTGGCCATCAACTCTCCTCAGTAAGCTGAGCTGAAGACGCCTCTGCTGCTCGTGTCCCTTTACTGGGACTTGATTAAATGAAGGCACTGAATTACACTAGACAGAATGAGAGAAACATCCATACTGAACTTTAACCTCTGGCAGGTTTCTAAGGCCATCTTTCTCAGGTGTGTGTGTGTGTGTATGGGGGGGGCAAGACCGAGGTGAGACCGGCGAACGGTACCTGGAAGATCTCGAATCCGGCGATGTCCAGGATGCCGATGAAGGAGGCGCCCTGGCGCTTGGTCCTGTCGAGGGCCTTGTTGATGCGCATGACCAGCCAGCGGAACAGCCTCTCGTAGGTGGCCTTGGCCAGGGCCTCCACGGCGAAGTCCGCCTGGGAAGAGAGAGGAGAGGGGGAGGGGCGGAGAGTCATGGGGTGACTGGGCTGTTAAAATCAATCAGTCATACAGCATTGAGTCACAACCGTTCACACACCATGCCTATATGACATTTTATAAATGACTAAATGTACAATCCTTATGGGCGTACCAGTTTGAGGCAGCACAACCGGTGAGACCACAGAAAGGTCATACTGCTTTTTACTCCATACATGGCCTGCCCCTACACAGCTTAGTCTTAATAATTAAATGACCCTGGAGCTATGTTTCTAGGATATTAAACGCTCAAGTGAGACAAAGTGGCATAAAGTCATAAACGCAATTTAAAACTTGGCATTTTCTGAAAGGACAGAAGGAATGTCAGTAAGTAAAAACATACTTTTCTTTCAAAACCAATGTTTAACAAATACCTTCTTTCCCACTTGTATTTGTAGGCACCTCGTATTGCTGGACTATCCTGTCAATTCGTGGCTGGACAAGCATATACGCTGCCCCACAGCGCATGCCTCCAGCCACCACTTCTTTATTCCCTCATTAAAACTGATTTTCACATTGAGAGATCATACGCATGCCTATGAATTGGGCACATATGGTTACATATGATTATCTACAGCCATTCGCGGTAACTGCCAGTTACCCTCTAGCTGTCTCCCCTAATCAATCAGGCATTGCATTGAACGTGCAGCCATGATAGAGGAGTAATCCACACTGTCAGGTGCGTCTACATATGCATTAAGAGTCCCTCTGCCCCTATGAAGGACGACGTTCTGCTGAATCGTGAATTTGCTGCAAGGTTGTGGCCAACAGCTACAGTGCTCTATGCATTCTGGCCACGTGTGAATTGTGTGGCCGCACACGCATAGCGGTCAGGGCACTGGGCTTGCGGGTTCAATTCCCAGCTGGGTCATTGCTGCTGTACCGTTAAGCACGGTACTGAATTGCTACAGTAAAATATCCAGCTGTATAAATGGATTGTATGCAAAAATGTGATCTGTGCGAGTTGTTCTGGATAAGAGTTCTGGGTACCTTACCACTCAAGAAGCTCAAAACATGCATGCCAAGACCTACGTCCACACATGTACTCTAATGCAGTGTATTAAATGCTAATCAGGTTTGACTAAAGAGCCCTTTCCTCCCTCCCCCCCCCCCCACCCTATAAGAGAATATCCTCCGGCTTGGTCCCAACACCTCTGAAATGTAGCCTTTTTATTCTTAGAGAAGATTATAGCAGATTGTACCTGCTAACATATTGGTTTCCCCACACTAAAATTGCCACACCATACAATGTCATACACGGAAATGGCATTACAGATATTTTCTATCTATATATTGCGCTATGTGAAGAAAACTGCTATCTAGTTGGCAGTAAGCATTGACTATGGTATTTTACACGTAATAAACACTTAATAAAACGTAATACACGTAATAAAAGATCTACTTCTGAACTGCGTTCCTGGACTCCGGGCCAAGCCGCCATTGTACCTGGAGCTGGCCAGCACAGCGCCAGTCCAAGCTAATTCCCTCTGGCAATGACTCTGGTTTACCTCAGGTACAGTGATGTTGAGTCTGTGGAAACGTGACTTATGTGGAATTAAGAGTACAGTAAGTACACAGAGCTTGACGTGTGACATTCATTGGTTACTGAGTTTAATCTTACTGGACTCTAAGTTTTCCCCAGTGATTGTACCTGCCTGACAGATTTTTGGGGGCACACCTTGGTTGTGCTCATGTGGCAGAGCCGAGCGTTAGCGTGCCCAATGTAGGGGTGCCTACCTGCTCTTTGGTCTGTGCTTTCTGGACGTAGTCTCTGCCAACCTTGATTCGCGGGGAGAGTATGGCGCGGGTGAACTCCATCACGTTCAAGCCCAGCAGGTGGCACAGCTTCTGGGCAACTGCAAGCCCAGAAGGAAGAGGAGGAGACGGACAAGGATGAAGGTGTGACGGCAGAGTAAGAGTTGGAACTAGTTCACTTAAGGATTTGTTCATATATGAGCCGTTTCCTCACAAGCCATTGCAGGTCACATGACAAGTTCCTGGCAGTGAGCTGCACTTCCATAACTTCAGATGATGGATAACTCATCTACTCTACTGTCAAAATACCCCACAGCTGACCATTCACGGAGAAGAAAACGTAAAAAAATACATATAGTCTCCACATTTTTCCAACTGAATAATCCCTTATGTCATGTGTAACCGCTTAGGTATGCATAAATATCCATGAAATTGAAAATGAAACACTGGCTGTTTATTGTACTGTGGAGTAAACAGAGTTGATTTAAGACGGGCGTTCCAAAAAAATAAAGAATAAAATAAAACCCGTTCTTTCTTTATCGTATGAAATGTAACTGGAGCAATGTGGAATTCTTCACTGCCGGAGTTCTGGAAACCTGGAGTCTAATCAATCATCCATCAGCCAGATCGCCAGCCACAGGCTGCCAGATCTGTGCTTTTGACAGCTCAGAGCAGCTCCTGCTCCCTGCCAATGGGACTGCATGGGGCCAGAGGCAGAGCATCACTTGGGCATCTGGCAGCCAGCGTTTCTCGAAGCCGTTGAATAATAACTTAAACAGAGCTGCGGCGTTACCGCTGGGAGATTCAGGAGCGGCTGTATCGCAGCAGCTCTGAGTCAACAATGCGAGCACCGCGCTTCCTGGACAGGAAACGCTACATGACAGGACACCGATCCCACCGTCTGGCCAACAGGAAGCAGCTGCGTGTGCGCTCCGCGTGTGTGGAGCCAGAGGAAGCCGTTCTCCCCTCGCGCGGCCAGCAGGGCGGCGGCGCCATCTCACCTGTGTTCTCAGGCATGGAGGCCTGGTCTGTGTTCCTCTCCTTCTTGAACACAATGTTCCCAAACTGCAGCACTGAGGACACCACCTTCAGCATGGCTGCAAAGACAGGGACATTCAACCAGTGAAAAGCCTGTTGGGCACAATGTGAAACCAGCTCCAAAGAGCTCACAGTTCAACCACAGTGAAGAGCCTGTTGGGCACAATGTGAAACCAGCTCCAAAGAGCTCACAGTTCAACCACAGTGAAAAGCCTGTTGGGCACAATGTGAAACCAGCTCCAAAGAGCTCACAGTTCAACCACAGTGAAAAGCCTGTTGGGCACAATGTGAAACCAGCTCCAAAGAGCTCACAGTTCCTATCCAAGTAGTCAGTCATCGTACCCAACTCTTACTTCGTCACAGGAGAAGCTTATGATGTTAGTGTGTGTATGCGTGTGTATGTGTCTGTAATGTACATGTGTGTGTGCGTGTACGTGTGTGTGTGTGTGAATGTGTGTATGCGTGTATGTGTGCATGTATGTGTGATGTGCGTGTGTGTATTCTCGTACCCAGGATCTCATCGTGGGAGAAGCTCATGATGTGCATGGCCTCCATAGTCTCCTGGAAGTTGTCCTTGTCCTGCTGGCCGGGGATGGGAATGTTGCCGTTGGAGAGGAAGTGGTAATCATTAAACCCTTCCAGGAGCAGATCGGCTAGGAAAACCAAGAGATCACAACTCACTATACACCCATGGAACAATAACTGCACAGCCAAACAGAGGCCTTTGGTTCTTAACGGAAACTGAACCATAATCAAAAAAGAGTTTAAAAATAAATTTGACAATAATCATTAAAACATGTAACAAACAAAGTCTTAAGTCTTGCTGTAGAAAATCTCCCAGTGTAACTCGGTGTAAAACTCTAATGATATTAGATGTCTCAGCCCCAGGAATCCACAGCTGACACTCACATTTGAGGTGCTCTCCAGCCCCAGCCAGTAGCTGGTAGAAGATGTGGAAGGTCCTCTCATCTTTGGCTTGGCGGATGGCTCTGGATTTCTCCAGTAGATCTGAGCAGTGGCGTCAAGGACTGGTGAAATAATACCCAGTTTCCCTCTAAGGCTGACCAGGGCCTAGCTGTGCTCAAGCTGGACATGCATCTCAAAAGCACCTTCATATTTTGTTGCAGTTTTGACTGAAGATCCCTCTGCACCCACCTAGACCCCATCCCCCACCCCCCCAGACCAAGGTCACCTTTCCACCAGCCTGCTCAGGATACAAGTCTCTATATTGGCCCCAACGATGTAACCGGTGACGTCGAAGTTGATGCGGATGAACTTGCCCTGAGGGGGAAGAGCAAGGTGAGAGAGACAGAGGTGTGAGTCACTGTCTGGGTGAAGGTGCTGGCGGCGCTGGTCATGGCTGCAGATGAACGAGAGGAATGGGCTGTGCTCACACTGGATCGGCATGTTCCAGAAGGACGGAGACATCCCATGCCTATTTAAGGAAGGATTTCTCTACAGTTACCATTAAAGCATCCTTGACACGCTACATTAACCCAGGTATTCTTGGAGGCCACAGAGATTTCTGTCGTCTGAAAAGACGTGGAAAGTTTGGTAGTTTTAGCCGTCTGTTTATTTGGTCTCCCTCAATAGGAGGTCCCAGAGCTCAGAGCCCTGCAGATAGCTCACGCTGTGGCGGAGACCTCTCTTGCAAGTGTGACAATGCGTGGTTCACAGCAGCACTCTGAAACAGGTACCACTGCAAGGCACCATTAAACGAGCTCCACCTGATACTCTATAGCTGGTATGTTCATGAATGACAGAACATTCATCGCAGGAAGGCTGTGGTAATCACATTCCAGGTTATTATTGGTATTAATTATCCTCAAAGCATTCTGGAGCTTCAAATGATTATGCAAGTGAATACAATCTGATCCTCACACTCAATATGCCTTAAAAAACAGTTACAAAACTTATTTTGCACAGGGAGGCATTTCGGATTCATAACTTGGCGAGAAAGACTAATGTCTGATGTTAAAATGGCGTTAATAACATTTTGTAATTTTTTCAAACTTACAAAACGTGAAGAGTTGTCATTTTTCACCGTCTTGGCATTGCCGAAGGACTCGAGGATGGGGTTGGCTTGCAGAAGCTGACGTTCTAGCTCACCCTGGAAGATGAAGAGGTGTTACGGCAGAACTGGGTTAAAGTGCAACGACACCCCCCACCACCTCCCGACAAAAAAAAGAAAAAAACCTTATTCATAGCGTGACCCCAGAAACAGCCAATGGAAATGTGTGCTGACAGCTCCATTTAGTCCCCCGCCACCCCTAAGCACCATGAACATTCGCCTTCAACAGTGTGTGACAGAGAAAATGGGTTACGAAAGCCATGAAGAGCCTGCTTTTTGTTCTTCTAAAAGAAGTGACCACAGAACTTTTTTTTTTTCTTTCCGCCACAGCTTGACCAATGTTTTGGATAGGAAGGAAGGGACAGGTGTTAGAAAGCTCCTAAAGACCAAATTATATCATCTATAGACCATGCAGAAGAACCAGGATCAAGGGCTCTCTACTCTAGGCACCCACCACCCAAGTACAGTGACTAATTAACATCCACTGCAACACACAGCTCATTTATTACTGCTAATCCTCTGATGCCAATACAAGATCAGTTCAAGGACACGCCCTAAATACTGCCAATTGCTACAATTTAAAAAATAAATTAAAATCAACACCAGGGTTCCGTGCCGCGTGAAAACGCTCTGCAGTGCGGCTCAGAGGGGATTAATCCCGCATTAATCTCCCCCCGCGTACCGAGGCCTGGGGCCTCACACAGTCGATCCGCGCTGCCGCCGTCAACGTCTGCGCTGGGGCTTGGAACGCGCAGGATTACGGGAAGGCTGAGCCCTTCCTTTCCCGGAAACGTCGCCTCCGCCCGCTCCCCTCCGGGGTTCACGCTGTGCTGGGCAGACCTCCAGAGGACTCTGAGGGACGAGGGCTTTGTGGCTCGGGACAGAACATGGGAGGAAGGGAAAACTAAACGCGTCCGCGGTGCAGCATACGCTTCAGCTCATCAAAGGCCATTAAAGAAATACTCACAGCCATCTGGACCGAAGGTCATTTCACACTCTGCATTCTGAACAGCACTGCTCTATAACAGCGCTTTCTGCTATCCAGTGTAGCCCGGTGGTACAGCCGATAAACAGTCTGCTCTGCCCCCTTTAACACGGACTAAACCCATTCAACACACATGGTGAAACTCTCTTTAATCTCCCCTCCAACCATCCTCAACCAACTGTATAACAGTGTCACAATAACCATAAAACGTCAATCAAACTGTACACGTGCAAACACAGATGCTCTTCTTTCGAGCGTTAAGTGTGGGAATAGGCAGCCGGTGAGAGAGCCGTGCTGTACAGTGTTTGACAGGAGGCTGGTCGAGGTCACGCTCTGTTAAAAACAGACGTGCCCGTGACTGAGGCCAGACGGGATAAACGGCATGAGGAAGAGTCCGTCCTCACCGCAGGGCCCCCGGGGAGAGGCCTCCTGCGCTTTCCTCACACCTCCAGAGCCGCAGCCCGACAGGCCTGTCGGCGCAAACCACCGCCTGCGCGTCAGTGTTTGGACAGGTGGCTCCAGCGAAGCCGCGGCCCGCTGTGGATTCACCACCAGCGGCGATGTCCAGGAAGGCAAAAGAGCTCACGGTTCCCCTCAGGTAGCCGCCATTAATCTCCTTTGGCGGCGACCGAATTAAAGTACCATTATCCAGTATCAACACGTGCGTTCGCATTACGTAAAGAATAAAATCTGGCAAAGTGGTGAAGGTTAAAGGGACCTACTCCAATAGTTCTTATGGGTTAAGAAAAAAAAACAACACGTGCACTGTAACGTAATGCGAGATCAAACGGGGACGCCGGAGTTTTATCCATGTTTTCCGGCTGATGGAGCGAATGTATAATCCAGTGGATGAGAGCATTTAGGCACCCACCCCTGCAGCTGCTGCTTTGTGCCTCTACCCCACCTGCCCTGCCTCCCCCGCCTGGCCTGTAGCCTGTGAGCGCGCAGACAGGCAGGAGAAGAAAAAAAAACAAGACCGATCGCCAACAGCGGCGGGGGTCCAATTTAGCAGCAAATAAGCCTGACCTGTTTTCCTGTGGAGTGCATTACAGTTCTGACAATGGCTCGACTTTCCCTCCTCTTCAGGAGGCTAATTGTAACAAGCAAGCAGTAAAATCGAAGAAAGCAATATAATAGCAAGAGAGAGGGAGAGACAAGGGACCAGCTCCGGCTTCACCCGCTCCCCGCCAAAATAACAAATCTACTGCGATAGCACAGAAGCGCTTGTAACAAATACTCTTCACCACACTATGCTCATTTATATCAGACTGTGAGAATGGAGGTAGAGCCATGTCCTGTGACAATAATATTTTATCAAACGAGGCCAGAACCACACCCCCCAAGCTCAAAACCCCTCGTGTGGACCTCTCTCACCCTCGTGTGGACCTCTCTCAGTGTAGCCTGCCGCAAGCAGAGACCCCACTTTCATTTCACTGGGAGGCCGTAAGACTTCTGCTTCCAAACACAACAAGTACACTCAGCGTTCTGCAAAACCCGCATGATAAAATGCAGCAAATACCGTGCAGGCCCAGCTATCGGTGTAATACTGTGCAGGCCCAGCTATCGGTGTAATACTGTGCAGGCCCAGCTATCGGTGTAATACTGTGCAGGCCCAGCTATCGGTGTAATACTGTGCAGGCCCAGCTATCGGTGTAATACTGTGCAGGCCCAGCTATCGGTGTAATACTGTGGGGTTTAACTATTGCCATACAATGGAGCTCCTATTTCGCTCTGTGTGCAGTTGTGGGCAGTGTACAGGGCAGTGCTTTGGGGCGGTTAGCGGACAGCCCCAGGAGCACAGTTAAGCGGTTGCATTAATCCCTCAGGAGGTAGGAGGTAGGCGCAGGACAGTGACCCTGATCACGTATGTTACAGGCAGGGGGCACTTCCAGGCTCTGCCAGCAGAACACTCGGTGCGGGAAATGCTGAAAAACCGCTGGCCTCGGGGAAGGGGACGGGAATCACGTTTGTGGTTTGGGAACAGGGGGGCCTTCCAAAAAGGGCAGTGACAATCACGCTGATGCACAGTTTTAAACGTGAGGGTAGTCTGTGCAGGTGTGTGTGTGTGTGTGTGTGTAGGAAGGTTACTCAATCAGGGTGACATAAATCATCCCATCATCTAAACCACTGGGGACCCACTCATATCCTCCCGAGTGGCACAGAGTGGCACAGCTTTGAACACTGCGGTAGATGAAAGGACAGGCGATCCTGTGGCCCCACGGTAACCCAGAACCCTTTAGCCCGAGCCTCCATCCCCCTCGCTCTGCTCCACGTCACACTCCAGCTATTTGGCAACCGCAGTGGCCTCTTAAGGCAGCTATCTGGCAGGCCCGGCTCCTCTCTGCTTTCTCCTCCCAGCGAAGTGTGCGAGGAGCACAAGAGACCTTGAAGATGAACTGCCGACCGGGGCTCAATGCGTCTTATGTAGACTAGCATATTTCACATACACATCAACAACGTGCTAACATGCCTTTAGCTCGTGATCAGTTACAGAGAAGAGAGCCAGAACAGAGTCTCATAAAATTCACTGGATTAGCCGGAGAACTAAAAGGGAGATAAAAAAAAGAAGCTTTTGGGGAAAAAGCGAGAGGGGGAAACCAGCCAGGAGAAATCAAGTTTCACAAATGACTTCTTTTTCAGTTTATTTTTGTTGGTTTTGATTTACTGCGGTGCAACATTTTCCGAACGTAGCGTCGGATTTCAGAGACTGCTTCTGGAAAAGAGGGGAGGCTTTCTGAAGTGGGTGGATAGCGAAGGCATGCAAGGAATCGAGAGCCAGGTGTTAGAGGTGACCCAAAGAAGCCGCTACCCTTCCCCCTGTGGCCCGCAGGGGACATGCTGGGGCAATCGCTCCCCCTTTATTCTGCCCATCGTGGGTTAAGCCATTAGTCAGGATGCAATCAGGAGAGAGGGGAGGGACTACATGCTACTCACATAGAACGGGGCTCCACTCTATGGTCATTGAGCAGATTCAATTGTTACCATGGAAACAAATACGTGTTAATGGTCATGGACACAAAAAACATACAAATATTTGAGACTTCAAAGAGAATGAAACACAATTGCAAAATGCAAGTTAAATCAAAGGCTCAAGTAAATGGGAATAAGTGGATGCAATTCCATTGTACAATGATATAACCACAGTAGCCAATGGAAAGTCATTCTGCAGTAAAGCCAACCAGTATCTTCTGTCAGATTTATGCTGAATTGTTTTTCTGAATAAGACAGAAGGTGAGTTTTTAAAATTTTATTTCATTCCCAGTGTTAAGATTTAGGCCCAAAATGCATCTGATGTGTCTGATGTGTAGTGGTAGCTAAGGATGTGACATCACATGCAGAACCTAAACAAATCACTGCATCCATTCAAGTGATATCCTGGGAGCGGGGGGAGGCGCCAATACAGCGGCCCCACTGTTTGAAAATATTGATGAAAGCTACAAACGAGTATTCATCGTGTCACAACAACACTATTTCCATTAATGTGACCGAGCCTTTCATTTGGAATACACCTGCCTGAACATGCACAATCAGAGACAAAGCATTAACAGTTAGCATTTAGCATGCTACATTTATTTACATATACGTTCTGCTCCGTTCTGTCCTGTTTTCTGTACAGGGAGTGCTAACGTGGGGTGTTCTGGGTCCTCAGTGCTGAAATCTTGGTACACCTCAGTGCCCTTCAATCATCAAGCCAAACAGTTCCCCCCCCCGCCCCTCTTTAGAATCTCTTTGATGGTCACTGCAAAATGACTCACTCGCGCCTTAAAACCGCAGAGTTGAAATCTCGCATTCAAGTGATTTATTCTGGAATGCCGAGCAGCATTCTGAACACCCTGGCAAAAAGGCAGGAAATTAAAAACATGCCTCCTGTGGCCTAAAAAAACCAGCTTTGACGGTTAACAGAGAAGAAACAGTCAATCTAAGAAAAAGACCGTCAGTGACACCCCCCCTCTACAGTTGACATGTTTTAAACATTGAAAAGATTACCACATAAGTGCATTAGCGTTGTTGTTGTATACAAAAAAAAACATTCAATTTTGTTTCATCTATTGACTGAAGTAGACAAACCTGCCTAACACAATTCTATAAACTGAAGAGAACGTAGGCTGTGCAACGTAGAGAAAGAAGTGATAAAAAGTATGGAATAAAGATTAAGGGTAAAGCCACTATCCTCAAAATAGCCGTACACATGCAGTAATTATCCTTTCAAAATGCCTTTAGAAATACTAGTAATGACAGTTACGGAAAGAGGAATGGAAGGTGAAGTGCTTGGGAAACTACATATCAAAAGACAAGAACTACAAATGCATGCCATGCCATGCTTACTCTTACCGTAATGGACAGTTGGTTTTTATCCCAAGCCAAATACTTATACAACAGGTCAATCTACAATATTTGTTTGCCTTTTTTGCAGTGATATTTGAATTTCAGATATTTTTGCATAAGGATGAAAGAATTTTGTATTCATCACCAACGCTTGCCTTTAATATGCAACTCAAAAACCCACAATGCCACAGTTTAGCACCAGACTTTAGTACTGCATAGCAGCAGATGGCGTCAAATAGGCTTTCAAAGCTAAATCAAGGTGCCGTCAAAAGATTCTGCATGCACAAAGTAGCTCATCTTGGCATCTTGATGCAAGAAATCCAATTTATTCATATTCAAAATTCAAATGACTCCAGGTGAAAATCACCCTACTACAGGAGTTAAAAGCCAATCAGACCTTTCCAAGGTGGGTAATTAGTGGATTGATAAAGATTATTGAATTGAGAAATTACCAGGTTGTCAGTAAGGAAACATCACATGATCAAGCCCATTTACACATCAAAACACAAGTGACTTGCGCTTCAACAAATTGAGGGACTACATTTAAATTCCACAAAGCGAACCGCTACTGAGGCAAACAAACATGTTGCACTGAACCCTGGGTGATGCAAGTGTTAGGTGCATGCACTTTAGACAGTTTATAAAAAAGCTAACTTGCCTGGAGTTTCACTGGTTTAGGCGATTCTGGCTGTTTGTTGCAAATAAACAAATGCACAGTGTTAGATGCTGGGGGGATTAGCACACCTTGCACAAGCCACGCCTCCCTGTCCAGGTGCTGCGCGTCGTGCAGGAACTCTCACTTCCATCACTTCATGGAACTGAAGCTCGTAGGCAGCTCGTAGACTTACACCATTCAAGGCGCGTTTAACGCCTTTACAAGGCACAAACGAGTGTGCCACAACAAAACAAAGATCCGCAGAAAGCATTTAGCTGGACTTACCAAACCTGATTGGTCAGCTTCAAAGGGGTCCTTTATGTGGGGTGTCCAACCAAAATACTTTCCCTGATGTTTTAAACAGTTCTAAATATTTCCTGACTCATTCTATAAAACATTATCAATACCTGATTGCAAATTTTCTGGGACAATTGCGGTTCTACTTTCTGATTACCGTTTGAAAGTTCTGTCACATGCTAATGACATCATAACAGAGGGACACAGACAGACCTACACAGCTGTCTCACTGTGACAAGAAGCTTAGCATGGTAATGTTAAACCTTGTGTAAAAAGGAGGGAAAAGCCAATTCCATGAAATGCTGAAGTGTTTAATCATTAGGGTTTAATAAACAGGGTCAGTCAAAAAACAGTGCTTTTGAATATAAAAATAAAGTGGTCAGTATGGCTTCTTGACTGGCCCATCATCCTGCTTACTCGCACAGGTTAGACTCCACCTCAGTGTGCCTCAATACATAGTATCATAGTATCTGTGTGTGTATGTGTGCATGCAAGTATGTTTGTGTGTTTGTGTGTGTGTGTGTGCATGCATGTGAGTATGTTTGTGTGTGTGTGTGTGTGTGTGTGTGCATGCATGTGAGTATGTTTG
Organism: Ilyophis sp. 1 JC-2022; assembly: GCA_022702515.1. Classification (NCBI taxonomy): domain Eukaryota; kingdom Metazoa; phylum Chordata; class Actinopteri; order Anguilliformes; family Synaphobranchidae; genus Ilyophis; species Ilyophis sp. 1 JC-2022. The sequence goes on along the minus strand of CM040405.1, from coordinate 50,637,328 downwards.
TGTGTGTGTGTGCATGCGAGTGTGTTTGTGTGTGTGTATGCATGTGAGTATGTTTGTGTGTGTGTGTGCGTGTGCGTGCATGCGAGTGTGTTTGTGTGTGTGTAAGCATGTGAGTATGTTTGTGTGTGCGTGTGTGCATGCAAATAAGTTTGCGTGTGTGTGTGCGTGTGTTTGTGTGCATGTGAGTATGTTTGTGTGTGTGTGTGCATGCGAGTATGTTTGTGTGTGTGTGTGTATGTGTGCATGCAAGTATGTTTGCGTGTGTATGTGTGCATGCAAGTATGTTTGCGTGTGTGTGTGTGTGCATGCAAGTATGTTTGCGTGTGTGTGTGTGCATGCGAGTGTGTTTGTGTGTGTGTATGCATGCAAGTATGTTTGTGTGTGTGTGTGTGTGTGTGTGTGTGCATGTGAGTATGTTTGTGTGTGTGTGTGTGCATGTGAGTATGTTTGTGTGTGTGTGTGTGTGTGTGTGTGTGTGTGCATGTGCAGAGGGACAGATTGCTGAAAGTACTCACAGGAATGTTGTGGTCTTTCCTTCCTTTGTGAGAGGAAGCGACGTGGGCCAGGTACTGAATGACCTTTTTGGTGTTTTCCGTCTTCCCAGCACCTGATTCACCTCTGTGTGACAGACCAACATAAGCACAATGTGCACAGGAGAGCCAGGCCAGGGGCCAGGACAGCCCCAAAGGGCACACATCATCTGCTCCAACTGGACACCAGCAATAACCACCCAGCTCTCAAAATAAACTCAACGCAAAACCAAAAGGACAGGAGAAAATAAAAGGCCCGGATCAAACGGAGCGGCTAATCGAAGAGTCTGTGCATCTTTGCCGCTTGTTTTCTCCGCCGCGCTCCGGCAGTTGTGGTTCTGGGCGGGATCCCGGGGTGGACCCGCAGTAATGATAGCTCAGAGCAGGGGACCGCATCCAATCAAGGGCGGATCCGTTTTGTTTGCGCCCTGCACAGCGGACGAGTCTCCGCAAGGGAAAACTTTAAGTGAACGCACGACGCATACCGGCGGCTTTACCATAAGCGGCAATTAGCTCTCCTGGTAGAACGGCGTCTTAATGGTTTAACCCCGAGCGGCGAACTCTTGGGCTTTAACCATATCCGTAAATAAAAACTGCACGCTTTATGCACGCTACTCAAAATATATTCAGCTCTAATATAAGTAGGGTGATTAATCAAACTGACAGTACAAAGGGACACAGAAAAAGAGGCTGTATTTACAGAGCTGTCAGAGGGGAAACCTACAATGCCAGGCTCTGCATTCTCCTTTCACCTAAAACTGTGCGGAAGTCAAGCATGTAACCAGATGACAATAGCAGTAACGTGTACATATCGTGCTTTGTGCGATAGCACAGAGACGACGACGTTCACAAGTGTGTCAATGAGTCTGTTGTTTGCCTTTAAATAGTGACTTTCACATTCCTGTCTGCGGGGCACAGAGATTAAAAGCACTCATAGACTTTTATAGACTAACGTGAGCCGGCTCATCAAACGGCGCTGCTCTCTATGTTAAGCGTCTCCACGCTGTCGGGTCTGTGCGAGGTTCTTCAGCACACAGACAGGCGCATACCGGCGTACCCGTCCTCCCTGGCTGCTCTGCCGAGTCGCGTGTGAGGAGTCTAATCTGAGCAGCGGCGCTCCAGGAATAACCCGTTTGGCTTATCGCAGCAGTCATAACAACCTCCCATTCCCAGCCTGTGGTCCTGGACTCTCAAAGGTCCGAAAAGCACCTAAAAAGGTACAAAACTCTTGTCACTGGGGTGGTACCCTATAGGTATGTAAAATTGTATCCCCTAGCCAGAAATACATCATTAACTTGTACCTTTTTTGCTTGAAAAGGTACTTATTAGGAGCCAAATAGAATATTATTGCACTTTTAGGGTACATTTAGAAAATTTGGTCCTTAACCTCCACTGTGCCTTTTTTTCGGAGAGTGTGTGAGGCTGATGGCGGAGTGGGGGAATGAGAGGGATCCTGGAGAATATAATGTTTGTGTGATTTTTTCCAAAAGGGCTTCATTCTGAGCAGACATGGATATCCTGCCACATCCTGAGCACCCACACCCTCTCTAAAACGGGAGGGGAGACCCCGCTGCTCCGGGCTAACGGCCCAAAGAGGGGCCTAAAGAGCAGCTTTGCCTCGTGTGGGGGGCCTGTTTTTAACGTCAGTCAGAAACAGCGTCCCTCGCACTGTAGAGGTTGTCCAAACCGCAGCCTCAGTAACGCATTAGCTAAGCGCCTTTCTTCGGGCTCTCCCGCAGCGCGTTCGCGTGGACCACCGCGTGATGCCACGCTTACATTTTCTTTACCGCCATTCTGGCCTGGGGATATGGGGGGCCGGGACGGGGACTGGGGATATGGGGGGCCGGGACGGGGACTGGGGTTATGCGCCAAAAACAGCAGGAATTTCACAGCTGCCTCTTCCTGCGCCGCGCCCGGGTCCCGTCCGACCGCCATTTAAGGCCCGCCGCGTTTTTTTAATGCGCCGCGGTGAAATAAACGAGCCCGTAGCTTGATGCACGCCGTGTGCAGGGATGGAAATTGGAGCATGAATCAACCTGGTCTCACCTCCAGGAACACCAAGCAAAAAGGCCCTCCTTAGAACTAGAGCGATGGAACTATAAACCTTACAGAGTTTAGTGTGTTGTGTGTGCCAGTTCCCAGAATTTGGCCTGAAAAACAGCGCGATAGCGTGCCCAAACTAACAGCGCTACTTAAAGGGGAGCGGTCGGCGTGCTTCTGGCCTGATTCAGCTTCCACAGCGCTGCTCCTCCCAGGAGCACCGCAATGCCTTTAACTGTTCATTTTATACCCATTCATTTTATGCCTAAATCCAAAAACAAAAACCGTCAGCTAAGCTGAAACCAAGATGAAGTGACAGGGAATGGATTTGGGAAGCACGGAGACAGTTGCTGAAGAATACGAGAATGGGCTTGTGAAAGTTCACACTGGAATTAAATAATGTGCTACATATGTGTCTGGAGCCTTGATCTTTCATAAAAAAGGACTTTAAATCATGTGCAGACTGTGAAAACAGTAACAGGATTTCACATTACTTTTGGTGTCTATTACATTTTATTACGCTAGTTTATTTTAGTATTAAAACACTATAAATCATTAAGACTGCCGTAGTTCATTTATAAATCAGAGATCTGATAATTCACATAAAGAGCATGCTCATCACTTACGTGCAAAGAATTGATTGGTCCTCCCGATCTACAGAATAAAAAGAAAAAAGGAGAGTGTCAGCAATTCAGCATCAAATACAGAGAAGCACAGATTCTCTAGACTAACCAGACGGTCAGCTCCAGTGTGCCTTCTCAACAACAGAGGGTTTCAGTTGGTAACAGGAGTTTTTGTTACTATATTACAGTCCAGAAGATCTATTGCCAAAAAACTGTATTTGACCATGTCACCTCAGGAATGTCATAAGTTGCATCAACCATAAGGAGATTGTTTAATGTTAAGAATATGGAGTTGACTATCTGGTAGGTCTATAGCGTTAATGAGCAAAGTCATTCGTTTCAATTATTCAGTGGACTGGCTTCACATACTGTAAATGTCTTTGTGAGGCATTGTGAATATATTATGAATTCTTCAGGTCATATCACCATTCCTCATACTAAAATCAACACACAGTGTGGCGTGATGATTGCCATATTTCTTCCGGTGGCCTGCTGCAGAAGCAGGCTTCAAAACACTGATAGCCAATCACTGCAGTAAAAGCTACTTTACAGAGCAAAGTCATCAAAAATTCTAAATGTGCATGTGTGGTGTGAGAGCGTACTGAAGATAACTGCCGTCTACAGCGGGTGCAGCCTGGGTGTTCTTAGCTCCTTATACTCTCCCGCTTCAAAAGACGCACAGGTGTTCAAAGAGACAGGGATAGGGAGGCCATCCCAGACCCGCTGCACCACAGAGATAAGGCCCGCGCCGGCTGCCTGTTTATTTGTGACTGAAACAGACTGAGGCTGACCAGACCTGTGAGGAGGAAGCCCCACAGAGAGAAGAGAGAGTCCGCCACAAAGGGGGAGGCTCTCCGCTACGCGCCGCCTGGTCTACTCCTCCTGTTCGGGGTCCTGATTGTGACTACGATTCCACTGAAGCGGTTATAGCCTGTTCCCATGCACATGCTTACCCCAGGAGGAAGCAGCGGATTAGATTATCAAACAGAGGGCTAACTTGTTTCCTTCGATTCTTTTTATTAAACTGAAGCAATTCAGGATAACTACCAGGCCATTTCCAAATTAGATAGCGTAACACTGTATTCCATTACACAAATGATTACGTTAAACCTAAAATTGTCACAGGAAATAAATGCAATAACATTTCCACAAATGTTTGCATAACAGGTTTCTTCAAATGTGCGGTAATGTCCTCACTGAAGCTGAGCATCTGTTTTAACGGCTGGTTGAGTGCACGGCGCGCGCTAGCATCATGAAGACATGAAGTGACAGTGTAGTCAGATCGACTTAGATCTGCCTATATTTCTCACTACAGTTACCCCCCGCCAATCACCCAGCCAGCCTTCAGTTTGACTCGATTTGAAAACGTTGTTTCTTTATGTCTGTATTCCAGAGAGAGAGAGGGAAAGAGAAAAAAGAGAGAGAAGAAGAGGAAGGGCGTGAGACAGCGAGAGGGTAGATAGAGGAGGAAAATAGTTTTAAAATGTCAAAATGCATGAGGCTGAGCAAGCGATGGAGAGAGTCTCCCATCCAAGTCATTGCTATGATATTCCCCCTGATACAGGCTCCCTTTTACCCAGACAGCGGCAGGAGCACCTACAGCATACAGAATCACTTCAGCATTCATTCACCAGGGAAAGACCATTGAAATTCTCGCACTAAACTATTCCTTGCAGTTGATTCTGAACAGATCCCCCCTGACAGGGTCTGCACTATAGGCTAGAGAGAGAGAGAGAGAGAGAGAAAGAGAAAACAAATAAAAATTACATGGATAGGTTCCAGAGGAGAATATTCAAATATTCCACTCTGTGGAATCCCCATCAGTATCACTGGCTCTGGAAAGGGTTTCTTCCATAAACTCAGCGATAAAAATACCCTCTGTCTGACATACATTTCAATGAGCCTCAATTACTGCCATTATTGCTGATATTTAAGCTAGCTAAGACAGGAGGAGCATGAGGATAAGAAGGTATTAGGGCTTACATAGTGCTGGGTTATTCAGAACAGAGCCCTAATGGCAGGCCCAGGCCCTTAATATCCCAGTATCTGCACCACACTGGCCATTCTGCATACAGCAGCACAGCTGGGGATGATTATGGCTGAGGTCTAATCTGGGGAAATCAGCAGATTCAATCTTCTACTTAAACGGGGTCCCTCCTCGTGCTGGACATCTGATTCAATAAATGCATCAGCCACGCGTCACCGTGCAGCATCGTAAAGCAGAGGCCCGCAAACGGAGTACCCGCAGCGCCGAGCTGAGCACGTTTAAAAGTGCTGCCTCACTTCACTCTTTTCTCTATTCTCCCAGTGCTACGTGCTGAACATCGTCCTACAGGCCTGCGCCTACATGAGGAAGCGTGGGGCAGCCGCACGCCCGCTGGCCTGGCCTGACACGCCTGCACATTCATCACTGTGTGGAGAGGATGACGGTCTCCAGGGGCCCAGCGGTCAGTCACAGAGGCCAGGGTGATCTGGAGGGCTCATGGGAAGTGCTGACCCCGCCCTGTTTTTGGCATCGGCGGCAGCTCCATGGTGAGGCCCCTCTGGCCTCCGCATGCCAGGGAAAGCTGGAGTGCCACAGAAAAGATAAACTCCAGCTGTGTCTCTGTGACGCTGGTCCCTGACTAAACTCCAGCTGTGTCTCTGTGACGCTGGTCCCTGACTAAACTCCAGCTGTGTCTCTGTGACGCTGGTCCCTGACTAAACTCCAGCTGTGTCTCTGTGACGCTGGTCCCTGACTAAACTCCAGCAGTGTCTCTGTGACGCTGGTCCCTGACTAAACTCTAGCTGTGTCTCTGTGACGCTGGTCCCTGACTAAACTCCAGCAGTCTCTCTGTGACGCTGGTCCCTGACTAAACTCCAGCAGTGTCTCTGTGACGCTGGTCCCTGACTAATCTCCAGCAGTGTCTCTGTGACGCTGGTCCCTGACTAAACTCCAGCTGTGTCTCTGTGATGCTGGTCCCCGACAAAACTCCAGCTGTGTCTCTGTGACGCTGGTCCCTGACTAAACTCCAGCTGTGTCTCTGTGACGCTGGTCCCTGACTAAACTCCAGCTGTGTCTCTGTGACGCTGGTCCCTGACTAAACTCCAGCAGTGTCTCTGTGACGCTGGTCCCTGACTAAACTCCAGCTGTGTCTCTGTGACGCTGGTCCCTGACTAAACTCCAGCAGTCTCTCTGTGACGCTGGTCCCTGACTAAACACCAGCAGTGTCTCTGTGACGCTGGTCCCTGACTAATCTCCAGCAGTGTCTCTGTGACGCTGGTCCCTGACTAAACTCCAGCTGTGTCTCTGTGATGCTGGTCCCCGACTAAACTCCAGCTGTGTCTCTGTGACGCTGGTCCCTGACTAAACTCCAGCTGTGTCTCTGTGACGCTGGTCCCTGACTAAACTCCAGCAGTGTCTCTGTGACGCTGGTCCCTGATAAACTCCAGCAGTGTCTCTGTGACGCTGGTCCCTGACTAAACTCCAGCTGTGTCTCTGTGACGCTGGTCCCTGACTAAACTCCAGCTGTGTCTCTGTGATGCTGGTCCCTGATAAACTCCAGCAGTGTCTCTGTGATGCTGATCCCTAACCCCACAGTGCCCTCTGTATTTCCCCAACCCCAACACCCACAATGATCACATACATATGACCTACAGTGGACCAATCAGCCGAAGAGAAAGGTATCACAGATGTGCGCACATGAAATGTACTGCTTTGTGGCAGAATAGGTCAGAGAATTATGAGATGAATCCTCACGAACTAACAGCAATGAATCATGCAGGAATCAGGTTACTGTGTTTAACAACAAACATGCAGCTTATCGCATGGCCTACAGAGCAGCTGGGCAAACAAACGCATCCAGAGGCGTCCAGTCCGCACCCTCGCAATTATTTCCGCATCTTCTCTACGTCTTTACATTACCCCCAAGGAATTTTACCCTCACCGCTAATAACAATAGCATGTCATTAACATGTGCTTTATATCAACCCAGGCACCGCATAGGCAGTGAGAAGCAAAGAATTTAACATGCTGTGTTCAAATATAGCAGCTTGACTCTGGGGTTTAAAGAGAACAGCATTACCGGCCTGTCATTGGCTAGCCATGAAGCAGCGGCACTCTGCTGAGCTAGCAGGAGCACTCTGTAAATCCCCTCAGGAATTCAGCCTGGGGCTCGTACAAGGCCTGGCCCGGTTCAGAGGAGGAGAGAAAGCCCAGGCTTGGGTCTGGCGGTACACACTGTATCAGACTCTGCCTCTGAAGGCCTGCTCTCTCCAGCTCTTTGACAGCTGATCATGTGAGCTCTCTTGCCCAGGGCTGCTGCTTCCACTTGCCTTGTGCTTCATCTGCTCTGAGTGTGACCCAGGAACTGTACTGTTAGTGACGCCATTGCTGACTGCGATTCGGTCTATAGCAGCTGGACCTGTAACAGATTCACGGCTGCTGGATTGTGGACACGACCCCCGCCCATGGTGAGATTTTTAGGGGGGGGGTCACCTTTGGAAACATTGTTCCCATAGCAACAGCCTTTTTTTGTTTTTATATTAAACATAAAATGGAAAAATTGTAATAATTGCACAGGGTTTTTTGTTCATTCAAAAAAAAGAGAATAAAAACATTTTTAAGAGGTTCTGCCCCATAACACTTGAGAAGGAAGGGACAGAGCAGAAGGCATTCTTTTTCCACCAGCTCCATACCAACACTGACACTGCCTCTGCATTCTTCCACTTTCCACACTGAGATCTGCCTGGTGTTTCTCCAGACCAGACACCCCCACACTTTAACAAAGCAAAGTGAGTTTTCACCAGCCTTCTCTTCCCATGAGCATGTATGTGTTCTCCCTCTATTAGACACGTTTGATAGGATAGGCCTCAGTTTCGGTCAGGGCCCTATGTCCAGGTGGTGTGCTGCACCTCCCAGGTCTGCCCCTGCCAACAGGGGGCGTCCCCTCCGCGCCCCTCCCCGTTCTGGCTGGGAGCATGCATTTCCCATGACCCCTCAGGGCATCTTCTCTGACGTCAGGCCCGGTCCCGCCCGTCGCAGCAGCGAACAGGGACCGCGTGAGGGGGCCTGAAACCAAGGGCTTCCCTCAATAGATTATTCATTCCCCAAAAGCGGGGGTTTTGTCTTCGCTGGCAGCCGGCAAGATCGGGTCGGCTTTTCCAGCCGGGCCCACTTGGGATTCCAGTGGCACGACTAACAGGTCATACATGAATAATATAAGGCTTGTGAGGGTGACCAGTGACCCGTGAGCCTTCGTGGTCACAGCGCATGCTAATGTGGCCCGGCTGGCTCCGCCTCCAAAATGACATCACCCCCCCAGTGCTGTCACCAGCCTCTCCTCTCCTCTCCTCTCCTCTCCTCTCCTCAGGGACACAGAGGCATGGGCAGGTTTTTAGGGTGAAAGGAAGCCGGGAGCGCAGAAATGCTGACTGTGTTCCTGTGTGGGGCTTGTTCCGAGCAGCACATGGATCTATCATCAGGGATCAGTGGCAGCAGGGGGCCCAGGCTTCCTCAGGGCCGGCTCCCGCACTCCACGCTATGACCTCACTTCCTCAGCAGCGTGACGCACACACATTGCTCCTCTCCTCTCCATCTGCCCTCTGTCTCTCTTTCTGTCCAGATCCCCTCTGTCTCTCGCTCAAAGAAAATCCAAAATCCAAAAATGCTTTATTGGTAGGAAATACTTAGTACAGTAAATATTGCCAAAGCGTATAGTACTACAAACAACAATAACCACAACAGTATAATTAATAACAATAACAATAATAACAACAATAATAAAAACATTGAAAATTAATGAAGTAATAACAGGGATGTTCTTGGTCACTCAGTGTCCCTCAGGCTATGGCAGGCTGATATGTATTTTTCCGCAATTACGACTGTTGGTCCTTCTCCTAACAGGATTTACATATGGTCATCCTTTGTCAGGGAAGAGAAGTTCTTTATAGTTTTTATAATGTATTGAGTTATATTTGTTTTGTATTTGAATATTTTTCACAATCATTTTCCCCACAATCATTTGTCTCTCTATCTCCCCTCTGTCTCTCTCTCTCTCTCTCCCCTCTGTCTCTCTCTCTCCCCTCTGTCTCTCTCTCTCTCCCCTCTGTCTCTCTCTCTCTCTCTCTCCCCTCTGTCTCTCTCTCTCCCCTCTGTCTCTCTCTCTCTCTCCCCTCTGTCTCTCTCTCTCTCTCTCCCCTCTGTCTCTCTCTCTCCCTCTCCCCTCTGTCTCTCTCTCCCTCCCTCTCCCCTCTGTCTCTCTCTCCCCTCTGTCTCTCTCTCCCCTCTGTCTCTCTCTCTCTCTCCCTCTCCCCTCTGTCTCTCTCTCCCTCTCCCCTCTGTCTCTCTCTCCCCTCTGTCTCTCTCTCTCCCCTCTGTCTCTCTCTCTCTCTCCCCTCTGTCTCTCTCTCTCTCTCCCCTCTCTCTCTCTCTCTCTCTCTCCCCTCTGTCTCTCTCTCTCTCCCCTCTGTCTCTCTCTCTCTCTCCCCTCTGTCTCTCTCTCTCTCTCCCCTCTGTCTCTCTCTCTTCCCTCCGCTCTGCATTCCTGGCCCAGCCTCACTGAAAGAGGAGGTGAAATGAGTGGCCTGGTCGTCCAGGTCCCGATTTCTCCCCCCCTGCTCTGTGGGCCCGGCTGTGGAAAGGGGGGGATAATCATGTGAAGTAGAGACTCCATCCATTCATCACTACTGAGTCCTGCTCTTCAACAGCCTTTTCCGGATCCTAAACCGCCCAATTACTCAGAGACGCTGGACGAGGGCACTGTGCCATCAGGCCGCTCGCCGAAAAAAAAAACGGCCCCGTCATTCCTGCAACGTTGATTTACGGGTACATTTTTATGGCCGGCGTGACAATCCCAGCTCATTGTATGTTCACATGACTTTCTGCTGAAGGAGCAGCCTAGAGGCCACACTGGGGGCCCTGCTGCGCTCTTTATGGGTGAAGGGCCGTGTGCCTCGCTGCACAAGACCCATGCTGTAGTCTCATCTCCGGGCCAAACGGTGACGCTCACTCACGAGGATTCAGATGTGATTATGAGAGGCGATGAAGAGAGGCGGAGCTCCACTTTTAAGATCAGCCTCAGCGTAGAGGCGCTGCGTTGTCTGGGCCCATTACGCCCTGCTCATTCCACACCAGAGAAGGACTCCTACAGTGCTTCTTCTGGAAGCCGATTCTTTCCTGTAAATGTCGAGGTACGAGCGATCCCTCTTCTGCAGTGAAAACAGACTCAAACCCCTAATAAGGAGAGAACATCACACACGGCTGTATGAGATGAATTCACCGCCACGCAGGAGAAATATTTTATTCCAAGTCCGCTAAAGCAAACAAAGAGAAGAAAGTGCACTTAAACGCTCAGAGAAGAAGAAGAGAGGAGGCAAGAGGAGGAGAGAGGAGGCGAGAAGAGAGGAGCAGGGGGAGTCAGCGGGCACGCGCTGGCCTTGTTCCCGCGAGAGGCAGCGGTAGGAGAAAGCGGGAGAATGCGTCTCACAGTGCGGTCATTGTGAGCGGCCGACGGGCCCCGTGCGATTGACAGCTAACAGCGGCATTAAGAGGAAGCGATGAAGTGCAAATGCTCGTTTCAAACTCCTAAACTCAACCCTCACGTTGCCTTTCTCTGTCCTTAACAAAGGAGCTTTGAAGTGGGGGACCGTGGAAACGGCTTCAAACGTAAACAGACGAGCACGCCGCCGTTAGACCTTGCATTCCACAAGAAACGGACACATCTATGAGGAGGGGGGGGAAAAAGAGATTTCAAAAACTGGCCAGTATGCAAAATGTGAAATATAATTCAACAATTAGTATTTATAGGTTGTGGTGGGTGTAATCCAAATCCACAGAAAATAAATGAAGTTTCATCATACTTAGGTTTTTAACAGTATAAAGTCCATACAAAACCAACACGCTGGGGTTTTGCCATCAATCTGCTTTCTGGAGAGGGAGTACTGAGACACAGGCTAAGCCCCTAAATCAGTCTCTGTGCTGTTCAGCCCTGCTAAACCACTAGCTGCCCATTTGCCACACCCCTTAAACATGCGTGAATAGATCTGTGATCATCCCTTTGTTCCATTTGTGTAGTACACCTCCCTCTGAGTTCCTGTCAAGTTTCCTGGATAACCAGCCAACCGGAAGGTAGCATTAACGCTACCATATCCGCTAGCAATTGCATATCCTATATATTGCAACTGTGCTATAGCTGTCTTGACATTCATTTCCCCCCCCCATAATCAGATGAGCATTCCATTCAAAATTCCCCACCACGTAATGCAAGTAATCTAGCGCTCCCAGACCACCTACATGATAAGCCACCCCTCCAGAAAAAGCCTAGAGGAAACCCTGCTGCAGTAGCCATTTTGGGTTTAAGGGCCAAATTCCTGCATGGACTCAAGAGTACTGCTCACAGAATGGGCGTCTGAAGGCCCGTGAAAACCTTGGTTGTTTTGGTTTCCTTCTCCAGCCATGCCTGCAGCCGCTAGCAGTCGTGCTGGTCCTGAGGAGGCTCTTGAGAGCGCACATGGGTATTTGCGTTTGGACTGGTTTCGGGGAAGGGGGGTGCTTCCGTCTGCACAGGGCTGGTGGTCTCCTCTCTCTCCCCGGGGCGGGTTCTAATAACCAGCCCGTTTCAAAAGCGTCTCTCCTCTGGGGGAAGGTGGTGGAGGGAATAACTGGTTGATTTTGCAATGCAAATGTGAAGTAATAAAACTTTTAAAATGTACCGTGGCGACGTCTCAAGCCCACAGACTCTGTAAGTCTCTGGGGATGACGGGTTAGTCCAGCTCTGCCAGCATCCTCCGCTCTGTCAGCTTTCTTAGTGATCTGGCTGCAGCAGGCCTTCAATATAACACCAGTGTGTCAACTGCTCAGGAAGATGCAGCCTCCTTCACAATGGCACACTCGGAGAGTGTTTGTACACTGTGACTAACACTGATTAAATGGTCCCAGTAAAGCGTGTATCAGTGCTGGCCCATCTCCTGCGGGTCAGGGCATCTTCTCTGACGTCAGGCCCGGTCCGGCCTGTCGCAGCAGCGAACAGGGACCGCGTGAGGGGGCCTGAAACCAAGGCTGTGGGACGCCCTTCCCTCAATAGATTATTCATTCCCCAAAAGCGGGGGGTTTTGTCTTCGCTGGTAGGGGGCGAGCTGGGTTCCCTCGCACGCTGGCCGGGGATTTTGCCACCGCTAATTATTTAGCCCCTGCCCCCCCCCCCCATCAGACGGATTATAGCGCCCCACCCCCTCATTCCACACATTCCACACGCTCCGTATCCCTGCCAGCCGCAGCCCCTCCCCCCTCCTGCCTGCCCCCCGCCCCCCGCCCCCCCCAAAGCTCTGGGGCGCGGCCCGTATGCACGCACGGAGCCCTGAGCCTGGAGACGCCCGGCCGGCTCTCGCTTCCCGCCAAATCAAGCTGCTGAAGGTACCAGAGCAAAGTAAAGATTATGGGATCTGCAGCTTTCGCCGCTAAACAAAAAGGGGGCAAAAGGGGAACGCGAGCCTGAAAAAACAAACAAACACAAACAACTGACATTTGGAAGAGCAAATTAAACCACTCTCTTAATTATTCCGCAAAACTTTGGAGGCGGTCACAAATTCATCGATTCTCCCACCGTCCCCTTTCTCCAACCGACAAAAGTTCTGAAATGTTGGCCCTGAACTAAACTAAGTCCACTTTGCCGGCTCACCGTGAACGCTGCGCTTTGCATCCACGATCCGCAGTCAAAGCAGCGCTTGTAAGCGGCGAGAAGAACCCATCCACGTAACTCATTAGACCATTATGGCCGGAGTGGTTTATGAATATAGCCCTGCGCAGTGGGGTTCCAGCAGCACTTTAAGCAGTCATAATAAAAGCGTGAGGTCGAGCTCTGTGTGGCGTCTCTGCCCTTTCTCACTGACATGGCGAAGGGGACGGGACCGCTCTCCTGACTTGGCTCGCTGCGTTTCGCTACTCTCCCTGACAGGAAACAGCCACACTTCCATGGCTCCGCACCAGTTTCCTGCGCCTGGACCCTGTTAGCTGTCACCCACGCTTATAACAATCAGGACAGAGCGAAGCGCTGCGGAGTGTCTGAGTGCGCGAGCCGCCATTCCTCCTCCCTGTCCGCCGATTAAGCTGTCAGAATCGGACAGGCGGGGAACCGCGTACGAGACGCAGGCCCGGGATCTGTTTCCATCCACTCAAGGGGGGATTAGATAGGAAGAAATGACCATACAAACATCACATTACTGCACATGGAGGAGGGGGAAAGAGACATCCAGGAACGTATCATTTAGGTTCCTGTAGGAGTCACGACAAGGTATGAAATTCACTTTTTCACCCACTGGCCAGAGTGGCTTGTGGAGTCTAAAAATCACCAGCCATTTTCAACATTTTAACAGCCACATTAACTTTTACAATATAACAAAACATGGTTGGTTACCTGCCAATGTGGCTGCTAGAGTAGAAAAACTTACCAGCCACAATCAAAATTTTATCAGCATTTGTCTGGTGGCGGGTGTTAATTTCATACCCTGATTCACAGGCAGAACAGACAGATCTCCGGAGCCCAGCCTACAGCCAGCAGATCTCCACACTGGCAGAACAGGCCTCTCCACTGCATACTGTACCAGTACAGAAAATAATAAGAAGAAACCGTCTCACAATAAGCCCTGCAGATTAAATATTTTGCAGATGAGCGGACGCCTAGCGTTTGGGAACTGAACAAGCCGGACCAGCTGTCCGTCTGACCACAGCAGGCAGAAATGTGCCAGTGTTTTTTGTGTTGTTTTGTGAGGTGATGTGTGGAACGCACTGCGGGTGTGACCTCACTCTCATAAAGGGGACATTCCTGTGCTGCTGTCTTTGCAAATGCAAAGAGCGGTTAGTCATAGGCGAGGCCGGGGACAGGCCGGCGTGACTGATGTTGAGTTGGCGGGACTGCTGCGCTGCGTGGCTTTTCCGTAACCCCCGGTGATGTGCAGAACGCGTAATGAGAGAGGAAGGTGACATTCCCAGGCGGAAGCCTGTCGCTCCCGCACAGCCCAACGCCGGCAGAAATAAATCTGTGTGAGCGGCGCACCGAGAACGGGCCGGTAAGCGTGGGGCGTTGAGGTGGAAACGTGTTGGTAAGCGTGGGGCGTTGAGGTGGAAACGTGTCGGTAAGCGTGGGAGATGAAATCCACAGCTTGAGATTTAAGACTCCAACTCCCATCAGCCCCTTTCCGAAACTTCCTGTGGCGCTTTGCTTTCTGAACATATCCATGTGTGCCATTTTAGAAAAGTGGTTCAGAAATGATGGCAATATGCCTCGAGTAAGACCTGCTGGAAACTCTTTTGCGTGTAACACAATTCTTTAGATACATTTACATCAGCCTACTGAATGCCTTTTGCATTACAGCGCTTTCATGAAGTTAAAAAGCAAAGCCTTGGACTTGCTTCAAAGTGTCTGGCCATGAAACCAACCATAGTTCATTAAAGCCTTTATTGATACCAGGTGGGTAGCAGACTGCAGTGAGTATGCAAGCATATGCCTAAGAGCTTACACACACGCAGACACACACGCACGCACGCACGCACGCACGGCACTCGCATGAGCAGGATTACAGGTGAATCACTCTTAATCTGTCAACATATTCTCTCATTTTTACTGTCGTTTCCTAACTCTAACGGACGGTTCACACGCCTTACGAGTTACACTCGGATCCTTCGAACAGTCGCCGCTGGCAGCAGGTCTAACTTGGTCCATCTCGACAGTGTGTCTTTCAGTCATTTGGACTGTGACATTTAAGCAAGTGACGGCTTTAGTTTTAATAGCAGTCGTCATGCCTCCCGAGTGACCCGATAAACCAGTACGGAAATGTCAGTGTATGGGAGTTTTGGGCAGGAAGGGGGAAATTGACCTTTCACACCGACGGTCCACTTCCACTGGATTTAATACAGTCTCATTCCCATTCTCAGTCCACACCTCCCTCTCATTCGTGAGCTCACCTGGCTCCAGGCTCATCAGGACAGCAAGCCTGATCCAATTGGGATTTTCTGCAGTTGAACATTGGTTTGGGGATACAGGCAAGGGTATATCAGCCCTGCACGGCTCCGGCCAACACCGTCCTGGATTAAGAGCCTTTTACTTCGATGCCTTGAGTCTTGCCTCCGGTCGGAATGGGTTTTACGGTTGAGTTGCGGTCGTTGAGGAGCGCTACACACCCCTCCTAGCGGAGTGCTGGGCGCAGGAACCTCATGGGACCCACAGAGCTGACGAGGCTCTCCACAAAAACACATGCTTTCACTTAAAGCGCCATTAGCGCTGCACCCCTATACCTTACGCGAAAGATAAAATTAGCCTCTTCCAGCCCATTGGACGGGCTCTGCGGCCAATGAGGGGAATGACGCAAAGCTAGCAGTCGTCGACATAATCGATGGCAGATGTGCGCGTTGCTTAAAGACTCTGGCCGGCGGCCTTCCCCCTTGCGAGGGCTTTACACCTCGTTTCCCCCCAAAATCTGTGAGAAGCCTCCTGTTCTCCGCAGCAGTACCCTCCTGAGTAAAGGCCCCGCGACTGGGGATGAGGAAAACAAAGACTTTCGCCAGGAGTGGGAGGACTGTCAAAGCCAAGAGAAGATTACCAGCAAAGAGGGAAAAGCAGATAAATGAGCACTGCGCACTGCGGGGCATCGGACCCGTCAGCTAAAATATCCCAGCTCTTCTCCCGCTGCCTCAGGTAGGGCCGCTCTGACTGCCGCTCGTTCTCATGGAAAATGGAGCTGCTCTCCCTCTGCCTCAGGTAGGGCCGCTCTGACTGCCGCTCGTTCTCAGGGAAAATGGAGCTGCTCTCCCTCTGCCTCAGGTAGGGCCGCTCTGACTGCCGCTCGTTGTCATGGAAAATGGAGGCCGAGGCGGCCCACTGGGCAGGTACCCAATACTGTTGTGGCTCAGGCTGCAGTTGTGCGTGTGCGCATGCATCTGTGTGCGTGCGTGTGTGTCTGCGTATGTATGTGTGTGTGTGTGTGTGTGTGTGTGTGTTTGCGCGTAAGTAATGAAGAGCGTTCCAGATGGACGACACCCTCCCTGCCCCTCTCCCTCTGCACCAGGGCCCAGTGCCAGACAGTTTCCTCAGCGAGGCTTAGCGGCCTGGGCCGGGCCAGGGCGGGGCCACGTGGTCCCGGTTAAAGCCATTAGGCCTGAGTTGGGGGTGATGTCATCAGCCTAACCCGACTCACCGCTGTTTTAAAAAAAAAAAACATTCTGTCACCGCGGCTGCCAGCCCTTTCCTCACTTGGGCCCGGAGGTTTCGTGACTGTGCCAAAGACCATGTGCACTATGTGCTTACCACATTCTCCAATGAGTGACTCAGGCTCTGTACTGTCACACACCCTAGACCGGCCCTGGCCACTGCTTTGTTTCCATGTTGAGCGTTGTACCACATCAAGGTCTTTAGTGAAAAAACAACAGCAACAATCATAAATAGTACATTTACTATTTTAGCTCAGTAGAGAAGCCCGTACTGACCGCTCACATTCTTCACTAGACACGGCTCTGTACGGGCCAGAGGCATTTCCGCGGTAAATGCCCCCCGCTGCCCCCTACACAGCATCACTGACCACTGCACAGCAATCAGGCTCTCACCTGGACTCCATTACTGTCCATCACAGGTGCAGTCTCTATGAAGGGCAGGCTGCTATTTGCCTTGCAGCAGATGAGTTCCTCAAAGCTTCAACCTGGAATGACTTTGCATCCAACGGCTTGCTTGTATTGTGCAGCTAATAATGTTTGAAGTCTAGGCTGTAATGCACCACAGTGCATGAAGCGCTGCCTCACTGATTTCACATGTATAAATATATGAAACTCCTTTGAAAATGGCCAGTTTAGTTCCACCTCTGCCAAACTCTGTGGAGATCTGGACACATACAGCACATACACATACAGCCACGGCTGCTTCAAAGCACAGGCAGTGGACAGATTCTCCGCTTCTCAAAGCCATCTGAAAAACGCTTTCCGTTAACGGCGGCCCTCCACTTCCTGTCAGGCCAGCCAGAGGGAGCAAACGTCAGCGGTTTGAGTTCATCAAGCAGGCATTCGTCCCGCTGGCCGTGTGACCTCTGAGTGGGGGCTGCTGGGTGCGGAAGGCTCCGAGGGGGGGGGGGGGGGGGGGGGGGGGGGGGAACCCCGGCAACGTCTGCCTGACAGGCGGATCAAAGCGGCCCGGCAGCAGATATATGTCCGTGTGCAGCAGGGGCGTTCCGACAGCTGAGCAGGGGCCATCTTTGAAGCTGGCGATGAGGCGAGAGTGTGGGCGCAGAGAGAGAGGAGGGGGAGGGGGCTCAGCACCTGTCCATAGGCTCGGTGTGTGCCCATGCTGCCACACACACACGCACGCACGCACGCGCACACACACACACACACACACACACACCTCCTCGTTGTGCCGAATGCCCAGGGTCACCCTCACGCTGGAGGAACCCCAGATCCCAGCCACACCAGCTCCACACACATCACAACGCACGCACGCACGCACACGTAATTTAATCATTCTTCATTCACACACAGGAATGTGATTTCACACGACCGTAAATGTCTTAAGCAGAGGAGGCAGGTGCTTGGGAATGTCCCAGACACACACACCAACAGCTCCCGCACTCTTTAAAAACACACACATACAAACAATACCACAGTGCTTCAATCTTCCCTTACTCAGAGTTGAGCTACAGTGCGTAGCCACCAGGGGCTAAAAAGGCATCGCTTCTCAATGATATATATTTATATTTTGATAAGTTATATTTAGATAGGTTATAAATCACCACAGAGAGAGGAGTAAACTCTTATATCTGTATCTCTGAATGAGTAGTAAAGGAGCGTCTCTCCTCCTGAACAGGTCTGCTTTAGCCATTTCAGACGCGAGGCGTGTGAAGTGTTGGCAGGCGCTGTGAAACTTGACGAGGCGCATTCTGCGGTGGCTGATTAATAGAGCGTCAGGCTAGCATGAGCTAGCCGTGTGTCATGCGTGAAATATGTCCACGGCGGGGCAGCCAAGAACGAGCGCAGCGGTGCGCTGGCACAGCGGAGCCGCCACGGCGGGATGAATAAGGACATCTCGGCGCAGAGATGAGCTCATTCCTGTTGCAGCGTGCCAGCCCTGCCAGCTCACACACTCACTGCAGTACTGAGGGAGAGGGAGGGAGAGAGAGAGAGAGAGAGGGGGGGCAGAGAGAGAGAGGAAGAGAGATAGACAAGAGAGAGGCAGACATAAGAAGAGAGACAGAGAGCGAGACAGAGAGGGAAGATACTATATTTATATGTGGCTGTGCCAATAAAGGATATTTTAATTTGAGAGAATGAGAGGGAGGGAGAGAAGAAGAGGAGAGAGAGGGTTCCAGTTCCATTCACCTCAAGGCATCGAGTAGTCATGAGACACTCAGTAATCAGTTATATCTGTCTGTGTGTGTACATGGAAAGAGTGATGAAGCTGGAGCCACAGCACATGACCTGTGTGTGGCTCATCATTCCCTTGATTACAGAAGCAGCAGCTGGGAGCTTAGCGCTGCCGTTGCTGTTGGGCTTTTCCAGACAGTTACTTCGTTACTGTGGAACACGGGCAGGCTAAAGCGCTAGTCTGGCGCTGAGTCTGATGCGTGCTCCCTGCTCTCCGGTTGACTCGGGTTTCCCGTCCTCTCGCATACGCTGATCCGCGCCCACCTTAATATTTCATGCTGGGAGCCACAAAAGTCTCCTTTTACAGGGCTCACTGGTCTCCACTGATACAGTTTCGTTCCACCTGGGGCCACTTCCTGTGGGAATACTGGCTTCCGCCAAACCGCCGGACACTACCCATTGGGCAGCTGCTGCACTATGAGCAGTAATTACATGCGCCTTGGGTCAGTTTGTACAGGGCATTAGCAACCAAGACATGGCTCTGAAGGTTTAAGCCACCGCACCCACTCTAGGGGCCGCAGGAAAATGGTCCCGCGCCCCCTACAGGAGGCCAGAGGTGAGCCCTGAGGTCTGAGTCAGGGAAATGGTGGTTATGAAACGCACCTGGGTGGGGGGCGTCCGCCATCACAGAGAGGGGAGTTTAGAAGAAAAAAGTCATTCTGAGCTTCCTGTAAATGAACCCCAGCGCTTTCCTCAGGCCCTTGTTCTTGTGCGGGGCCTTTGAGCGGGGGCCAGCCCCGCTTCACCCCGCCCCACTCTGCTGGCGGGGACACCGGAGCCTCTGTGTGGGGCTCCCTCTCCGATTTACCACCGACCGCACGCCCAAAACCCATGCACCCCGTGACCTCAGACGTACAAACTCACCTCAAACACCCCTACCGAAAGTAAACACCTGTCTGAGCCCACCTACTAACTAACGCTGGCATGCAGCAGCTCCAAAAGAGTAGAGTGTGTGGGCTCTCTCCTAAAGAAGGAAATGCAGACGCATTCATCACATAGCCAGCAGCCATACCACCGTGCACTCTGCTCCTGCTGAATGGCTGAAGCTAAGCAGGTGTGGGCTTGGTTAGTACTTGGATGGGAGACCTCCTGGGAAAAACTAAGTTGCTGCTGGAAGTGGTGTTGGTGGACCAGTAGGGGGCAATCTTCCCTCTGGTCAAATAAAAAATCCCAATGCCCCAGTGCAGTGATGGGGACACTGTGCTGTAGGAGATGCCGTCTTTCGGATGAGACGTTAAACCGAGGTCCTGACTCACTGTGGTCATTAAAGATCCCATGACACTTATCGTAAAGAGTAGGGGTTTCCCCGGTGTCCTGGCTAAATTCCCAACCTGGCTCTTTCAATCTGCCACCTAATCATCCCCCAGTTTAATTGGCTAAAATCATTCTCTCCCTCTCCACCTCAGCTGATGTGTGGTGAGCATTCTGGCGCAAAATGGCTGCCGTTGCATCACCCAGGTGGGTGCTACACATTGGTGGTGGTAGAGACGAGTTTCCCCCTCATCACTGTAAAGCGCTTTGAGTGTCGAGAAAGGCGCTATATAAATACAAGGTATTATTATTATTATTATTATTACATTACATTAAATTACATCGACATCTTTACATAGTATCCATTTATACAGCTGGATATACACTGAAGCAATTTAGGTCAAGTACCTTGCTCAAGGGTAAACCGACAGTGCCCTACCTGGGAATGGAAACCGGCAACCTTTGGGTTACAAGCCCCCTAACCGTTACACTACACAGCCGCCAATTCCACAGCGACAGAGCGCCGAACACACAGGCTTTACGCCAGAATTAGTGCGTCAAATTCGCCTCTGCTCCTGAAGCCCTCGCTCTCTCCATCTCTCTCTCTCTCTCTCTGGCAAGGGTACACTTACATTGCCAAAGCATATACTGACATAACAAACTGATAACAGATAAGCAATAGCAAATTGTACTACAATCTCTCACTCTCCATTGTGAGCACTGATCTCTCTCTCTCTCTTTCTCCCTCTCCCTCTCTCATTCCTTCCATCAATGCTCAAATCCATTCAGCGCTCCAGGTGGAAAGACAAACACGAGAATAAGTGCAATTCCTTCTCTAATTTATTTGTCAGTCCCAATTTCCCCGTTCAGACTACGGTTCCCATGCATCCTGCTGAAAAGAATTATTTCCAGCACATAGATGAAGCCTTACCACTAGTATTTAAAAACTCCTCTCCTTTCTAAACGCTGGTCTTTCTCGTGCTATAAATAAAGATGTAAACAATAATGAGGTTATAAAAACCAATATCTGTAACGTGCAACTAACCTCAGCCCATGGTTTCAATTAAAGGACTGTATGCAACCACTGAACCTCGCTTGTTAAAACATTTACAATGATGTCTTAAGTCACAGTACAACTATTAAACAATTCTTAAGCATTTTGTGACACATTCAGATGCCAAAGATTGAGTGCAGCGTTGGGTTTCACAGTTCACCTAACAGTGGGTTCCTTTTTTAAGGCCTGCTCATTCTTGTATTTAGCCATTACTTTGACCTACTTATTTTGCAGCCTCCAGACAATGAACAGATGAACTTAAGCACTTTTCCAGATGAAGCCACCTACAGTGACTGCTTAACACTAAGAACCCCTGAACCCGGGACAGTACGGTGCCACAAGGTCAGGGGGGTCAAGAGTCAGGTCAGGGGTCAGAGGGTCAAGAGTCAGGTCAGGGGTCAGAGTCAAATTTCCTTTTGCCTCAAAAGCGGGGAAAGGTTGGCCGAGAGAGTTTCAATTGAGATGTTATTTTAACAATGCTGGAGAGATTGTTGCCTCAAGACCTGCGACAGCCATATGTAGTCCTGACGCAGCAGCACTGAGTACCGACACACAGGAGCTGCGGAGGTGAACATACTGCGTTACCCAGAGGAGCTGTGCTGCACATTCCCCACAGACCGGCTGGGCCTAGTTCAGCAGCAGCCGCTCACCAGCCCCAGCGGAGATGGCGTGAAGTTCGCTTATGTGTTAAATCCAATCTCACAGGTTGGTGCTCGCCTCAAGCATCATCAACAACAACAACAAAGTCCAAATTTAGATGTGACGACATCTTCATCTTCCTCAGTTAAAGTCGGCTTCAGCACTGTAAGCAGGGGCCCCTAACGGAAAACTATGGCCCATCCACACTGCAAAAAATTGTAGGTGACTTCCATGTAAAAAAGTCAACGTTCTGCAAACTAAATTTTGAGTAAACTGTACTTCTGAACACAAAGTTGATTAACTCTTATTAGCGTGTGTTAGAACTGATGTTTTAAATCCTTTGTACTTGAAAACTTAAGTTGATACAACTTACTCTTCAAGTACAAAGGACTTAAAACATCCGCTCTAACACGCGCTAATAAGTTTGACTAAATTGATAAAATTTTGTTTGCAGAATGTTGACTTATATTTTTACATTGAAGTCACCTACAATTTCTTTTACAGTGCATTGTGCACAGTACAGGAAGGTTGGGATGACAGCTGGGATACCCCACAGGCCCGCCCCCTTACCTACCCATAGACGCTTACCTTGAAGCATGCATCTGTAGGCCGACTCGGAGATGGCGTAGATGTGGGGTGGCATCTCGTGCCGTTTTTTACCCCTGTACATTTCAATGATATTCTCTGAGTATATTGGCAGGTTTTTGTAGGGGTTTATGACCACACAGAAGAGTCCAGAGTATGTCTAGAGGAGAGAAAAGAAAACAAAGACAACAGTTAGAGATGAAAACTAATCAACTACAGCGTGGATTTAAATCAACGTTTACTTAAAATTAAAGTGTTTTTATATTCGCCAACACATTCATCCAACTGAGTAAAATTTAAGGATAAATGTGGGTTGGAGCTTACAATTTTCAGCAGAGGTCGTTTAGTCACTGATAATGAACTAGTCGACAATCATCAAACTTGTCAAACCGTGTGCGGCATTTTCTACAGTAGGATAAACTACGAACTTATGCAAACTTATAAATCAGCATTCATTTCCCATATCAGTTCAACTATCCATTATGTTAATAATGTAAATGTGAAACATTTTGGATTAAATAAAGGTGAATGATGTTTGAGTTGCTCAGATGCCTGGTCTGCTGCTCCCTTGCCAACTAAACATGAATGGTATCAGCAGACACGGTATCCCAGGGTTACCAAAAAATCCAGTCAAGTACCAAAGGGAGCGCTTCCATTCTCACACTCTCAGACGCTGGAGTAATCATTATCCTCTCAGCCATTTCCCACTCTCTGGCTCCGTGCCAGGGGGTCAGTTTGGGACGAAAGCACGCACACGCACACACACACACACACACACACAATAATAGCCGACCGTGTGGAGTGGAACAACGGGAGGGAATAAATAAAGAGGAAGGAGACAGGCAGAGTGGATCGGAGCGGGACTCATCACAGCGCAGTAATGAAGCGTATGACCTTGGGTGAGCTGGCTTCTGCGCTTCAGAGTCAGCCAGGCATCGAAGCCAGACAGTATACCGCTCACCCCAGAGCAGCACAGCTAACAGTGCTAACCCCAGAGCAGCACAGCTAACAGCACTAACCCCAGAGCAGACAGCGCAGCTAACAGCGCGAACCCCAGAACAGACAGCGCAGCTAACAGCGCGAACCCCAGCGCAGCACAGCTAACAGCGCTAACCCCAGGGCAGCCAGTGCAGCTAACAGCACTAACCCCAGAGCAGCACAGCTAACAGCGTTAACCCTAGGGCAGATAGCACAGCTAACAGCGCTAACCCCAAAGCAGCACAGCTAACAGCACTAACCCCAGGGCAGCCAGTGCAGCTAACAGCACTAACCCCAGGGCAGATAGCACAGCTAACAGCGCTGGGGTGAGCAGAAGGGGGGAGATTGCAGGCCGTTTCCCACACGGACAGGCCGTGACATCACTGAGACCTGCAATATTTCTGATCCAGGCTCGAAAGAAGAGGAATCCGAACTGGGGTTCACACCCACACATCCGAGCGTCTCTGAAGAGGGAGGTGTGACCTCGCGCAGAGAGGGAGACGCCTTGCCAAAACGGAATTCCAAAAGTCTTCGCAAACTGTCGAGAACAATGGAGCCGGGGTTCGCCCTCACTGCTGACACAAACACAAGCCTTCATACCGGATTCTGCGTCTAGGCGCCACCACATCTAACGCTGGAGAAAACCGGTGCGCAAACGGGGTTTTACGCTGCCATGTTGATCACCCAGCCAATCCGCTGATTCGATTCACAGAGCTCACTCCTCTGTAAAACACACAGAGGGGTTCGCTACATGGTTTAGAGGCGTGATCAACTCACCGCCCGTTCTTGCTAATCTGTACTTTTTAAAAATATATTTTTTATCATAGGCCTAATAATATAGGCCTGCTAATCTGTACTTAATTTGTCATTGAGTGGCCCCCTGGCATACAGAAGCCCACAGCCTGCGGTCCCTGCTGCCATCATCCACATGTGTGCCGACACCATGAGAGAGATGCTGGAGACTTGTGTCCTTATACAGCAGGCTGACTGAATGGCTTGTGAAACGTTTTGATTGACAGTAACAAACAGCAGTTAGCCCCGCCTCTTTGAACAGCATGCCGAAACGCAAGCACACAGCAGTGCAGGTGGGGGGCGGCGACGGTGCTGAAATGCGCTTGATTAAGGCCAGACGCCCGTGCCGCATTGTTCCCCCTCATTACTGATTCCTCCTGCAGTCGCGGGCTGGGGCGGGGCGGAGCAGGCCCTGGAAGACTGTGCTGGAGAGTGCCAGGGGCGGGGCCTGCTGCTGCCACATCACCGGCAGGCGCTGCTACAACCCACCATGCGCGGTGTGGCAGGAAGAGAGCCGGGCAGAGGACGGCCACAAGGCACAAACCCAACTGCCCCCCTGCAGCCTTGCTCCTCCCACCAGCGAGGATGTGAGAGAGGGAGCAAGAGGGCGGGGCAGGAGCCAACCCCACCCTCCCGCTGCCCACGTTGCTTCCCTCATTGGCCGGAGAGGTGAGAGTGGGCTCCCAGCTCCTCCCCTTCCCGTATGCTTGGCTGGGCTGCGGAGCCGCATTCCTGTAATTACGGTGTCTGTGCTGAGGCCAGGCAGGGAGGGCCCAGGGCCAGCCAGCCCTGCGCTGAGCTGGAACAATGGCGGCTCGGGGGCCACAGGGGCCTGTAAAGACCCTGCGCGCCGGTGGCCTCCCCTGTGGGGCCGTGCTCTCCGTCAGAGCTCTCCCGTTTCTGCTTGGCTCCAGACACAGTGGGCTGCGTATGCTATGTGCGTCTCCTTCTCTCTGGGAAAATGGGCTGCCTGGATACACCAGTGGCATTACAGCCCAGTCATGCCACACATGCAGAGGCAGACAGTGGAGCACATGACCTGTAGCTATAAAAAGCCACACATGCGGACGCGTATAATGTATCCCGCTTTCTCAATGAGCTCGAATCAGGCCTTTGTGTGTGGAGGTCCTGGCAAATGGGGCTTCCCTAGAGAGGGGGAGGGGGCCACCAGACACGCTCACATGCATGCACACACACGCAAACATGCGCAAACATGCGTACAGACAAGCACGCTCACACACACACTCTCTCTCTCTCACACACTCACACATCCTCACACACGCGCATTCACACACACACACACACACACACACACACATCCTCACACACGCTCTTTCTCACACACACGCACAATGCTGGAATGCGCTCTGTGCTGGCCGGGGGCCAGAGGTACAAACAGCACTGTGAGAGCCATGACAGAGGCCTGTTGTTCTGAAACCTGGTTAGGACACATTCAGCCACTCTGGGGAACAATTCCAGATGTGAGCTGGGCAGGCAGGGGTAGAAACATGTGAGGCCGGGGATCAGGGATTAAGCCCGTCTTGCTGGAGACTAGCCTGAGTGAGCCACCGCTATGCAGCCAGGCTGCGCTCATTACCCCTACCGCTACCTCAAACACTGCACGCCATATCTGTGCTTTTATATGAGCTTTCAAAAGCTTTCAAATGTGGCTTAGGAAAAGTTTTCAGATAGTTAGTTTTTATTGGATTGCAAAGAATAAAAAATAAAAAAACACTTTAGGAAAAATATAACCTATTGCACTCTCACACACATGCATGTGCACACACACAAATGGGGTATCTGGGAACACACACTGGACCATGTTAGGGCTTCAGTGTCATGGCAGAACAGAACAGGTAGATCTGACTGCAGCGTGTGTTCTGGAGCAGCGCGAGTTCTGGAGCAGCGCGAGTTCTGGAACAGACCCTGCAGTGGGGCCTGCACCTCACTGGAGCCAGAGTGAGGATAAGGCTAATGCTAGCGGCCGCTTCACTCATTCAACCAGGCCCCAGAACACCAGCTAATAACTCGGGATCCTCAGCCAAGCTACTGTCAGCATGTCAGCGTTCAGCATCCCTGGAGCCCCTTTGGGGGAAAAAACCCTGGAGAAAAGCTTCTGAAAACACAAACCTTGCAGTTTAGACTCGATTCCCTTTTTATAGCCAATTAAAAATTGATTTCTCCCCCCATTTAAGAGGGAAGACAGCTATAAATAAAGTGCCTCTTCATGACTTGCGTTGTGGCGGGACGTGGGCTGAGGCGACTGCAGCTCCGCCCATCCCGCCTGCAGTGTAAGCGCTGCGGTCAGCACAGGGGAAAGAGCAGTCTGGGACACGGACACGGACGGACGGACGGACGGACGGACACACACACACACACACACACACACACACGCGTTCCTGTCTGCTCACGAGGAGAACGATGAACCTGGGTGCAAACACAACCACCCGCCATGTAAGAGGACACTTCGATAGATTCAGTGCATCTATTGGCAAGGAGCATCTGTGAGGTAGAGGGAGTCAGTCACATGGCAAAGGCTGTGGAAAAAAGGGAGACCTTTCACAGCTTAAAGAGCCATGCGGCAGTGCGTGCTGGGTAATCTCTCTCTCTCCTCAGCCCTGAAGAGCAACCATAGAGGGAGGTGAAGAATGCAACAGCTGGGGTGGAAAGGGAAACATCCGTGGCAGCGGCCCTTCCCAGCCTCGGCTCACACTAAGGACACACGCGGGAATACTGCGCGCCGCTTCTCGTCCAGCTCTCCGCCATTAATAATGAAGCTCGGCTGTATTACGTTACCCACACTCTTGACCCCTTTGGGCCTCCCTACTTCTTCTGTGGTGTTCCTTACTACCACACTTCAAGCTTATTAACATTCTTCAGCTTCGGAAAGCTCCCTCCCTCGAGCGCCTCATGCAGACAGGTGGAGGGGCAGGGGACAGGAAGTTTGTAGCCTGTAGGCTACTCGTGACCCAGCTTAGGCCTTACCACCAGAGTACGTTAATTAAAATATGAATCATTAAAAGATATGAATATCCTCCGCCGTAATAAAGTGGAAGGCGGTTAAACAGCAGAACAAGTGGCCCTGGGCGAGTTGGAATCACGGTCAGGAGTACGAGGAGTCGCGCCCTGAAGAGGACGTGGCGCCCTCCTTCCTACTACCGGCTGACGGGGTTGTGTAGCGGCGATTCTCTAGCGGTTGCTACATGGTGGGAATTGAATTCTAATAGGGGTTCAATTGGCTACCAAATTGGAAGAAAATCTGAAACAAAATAAAAGAACAATAAAAAAAAAAGTGGCGTTTAACCGGCAGAATGTTTCTTAACCACGGCCAGCTTACCGCCGCAGCCCACATGAAGAAACAGACTAGTCGCAACTCACCTTAAATACCCTTGCTAAGCCTGTCCTGGCAACATGCACATACCTCTCTCTCACTCTACCTCTCTCTCACTCTACCTCTCTCTCACTCTACCTCTCTCTCACTCTACCTCTCTCTCACTCTACCTCTCTCTCACTCTACCTCTCTCTCACTCTACCTCTCTCTCACTCTACCTCTCTCTCGCTCTACCTCTCTCACTCTACCTCTCTCTCGCTCTACCTCTCTCTCGCTCTACCTCTCTCGCTCTACCTCTCTCTCGCTCTACCTCTCTCGCTCTACCTCTCTCGCTCTACCTCTCTCGCTCTACCTCTCTCGCTCTACCTCTCTCGCTCTACCTCTCTCGCTCTACCTCTCTCACTCTACCTCTCTCACTCTACCTCTCTCACTCTACCTCTCTCACTCTACCTCTCTCACTCTACCTCTCTCACTCTACCTCTCTCACTCTACCTCTCTCACTCTACCTCTCTCACTCTACCTCTCTCACTCTACCTCTCTACCTCTCTCTCTCTACCTCTCTCTCTCGCTAAAGTGTAATAAACTTACAAAACTCACAGGATGGTTTGAATAAAAAAACAGAACCTTGCTCTTTAAGTTCTTGCTCAAGGATGAGACCATGATGCGCTAATGAAATGAAAACATCCGTGGCTGACCTCTGGCAGCCTGTTCACTTTAACCCGGGGCTCTGCACCTTCGTATGATCTCTACTGGACGTCTCGGACAAGCCCAGCCAGGCGACAGTCTCCAGGCCTCAACCCAGGAGCCTTTCATAAAGACGCCGGACCCATTCGGCCACACCACGTGAAATCAAAGCACACCTCCTATCGTTTCATAAAAAAAAACGACTCAACTTTCTCAAAAGGCCCCCCGTCACTTAAAAGTAAAATGCAAGAAAAAAGGCTGGACATTGTTTGGCCTCCAAACACTTGCGCTGAGTTCATGTTCGCATTAACTGCCATTTGTATTTAAAACATCCCCTATCGGTGCCATGGCAATGCCATAGCAACCCAGCACTTAATATATTGAGCATGTAGAAGACCACAAGCCTGCCTTACAGACGGCAAACCAGCAATGAGTGAAATGTGTGAGTTACTCTGGGCAACCGCTGAAAGCCAATCACAGCAGGAGAACAGATCTGCCACCGGATGGGGATTTTAGACACACAGAAGCATAACATAATAACCCTTCTTGTGCACGTTTCTGTGTGCTAAAACTATGCTACAATGATTTCTGCAGCAAAAAGCCAATTACAGTATGCTTTTGTGTATGCTCTCTTAAGGGGGCCTAGCAGTATTCCTTTTTTAAATTGTTAAACATTGATAAGCAATTTAAAACTCACAGACTAAAGATAAACCTTTGCTGCAATATTACAATGGTTCCATGTTAACTAACAACTGTAAAGTTATGCTTCATAATGTAGGCGAGGATGTCCAATTGCTTTGACTTTTAACAGAGTAAAAGGTTTAAAAAACAAACAGATGCATTAAAGAACAACTTTGGAATTTTTTTATTTATTATTACTTTTTCCAAACTATTTTCACCATGCTGATGGGTATTGATAATAATTTTGTCACATCTTTCTTTTTTTGTCTTTTTTTTGTCACATCTTTCTTTGCAGAGCTTTGGTCGCTTTGAGAACCGCTCCACCCTACTTTGCAATGTATTCTAATGGACCACGCAAATGAGCCTTGAAATGCCCATAAAATAAACCTCCCTCCGGAAAATAACTGCACAGCCTGTAGGGAACATTCATTTACGTAATTTTCCATCCCTCCATTACCAGGTACTATTCCATCACTCCACTACCAGGTATTATGCGTTTCAGTTGACATAACATTGTTCTCAGTGAGAACTACGGCAAGCAGAGAAACGCGCGACAGGACGCGCCGCCAAGAAAGTTTCCTGATCTGGAATCTGTATGGTGCTTTTGAAAAGTATGTAGAGAAAATGGCAGCTTGTGCACCTTTCCACATTGTAATAACAAAATGAGCGGAAGTACACGGCGCAGTTTTCACCATCTGCCTTCGCACGACAAAGACAGACTTAGTGTCTGTGGTTAGTTGCACACCAAATTAACCAGGATGTGCCAGTACAGGACCTTCACCTGGCAAACTATTGTGCTTGCAGACAGCACTTCAATAGAGATGACTACACTCCGCACAAGTCTACAGCACGTACACCTCGACACTTTGGACTTACGTACACAGCTGTACCTAGCATTGGAGGAATACCGATTGCTGGGGTAATGCAGCTGAGATTCCATCTAACCTAGGCTAGTCTAGCTAGCTAGCTCCAATCCGGTGGGTCATTCCAACCCTGTTAGCATAAACTATGCTAGTCAGATTGACTCGCTGAGCTGTATGTTGTTCACTTATTTTTGGCTTTAGTCTAGCTAGTGAAGACCTGTCAATGAACTGTCAATGTAGTGAACACCTCTACCAACACACCCCCATGTGTACATGAGTAGAGCCTGCCACTGTGCAAATAAGTGTTTCTACAGTGCAACAATGTGTTGAACATTACCATTACTATTAAGTTTGGAGCAATAACTGCTCACAGTCATCTATGAAAGTATATGCGAATCGAACTTCTATTTGGTGGCCTATTAGAATACATTGCAAAGCAGAGTTGAGTGGTTGTCGGGGTGACCAAAGCTCCGCAAAGAAAGATGTGACTAAAATGATTATCAATACCCATCAGCATGGTGAAAATAGCTCAGAAAAACAGGACCAAGTAAAAAAGAAAAGAAACAATGATGTCACCCTTTAACCAGTTCAACAGATTTGTTAGGGACAAACTACTACTACAAACTATGTGGGACAGATAACTGATTGTCCAATTGAGCAGGCATTCCAAGCTTAATGGCCCACAAACTGACTTTGAACAGGAAGCCATATATTTAAGGACTTGACAGAAATGCCTCATGCTAGCTAAAATGACTTTGTACTGAGTCATCTTCATCAGTGGGGAAGCTGGCTTTGCTGTGGCTGATAAACTCAATATAAACGGCTATAACAGCAGAAAGGCAAAAAACTGCTGAACACCAAAAACGTACGGTTAAAAAAAAAAGAATAAAAAAAGAGATTTATTTCACTGGTCACAGCAACCAAATGAATGATCTTTGGAGATGGCGCAAAACTTGTTCCATCTAAAGAAGTGGAAAGGCTGGCAGTAGCTAAAGCTGGTGATTCTACAAAAGCAGGAAACTGTAAAAATAACAACAGCAAATTCTCTCTGAAACGGCAACAAACAGTAAATATGGCCATCATATTTTATATATACAGAGGTTTCGTGTAATTCGATCTACTACAAGTTATTGCCTTGTGCAGGCTGGGTTTTAGACAGCAGGTCTGGAGGACACACTAAAAAATGAGCGTACATTCAGGTTTAAGAAACTGTTATTGAGAAGACAAGTCAAAGATTTTTTACACAAAGACAAACTTGATTTGCCAACTTGTCAAGTTCATGCAGTTCCTATTACGTACCCATTACGCTTCATGAGGATTACTGAAAATGGCACATGAAGGACAATATGGAGTAGACTCTCAAACGATCATTTACATAGCCCTTCATTTCATTGGGAAATCACTGGGTCTACCACACGCCATTTTGGTTTTCCAGTCAATTGTGCCTGTTCAAGTGGTGACTAATAAAACATTATGATACTTCCAGGGCCTTCTACACCCCCACTGGTTGACCACCCACTAAGAAGAAAACAAGCAGAGTAAGACGTTATCACAACTGATGTTCAATGGTACGAGACTTTTCCCCAACACACACACACACACACACACACACAATTTCAAACAGAAAGTCTATAATAGTAAATCTTGTTCTGTGAAACTGTTCTAAAGATGTATGTTACATCACTTAAACTGAAATGGAAAGGCCTATCAGTGGTGCAGTGAGTCACTCAGGAATCATCTCCAGTACATTACAATGATGCTCATGGCTGTTAAAAGCTCTCCAGATGACAAGTAGGCCTACATTTAAAAAATAAAAAACAATTGCTGATATTGTACATCCCCATTACGTAAGGTTTAGTATGCATAAGCTGCAATAATGTGCTGTGGACGTGCAGAAAGCTAGAATGAAAGGGAATGAGATGAGAGAGAGAGAGAGAGAGAGAGAGAGAGAGATAAAAAGTGAGGGAGAGAGGTAGAGGGAGAGAGAGGAAGAAGGAGAGAGAGAGTGAGGGAGAGAGAAAGAGAGAGTGAGAGAGAGAGGGAGAAGGGGAAAACAGGGGGGGGAACTAGGCATAGAGTTATTTTTTAATTAAGAATCTGTTTCAAGCCTGAGGTCTAAAAATGCAGGATATGCAGACAGCTGTGGCTTATCTGCGGAGACAAAGGCCCAGTTATAGCACTACAGTTAGCCCTGTGACTCAGCAGCAGGTTTGTGCAGGGAGCAGCGTTTCGGTGGGGAGCGGGGCAGGGCCTTATAGCAGTGCTGAGCGGGGGGCTCCCCCGCATGCCCTCCCCCCCTGCTGGGAAGCACATGGCCAGGGCCTGCAGGGAGACCTGGGCGGGCCTCCCCCCCCCCCCATGCAGCAGGGATGGGAGGGGCCTATCTAATTACGCTAATGACGGTCTACACTTCTCTCTGCGAGGAACCTGGTTTTATTCGATAAGTGTGCGGCTCACTGGATGATGGCGGCTCGCTGCGCGGTAGCCAAGCGATGCCGCGGGTCAGAGGGAAACTGCTTGATAGCCAATCAAAAATACCATCACCTTCGAGCTTCTACAAATACATCTGGACGTATGGCTATTAAAAGGCGGCCAAGCGAAGAGTAGAGAAAAATGCTAAGACTGCTGTGCTTTTAAATTGGAGATATACTCTTCCATTACCATAGGGGAGTGAAACTTCAGCCGAACAACAGTGGAAGGCGGCCAGCCAGAGAATATAGACCAAAATCATTTCCTCTTTGAACCGTTCGTTTTAAGGCTTGTGTAGTTTTTTTTTAAGCCCACCAGAGAATGGAAGGAATGTGTCTGGTGGAGAAAAAAAAAACTATTTAATCTAGAGCTCTCATCGCTGATGTAATTCACAACACGCTTCCAAATATCAATCAGGCAAACAGAAAGGCATTGTGATGTACATGCCTGCAAGGTCCCCATCTACCCTGAGATCCCAAGTGAAAGACCCAAAATAACCCAAACCGCAGTATTCTTCCAGTCTCAGGTGATCGCCGACCCAAATGCTATTCCTGGAACACATGTCATAAACTGGGTCAAAATCACAAGAGACCCTTATTATCTAGGACACCGTTAAATGATTAATATCAACGACATGATCTTGCTAAATCTCAGACGTCATCAACACTAACCTACCCAGACTGCACTGCTTTAGTTTAGCCTGGTTACAATACTACACAGGTTGCAGGGCTTGAGGAGCGGCACTTCAGTAAGAACGGCGCAAATGAAAAGGCGATGTGCGATGATTTGGAGAGGATTAGTGGGGTGAGCTTTGATAGAGGCAGCGACCCGTCAACCACAGCTTACTGCAGAGCAGCTCGGAGAGAGGGGAGGGGCGGGGGGATAGGGAGACACACAACCAGCCAATAATCTACTACAATCGCACAGGCAGAGATGAGGGAGGAATGAGAACACAGACCAGAGAAAGCCAACCTGTCAAATATCTACTGAAATATGCGTTTTATTCATAAGACGACCCCTGATACTCGCCTCACTGATAGAAGCAGAAAGCGTCAGGATTCAGGGAGAGCAGGGTGCACTTTGTGCACAGTCATGCAATGCACTGAGGCACTTTCAAATCTGCTAACATTTCTCTGACTCAACCTGTACTGCAGACTAGCTGATTTTAGGTTGTGTACCCTTAGCATGCAGGAGCCCTCCACACCTCATAATCCCAGCTTCACAGGGAGCCACCTTTCTGAGGAGTACCACGCCCACTTTTAGGCCTTGGTGCTAAAAAAAATGACCTGCTCTATGACCAAGTGAAGCAGTATACAGCACAGCATATTGCATAGCTTGAATTCCTGTAAACCATCTGTAAATAAGCACTGATAAGACTAATTGAGCATATTTTCTCTTGGGTGGGGAGACTCACATAGATGAGGCCAGAGTAGTATCGGTCCTTCAGGTTGTGCAGAACTGAGGCCTCGTTCAGGCAGGTGAGCTCCGCCATGTCCTCCACCTTGCTGAACTTGGGCGGGTTCATCTTCTGGATGTCGTCCTTGTTGACCATGGCCTTCTTGCCATTCTCGGCCAGCTCCACTTGGACCTCATCTCCCCGCTCCTCCCGGATGCTGGCCGCCTCGAACCCATGCCGCTCCGACGGTATCCACACCAGCTTCTTGGCCGTCCAGTCGGCTTGCGTGGCCGGGTTGTACACCACCGCCCGGTCCACAAAGAGGTACCGCTCCGGGTCCTCCTGCCCACTCCGCTGTGCCATCGCCAGATACCAGAACAGAACAGGTCACCTAGAGAGAGACAGGGAGACAGAGAGAGAGCGAGAGAGTTTAAACCAAGCGCTCCTTTCATACAATTTAAACTACCACACACACAAAAATGAATAAATAAAACCCCCTCCAGGCAGGAAACTTTATTACAAATTTTTCTAAATCAGATTCTGCCCATACTACTGTCAAATCAGTGCCATTCATGCTTTGGCCCGCTCCCCTCCCCTCCCCTCCCTCCCTCCCTGCTTGCATACGGTTGCACAACGGGTTTTTTGTGACTGGACAGGCATAGAATCGTATGCCAACACTGGAACTATAAGAAAAAAAAGAAAAGAAAAAAAAGGGAGAGGTAGGTGTGTGCACACAATTACCAGTACAGCGGTAATGGATTGCCCATACCCCCTCTATGACCAACAAGCAGAATGAACTTGCTGGTCATCAGCAAATCGGATAACAAATCTCAAGGCAAACAGCTGCCCCAGTTCAAACCTTTACATTCCCAGGCACAAGCATACAGCCCCAAATGACAATTCTCGCCCGCAAAAAACAAAACAAAACTGCTCTATGACCAAGTAAAGCACGAAACAGCACAGCATACTGCATAGCTTGAATACCTTTAAACCATCTGTAACTAACCACTGATAAGGGCTAATTGAGCATATTTCCCCTTGCATGTCCCAAAACCCACAAGATTTTTAAAATACGTTTGATGACATTAGAGGGGCAAAGCACTGAACCCAGACACCCTAAACGTATTACCCTGGCTTATACAGAGAGCAATGCATGACATTTGATCATCTTATGAGAAAATACACTAAAACTAAAACAAACACCGTTTAATATTGAATCCTAACATCACACAAGTCTTCACTTGATACATTAACCACAGTACATTCATTATAGCCGTAAGAGCTTGCGTATTAGGCTACTAGTCCGAGAGGCGCCACGCACCTGTTCACACTTAGCAAAGAAAGGTATTTGTTAGGGGTTGCTAGGGCGGGTTACTGAAAAACATATACGCCACAAATTAAATCATACAAAATAATATTATATTTATTATAATATTTGGCATGTTTTTCATTTTTTGTTTGGTCATTTGTATAACGGTCTGTACTTTAAATGTATTATTATTATTATTTTAATGTTACTTCATGCCCGGACTAATCGGTAACCGTGCCCAAATCCTTGCTACCCCAAATTATAGGCTACAGCTTGTCCGTCCAGATACAACTCAAGTAAATGGATTATGATTCATATGCTGCAAATACCTGGCTGCGGAACATAGCGATTCAGTGTGTCATTGTGCGTTAACACTACTGACACGCGCAGACACACTGGAACATCTTCACAGGCGTCCTGAGGTTACGCACTGTTATGCGCTTGCGCAACTACACTGTGATCGCCAAATATAACTCGCACAACAAACGAAGACGCGAGGGGTTTATTACGTTAGATCTCAAAATCCCCAAATGTAACGTCATACGTCATGCCATGTAGAAGGATGAGTGCGCGCACGGGAACGGAAAACTTTCGGGAAGCCTGTACGCTGTGCACCTTCAAATTAGCGGGCATGCTAGATATGTGAGCTCATCTTCATGTAGCTAGCGGTGGTACTGTCTGTGTTCATGGTGAGGTGCGCCAGTCTGTTAGAGGGTCTGGTTTTCTGCTCAGAATTAACCTACCAGTAACAGTGGATAGTCGAACGTTACCTCAGACTATCAGGAAAATAACGGTCTCCTCTGCGCTGGATTGAGCTAACAATTTAGCCAGTAATACTTAGCAACAGTTCAAAAGTGGGTCAGACCACTGCATGTAAAGTTCGCAGTACAGTATTATATGGTATAGTCTGGCGCAATACGCCGGTGATGTTAACGTCAGGCGCGTCTCTCCTCGCTGGTTAGCTAGCAAGCTAACTGCGTCTGAACTGCAACGATAACGTTAATAAACTGCGCTCAGATCCACCCAGCCCTGCACTGCCAACTGTCGCCGGGGAAAAAATAGAAGCCTGAAATATTTTTATTCCCAGATACTTAAATAATGGATGCAGGTAGCCCGCTAGCATGCAAAAACATAAAACGTGATGCACATTCGCCCAGCTAGCTGCTGTGTTGTATACACAGTCAAGTCATGACATTAGCGCTAATGTTAGCTACGTGGTGCGCTCTTCTAGCAGCAAGCTAGCTAGGTGGGTGGGTGGCTCGAATGAACTTCAGAAGATGAGAGCTGATAGCTCAAATTTTCAAATCAACCACGTTATAGTTTGAATAAAAGCTAAGACAAGAACATACTTTCATTTAAAATATCACCGCTTAAATAAACTCTAAAAAATATATGTAGAGAGCTAACTGGCTATATAGATTTGCTTGCTGAGGCTAGTGGTCCTCCATCGTTGAGCTTGCTAAATAGCCAGCCAGCCACAAATAATCCGTTAGCTAGCCAGGCATTTCTCAGAAGAAAACAAACATCAGAAATCGTCACAACCTACCTGGTGCAGTGGAAAAGCTTGAGAAACTAAAAACAAAAAAACAGTGAACCCTCTCAATTCAACTGTATTCTAGTAATTGAAAAAAAAAATCCTGCTTCTGTCCCCTTCTCGGCGTTTCTGCACCAAATATACACCCCCACCGCCTCCTTCTCAACCGAACCAAGTAGACCGGTTTGCTATTCCCGCCTCTCCTGCGGATTGTGTGCACACCCCCCGATCAAAGATAAAATACGATTGGGATTTACGACACACAGTCACAAGCAGACCGTACGTCTATTGGTTTAAGCCCCCACCTCCTCCCAATAAAACGGCCCCCAATTATTGATGGTACATTCTCCGCTCTTGTTCCACCTGCCGGTAGGATATTGTCTTGCAGCCTATAGGTTTTGCCGTTCGCTTTTGAAGAAATGGACAACAATCACTGGACAACGCCATGCCCATCAAATATAATGAACGCGTTCTTGCTTTCCAACAAATTTGGTTGCGCTAGAATGGTCATT
This sequence comes from Ilyophis sp. 1 JC-2022, assembly GCA_022702515.1. Lineage (NCBI taxonomy): Eukaryota > Metazoa > Chordata > Actinopteri > Anguilliformes > Synaphobranchidae > Ilyophis > Ilyophis sp. 1 JC-2022. The sequence continues at coordinate 50,600,681 of CM040405.1, read as the reverse complement.
GTATGAGACAGCAGGTGAAGAGGCGTCTATGTGCTGGATCGCTAAATCAGTTTGAGTCCGCATCCATTGGATATTGTATCATGGTTCATGTTTGCTGAAATTCACTTTCTATCTATAGTAGTCAAAACAGTAAACTAGATCAGGGGTTTTCAAAGTGGGGGCCGCGGCCCAACGGGGGGCCGCCAGGGGGCGCCAGGGGGGCCAATTGGAAGGGAGAGGAAAATGGAAAATGCAAAAAAAAAAAAAAAAAAAAAAAAAAAAAATTTATTTAAATTAAATTCATAAGATTACTGTGCCGGTTTAAAATAAGATATAAATTGTTATAAATCCTTTCATATCGAAATTAGGTCTTTGCCATGCCCTTCTTTCAATCGCAGCCAAAAACTAACCGTCTGCCTGTCAGTCAAAGCGTTACGTTGAGCTGCTAACGGCCCGATTATGGAATCAAAATAGGGTCAAAAGTATTGTGTTGTGTATTAAGAAGCTGTATGTTAGATTTTTTTATATTTGCCAGTGTAATTTAAAAGTTTTTTTTTTTAAAGCCATTTCGCAATAGGGGGGCCCCAGCCAGAGGCTACGACTATTTGGGGGTCCTTGGCATGGAAAAGTTTGGGAACCCCTGAACTAGATTGCATTTATAATCTTCACTCTGGTTGCTTTCACTTGGCGTGGGTGACATAATTATTTTGGATTTTCAGTACATGGTTGTACAACGCCCTCTAGAATTGTGGAGTAGGAAGCAACACTGAGCTCCAGTAAATGCAGGAGCTCATTGTATATATATATATATATATATATATATATACAGCGAGCGCCATAATGAATTGGACAGTGACACGTTATTTTGGTTCTGTACTCTAGCACTTTGAGTTTGAAAAAACAAAACAATAACAATGTGTGATGGTTCGGTTAGTTCGATTTTAATGGCGTTCGACTCTTTTACTAAAAGTCGAAACCCGAGGGAAACGACCACTAATATCTCCTGAAGAGATTATGTAGATAAATAAATGAACCAAAAAATAAAGACTTCCTCCTGTGGGAGAGTATCCCAAAACCAAGAAAAACACAAACGTCAGGAGAAAGCAGACCGCATATAAATAACGGCGAGCGCTAAACTCAATAAGGAAATCAAAAGGAAATAATAAATTACTACAACGGCTTCCAAGCCTGAAACGAGAAAGGGCCAAAGCCTGATGATCTAAATTCCCAGATAATGATCACGGAGTGCTACGTGTTTAGCTCCCATCTCCGATCACATAAGGGAAATATAAAAGTCAGGAAAAGACCAAAACAAACTTTCCTAAAATTCCTTAAAGAGTGAAACAAACGCTTCTACAGAACAAATAATCTGAGGCGCGAACCTAAAGGTTGTCAACGCTCATGTGAGAAGGTGATACTCACACAAAGAGGTGCTGGGATTCTATTTAATTTATAGGCTTCCCACACCAGATACCAATACGCAATTAGCGCGCCTAGGCAGTACCAATTAGCATTGGCCGGAGCCTATTAACTCCAAAGCCATAGGAAGCACAAACCCTGCCTTCAAGGAAAAATGCTTGAGTGAAGGCAGGGGAAAACACTGTACCATGACACAATGAGGTTGAAGTGCAGACTGTCAGCTTTAATTTGAGGGTATTTTCATCCATATCGGGTGAACCGTTTAGAAATTATATAACCTGTTGTACATAGTCCCCCCATTTTCGGGCATCAGAAAATATAGGACAGTTTAACATAATGTAGAATAAAGTAATCATTTAAAATATGTGGTCGCATATCCTTTGCATGTCATGACTTCCTGATGTCTGTGACCCGACAACATCAAAAGACTCTTATTATTTTGATACTCTTACAAGCGATACTATAACCTCTCTGCATTTGAATGGATCTCTATGGGAATTGGGGGGTGGGACTAGATTTAGCTGTAAATGACACTGGAACAATGAGAGCTGATAGCTCAAATTTTCAAATCAACCACGAATAAAAGCTAAGACAAGAACATACTTTCATTTAAAATATCACCGCTTAAATAAACTCAAAAAAATATTTAAAAAAAAATTTGCGAGCGCAAACCGGACAAGCCGCAACAAATGAGCATACGTCCCTCTCCAGACTAGGCCACCAAAAACGCCGGGATAAAAAATCCCTAGTACCGGGTGACCGGTGAGTTGGGAGGCGTGACCCCATTGGAGAACCCGTGACCTAAGACGAGGAGGCACGAAAAGACAATTGGCCGGTGCCCCACCTGGACCTGGGTCCGAGCGCAAGGCTCTCTGCACCGCTGCCTCAACCTCCCATATAACCGGGGCAACAACGAGGTCAGTGGCAATAATCGGCTCGGGAAGAGAGTCAGTCTCAGAGCGGTCGTAAATCCACGAGAGAGCGTCAGGTTTTACGTTCTTGGACCCGGGGCGATATGTAATGATAAAATTGAATCTTAAAAAGAACAGCGCCCACCGCGCTTGCCGTGAATTGCGCCTCTTAGCCAGCTGAACATACTCCAGATTTTTATGGTCAGTCCAAACCGTAAACGGATGTTCCGCTCCGTCGAGCCAATGGCGCCACTCCTCCAAAGCCAACTTGACCGCAAGCAATTCTCGATCCCCTACGTCGTAATTCCTCTCCGCCGATGTTAGGACGCGAGAGAAATAAGCGCAGGGGTGCATCTTGTGGTCAAGTGGCGAGCATTGGGACAGAATGGCCCCGGCGCCTAGCTCGGAGGCGTCCACCTCTACCACAAAGGGAAGGGAGGGGTTGGGTGTGACCAGGATGGGTTCGGAAGTGAATCTTCTCTTCAATTCCGTGAAAGCTGCCCCCGCCTTGGAATTCCATTGGAACTGACCGCCGCGATTTTTTTTTGTAAGTGCAGTAATAGGCGCTGCTACCGCACTAAAATTGCGAATAAATCGCCGATAAAAATTTGCAAACCCTAAAAAACGTTGTTTCTGTTTTATGGAAGACGGCGTAGGCCAGTTTTTTACCGCGGAAACCTTCTCCGGATCCATCTGTACCTTACCCTCCTTTACAATGAAACCCAAAAATGACACAGAGCCAGAGTGAAAGACGCACTTCTCTGTTTTTACAAATAATTGAGAAGAGCCAAAAGAACCTGACGAACGTGACCGACATATGTGGTAAGAAAAATATTAAAATATCGTCAAGATAAACGAAGACGAATCTCTCCAGCATCTCCCTCAGCACATCGGTAACTAACGCCTGAAACACAGAGGGGCGCTAGTGAGCCCGAACGGCATAACAAGATATTCGTAGTGGCCGCTGTGCATGTTAAAAGCGGTCTTCCATTCGTCGCCTTCACGAATGCGAACGAGGTTATAGGCGTTACGTAAGTCCAGCTTCGTGAAGACAGACACCCCCTGAAGACGCTCGAAGGCGGAGTTCATAAGGGGAAGGGGGTACCTGTTCTTCACCATTATGTCGTTAAGGGACCTGTCGTCAATACAGGGTCTGAGACCTCCGTCTTTTTTTTTAACAAAAAAAAAACCCGCCCCTGCAGGCGAGGTGGAAGGTCTAATGAACCCATTAGCCAAGGCCTCCTCAATATATTTATGCATAGATGCGCTCTCCGGAATGGATAAGGAGTAAAGAGACCCTCTAGAGGGGGTAGTGCCCGGGTATAGCTCTATGGCGCAGTCATAAGGTCTGTGAGGTGGTAGTGAAGTGGACCGTTGTTTGCTGAATGTCTCTGCAAGATCGGCGTATTGTTTAGGGACATTAGCGGGCAGCTGAAATTCGAGCGCCCCTCCCACTTCAACCTCCTCCGTGTCCGAGACAGAGTGAATCTCCCAGTCGATCTCTGAATCGGACGTCAACTCCTGCCACGCATGAGGTTGCTCTGCAGAGTGATCCCAATCTAAACTCTCCTCTCCATTCTCGGAGGGAGCATAAGAGAACTCCTGTTTAACGGAGCCATCACTCTCTGAGTCAGACTCGGCACAATCCTCACCCCCTCCTCCTGACAGAAACGGACTGGAGGCAGAACAGTGGCATTTGCATTTGGGCCCCCATTGACGAATAACGGGCCCCCCCCCAATTAATATGTGGGTTATGACGAGTAAGCCAGGAATAACCCAAAGCCAGCGGATAAGCTGGGGACTCCACTAAAAAAAATGTAACCTCCTCCTTATGTTTTTGATACGGAACGCGCATGCAAATGGCGGCGGTAACCCGGGAAATAGTGCCTGTGTCTGCTCAATCAAGTTAATTTTGTCTTCTTATTTTGAATAAATGTTTTAGTTTCTTTTGTTCAGACAATGAGATAATAGATTGTATTTACCTGACAGTTTCGACTGACATCTGCAGTCTTCCTCAAAGCGTCACCTGACAGCTGTGATGCGTCGTCAGCTGATGTTTTATCAGGGGTGGCCAGCCCGACAGATCTTGACAGATCCGTCGGGCTGGCCACACCCCCCGCCGTCCGTTGTCCTCTGGACTATTATCTCATTGTCTGAACAAAAGAAACTAAAACATTTATTAGTGCCTGTGTCTAGCGGGCGGCCGTCCAAAGCCGTAACAAGGCGAGGAAGAGAAAGAGGGTGGGTGGGAATCTTGTGGGATTTAATCCAGTTGGAATCGACGAGGCGCTCAACCGCCCCGGAATCAATAAACGCTTTGCAGTGAATCCGACGGTCGTTCCAGCGTAATTCAACCGGGAGGAAGGTCCGAGTGTAATTTAAATTTCGTCCCGCTAGGCGACTCGGTTCCCCTAGTGAGACCCCTCTTTTCCCGAAAGTTTGGGACAGTGGTCCTTTAAATGACCCCTCCTCTTACAGTACCTACACCACCACTCGCGAGACTTAGCATCCCCTGTTTCGCGCATGGAGGAGCTATCGACCTGCATGGACTCCTCCTGCTCAATGGGAGCTAAAAACGGAAAGTGAGACGGTGCTGGCGTGGGAGAGGAAGAGTAACAGGCTGGGCGATGTTTAAAACCCTTATCAGCCCTCTCCTTCTCTCGCTCTCTAAACCGGTTGTCTAACCGAATGGCCGCAGATACCAGAGCCCCGAATGTAGTGGGTGGTTCGATACCCGCAATGGCGTCTTTTATGGGTTCTGATAGTGCGTTCAGGAACAGTGCACAAAGAGGCTCATCGGCCCATCCTGTCAGCCCCGCGAGAGCACGGAAAGTAATCGCAAAGGCCGCCACGGTGTCGGTGCCCTGACGAAGACGGGTCAAACGCATGGCAGCTTCCTTGCCAGAAACGTCTTGATCAAAAACTGACACCATCTCCGCCATAAGCCTCTCTGTGGTACTCATGATAGGTGAATCTGCCCTGATCAGTGGGTCAGCCCATGCGAGAGCATTTCCAGTTAAAAGAGACAGAATAAAAGCTACTTTGGATTCCTGTGCACAAAACCGCGAGGGCTGTATTTTAAAAAAAATTAAGCACTGCGTTAAAAACCCCTGACACTTTCCAGATTCCCCGCTATATCACAACGGGAGTTGGAGTTTTGGTTCCCTAACGTTAGGTGGAAATGACGGGGGAGTGGCCTGTGTAGGTGCTTGTGCGACTGGAGGTGGATCTGCCCTGAGAGAGAGAGTCCGGATATTCTCTGACAAATCTCGCAGAGCTATTGCCTGCAGTTGCATCTGCTCATGCAACGCTTGCTGTGAATATTGCAGAGAACGAATACTCTCTCTCTGTTCCACCAGGACTGCCTCCTGAGTAGCTATGACTCCTTTAAGATTAGCAACTATCGCTGGAACTTCCCCTGTGGCTTCCATGTTCTGTGGGGGATCTCTGTGTCAGAGACACGGAGTAAATATTGGAAGTCCAGATGCGATAGCTGTGCAATCTGAAAGTGTTCGAAAGAACACCACTGAGACGGACAATAATCCGTAGTGGAAATAGAGGAAAATAACAGAGCAAAAAACAAAGAAATAAGCTATACGCTTATCTAACTCCTGTTAGTGGAGCGAAACAAAAAGGAAAACACAGAGCTCAACAGAACCCCAAACACTTTGGGTAAGAGCACTCTGAGATAAGAAAGGAAAACCAAAAGAAACGAGAAAGCCTCTGCCCTGAACTCGGGGCGAAAAAGAGACTTGCTTACTTACTAAACTTCCTAACTTCCCTTTCTTTTTTTAAACTAGCTTTCTAACTAATCTCCTATACCTTTTTTACCGGCTCGAATGTTACGTGGAATAACATGGAAGCAACGAGAGAGGCAGGAAGCGGAGTATAAATAGTCAACGGAAATTAATAACAGGTGAACTTACTAATGACGGGGCGAAAGCAAAACCCCGTCACAGAACAAAGGAAAATCCGATAGATTACCGGTAACGATAAAAAAGAATAAAGAGAACGCGGAGATAAGAGAAGGAAGGCAAGATCCATGACAGGAACAGTATGGAACACATGGTTGGCTAAATGGCTCTAAGCCATCAAAGGTCTAACATATCAAACAAGCCTTAAACCATCACTCAGTAGATATGCAGTAGATATGGATGAATAACTTAAAGGGTTTCTTCTCCTGACTTATTTTTCCATAGAGTTCAATAGGAAAATTTGTCAGGAGAAACAACCCTTAAAGTGATCATCCATATCTACTGCATATCTGGCAGCAGAGTGATGGTTTGAGGCTCGTTTGTTACCTCAGACCCTTCATGACTTACAGCCATTTCACCAATCATTTGTTCCATATTGTTCCAGCACAATTTACTGTTAAATCTAGTCCCACCCCCCAATTTCCATAGAGATTCATTCAAATGCAGGGAAGTTATCATTGTAAGAGTACCAGAAAATAAGATATCAAGAGTTTTTTGATGTTGTTGGGTCACAGACATCAGGAAGTCATGGCATGCAAAGGATATGCGACCAAATATTAAAAGTGATTACTTTACTCTACATTCTATAATTTCTAAATGATTCATCTGATATGGATGAAAATATCCCTCTAATTAAAACTGACAGTCTGCACTTCAACCTGTCATTCATTGTCATTGTATCCTTTTAAACTCAAAGTGCTTGAGTACAGAACCAAAATAACAAAAAATGTGTTACTGTCCAATGATGTAATGGATTTATTGTGGTGGATGATCAAACGTGAAGGTGGGGGGATCAGAACAAGTCACTCACGCAGTGAGGACCAATAAAGGGAGTAAAACAATAAATGCAAACAAAGAAAAGACAGGAAACGAATTCCTTGTGGCTAAACAGCCAAATGAAAATCAACCCACTAAAATAGGGCAAACTCGAATAACGAGTGAAACACAAACTAAATCTCCTGAGCTCTATACTGGAGTCAAAATGGGAAACTTAGCAAAGAAAATAACACCTTCGGCACAACAGTTCGGGCGGCCGAAAAGATGTAAAATCAAAACGAAACAAACAAAGAAAAAAAGTCTCAGAGAGAACAGCAAAGAATAAAATAAATAGCACAGAACGCTAACAGGAGGAATAATACCTATACCTGAAATAAAAACTAATAGCAAGTCCCTCGTGAACATAAACAACGTTCAATATCACGAGGTCGCTAGTACCTGGCTATACCTGGCTCAGTGCAATGTCGAATGACAAAGAAGCACCGGGGAAGCGGAAGTGAAGAACTTAAATACCCTGCAGGAAGAAGCACAAGTGAAAACAATAATGAGTGAGGGAAAGCAAAACCCCGGAACGGAGTTGTCCTGCACTAGGAGGAACCCAGGGCCCACTGCACCAGCGTAAGGTCTGACAATGAGTCTGAGGATTTCATCCCGGTACCTAACAGCAGTCAGGGTACCGTTGGCTAGCACATGGAGGTTTGTGCGACCTTCCAAAGATATGCCTCCCCAGACCATCACTGACCCACCGCCAAACCGGTCATGCTGGATGATGTTGCAGGCAGCATAACGTTCGCCACGGCGTCTCCAGACTCTTTCACGTCTATCACATGTGTTCAGTGTGAACCTGCTCTCATCTGTGAAGAGAACAGGGCGCCAATGGCGAATCTGCCAATTCTGGTGTTCTCTGGCAAATGCCAATCGAGCTGCACGGTGCTGGGCTGTGAGTACAGGTCCCACTACAGGATGTCGGGCCCTCATGCCACCCTCATGGAGTCTGTTTCTGACAGTTTGGTCAGAAACATGCACACGAGTAGCCCGCTGGAGGTCATTTTGTAGGGCTCTGGCAGTGCTCCTCCTGTTCCGCCTCGCACAAAAGAGCAGATACCGATCTTGCCGCTGGGTTGTTGCCCTTCTACGGCCCTGTCCAGCTCTCCTAGTGTAATGGCCCGTCTCCCGGTATCTCCTCCACGCTCTTGAGACTGTGCTGGGAGACACAGCAAACCTTCTTGCGACGGCACGTATGGATGTGCCATCCTGGAGGAGCTGAACTACCTGTGCAACCTGAATGGGCTGCAGGTACTGCCTCATGCTACCAGTAGTGACGAGGGCACTAGCAAAATGCAAAACTGGAGAAAAGTAATTCAGGAAGGATAAGGAGAGAGAAATGGTCTGTGGCCACCACTTGCAAAACCATTTACTTTTTAGGGGTTGTCTTGCTGTTGCCTCTCCTGTCCACCTGTTGTCACTTTCATTTGCACCAAAGCAGGTGAAATTGATTCACAATCGTTTACGCTTCCTAACTGGACAGATCGATATCCCAGTTTAATTGACTTGGTGTTATACTGTGATGATTAAGTGTTCCCTTAATTTCTTTGAGCAGTGTATATATATTACTTTATCTGGTGCGATTTGGAGTTTTATAATATTAATAGACTATATGATAAAAGTTGTCGATATACATTTTATACCTTATAGCTAATAAATATGCCAAACCACTTTCACAACTATAAATGATAGATTCTTGTAAGTAATTGTACAGAAATGATTCTACTTGTTCAGATTACACGCACCCAAAAAGACAAAACATAAAAAGTGTATTTAAATAATCATAATGCCTACCTACAAATATGTACTGTATGTATTTTCAATTTGTCCAGGAGGATTTTGTGCCACAAAACAAGCAAGGATTTGTAATAAACTTGTTCAAAAGAAAAGCAAATGGCAATGCATTTTCTTGACAGCAGAGGTCAGTACAGTATCATAAAAACTGTGACAATTAGAAATAACTACGATAATTAAGCACTGCTGTGCAAAGCTTTATGAGTAAAGTATACAGACCCTAAACATTCTGATCTGACTCATTTAAACTCTGTTAGAGTTGAAATAACACTGAGAGTTTTACTGTATAGTTCAGTCTGAACAAAATCTGTATGATTTTGTCAAGGTTATATTTTACAAAGGTTTCCTATCAACTCAATTGTAACAGACAACTATACAGACAAAATATTTCACCATTGTTTTAAAATAAATAGGCTGTAAAAGTGTGATGCAAGTAAATTATTTTATTCAATCAGAATTTCATTACCTGAAATTGTTTTATTGTTAAAACAATTGCTCAAAGCCATTTAAAATACATTACAAATCCAAGTTGGGATTTGTTGATGAAAGAGTGAAAAGGTATTTTAACCACCTGATTGCACAGAAGTGATTAAGCATCAACAACATGTAACACCACAAATATTGAGCTTAAAAAAATTATTTTTACATTGAATATGTATTGTGTGTATGATATGCTGAACGGGAAGTGAGTTATAATACAGTGAACAAAAGCCACAAACTAGACGTCTAGAGGGGTGGAAATCAAGGTTGAGAGACGTTTTGACATAAACGGGATGGTAAACCCCAATATGGCTCAGATTGTGCCCGGATTTAGCCTGACTACAACCTGGTTGGCTAGAAAACGTTCACTTTTCAACCAAATGTAACCGGATTTTTACCTCAATACCTAGACGCGGTTTTACCGACTTTTCACCACAAAAAATGTTCACAGGGAATCAGCAGAATGCGAGAGACAGAGCCTTTATCTGTGTGATTAAATGTTAAGTAAAGCGATAAAGACAAATTTCATTAAGCATCAAATTGATTGAGCAATTTGGGGGGTTGGGAATCTGCGGTCTGTCAACCGCAGGATGTCTCATACCTTGTATATAAGTAGTATTACTGCAAGAATTTCAATTATATTTTTCTGTTGGTGAATAAATGCTCTGAGTGATATTGTATGCTGTAGGTGCTTCTGCCTCTATGTGGACAAAAGTGATCAGGGAGAATATAACAACAAGGACTTGAATCTCTCTCTCTCTCTTTTTCTCTTTCTCTCAACGAATGACGCAAAAGGGGGATGACTCATCTGGTCTCGCAGGACAAGACATTCTCACAGTGCTGCCCATTGTCAGTGCGACTGCGTCACTGACTCTCACAGAGTGTGCAGTTATTATATCCATACAGCGGCTCCCTTTTAAAGATTCCATACTCAGGGTCACCCGTTGCCATCTCCCCTCTTTCCTCTATTAATCTGGTACTGCACCTGATCTCGGTCCCTAGCTGGGCTCCATCTCCCTCCCGCAGATAGAAACGGGCTCATACAGTAGAGAGGTGATCCCTTCATTCTTCACGCAAAGTAGAGGTCAGCGGAATGGAGTCTGCAGATCAGAGAGATTTCTCTTTAACTGAGTTCATCTCAAATAGGGGAATGGATTATGAATTAACCTCCTAACCTCCTGAAACCCGGCAGAATTTTTTTTATTTAACCATTAGAATTTCTTTTGGACCTAAAACAGGTGTCTTCATGACACTTGTATTGTTACAGTGTAAATATTTTTAAAAGAAATATATATTTTATTTTTTCGGTAGAATATATGTTTCTTGAGATTAAGACCAGAAAGTCCCCTGTAATTGCTGGGTTTTAGGTTAATGTAAAATATTTAATTTGCTGCCTGGAAGATGTCCATTGCGTTGTCCATCTTGAGGATAGAGAGGTTTTATGCCTCTTATTCCCTCCAGTTTTTTTTATTATAACTTCTTATAAGAGCAATTATGTTGCTTGTTAAAGTAATTACATCTACAAGAGCACATCCCATTAGAGAGCAGTGGCTCACTGAGAAAGGCAGCTGAATGAACACTGATAGCTGGCAGGGTCTGTTCCCTCACACGGTGCCACCAAAACATGAGAAATGCAAAGCAGCATGGATTTGAAACTCGATTGAAAGGAACACGTATTTTAACGTGTAGCCTGACCATCCTGCTGAGGTAATTAGTCATGTGAACAAAAATTACTTTTCCAAAACGTATGAACACAGTAAAACAATAACTACAGCCATTAACGGCCACATAATTAATCTTAGAAGGAGACGTCTATATGAGACATGTATGGTACTACTCTGTTGAAAAACACGATTAAGCCCTCAGACACATTTTTACTTTAATAGACAGGAATGTCAATAGACTGAACCATGAATTAAAAATTCAAGTGAGGTTGTTCTCCAAATGAAAGTGAATACCTTTTCAAAAATAATCACTTGGCTGTCAGGGGCACTGGATTGCATCCAAGCAGCGTTTCAGGTAAGCAGCGTGAGCTGTTTATGGCGCCCGTTACTCATTTTAGCTGTCTGGTGTACATAAGACAGAGGAGTGAATATATATTTTATGGTGGCAGTAGCTGGTGGAGTCTGAATTTACAAAGAGATTATTTGAGTGTCAGGAGATGTTACTCGGGACAGATGTACCACAGAAGTCTCAACTTCTCTATTCTTGATCTTGGTTGCCGATCCATGTGGCAAACCACATGCGCCACAACACGCAATGTTATAAACAAATGATAAAAAAGTAGAGCTTCATTTAATGAGTTGAGTTGAATCTGAGGTGACGTCTCTTGTATTTGATGAATGAACTCCCAGAACACAGAAACAAACCAGTTATCTCTTTATACACTATTAAAAATAAAGATACAGTGGAGGTACATTTTTCTTCTTTAAGAAACACATTTCCCAAATGTACCCTAAAAGTACAATAATGTTCTATTTGGGTACTAGTACTTTTTCAAGCAAAAAAGGTACAAATTAATTATGCATTGCTGCATGGCTAGATGTACAATTATATCTACCTATAGGATAGCACCCAACATACCTTTTTAGGTAATTTTCATACCTTTTTTTCTGAAAGTGTGTCTGTAAGTGATCATAAAGGCCCTCCAAATAAAGATATAAAAAGAAACAAATTTCTTATTCTACTTTCAAGCTGTTTGATTAAAAAAATGGATTTCTGTAGACTGCTCCATTTCTAGGTTAGTTGGCTTTAAGGTACTTTCTCCAAGCGAACTGAATTGCATCACACGTGCTGGAAATAAAATTTCCTGTTATAAATTTGTAATGTCTCACATGAAGATACTGAGTCGAGAGGGAGCCAATCAGCATGCTCAGGGGTGATCTAGACATGATTGGGCGTGGGTATGAGTGGGCGGGCTCTAAACGTGGCTGCCCAAACAATATACAATCTGAAAAGCACCACCAGCAGCAATGCAGTATCTCTGACCTTCTACTTTATTAATATTCAGTTCTGTGTGCATTTATAAATTAAAGCTTGACAGCGCCTACTGAATTAACTGCAATTCACTGGGATGGGATCATGAGAGTGTCCTAGGATTCTTTTCTTCTCACATGGGAGTCATTTACAATGTTTTAATTATTTTTCTAATTATTATTATTGTTATTATTTTAAAGTGGTTAAAAGGTTTTTTTCTCTAAACATCAAATATAAAAGTATTCACATTGTTCACAAACAACACATCAAATGGACGATATTGTAACGTCCCGCTCCCTTCCTGTCCGTTCTCCTGGTTTTCCCTTTCCTCCCGTGTCATGGTGGATTCCCTGTGTCCGTGTTTTCCCTGTCGCTACAGGCTGGGCGTGCCCCTTCTGTCTGATTCTCTCTGTTCCCTCACTTTAGGTTCAACCTATCTCCTTTCCCCCTTCCTGCATGCATTCCGCACCAGTCAATTAGTCAATCACTCTCGGTTACATTCCTCATGCTTTTGGTGATTGGTTTCAATTTCACTCCCCTACTTATACCTCTCGCTGGCTGCTATTCGGCACCAGTTCGTTAACGTTGTTCGTGCGTGTCATGGTCTCCTGGGTTCTGGTAATACTTGACTAAAAGCTCTGTTGTGGTGTTTTCCCTGGCTAACTCCTTGGTTCCTAGTCCAGTGTCCTGTAATATCCAGCCTGTAGCAGTCAAGTCTCCCCTGTTTTGTGTTGCGGTACCTCTGCTCCCAGTTAACGTTGCCTGTGCAGTGGGGTGCTCTGCCTCCAGCCCAGTTCCTGTTGGACCCCCCGGTCCAGATCCCGTTCCCGTGATCCAGTTCCTGTTGGACCTCCCGGTCCAGATCCAGTTGTCTGCGCAGTGGGGTGCTCTACCTCCAGTCCAGTTCCTGTTGGACCCCCCGGTCCAGAGCCCGTTCCCGTGATCCAGTTCCGGTTGGACCTCCCGGTCCAGATCCAGTTGCCTGCGCAGTTGGGTGCTCTGCCTCCAGTCCAGTTCCTGTTGGACCCCCCGGTCCAGAGCCCGTTCCCGTGATCCAGTTCCTGTTGGACCTCCCGGTCCAGATCCAGTCCAGTTCCTGTTGGATCCCGCGGTCCAGAGCCCGTTCCCGTGATCTAGTTCCTGTTGGACCTCCCGGTCCAGATCCAGTCCAGTTCCTGTTGGACCCCGCGGTCCAGAGCCCGTTCCCGTGATCCAGTTCCTGTTGGACCTCCCGGTCCTGATCCAGTCCAGCTCCCCAGTTCCGGTTGGACCTCCCGGTCCAGATCAAGTCCAGTTCCGGTTCGGAACAAATCTTCGTTCCCGTGATCCGGTTCCAGTGTGGGCCTCCAGGTCCAGTACAAGTCCAGCTCCGGTTTGGAGCAGTTCGCTACTTCCTGGACCCTCTGACATTTTGTTAAGTTTGTGTTGAGCTTGGGACTACCCCAAAGCTCCTAATAAACCCTCATTTCTGTTTCCCTGTCTCTTGGTCGTGCATTTGGGTTCAGCCCGTGTTTGGTTCGTGACAGAACGAACTGGTCTGAAACATGGACCCAGCCGACCTCGAGCAGGGTCGCCACGCCTTCCACTCTATGGAGATCGACCCATTCGACACGATTTCCTATGAGGAATACATCATGGGAATCTTGGGGCAAAATCCGGCGTCTGCCCGCCGTCATGCCGACCACTACCCATCACTCCGGACTCCTCCTCCCAGCTCCCACTCCGTTAGGCTCGGAGTGGTCTCTCTCTATCCGGATAGCTCCGAGCCTAGCCACAACCCCACACCTTCTAATTTTGAAGGTACCCGTCTTGCCCTTTGCCCGAGGGGCTGTGGTCCCAGGAGGAAGCGATGGGGTCCTGGCTCCCGGCTCCACCGACGGGCTCGGCCACCCGTTGACGGAGGATCCATCACCCTTCCGTCCCTGCCCAAGCCTCCTGTCCCATTCCGACCCAGCCCTCCTGTCCCGTTCCGTCCAAGCCCTCCTGTCCCGTTCCGACCCAGCCCTCCTGTCCCGTTCCGACCCAGCCCTCCTGTCCCGTTCCGACCCAGCCCTCCTGTCCCGTCCCGTCCCAGCCCTCCTGTCCCGTCCCGTCCCAGCTCTCCTGTCCCGTCCCGTCCCAGCTCTCCTGTCCCGTCCCGTCCCAGCTCTCCTGTCCCGTCCCATCCCAGCTCTCCTGTCCCGTCCCGTCCCAGCTCTCCTGTCCCGTCCCGTCCCAGCTCTCCTGTCCCGTCCCGTCCAAGCTCTCCTGTCCCGTCCCGTCCCAGCTCTCCTGTCCCGTCCCGTCCCAGCTCTCCTGTCCCGTCCCGTCCCAGCTCTCCTGTCCCGTCCCGTCCCAGTTCTCCTGTCCCGCCCCGGTCCATGCCTCCTGTCCCGCCCCGGTCCATGCCTCCTGTCCCGCCCCGGTCCAAGCCTCCTGTCCCGCCCCGGTCCATGCCCCCTGTCCCGTCCCGTCCCGGCTCTCCTGTCCCGTCCCGTCCCGGCTCTCCTGTCCCGTCCCGTCCCGGCTCTCCTGTCCCGTCCCGTCCCGGCTCTCCTGTCCCGTTCCGTCCCAGCTCTCCTGTCCCGTTCCGTCCCAGCTCTCCTGTCCCGTCCCAGCTCTCCTGTCCCATCCCGTCCCAGCTCTCCTGTCCCGTCCCGTCCCAGTTCTCCTGTCCCGCCCCGGTCCATGCCTCCTGTCCCGCCCCGGTCCATGCCTCCTGTCCCGCCCCGGTCCATGCCTCCTGTCCCGCCCCGGTCCATGCCCCCTGTCCCGCCCCGGTCCATGCCTCCTGTCCTGCCCCGGTCCATGCCTCCTGTCCCGCCCCGGTCCATGCCTCCTGTCCCGCCCCGGTCCATGCCCCCCGTCCCGCCCCGGTCCATGCCCCCTGTCCCGCCCCGGTCCATGCCTCCTGTCCCGCCCCGGTCCATGCCTCCTGTCCCGCCCCGGTCCAGGCCTCCTGTCCCGCACCGGTCCATGCCTCCTGTCCCGCACCGGCCCATGTCTCCTGTCCGGTCCCTTTCCACGCCACCAGTCCCGTCCCGTTCCCTGCCTCCTCTCAAGTTGCGGGACCAGTTAACCTCCTGTCCTGAACGGCCGAGCTCGCTAGCCTCCTGTCCTGAGCGGCCGAGCCTGCTAGCCTCCTGTCCTGAGCGGCCAAGCCTGCTAACCTCCTGTCCTGAGCGGCCAAGCCTGCTAACCCCCTGTCCTGAGCAGCCCAGCCTGCTAAACTCCTGTCCTGAGCAGCCCAGCCTGCTAAACTCCTGTCCTGAGCAGCCCAGCCTGCTAAACTCCTGTCCTGAGCAGCCCAGCCTGCTAACCTCCTGTCCTGAGCAGCCCAGCCTGCTAACCTCCTGTCCTGAGCGGCCCAGCCTGCTAACCTCCTGTCCTGAGCGGCCCAGCCTGCTAACCTCCTGTCCTGAGCGGCCCAGCCTGCTAACCTCCTGTCATGAGCAGCCCAGCCTGCTAACCTCCTGTCCTGAGCAGCCCAGCCTGCTAACCTCCTGTCCTGAGCAGCCCAGCCTGCTAAACTCCTGTCCTGAGCAGCCCAGTCTGCTAACCTCCTGTCCTGAGCAGCCCAGTCTGCTAACCTCCTGTCCTGAGCAGCCCAGTCTGCTAACCTCCTGTCCTGAGCAGCCCAGTCTGCTAACCTCCTGTCCTGAGCAGCCCAGCCTGCTAACCTCCTGTCCTGAGCAGCCAAGCCAGCTAACCACCGCCGGCCCCCTGAGCGATGCAGCCGTCGCCGCCGGCCCCCTGAGCGATGCAGCCGTCGCCGCCGGCCCCCTGAGCGATGCAGCCGTCGCCGCCGGCCCCCTGAGCGATGCAGCCGTCGCCGCCGGCCCCCTGAGCGATGCAGCCGTCGCCGCCGGCCCCCTGAGCGATGCAGCCGTCGCAGACGGCTCCCTGAGCCAGTCTCCTGAGCGATGTAGCCATCGCAGTCTGTCCTGTCTGCGCCATCGTCCTCCTGAGCGGTCCTGTCTGCACCGGCGTCCTCCTGAACGGTCCTGTCTGCACTGTCGTCCTCCCGAGCGGTCCT
This sequence comes from Ilyophis sp. 1 JC-2022, assembly GCA_022702515.1. Lineage (NCBI taxonomy): Eukaryota > Metazoa > Chordata > Actinopteri > Anguilliformes > Synaphobranchidae > Ilyophis > Ilyophis sp. 1 JC-2022. The sequence goes on along the minus strand of CM040405.1, from coordinate 50,584,311 downwards.
GTCTGCACCGCCGTCCTCCTGAGCGGTCCTGTCTGCACCGCCGTCCTCCTGAGCGGTCCTGTCTGCACCGTCGTCCTCCTGAGCGGTCCTGTCTGCATCGTCGTCCTCCTGAGCGGTCCTGTCTGCACCGCCGTCCTCCTGAGCGGCCCTGTCGGCGCCGCCGTCCTCCTGAATGGTCCTGTCTGCACCGTCGTCCTCCTGAATGGTCCTGTCTGCACCGCCGTCCTCCTAAGCGGTCCAGGATTAGGATTAGGCCTTCAGATACGCCAGGTGGCGTTCTTTGAGGGGGGGGTACTGTAACGTCCCGCTCCCTTCCTGTCCGTTCTCCTGGTTTTCCCTTTCCTCCCGTGTCATGGTGGATTCCCTGTGTCCGTGTTTTCCCTGTCGCTACAGGCTGGGCGTGCCCCTTCTGTCTGATTCTCTCTGTTCCCTCACTTTAGGTTCAACCTATCTCCTTTCCCCCTTCCTGCATGCATTCCGCACCAGTCAATTAGTCAATCACTCTCGGTTACATTCCTCATGCTTTTGGTGATTGGTTTCAATTTCACTCCCCTACTTATACCTCTCGCTGGCTGCTATTCGGCACCAGTTCGTTAACGTTGTTCGTGCGTGTCATGGTCTCCTGGGTTCTGGTAATACTTGACTAAAAGCTCTGTTGTGGTGTTTTCCCTGGCTAACTCCTTGGTTCCTAGTCCAGTGTCCTGTAATATCCAGCCTGTAGCAGTCAAGTCTCCCCTGTTTTGTGTTGCGGTACCTCTGCTCCCAGTTAACGTTGCCTGTGCAGTGGGGTGCTCTGCCTCCAGCCCAGTTCCTGTTGGACCCCCCGGTCCAGATCCCGTTCCCGTGATCCAGTTCCTGTTGGACCTCCCGGTCCAGATCCAGTTGTCTGCGCAGTGGGGTGCTCTACCTCCAGTCCAGTTCCTGTTGGACCCCCCGGTCCAGAGCCCGTTCCCGTGATCCAGTTCCGGTTGGACCTCCCGGTCCAGATCCAGTTGCCTGCGCAGTTGGGTGCTCTGCCTCCAGTCCAGTTCCTGTTGGACCCCCCGGTCCAGAGCCCGTTCCCGTGATCCAGTTCCTGTTGGACCTCCCGGTCCAGATCCAGTCCAGTTCCTGTTGGATCCCGCGGTCCAGAGCCCGTTCCCGTGATCTAGTTCCTGTTGGACCTCCCGGTCCAGATCCAGTCCAGTTCCTGTTGGACCCCGCGGTCCAGAGCCCGTTCCCGTGATCCAGTTCCTGTTGGACCTCCCGGTCCTGATCCAGTCCAGCTCCCCAGTTCCGGTTGGACCTCCCGGTCCAGATCAAGTCCAGTTCCGGTTCGGAACAAATCTTCGTTCCCGTGATCCGGTTCCAGTGTGGGCCTCCAGGTCCAGTACAAGTCCAGCTCCGGTTTGGAGCAGTTCGCTACTTCCTGGACCCTCTGACATTTTGTTAAGTTTGTGTTGAGCTTGGGACTACCCCAAAGCTCCTAATAAACCCTCATTTCTGTTTCCCTGTCTCTTGGTCGTGCATTTGGGTTCAGCCCGTGTTTGGTTCGTGACAGATATACTGTATATCCTTTTGAAAGACCATAAACTTGAACTTGAAATAAGCTCCCAAATGCTTTGGCTTCTCTCCAGTATTGCTAACCATTCACCTTGTTGCATGCATTGGCACCAGTCAGCTGATACTATGAATAACCTTCCTCTGATATTATGATACTATGAATATTTTGTTTTTATTTAAACTATAGGTAAATATGAACTGATTCGGTTGTACTATATGTGTCAGTCATTGCAACCTGATTGATTATTTGTTTTTATTAACTTGCAATACTGTGGTTTCTCTTATAGTGTGCATAGCATGTGGGGACGTACATATGGCATGACATCACCATGGCCACATTTTAAACAACACAACATCCTACAGCTATTGTACAGTGGTGCCACAATTTGTGCGTACAATTACTGGGAAAATTTTATTTCCTGTGCTCCTAAAATGTAATGTATGTATGAATTCTCTGGTGTTTCCAACTTAAAAAAATAAGAAAGATAACCCTGTTTTCTTGTTGAGACCAACAGTATTCATTGAGGTGATGTTTATGTAAACTATACTTATTTAAAGAACTTGTTAACAGGCATTTAGCAGACGCTCTTATCCAGAGCGACTGACACAACTTTTTTTATAATTTTTTTTTACCTTGCTCAAGGGTACAATGGCAGTGTCCTACCTAGGAATCAAACCTGCAACCTTTCGGTTACAAGGCCAGTTCCTTAACCATTATACGACACTGCCACCCACTGTTACTACTCTGTTAAAGCCTGCTGCATTAAATGTACATTTATATTTCCCTTAAAAAAAAAGGAAAACAGAACTGCATCGAAAGGCAACCCAAAAAAGCACAGACAACAAAGAAACAAAAAATGATTCAATGTATTCCTTTGCTACCATGCTCCTGTTGTGAGGAGCCAGTGAAGCTTCCTAGGAATTTCCCAGCAGCCCTGGCTGCAACTCTAATGACCTGCAGCATAGATACAGTATATCAGGCCTTCAGTGGGCCAGAGCATTGCACGTAAGGACCAACTCCTGCCTGTGTGTGAGATCTATCTATCTATCTATCTATCTATCTATCAAGGACACTTAAGAAATAAGTACAAATCGAGCTCTAAAGTATCTTTGAGTATATTTGAGAGAAGGAATTAATTTGGTTACAACCGTTGTCTCATTTACACGTCGTCGTGAAGCTTTTGAAAGAGTTCAATTTCAGTGGGAGCCTTGACCCACTGTAGAGCCACAGGGAAAGTAATCCCATCCTCCCTCCAGTGACCTTGTGGTGTGTGTGTGTGTAAGCACGTATTTCTCATCTCTTGGAATTGTAGCTATGTGTTTCTGTTTCCCATACCTGTTGCGTAATCAGATTCAGAAGCCACATGAGGCAGGGATTCTCAGCTGTCATTGCTGGTCCAATCACAAAGTTTTCTCCCAGGGTTTTCTGGGTGTGTCATCATAGTGTCTCAAGTGGCATGGACGTTTTCCTCAGTACTGCATAAACTGCTCCAACAATGTTACCTCTGACCAAAATATTTGGGATGTAAAATCATAATGATTTTACGATGATCATAGTATTCAATATATTCATAAAATTAGATGAATCTGTAAAACATAAATGCATACTGTTGTTTTGGCCAAGACAAGGTGTGTGTCCCCGTCAATTTCTCTTTTAGTAATTATGTGTACATGGGCCATTGAAAGGCTGCTGTGAAAGAAATTTCACTTTTGACTGGCAAAGTATTATAAAATAAATGGACAAAAGCTGCTTAAAATGCAGCAATGCGATCTTATTCGTTCATTAGATAATTTAGATAATTTCATTAGATTGTGTTCAGCTGAGTTCATCTGACTCGAATATGTCTGAATAAAATTTATGACATTGGGATTAATCTAATTTTAAGAACCTAATTACTGAATAACAATGAGCCATTCAGATATTATTATGCAAGGCGGTGCTAAAAAGCATCAAGAATAATGTTATACTTCAACCACCTCACTGTTTATAGATTTAGCAACCTCTTTTTAAACAGACTATGCAAAGACCTGGTCATGTTTGTTTCACCTTAAATGTTGCATACAAAAAGTATATGTACCGATTTCAACATCATCTCAGATCTTTTTTACAAGCTAATATATACTTATATTTTGTAGTGATATAAATCAGTGTTAAAAGCCCTGTGAATTCAAGAGCCAAAATTCCCAATAAAAATTGTCCCTCGGAAAGATTAGCTTGTAATTCTGTTTTGAGCAGTCTGGTTTTGTGTTCAGCGAGCCGTGAACAATGGCAAGCTATTGTCACACCGTGGATACAAGCACACACTCAACATCTATGCAGGATGTAAGCGGAAATGTCTCTAATTGTCAATTAAAATGTCAATAGCAAAACACACAGGCCCCACTTCACAGTGGGAAACAGTAATTTCAGGATACATGTTAACTCACCGTGATCATGACATGTTGCTAGGGAACAGCAGCTGCAGGCCGTGAGCGCATACATGTTTTAAAGAGATTCTGAGCTCTCCTTCATTGATGTATGTATTGAATGTAAGATGCTCTTCCCCTCAGTAAACATCTGTCAGTCATAGTTTTTCTTGTCTGGGTTTGTTAATCTTTCAGGTAATTTTTTCTTTGGTTATTTCAAAGGCCACAATTAGGTTGGTAATAGATGAGACTTAATAGGCTACAAAAATCTGAAGAGAACATTCTCACTGACTGTGCTCCGTTGATGAATATGGAAACTACAACAATTGGCAAAAAAAAGATGAATTGCAGAATGAATGGTAATTAAAGGCCTAATTATCTGCAGAGATAGCAATGTCATCTACATAATATATTGCTCTTGGTGAAAAGTGGTGACAATTCATGTCCCATTGGAGTAGACACAGATACCATAATGTGGAGACATAAAATATCCTCAAGATATGTATGTAAACATTATAGTGTAAGGTGGATGGGGCGGAGGACCAGAGGGGATCACAAAGTACCCACAGAAGTGGAGTACCACGAGAATAGGGGAAGGGATGTCCGCGAACGGCGCAGAAAAAATAAAGAAACGTGAATACAACTCCCGGCTTAGAGCCAAAGAATAAGTGGACGAAAAGCTTGCAGACTCGAGCAGTAGTAAAGAAGAAAAAAAAGAATACCTCTAGCTCTATGTACTACAAAAAAGCTTAAAAATAAGAGGCACACAGGAACAAAGCAAAAAGAATAGCAACCCAGAAAAGTGGGCGAAAAGCTCGCAGACTCAAGCAGGAGACAGAAAAGGAAAGCGAAAAAAACCTCCCGCTCAATAAACTAGACAAGAGCCTAAATAAGGTGAGAAGGTAAACAAGGTAACTGCCTCAGAGAGGACAGATAGGCAAATAAAGAGAGACTTAAAACAGAGCAAAAGAAAAGAAAGATCCTGCTACGTTTCTCCAAACTGGTATGGACCCAAACTCGGAGACAGACTCACAATAAGCTCCAGATGAGCACTTTATTTAAGGCAAGCAAACAACAATGAAGAGGGAGAGCAAGATGAGGGTCTGGATACGGGGTTGGCGATAACCAGGGGCAGATGATGATCAGGGAAAACAAGAGAAGAGCTGGGCGGATGGCAGACAACTGGTGACAGACTGGAAGCAGGGTTGGAGAGGGCAATGGCAGAGCAGGGAATGCAGGCTGGCGGGTAAACTGGAAAAGGCAGACTTGACACGTTAGCAAAACACAACGGCCGAGTAACAAGAGCAACAAACATGACTTTACGTAACAAATTGGCAAAGAGACAAACAGAGAAGAGAACATAAATAGAGAGCTATAATGAGTAAAGCGTGCGGAATGTATGCGAGAATTAATGAGCTGACGAGAGTGAGTGTGGAATGCGAACAGAGAAGGCAAGTGATTGGCTGAGAGATTAAGAGAGGGGAATAAAGAAACAAGAAGGGAAACCATGCCCAGCCTGCACACCACGAAAGACAGACAGGGTAAAAGTAGAAACATGATATGAAACGAGAGGAATGGGGAACACAGGAAGAACAATAGGAAAGTGAACTGGAAGGGAGAGGCGGACGCAACGAATCCAAAGGATCTAAACCTACACTCCGAAGCGAAATAAAGTCCCTGCTGTTCTTTAGAAGAAAAAAAAAAGCAGTCTTCCACCTATACCTGTACCTGGCTTAAACGTGGAAAGATTGACACTAAAGCGCAGAGACCAGAAAACGCAGCGCTTATAAAGCCGGCTGAACACCTGAAACAGTCGAGCTCAATAAGTGACGGGTGGCGGAAAAACATGGCAAGGCCGCCGCCCCAAAGCTGCGAGAGAAACCTCAGCAGAAGAGGAACGGCAACCTGCAAAACCATGACACATAGGGCTACCTTTTAAAAAAAATTGGGCCAGATAAGTTACTAACATACTAGCATGGGCTCTAATGAAAAACAAACTGTCATTTCAAGTGTGTAACCATTTACCTCTCGTTGTTTGTGTACTTCAGCAATTTGTTCAGTTTGTTATTATCACCTGTTTCTTAACCTTTTCCCATCCGTGACAAGCTGTACTTTTTACAGCTTGTTTAATTTTTTGTGTGCCTTATACCAGTATGAACATTCACCTAATTTAATTCAGCTGCTTAACAACTCTCCTGGCTGAAGGCATAGCCCAAATTAAAGATAAGTTTGAAGTGTTTTTTTTGTTGTTGTCGATGTTTGTTTGTTACATAAAATAAGACACATTTGTTGCTTAAAGTTAAGAACAAACTCCAGTTGGATTAAGCCTGAAAGCCAGCAAGAAACAAGTGACACTGGGAATGCCTGAGGCTGCGAGCATGAAGGGTCAGCTGTCACAGTGTGCTGGGCAGCGCCCGAGGCTGCAGCAGAACAGAGATATGTACACGCAGCGACGAGCCTTTCAGCGAGACCCAGGTATGAGTCATCCCTCTGCGCAGTGCAGGGGACTTGCAATGGGAGACGCATACGTTGGAGAGACATAAATTAGCAGCTGCTCGTTCCCGGCTTTACCGTGCACAGTGCTGAAGGCGGGTTTGTTGCCATGACAATTGCTCACGTCGACTCGTCAGGATTTCCAGGAGTCTCAGCAGACAAGGTCAAAAAGTCCACCCATCGTAGTGGGGGTTAAAAAAATGAATGCAAAGGCATCTGTCGAATTTGTGGATAGATGCCAGTGTTGTGTGTGCTCATTTCTGTCACTTACTGAAAACATACAGTAAAAAATCTTCCCAGTCGTCTCCTCGCCGGTGACGTTACGTGACGCTGTAATGGCGATATGTAGTCCAGCTGTCTCTCCTGTTCGTGTTTGTTAATTTGAATGTGTTTTGTTGTGTCTGGTTTTTGTCTTTGTTTTTTTCATGCGCTGTGTGTCTGTAGTAGAACGGGAAAACGGGCTGGACATTTTTCAGGGCACTCCTGCTGCTCGTTTGATAATATCGACGAATTGTCTAGTCAATATAATTTTGTTTGTGGTCATTACCATGGAGACGCATTCGCAACATATGCTCGGGAATGTCCGTTGGATCTGCATATTGTAGCAACAAAGTTACCATCGCTCTTCACCGGAGTTGAGGATTTCGGGACTGATCCGGGAGTGCAGGCAATCGTCAAAACGCAACCAGAGAAGGAGAACATAATGTGGGGGAGGAATGAGGAGACGACTGGGAGGATTGACGCAGTTCGGTGCTCCGTTTCGGCGGTGGGCAGAGACCGCGGTGCTGCGTGTATGGAGAAGACAGTCATGGAGGCGGAGTTTGTGTATTGGGCTGCTTGGTGACACTGGACATCTCGGGGCTATTTTTAGAATCATGGCTGTATTGCACTTTAATTCACTTGATTGATGTAATGATTCTGTTGGATGTCTTTGTTTGATATGTTTGTTTGTGTGTTGTGGGTCTGCCCCACTGTCTGTTTTTTTGTTGTTGTTGCTGGGGCTACAACTGAAGTTCCCTAGCGGGAAAATAAAAGTTATTCTATTCTATTCTATTCTATATGGTACCCAATCTGGAGAGACAAAAATTTCTAATGACTATCCTACTCCAATAAGCACAGTAGCCTAGCCTACTCAAAGCTCAGTTTTCCACATAAGGTGATATACAACAAAACAATGCGCAAATTAACACTCACTAGATATTGATCTGAAAGAGAAACCAAAAATGTATTCATCTTGTGGTGGGGGGGCGCTTGAAAATAATTTCTGAAGAACACACTAATGTGAGGAAGTGAGAAAGTTAGGTCACTGTAGTCAATCTTCTGAGATGTGTGGATGTTAAGAACTCAGTCACGCTCAGGCACTGATTGTCCAGTCTTCTCCCTGTGACTGCGATATCAAAGCTTGTAATCGAAGAGGATAAGCGTCAGTTATCACTGCACGGTGTTTATTTGCAGACCCGGTGGGTCCTTGCTCTCACGTCAGAAAAATGTGATTTATGCCTAATTTTTTTGCAAAATGAAAAAAAGATAAGCACTGGACCACACTCAGCGCTGACAATTTCCTGCATTCTAATAACCTTATTATTCCCTTGGGCATACCAAGGGGGGCTTGGGTATGACTCATTGTTGTGAAAAATAAATAAATAAAAGAATAAACTCAGCTTGCCATTTCTCCACATCTGAGCAGCTGGAGGTAACTTTTATAGAATGATCTGCATTTGTTTCTCTGTTAATTGTACCATCCCGCACTCCTGACAGCTGCTACAAAACCTATATTAGGTTTTGTAATGTGTACAATGTCTGAGCTGCAGGAGTCATTAGAACAGCTACAGCAGAGTGTAAACTCCACACAGTGGGGTAGAGTCAGCTGAGGACTGTGAGAAGCTGGTTGGTTCATCTCATTATCAGCTCAGGACTGCACGGAACAGTGCTGGCACAGGGGTCCGGATTCCAAAAGGTTGATGCTAGATTGGAGAGCCCGGAGGGACCTGGGCGGGACCTGGTTGTTACGTACTGTGCTGTGATTGGTTACGTAAATTCCTGTGAGGTTATGTTTAGGGGTTGGTGCTAGATTAACAACCAATCACAGCAGAGTACGTAACACCCCAGGTCCCTCCGGGCTATCCAATCTAGCATCAACCATTCCAAAAGCTGGCCCCCAAACCTGATTCCGCACTTTTCAAGCTGCCTTTGGCATCATGTGTAATGTGGACACTAATGTATTACCTTCTCCTTCCCAAATAACCAGCAGCACGATCTCCTTCGTTAGATCCCTGTGGAAGCACACGGTGTTCAGACAATCAGAATACCCACCAAATGTATCATTGTGTATACCCAGCACAAATTTGTCCTTCCCAATAATTGCCACCACCGGGAATGATAGTTATAATGTATTTTCTTAACTGTCAATATGGTTACTGTACTATTATCAATTTTCAAATTCAAATTGTACAGAGACAAACAGTCAGCTCGGTACTGTTATTTACACATCAGCAGAGAACACAACAAAAACTACACTGACAAGCTGAAACACAAAGGTCGATATTAATGCTCTCACTCACACATGAACTCTCACACCGAGTATAGTAAGTCAGTACACCATCATTACATTAATAGGCATGCAGTCTGAAACAATAATTCTGAAGTATTTACCCCCAATATTCATCCTCATTCACTTGTTTACATTCTCGAAAAAAAGATGCTCTTAAAAGAAAGATCACACCAAAATTTTAATATCCCCCATAACAATAGTAGCAGCACGTCCCTTTTAAATACAAAAATACATTAGCATTTTTAGCAGTCTGCTCTCTAGTTGAGACTTTATGTCAAAACCATAAAAACAACATGCTCACATCCACATCCAGTATGTCCTCTCAAAAGGCAATGGTACAATGTCACAGGGCAGTTTGGGTTTATAAACGAAAAAGCGCAGGACAGAACAAAGCTGTAAATACAGACTCTCCTCGCTCTATCAGAGTGGGAAGGTGGGCATGAGTCTGAGTCAGACATGAATTGAAAGAAGACCATTAGCAAGTAACTCAATCTCATGGCACAGTCTGACCTGAGGGGTGAGACCGTTACCCAATCGCTGATCTTCTTGAGGTTCTGGTTCACGGACAGATTCGAAATGCGCAAATGCACAAACAGAGCACAAAACACCGCACTGCAGAGGTGAAGGAAAATGGTGTTCAGGATATCAACAGAGAAAATCCTCTCAGGCTGTAACACAGGATGCCGCTTTTGTCTAAAGTGCGGAACATTTTCCGTTCATGTAATTATTCAGCTTCTCTACTGAAGTGGTTTATTCCCTCTTGCATTCCGTGTTCTCAATGGCGGTCTGTTTTCTCATAAAACATTTCAAGATTATATTTGAAAGGACTCAAGCAATGATGACTAACCGGCTTTCTTACTCTAGCGCCATCCATTCATAGTGAGTACTGTACAACCAAGAGTAGAGTCAGTGGTGAAACAAGGTGCTCTTCCTGCAACACTCAACATTGAGTTCAGCATACTGTAGGCCTGTTTATATAAAGTACATAGAAAAATGATAATTGATAAAGGCCCTCAACACTGATAAAAAAAGAAAAAAGTTGATAGCTCTGTTCAGGCCCAAAGTAAGCTGGAGTGATTGCATACTTTGACAGAGCTAGATAGTTGAATGGCAAGATAGAGGTTTATGTTGGTAGGTAGAAGATGTGGTCCACATGATACTTCAGTTAGGACCCTTCATTCAAGGTATACAATGAACAACCTTAGTGCCTGATTTCCTAAGACTTTTAGTGTATGCAAAACCTTTTAGCACACGCAACACCAATAACACAACCAATAATTGGTGCAATACAAATACCATGACCAATCATTGGTCATGTTATTGGTTTTTCACACGCTAAAGGTCTTAGTAAATCAGGCCCTTAGAGTGCTATGCAGAGTCTGGCTCTACACTCTGGGCCCACAGCTGCAGAGTGGGAGCCCTCTTAATTCCACAGTTGGTCTCACTCATTGGAAGACATTCAGCAGGACCCTGCTCCGATTGCCTGACACACATGTGGAATGTATATTCCCTTGTTGCCATAGAGACCACTCTGTTCAGTGAAGGCCCCTTGAGCTCACGAGGCCCAGCTAGTTGGACTGGGACTATTCACCAGAGCCTGGGAAACAACCAGAAAGGGGTAAACTGGGGGACCTTGCCAGTACTTGGGTGGGTTTTCTTCAGACTCAAGCAGGTTCTTCCCTATTTTTCACAACACTCTCCATGGTGCTTGAAAATAAAGCCAGATTTAAGTCTGTCCAGCGTAATATCACAGTTTATTTAAGATGGTTTGTGGATTGGTGAATGCATTTAGACATGAGAAAGGCAAAAATCATTAAGCAACTACACCTGAAATCTAACCAGAGATTGAAGCATAGAGGGGGGTGGTGTGTACTATAACAGAATGCATTTCCCCCCAAACCAAGCACAAATCAATCCTTATTAAAGACGTAATTAAATTTAATGCAACTGCTGGACTAATGATTGATAATTGCCATGCACTGTAGACAGTTTTAAAAACATTGCCTTTGCTTAAAGTTCATTAAATACATCTGATTGTTGTCTGCAGTTCATTGAATGCATAGATATGCATTTTCTCTGGTGCATGTACCTCACATTTCTCTTGTTTTTTATTGTCTGAAATTTCTATTTTGTCACCGATGTGTTACGTGTCATCACGCATCACTCTTTTCAGTGTTTAGCGGCCTGATCTGATATCCATGCATGGAGCTCCAATCAATCACTAATTTCTGAGAAATAAGACACACCTCATTTTTATTAGACAACACAGAACTTCAGATGACAGTAAACATACAGTGGGTGTAACAGGTAGAGGTTTTATATTTGATAACACACATGGCAGTATGTCTAAGTAACAGGAGAAGAATATATAAAGATATATCGGAGATGACAGATATGCCTTTTAAAGCATAATTTAGTGTTTCACATTGTGCTTTATGATCATTTTTGAAATTGGTAATAACATAACTACAATGTATAAATATAGGACATTGATACAAACAGTATATTAAGTAACTGCAAGACCAATTAATAGACTGTATACAAGTACAATCACAAACTCACCGTTGTCAAATATACACTGTACACAACAGAACTAAAGGAAAGCGTCATGACAGTGCATCACCGCACATCCTGTTCAAAATAAGAGTCTGAATCTGCTCTTGTTATGAGCAAATATGCAATTTTTCATTCCTTTCCATTTCATAGTTGTGGGTTGTGCCCTTTTTTATTCCACGATGAAACACGAGACTAAAACCTTCTCAAGTGAAGAAATAAATGACATTCTTTGTTAAGTTCAAAAATAAGTAGTGCCTCTCTGCCCATTTCTACCTGACCTGATCCTCCAATAGCCTTTTCAGAAAGCCACATACAGAAAGAGAATCAGCATAACCTTTTTTCCACAAGAAATGCACATGAGATCAGATCAAATTGATTTGATTCCACAAAGAAGATGAGCAAAATGTCGTCAATATTGTTGCGTCGTCAACTGTGGTTCACGAAATTCAATATTTAGTGCTCATGATCACCGAATCCCACAGATCCAAGTATAGGAAAACCTCCGCATTTACACTGATAACATCAAGTCACACGTTATGAGATTTTTCTCTTTTTGCTTTAGCATTAGCATTTGGTTCATTTGCTAGAAGACAAGGAGCACAAATCGCAATCACCATTTTAACAAGCCTGAATTATTCAACAGGTTAAAAAGGACAATCATCTGCCAACCTAATGGAGATGGGAGACAACAATAGTTCATAACGGCAGAAAGAGCATCACATATTACTGACACATCACAGTAATGTAAGCTGGGAGTCATCAGTTCATTCAAAATGTGCATTGAGCTGGTATTTGATCAACGGCACTCCTCAGTTTATAGCTTTTAATAAAAGGTATTTAAGTCTAAGTTCACATCATTGAATCGTTAAATCATACACCCACAGTCCCTCACCCAAGCCTGTCAAACACTTCAGCTCAGTGCCTACTTCACACTAACACAACGTGACACTAGAAAACAACCCTGCTCTGAAAAACACTTTTCACCCGATTTAATGCCGTGAAGAATTAACATCAGATACAACTGTCACAATGAGTCCATCGGGGGTCCTGGCTCGGATGATAAAGCCCTGGCCTTCTCAACGCTCCGCAGTCCCTGCCCCAGTGCTGTGGTAAATGTGAACACACACCCAGGGGGTATACTATGAAGCAGGATCACTGAGTTAGCGGGATAACGGCACTGAGTAAAACCCGGAGCCCTCCCAAATCTGGAACTTGGACTGAAGTAAAAAGAGCTGTTCCAGGTTTTACTCAGTGCACTTATCCACCTAACTCAGTAATCTTGCTTTGTAGTATAACACCCAGCTCATTCATTAGCAGGCTCTAACTATGATGAACGAGGATAACTGAGGATGAGATGATGCAATGATCAGCATTGCCATGTGGGAAATGGAGTATTGTAACTCTCTCGCCGAGCCAACGATGAAGCCCAGTTCGAGCACAGGATGGATGGCGTTCCCCAAAAAAGAGGAAACAACAAAATAATGTGTTCTGAGACACGGACAAGGAAACCCACAGAACATTCTTCATTCTGACCCCTCTGTGCATTCTCCCCCATGGTCATTGCATGTGCTGCTACGTTTCCTCTTGCCCCAAGAAAGCCATCGCGCCAAACGCATTACACCACTCCGCCCCAAAGCTGTCTCTCTGTCATCTCCGTTTCTGTGGCGACGCCCTACATGACGGAGCAGGTGAAGCCGCAGCACTCCTTCAGGAGGGTGAGCCCGGTCTTGCTAACAAACGGAGAGGAGGTCTGCTGGGCTCTGGAGGTCAACTTCTGAACAGGATCTGGAAGAAGAACACCTTGGTCAAGCTCTTCTGGAGGCTTACTGGCTAAAATTCAGAATAACTGACAGGATAGCACAGAAAGTGGCAGCAGGGGAGTTGAATTTATTCCCAAAGCAGATATCATTCAGATTCAATTGAATATCGAATTCAATGATTTGTGGCTCTTTCAAAAAATCTCTGGGGGACTAACAAAATCTTGGAGGAAGCCCAAGATTTATTTTCCTTACAACTTAGGTTTCCCATCTGCTGTAAGATTAATGAGAGAAGCACTGAATGGCAATAAAGTAGGTAATCAGAGTGAAGTGCTGCACTGCACTGCACTGCTTTGCCCCCAAATGTATACTTTGAATAATTTCAAAATGAAGTTTACATTAAATGAAGTGGATCATTACCATAATCACCGCAGGTCTGTGTGAATTAAGAGGTCAATTCACATAGACCGTGACATTAGAGACTGTAAGGTGCCAACAAAAAGAGAATTTTTAAGCACAACACCTACTTTTTTGGTTCAAGCTTTTAGGAAACTTGGACTGCAAGAATTCTGCCATTTCTTTGTCCTCCTCTTTCTCTCTGTTGGAGAAGGGGTTACAGAGAGCTGTGAGCATAGGGAGAAGCACCTCTCACATCTGCCATTGCCGCAGGCTCACCCAATATAAAATGTAAGCTAAAAAAACATCTTAGAGTCTGCACACAGGCACACACACAAATGCAAACGCACATACATGGCTCGTTAATTCACCAGCAAATAAAAAGGAATATTTGGATTTCACCAAAAAACTATGTGCTTTGCTTACCTCAGTCTTTCAAACTCCACATCATCCACCAGGAAGTCTCTGGTCTCCACCAGCTTGTGGATCTGCTGGAGTAGCTCCTCCTCTTTCTGCTTGTCATCTTTTGACTTGTCTTTATCTGCAAAGGGGGGAGGGTCATACTGTGCATCAGTCTCACTCACAGCACACCTGTGAACATCTGTGAATGCCTCAGGCAAAGGAGAGGAGCAGCCAGATTTCACACAGGAGAAAGAAAAGTACCACTGATTTAAGAGATTTGAGGCTGCCCCGTGGAATGTACTCGGTGTTTGAGTCTAACACCGAGTTGCCCAGGCTGCCAGACACCAGCCTGATCATCAGCAGCCAGGTACTGAATCTGCAACTTCCTTTGGAAAAGAATTTTGGCTTCCTCTTGTCTTCTGTTTTTCGTCATTTAACTTTCACTTTCTAGAACGATGATGAAAAGGAGCCGTCAAGAAACCATAAATGTACTCATGAAAAATATTCTCAATCGCCTGTGCAGGATTTATGCCAATGACCCTTTAAATGAGTCATTAGTGGAAAGGGCTGCTTGTTCTCTGTACAATGTAAAGCACTGTGCTTTTGTTTATTTGTAAATGTGGTATTTATTTTGAAGTATGCATATATAAGTATGCATATACAAATATGCATAATGGGTGGGGTCCTAGCCCAGCGGTGTGTAAATCCAGATTCAGAAAGTAAGTCCAGTATTTTTATTTTTTCCAGTCACCTGGATTATTTTGCGCGTCTTTTTCAGAGCCAGGGCAGTAGGAAACTTAGAACTAATTAGCTGAGTTAATGGGTGGAAGCAATGGCAACAACACATGGGATTTTTTCTTTTTTGACCCTTTTTTTACACTTTACACCTTCACATGGCAAGTGCAAGTGCAACAGCAACACTCAGGTTTTCCATGTCATGTATTAGTATTTCAAGACACATATAAGCATTATAAACTACCAGCCTTTTTCAATAACACTGATATACTGCCACATAAAATTATTTCCTGCAATAACAGTAGTGCTTTCTCAACCTGACCTGGATGACCTGCAAAAACATCAAATGAAAGAGAGGAGTTCACAGCTTTACCTGGAATAGACACTAGTTTCTGCAGCTCTTTCTTTAGCCTTGTTATCTCTTTACAAAGTTGAATGTCATCCATCCTGCAAAAAAAGAAAATAAATAATTCTGGATAAGTTCAAGGCAGATTTTCTATGTCAAGTTGGACTGCATTCCTTCCAAACTTTGATTTGCCTTGATTTGTCTAGGGGTTTCTGGTTGGTGATGGGAGCTTCTGGTGATATTTAAAATTTTCTTAATACCAAAAAGAAATTTAAATACCAAAGGGCACCATGGCTGTGTCCAAATCAATGGCATTCTATACTATTGAGTATACTTGTGGAGTACAATAGATTAAAAAATTGTAAAGTAGGTGAAATGTTCTCTAAATGCAGTGCAGTTAAAATCCCCAGCAGATATACTTATTTCTTGGTATTCACTCATAATTGTATGGATGATATGTTTTGCATACTGCATGTTTCATACTAAACAGTATGTAGTAAGTAGTACACAGTATGCTAGTACACGGAATGCAGTATATAGGGCTCTAATTTGGACACAGACCATGTCTCATACTTTGCTTGGTAAGGCTCCATCATGAATATTCCATATTAAAACTTTTCAGCTTCAGAGTAGTAGACACAAAACATTCAGTGTTAAGAATACACAGTCTACCATCTATTGCTATACCACAGATGTTATATATTATGACCAGATATTCAGCTTAAAATTCAGCTTTTCACTGAAAGTTTTGCCTCAGCCATTGCTGAAGCTAAACATTTTCATATTTTCTGGCTTACTATTAAAATTCATGAAGGTGTGTTACCAATACACAATATCTTCAGATAAATAAAATAAATAGTTAACATTCTGTAACAACAGACAATGCTAGAACCCCCAATTACTAACCAGATATAAAAGAACAAAGGTTGAAACAACAAAGCTGAATATGAGGTCATTGTACAGAAGATCTGTGGCTATAGTGCAATATAAATTTCTGGAACAAAATACATCTTGGATTTAAAAAAATAACAGTGCATGAATCACATCAAAAAGATTAATCAGATCCCTCCAGTAAAATCCAACTAATTACAGTTTACTTGCATGTGTCTTTCAATTCAACACCTGATTCACATCTGGCTGAAAATACTTTCCACCAGAATAAAATCTTCAGAACACTGCAGCCCTCCAGGCCTGGAATGAATCACCCCTAAACAGCAGTATCCCTATGTGGGTGTGCAACATGTATGCAAATGTGATTGTAAAAATCTTTTTTTAGAATGCAGGAAGATGTCCATCATGTGACAGGACAGTGGCTACACGTGGTTATATCTTCAGGTATTGGCTCATCACACATGTACTGTATATTCCCAGACAAACCGTAAAAAAAAAGAAAACCACAGAAATCCTGAAGATTGCCGTTTTTTTAACGTGAAATTTTTGTTGATATCTTCAGAGCCAAATACCTTCCTGAAGGTCGATAAACAAGCCCTTGCACTTCAGACTTGCACTTCAGCAATTCCTCCACGTGACGGAGGAATTCGGAGGGACAGAGCTGGCTGCTGGCACAGAAAAGGAGAGAGTCCTTGTCTACGGCGTATTTGTGCACCCCCCCTGGGGACCAGAATATGGGTCACACAGGTAGACGGATAAGCTTGAGCTATCAATCACTGTCGCTGACCTGTCACCACAGGTGCTGGGCTCGCCCTGTATTCACCTGCCAATGGAAGCAAGTTTCACTTTGGCAAAGACATCTGCGCTAAATCGAACAAGACAGGCTGTCACTCAAAGTGACATAAAAAGATTGAACTGGTAAACACAGATATTCCTCCGAAAAAAAATTACTTTTAAATCGTTACTGGCAGAGGCTCCAGAGAATTATGTGTTGGCCTTGCAAAATAAATGTCCAAGTTTTTAAGGCAAATTCATTATCTTACTGTGTACATAATCAATTAACTTGTATAAGTAAACTCTGAATGGATGGGGATAGATAAAAAGTGGTATTTCTTCAAACTGCATGTGTTTATTTGTGTTATCAGGACAGCTACAACACTGCATTTCAGAATACTTCAGTAGAATGTGGTATGGCCGTTCTTTATGAACACGGACTCAATAAATCTAGGCTACTGTTGTGAATGAGTATCCTGTGTAAAAGATGAAGGAGTCGGTTCTCACAGGTCAATAGCTCAGACATTGGCACGGGCATTTCCGCTGTGTGCTACCGTTCACAGTGAGCTAATTTGCCCTCTGGGTCTGTTAACCTTTAATTTCCCTTCTTCTAATTTTCCCATTCTCATCTTCCGCTACTGTATATTGAACAATCTGTCACTCAAACCGACACTGTAAGCATGGGCACCGTGAAGTATAGCTGCAGTCGTCAAGCAATGGTACATAAATACTAAAAAAGACATTCCATTCAGAAACACAGCACACAGCTCCCAGTCAGACTGCAGAGCCAGGAGAGTCGTTTTCCTTGGACATGTAGAGCATGGCTTTCAGATGGAGCGGGTGAATGTTCTAAAGGAAACTCCCTGGGTTCTAGGGGAACGATGACCACAAATTAACCCTTTCTTCCAGGTCGTGTTGAGTCCCTGTCATGGACTGTGTAGTCTATATAGACGGTAGAAAAGTAATTAGGCCAATTTCTTGTGCATGCGTCTGAGGGACCCTTAAGCTTTCATGTGCACGGCTAAACCTTGCGTGCCGATTTTCATAGTTCCTACATTGCAAGCACACTGTACTTTCATAAACAATCTTAGCTGTCTTAGCATCTTGTTGAGTAAATGAGATGAAGGCCAATATGTTCAGTTCATACAATATTCTGTTTTAACAGTAACTGGGCCACAGAATGATCTGCTCCCCAAGATACTGCACAAACAATTATATCATTATTATTCTAGGTCAGAAGTGGAAGCCAATATTCAAAATCACCCAAGAAAAAACTGCTAACTTGAGAAAGATTTATATAACCGCACTGAAGAATAAGAAGCATTGAAAAAATACTAAACTGATTGAAAAGTGTAAGAATGTTGTTTTAAAAACAACCATTACCTTGATATGAGGTTTGAGGAATGCATTACATTACATCACATTCATTCAGCAGACACATTTATCCAAAGCAATGTACAATAAGTGCATGCTGTAGGTCATTGGAAAAACTACATAGAGGTCAGATAAGGTGCAGTTCAATCATAAAGTAGCAGCTATCCATAACCATGAACATGGCCACACAGTAAGCTGTGGCTAAGTTTTAAGGCTAAGTCAGTAAGCTATGGCTAAGTTTTAATGCTAAGTCAGTAAGCTGTGGCTAAGTTTTAAGGCTAAGTCAGTAAGCTGTGGCTAAGTTTTAAGGCTAATCAGTAAGCTGTGGCTAAGTTTTAAGGCTAAGTCAGTAAGCTGTGGCTAAGTTTTAAGGCTAAGTCAGTAAGCTGTGGCTAAGTTTTAAGGCTAAGTCAGTAAGTTGTGGCTAAGTTTTAAGGCTAAGTCAGTAAGCTGTGGCTAAGTTTTAAGGCTAAGTCAGTAAGCTATGGCTAAGTGTTAAGGCTATGGCTTGCTGTCTGAAGAGAAGTGAGGCCTGGAGCTAGAGTGTAGTGCTTAATTATGTCCTGTTGGTAGGAAGGGCCTGTGTAGGTCAAAACTTTGAACCTGACCCTGGCAGCAACCGGTAGCCAGTGGAGTGACATGCGAGAACTTTGGAAGGTTGAAGACAAGTCGGGGAGCCGTGTTCTGGATGAGTTGTAGAGGCAGAATGGCGCAGGCTGGTAGGCTATATAATGCAGGCTGGTAGGCTATTTAATGCACTATATAATGACAATAGAATTGATTGATAATCTCTGAAGCTGGAATAGCACAATAGCCTTGTGGAGAGGTAATGAACACATCTATGACACAGCTGTTGAAAAAGGGACTTAAAATGAGCTGCCTCGGTAAATATCACACTGCACAAATGGATAATGTGTAAAATCTCAGTTACTGGGCAGTTACTGTTAATTCACCCTGGGCAAGGCTGTCTGTCAAGCAATGAACAAACTGAAATTAATATTATTTGCGCACATTTAACTTGTAGAAATGTTCATGACAATTATCTGACAGCCAAAACTTCATATGGACAACAGATTTCTGTTTTCATTGTCCTAACATACAGTCACAGGACTCCTTTAGCAGAAAATATAATAATTTAAAAAAAACTTCCAGATGGCGCTTAGAACAAGAGCTTAGATTAGCTGGACTCACTGCCAGGATAAATTTTAGTATAATCAAAGTGCATCAGGATTGCAGTATCACCTGCTAAACATGGTTTTGCTGCTGAAAATCAAATTGCAGCAATTCCTATATCCCAAACAGGAGTGGTGCTGTTTTAGAATGCAGTGTTGGGGAGTAGTGAACTGCATGTAATTAAACTAGTAGTTTAACTACATTCTGCAGTAGCTTGCTGGTAGTTCAACAACATTCATATTTGCATAGTGATTCAAGTAGTTAAATTACTTTTTTTAAACCATTTTTGTGTAGTTAACTACTGAAACTACAACTGCAATTTTGTCATTGTGAAAAGCCCAGATGGGATTGTTTTGTTTAGAACAGGTTTAGGTCTCAGGGGTATTCCAGGAAGCTGGATTGTCAGCTCACCTGTGAAAAATATTTGGCTATAGTTTTTAACATTTTGAATCTGAATTTGTAAAACTAAACTTGAATATATTAGGTGTCAATTAGTCACAAGTATTGATTATTGCTATTTATTAACAAATGTTCAGAGAAGTTGTTGCTATTTTAGAAGTTACCTGGCTAACTGTGTAATCCTGCTTGGTGCAATACCCCCACCTGGACTTTCTGGAAGGCAAGTGTCTGACTGATGGACATTGTAGCTGACATTCCTTGCACTTTCCCATGAATAGTGAGGTATTACATTTTTTTGGTTTATGTATGGACTGTGAACAAGTGGGCACTTTTTGCAATAAACTCAATTGAGTGGCATTTTTTGCTGGCACGTGACTTTTTTGTATTTTATGTTGTTATAATTTCATATCACATGTACATTGTCAATTTGATCAGTAGTTTGAACTACTTTTTCTAAGTAGCTTTAGTTAACCAAACTAGATTTCTCCCTAGGGTAGCTTTGCTGTAGTTCAACTTCTTCCAGTGTGAAGTAATTGGTAGCTTGCAAAGCTATACTTTCAAAATAGCTTCCCCAACACTGTTAGAATGTGTTCATCACTGCGTGTCAAAGAATCAGACTCTAAACAGCAATTTAAGCAAGGTTATTTAAAAGTGGGTATCTGCCTACTGCAGGCTGCGCAACATTGCTGAAGATACTATATCGGTGCTGTAGGTGGCATTGAATCGTGCTCTTTTTCTTTAATGAGCACGGCAATATAAATCTTGGAAATTTCATGCACAATGAAGATTTTAATATTGTACATCAAGCTCTTGAACGTTTTTTTATGAACAAGTGAAATTTCTCTCAAGAAAGCGCCATTCCTTTTTCCTCCCTGATTACATTTTTAAAAATCATTTTGTGATCATTATTTGTTGGTGCTATTTTATTGTGGTTTTGCTGTTCTTGTTGCCTTGTATCATCTTCACTAGTATCAATCCAGTCTCCGTCACAATGGCTAAATGTGCTGGTCCTGTTTTCTGCTTGTTCCCTCTGAGACAAACTGGGATTCCTGTCTCCATCAGTGTGAAAAATTATCTGGTCATCCCCACAGTGGTATTATGCAGAGGGAAATGACCATAAAAGCTACAATATGAAGACAAATAAAAGGATGTCCTTGATTTCTCCTTCTGGCTCCTATTGTGTCTCAGGGCAATGCGGGTCCCAGACCCAGTTAAAAAAACTTTGCAGTCAAGAATGATAAATTCTCCATCCTTTTTGAATATACATTTTCAGTTCAAATGGCTATATGAGTGACTAAGCAAGGCCTACGTCAAGGCTGACGGTGGCAGTCAGCACACATTGAAATTTTAACGATGGGCAGCTGGTTATTTTGCCTGTGGCTGGTAAAGACAACAGCATCTCAAGTTTAGGCAGCAGATGGAAAAGCCAGTCCCAGCCCCTGTACTACAGCAGCACAAAGTACAAGCACCACACAAGAGGACAGCAGAAAGCTCCGGCTGTCTATGGTGTCATTACATTGTCGGTTGCATGTATTCAATTATTCCAATTTTCAGATCAATACACACTATTCATTTGTGGTTAAACAAACCCCATTGGTCCCCTCATCTAAACATTTGAAATAAATAAATAAAATGTTTGCTGAACAAAAGCCATCTGGAAGGAGTATAATATCATTTGTAAAACTGGCTTGATCTGAACAGTGTTTCAATCAGCAGGCTCGCTCGTATACTGGGAGTGCTGGCAATAGACCTCGATCAAATCATTATTTGAAGCACTTTAGATTTCATAATAATTCCTGTCGATTATTCCTTCAGACACTTTTGAAATAAACATCTATTTTTGCCAATATTCCAAATGAAAGTTTTTCGGTTCTGATTAATAACACGGTTAGTTGAAAATTGACCTGCAGGAGTGTTTTGAAATTTGTCAGGCATCAACAGCTCTGGGTTGGCAAGCATGCACAAGACAGCTGAGATCTTGATCTGCTCTCAGTATAATTACGCCGTTCATTCATTTACACCCTGCAAAGCTGCATGTGTGAGAGTCTGTGGCTGGAGACCTGCAGAAAGAGCACCCCCACCCACAACCCCACCCACAATCCCACAGAAAATCCCACAGAAGCTTACCGCGGGCGTGAGCTGCTGCAAACACAGCTCTACCCTTCTTGAGTGATGAAGGCATTTTAAAGCATATTTAAACGCAGGGGAAAATCATGGGAAATCCCATTGCTTATGGGAAGCAGAGTGCAATTCTGCAGCTCCTGTCCTCTGAGAACACAAAACCTGCCTTTGCCGCAAAATTCATCTGCCAGGAGCCAAACAACACTACACAGTACAGTTTTGTACATCATCTTTACACCTCATTTTAACACGGGTGATGAGGAGTCACAATCTGTTTGACGGATGGCTTCGCCATTACCTCGGCCGCAGTATAAGTGGCCCTTATACTGGTAAAATGTCCAATGTCCACAAAAGCACACCTCAACACTGCCACTGTGTCTGTGTTTGAAATAAAAGAGAGAGAGAATATGTATTTGATGTTTGAAAGCCAGCAGAGACACGGTAGAGTTACGTTTCGGTCAGAGACACACTCCCCGCCTACAGTGCCCCCGCCCCCGCCCCCACCCCAATGGCTCCTCCTGTCAGTCAGGAGTCAGGATGATCTTCAGCGCTCTGCCATTACAGTGTAAAATTCCGCCCCCCCCCCCCCACTCCATCACTCTGAGTCACCCGTCTACTGTCCTCTTTCGCCCCAAAGAGACACGCCCGCTGATCCACACTCCCCCCCCTGCTGGTGTCCGCCCACACACTCCTTGGACGAGGCAGCGGGCCCTCCGCGGGGGCTGGCACCACAGCTCGCTGCAGATGATTTGGGCTAACCAAAAACAAAATAATACAATAACCCAAGCACTAACCCTAGCTCCTCAAAATAAACCAAATCCTGCCTCAATCCTAACACTTACCACATTCATAACCCTCACCCTAGTCCTAGCCATGATAACACATGATAATATAAGATTTACACCAAAAGGTGAAAGTAACCCTAGTCTTAATCCCAGTTGGGGGGACTGTAGTAATCTAACATATTTTTGAGCAAAACATTGAGAGGCTTACAGGAGAGGCAGACTAATCAAAACGTTGCATGCACTTGGTGTAAGGCTCCAATCCCCTTGGGGTGAGTTTACTGTCAGTGGACAGGAGCACTCACGTGTATCTCAGCTCCGACTCCCTCCTGACCAGGATGTCGCGTATCCTCTCAATTTTGAAAAGCTCCCCTTCGATGTCATCTACTGTGATGGTAGAGTCCGCCATTGAGACAACATCCTCTTCTGCTGTAAAATAAACAAAACCCAAAATGACTGTTACTTAACCCATACAATGCCCGGGGCAATATTCATAACATAAAAAGTCTAATAAATAAGGATTGAACATGCAGCCTTCTCTGCACAAAGAGAACATTCACAATGGCCTGTCCTCGATGTGCCCATTTCTTAAATCACAAAGCAGATCACTGAATTAGCTGGATAACTACACTGAGTAAAACCCAGAGGGGCACTTTTTTACTTTAGTCAATGTTCCAGATTTGGGAGGGTTCCAGGTTTTACTCAGTGAAGTTATCCAGCTGACTCCTGCTTTGTGATACAGGCCCCAGGTTTAAGAAACCTCCACGGGGCCACATTGTTGGATTGAGTTTACCTCTTGTCTCTTGCCAAGGGATCCTTATTTATTGGACTTTATGCTATGAATATTTCACATCCATAATTTTGTGCAGGTGCTTGGCAAGCAAGAATAAAGCAAAAGAAGGAGAGGCTATCAACACAATTCATACCAAACTGCTTGCTTTGAATGAACATAACTACATGTTTGTGGTAAATTCCCCATCCGAAACTTAACCAACTTAATTGAATTTACCAAGAT
The DNA here is from genome assembly GCA_022702515.1 of Ilyophis sp. 1 JC-2022. NCBI lineage: Eukaryota > Metazoa > Chordata > Actinopteri > Anguilliformes > Synaphobranchidae > Ilyophis > Ilyophis sp. 1 JC-2022. The sequence goes on along the minus strand of CM040405.1, from coordinate 50,560,598 downwards.
GCCAAACAAAATGTGATATATTCATTGAGAATATCCTCACCATTGATTTTCTAGATTCATTAATAATTCCAAAGAGGCTATGTTGAAACTAGAACCATTAACCAAATTACCAGTCCTCAATGTGCACACATTATTTGTGTAAATTATTTGAAGGTTTGCTGTTACAAATCCTTGTTGGGGCTCTGTTGTTGCACCCAAGAGCATAGGCTACTACTTATACATCCAAAAGTATAAAGACTTTTGTGATGTAGCCACAGAAACAACCATGAACCAGTCAACGGTGGGGGTCAGTTCACAAACTACAGTAAATGTCTTCTAATCCCACAACAAGAAGAAAAACACAGGCATAGGTTACATTTCACGGTTTACAACTGAAAGGCCATATATTTGGCTTGAAATAGCATTTGGAACAGCCTAGTAGTGTTATATTCTTATTTTATATGGTCATTGGAATAATTGCAGGCTAATTGGTACAAGTACAGGTGCCTGTGCCATTCCCAAGTCCCCTCATTCCATCACCACTGGTAAAAATGTAACCTACTTACACCGTAACACCGGATACAGAAATCTGCTTAACAAATAAGTTAAGTGCCATGAGAATAAATAACAGTTTAAGAGACCAACTATATTATTTATTACGGCTACTTACATACTCAACTACAGCTCAATATCTAGTATAAATAAAGTTACATTTCCAGGGGAAATTATGCATGCACATGGTAGGATCTGCCATGGAAAACCCCTGGAAAAGACTGATCTGTTGAATATTTCTGTATAGTAAGCAACATTTCTACCCTTCTACCCTTTCGTAGTAATGTAAGCAGAGTGTAGTCTTTGGCGGTTTCAAACAGATCTTAAATAGCTCAGACAGTAGTAGTTTGACAGCTTATTCTATTGTGATACCAAAATGCATCAAACAGAACTATAGGGCACTGCAATGGACAAATGCCCACAGTACCTAAAGAAGGAAAAAGGATTGTGAGCACAGACAAAAAATGTATCAGACGATAGTGATATAGAGTGCAGAGGTTGAAGTAGAGGAATGTCACAGAACATTTATAGTGAAGGGGAGATATAAAAAAAACAATCGCCCACTCAGATGACACAGCTATATGCTAGGAGCAGGACATACAATATGAACAAATTAAACAGGAAGCTCAGAAGCAAGTTTGTGAGCCTCCATTTCTTCCACCGTTAAGTTGGCCCCTATACAGGATGACATGTAAGCCTGAAAGGGTGGGCTAATTGGGGCTCATCTGCCCCGGTCTGCGATGAATGGCCACTGAACCAGAACTGAGAGGCTGAATCTCAAATGAATGCAAGGAATCTGGCCTTAGATCTCACTGTGAACTGCCCATTTTCCGCTTCACGGGCTCCAGAGATAGAAGTGATTTTTAACAAGAATTTTCGCCATTAAAACCAAAAATATATACATTTACACTGTTTCTCACAGAGGCGAGGGCTAATCCAGCTGCATTTGAAATTGTGCATGTAAGCAGGGGTTTTATTTATTTGCTTTTACTTTAAATAATGCTGTTAGCAGGCTATAAGCTACACCAAATTTAAAATGTCCTCTACATATGGGTGTGTATGTATAAGGGTGTGTATATGTGTATGTGTGTGTGTGTGTGTGCATGTCATTCGGGGAACTAATCTACCTCCAGCCTGGGCTGAAAACATATGTCATACATTTAAAGGGGTAGGAAACACTAAAACACATTTTTTGAGGTGCTAACTAATATCTAGGCATTGCCTCAGATGGAAGAGAACAATAGTATGCATTATATCTACAATTTTTGGCAAAACGTTTAATTTCAGTATTTTAGCCGTTACATCACCTATTCTTCTTCTTCCGGGGTTGAAAATTAAAAATGGGCTACGTCATTGAAAATGACGTTGGAGTGTACTTTTTGTACACTTGCGCGTAATCAGTTTTGCACTTTGTTACCGCCCCCAATATAAATACATTCCTGAGAAGGCGTGGCCAATGGCTATATCCATTTGACAAGCAATATCGTTGTAGCCTACAGTTAGTCTCTTTCAATGTATTAGCTTTTTTTCCAATTATGCTAGTTATTAAAATTGTAAATTTGTTTTTTCAATTCCAATAGTTTCAATTTACAAGCAATGACTGATGGGTCGCAAGTGTGCTTTCTCTGGGTGCAAGAGCATCAGCAGATTAACGTTAACAGTTACACTATGCCCAGGTTGAATTGGGGTATGCCAGCCAAAGGAATGCGGAAATGTTACCAAATTAAATTAAGTGCAGCCTACGGCGTCTTGTTGGCTTGCTAACGTGATGGTTATCTTGTAGCCTCAAAGATATTTACTTGAGTTGTTTTCGTATCGGATAGTTAACTGGCCGGTGATATTTCACTGCCTTTTGCGTATAAGCTATAACGTTAGGTTTGATAGCTACTGTCGATCTTTGACATTCATTAGCCTACGTGTTGTATTTTTTCATGTTTGTATAATCTGCAGGTAGCGTTAGGTCAGGATGAATATTAGCTGACAAACGTCAATTTACTGGGCAGAACATCGATTTGAGCAGATTGTGAAGTCTCCCGTAGCGTAGCCTATAGCCTTCAGCTAACAGCCGTTTAGTTTCACTTGGCATTCTTTTACATATTTTATTGTCACGTTCGTGTAGCATAGCTACGTTAGATGTAACGTTATAGATGGCAAAAAAAAACCTCTACGGCTGAAACTGATAGGGCTTCGTACTATTTCCTTCTTCATACTCCTGGTCGGTGGAAAGCCCAGAGCATTCCGGAGGAGAGATGTCCTCCACCTCGAAGAAGCCATTGACTGATATCACCGAATTAGTCAGCGATTAATACGATCAGTTTCACTCGCCATCTTTTCCCTTGTGGGCGTGTCTTCAGGTGGCGATAGGCTCTCTCCTCGCTCTCGCCCCTCCCCCTCTGCTGCTGCTTTCCACGCCCATTTAATTGCATTTTTCGAATTTGTGGTGTGGGCGGAGAGAGAATGTAACTGAGGGTTTCATAACCCTTTAAGAGGGAAAATAATTAGACAGCCACAAATTATAGAAAGCGTAGAAAAAAAATGTGGCCGTGCAAGTGATTTTGCAGAGATTTAGTACAAGTGAGAAAATAAAAGTAAAAGTAATTATGTAAATGATATGAGTGGAAAATTGGGGTCACACAAGCAGTGTGCAGAGACACTTTTAAGCGGTAAGAAAGGCACAGTTTATTGATTCCAGGCCATCTTTTATATCCCATGATTCCCATCCAATATTTATAATATTGCCTAACTTGGGAGCACATAGATTTTGAGTTTTTCCCTGACATCTCTGCGATGGATTTTCAAGCAGAAAATACTGTCTCATTTCCAATGTGTAATCACAGAGGCCCATGATATCTCATTCTCAACAACAACAGCAGCCATGTCAAAGCTCTTATGCTTGATTGGAGGAAAAGACCAGTTCTCCCAAGCTGCTCAAAAGCACACACAATTATCTTTGCCTATTCATTTGTCTGCAAATTGTCTCTCTTATTGAATTTTCACATTGCATTGGAACTTCATAAACATATATTCATGAGACCTGGCAAATCACTTTTTTCTCATTAAGCCACAAGATAAAGGTGTATACTTACCCCCCCCCCCTTCAATTCATACAGGAAATCTAAACATTTTTTGATGTAAAGTATGTAATTTGTACACACAGCAGCTGGAAGCCTGACACGGCATCTCAGTTTTGTCACTGCAAGTTCACTCGTGAATGGCAGCCTGCTAAACCAGATGCATCAAACCATGTTATTTATGCAGGCATCAATGTCTCCACAAAATCTATAAAAAAATCCGTCAGTAGTAAATTAACTTTGCTTTTAGGATGAGAAAAATAATTGAAACTCACAACTGAATAAAACAGGCTTTACAGTTTAGCATTTTCATCCTTGGCTCTATATGTATAGTATACAGAAAAAAAATGACTTTGATTGCATGGGTCCTTTAATGCAAACCTGCAGCATTTAGTGCCCCTGCTTTAATCCAATTTATTGTATTCTAAATACAGGTGCCACGGTTTAATTAAGGCCTATACGGATATTTTTTTGGAGCTCTATGCCCATCAAACTCAATTACAACCAACTCTGAATTTAAGGACTTCAGAGAAGTTGAGTTGGATGACAGAGATTAGCAGTAGTTTTAAAAGTGATGAATGGGCTTTGAAATTTAGAGCTCTCAGGACACTTTATTGGTTTTCTGCCTGCAGTCGTGCAAATTAACATATCGCTGGAGAAACTGTGTTCACACGGGGTATTATCTGAGATGCAAACCCACTAAATCTGAGATACATGGAACATTACACAGCGCTACACCCCCTCTACTGTGATTCAGCCTGTAGGGGTAACTAAACCTCACCTCATTCCGCTGCACCTCTTGAAGGCCTTTTGTCACACTATCTCCAGAGTTCTAGGGTTTTGTGTTTGACTTATTTCAATGAAAAACATTTTATCACTTTACTTTTTGAGCTCTCGGCTGTACTGTAGGTGTAAAAGCACAAACATGTATTAAAAAATGACAAAGCCCTATGGTGACTAGACTCCATCTTTTGTATGAATATGCACTGTTGGCTAGGCAAGAGCCGCGCTGCCTCTGGCCTATAGACTCCCATCAGCTCCCTTGGCAAGAGAAAAGAGGTCAACTCAATCCAACAATGTGGCTACACAGTGCTAGCATCTCTGCTTCTGTTGCCAGAAAAACCCCATTTGCTACCTTAAAAAAAAAACATCACTGATCTTTCATTGTAGCATAGTAATTAGATGTCCGAACATTGAAATGCTTTGCGGGTCTTTCTTTACATAATATTTCTTGTCAAATCTGAAGCGTGATGAGGCTATTAATGAGTACAGTGATCAAAATTAAGCAAATAAAGGCTTGACACTGGGACAGCAGTTTGCATGTTGCGTATTGGGGGGTTAGGAAACGTTGAACACAAGGGTTGCCCACATTAATTCCTTCAGTAAACATACTGCTGTGGATACTACAGTATATCAAATTTAAATCTCTTGACAAAGGAGGCTACCATGCAAATGAATACAAAACAATAAGTTATCAGAGATCTATAGTCATACTTTTGCCAAATTCTGTAAAAGCACACTGCTAAAACCATTGAGCAGGAAATGTTTGACATTATCCTTACAGCAGAGCTATGGAAACAAATGATCTCCAACAATATTAATATTTAGCACGCCAGAGCGCGGTTCCCTCATGATAGATCTCCCACTATCATCTGACAGCATCTTTTTCTAAGGGCACATTGAAATAAAGAAGTGGAATAATCCTATAACCTCAGAGGAATTGTTTACATATGATTCGGTAATTGTGCCAGGGAGGAAGCTTGCTGGGACTCTTAGCTGGTAGAAAAACAGTCTGCACTTTAAACACAAAACACCTTATTTATTACACACTCCAACGTCACCTTTACACACAAACCAGCATCACAATATGGTCCACTACAAAGGTCACAAAGTGGAGAGGGAATTTGGCTCTTATTCTATGAATCCCAATGTAAATAAAATGACACCTTTGAGTAAGTCTGGAGTCAAAAGCCTTTACATGAAAATTTTACATTCTAAAGTATCTAATAAACGGTATTATACGTGGAAATGCTTGTGCTTTTATTTGAATAATTTAAAAAATGCAAACAAATAAATATTCAAATAGTTAGGCCAATACATTTAACAGAGAAACACACATACCTGCTGAAGACTATAGCTATATTGTTTGTCTTTATTGTTTTACTGTTGTTCAATGTGTGGATAAATTGTGATGCATCGTTGGATTAATTGTTGTCCCTGTATTTAATGCACTTTTTATCCTTCCTTCTGTTTTTTTACTGAGTTTTGAACATAAATCCCAATGTATGTATTTTACCGAATGCATCCAAATGGCGAAGAAAGCTGAACTGAACTGAACGGGTATATTGCAGTATTGATCAGCTACTACACGGCACTCTCTTCATTTAGACCTGCAGGAGAACAAGTTCCTTCGCTGTTCAGAGCTCATATTTATGTTCTTTTCGGTTCCGTAATTGCGAGAAAAGGTGGATTTATTTTTCTGCTGACCACCCACCCCTGTCCTTCCCCGGTCATTTAAAAGTGCATTCCCCTGCTGCCATGCACCCAGTGCAGAGCGACCGTCAAGGTTTCTTGTGTCTCCACAAAAAAAAAAAGATCAAGAGGAACCGCAGGGAATGTTAGGGTACGTGCCTTCCTGTGTTCTTTGGTTATTTCAGACCCCTTTGAGCTGCCAGTCGTGTTGGAAGTCCGAAGATCAGAGCTCAGCGAAATGAGACTCCGATCAGCCACAGTCTCCAAGCGCACTGTACTGGGGCTATTTTAATGAAGCCGATGTCCCACTGAGCAAAAGGATGGACGGTTATATCAGATAGGGAAAGGGGACTAAAGAAAAAAGGCCTCCTGGGACAGAGCAGGCCCCTATATGACTTGCACTGAGCGATACACTGAAAACAAATGATTTTATGACCATTAAAGACAAATGGTTGTCAGGAGAGCGTCGCCTGACACAGTCAGCTTTCTGACAAACCAACCCAAGGCACATATACACCTCAATAGACACATCTAATGATGGCTCTAACTGCGTATAAGAATTTCCACCAAATAAATCTGAAAAACACTTTGGATACAAAAACTGTTACTATAACCAGAAAAAGCAAGGTCGTTTCTCAGGTCTTTGAAATCAAATATCTAGGAATGTGGAATGTTGAAATCGTGGGTGGGTGGGTGAATGCGGTTAATACTGTCATGGATCCTGTTTGGAAAATCTAGAGACAACCAGAAAAGTTATGGCAAAACATGCTTTGTGTATTCTGCATGACCAAGTGTGACTGGGTATGAAGAGCCGAGATTACTGAGAATAGAAGCTCGCTTATGCTCATCATCTTTACTCTTAATGTCATCAATTTATTTGCCCTCTGTCTGGTTTTTTTGAGAAACCAGAAATGTAAGGGTTAGCAAGTTATTAAAATATTTGCATTAAGTGATATTGAGAATCTGACCTTTGGTAAAGAGCGATACCCTGAATACGGTGAAGCAGCTGTGGTAGAACTTTGCCTAAAGCTCCCATGAAATTGAGAATTTTCACATAGAATTTCACTCTTTCTACATCATGCGCTCCTTGCACCTTGCTCGCAGAACATTTAAAAAAATACATTGTTTCTTAAATTTGCCTTGTAAAACTGTCATCTGTTGACCCAATGTATGGGTCTGTCTTTTCTATCAAACTGTGGCCAATAAAAATGCAAAATGTGAGACAAATTGAACACAATGAGAAGTTACTGATGTGTGAAAACTAATTTGGCAGCCACAATGGCCATTTCCTTCTAATCAGGGCCATGAAAGGAATTTGATGCATATCAAATAACTCACAAAAGGTGGGCGGGAGTTGATTGAAATTGTGTCAAAAATTACAAAGGAAAAAATAAGAAAGATAAATATGAATTAATTAAGAGAATTATCAACATTAAAGTGTCTCTATCATAAAAAGCTTGATCATAAATTGTATTGTATGACACAATATGACAAATGGGTTTGATTGATTCTTTTTCTAATGAAAAATACAATATGGAATATTTTAGTATAAAAATCCCAGTTGGAATTTTCTCATTTACACCAGTCGTACAACATGCAGGAACAAGTCTGACATTTCAAAATACAAGAAACCTAAGCGTAAGTTATGCAAATGACACCCATTATTCAGTCAGGTTTTTTGTATTTTTGTAGACAAGGAATATCAGTTGAAGCCATAAATCAACAGAGAAAAAACCTAGAGCATGATAAGCCAGCACATTAATCATTAACATGGCCACAAAACAAACAGGGAGCATATATAATCTTATGTATACAATATAATTTTAAAATGTAAAAGATATCTTCACTGGAAATCTACAATTGAATATGCTGTTTCTTACCTTATTTGCTCTTAGTGTGTAGGTAGAGATGTTACAAAGCAAGGATTAAGAAAATAAGAAGAGCATGGAGAATTCTGAATGTTCCTCTCTACTGAGTGATGAACCGCCAGTTTCTTTTATAATTTACTGCAACAAGAGCTTTTTTGCACATATCCACGTCCTCTATGAGTGCATATTACATTCCCCTACTGTCTACATCAGTTCAATTGATAGTATCAATTATTTTAAGATTGCTGGGTAACATGACAATATCTCATTTACAGTTAGAATGTTAAAAGATGCGGAAGGCTGAGGGTAAATTGTAACATGGGTACCCTCCATTCATAAAGGCTGTCATTGGACTCATATCTGAACCATCCCTTTAAGCACAGCCTTACATTATAGGGATACTTTCTGGTCTTTTCTGCAACAGTATGTCATCTATCAGGGAGCAAAGGGACTTGGCGTAAGAGAAGCATATGTTCATAGTAGAATAAGGTTTGTGCACATCTGTCAGCTCAGGCTGTTGTTTCCTCTCAGTAAACAGAGAGTAATGGATCAGATTTACTGAACCTTTTGTGCAGAGGTGTAAAGTACAGGTTCATAAAAGTAAAAGTCCTCCCCAGCATTTTGTTCCAATCGCCTGAATTTGCTAATGAGCACAGTTCTTCAGCCAGGAGGCAGAACTAAGTAGTGAAATCAGCTGGTTGAGTTCATGGGTGGAGGAAAAACATGGCAGAACATTTACTTTCTGACCCCTGGACTTTCCACCTCTGCTTTTGTGGGAGATTAATACAGGAAACAGACTAAACGTAAGCAGATCTTAACTTTGGAGCAATATCATTGAAGGAAGTCCCCGAACATGCATAACTTTGGATCAACTTTGGAGAGACGTGACGTGGCTGCTATAGAATCAGACACCATCAGCATCAAAAATGACAACATTGGGCACAGAAAGCAAGGCACACGGTATGTGAAAAGTAATTGTATAAATGATTAAACTCACCACAACTCCAGAGACTCTAGAATACAATGTTAAATTTGAAAGCGTGCGCACGAGAGCGAGCGCAGTCATTACGGGGAAGATGAGACAGAATGAAAGTGACAGTTTGTCAGTGACTTTATGATAAATGCCCTGCACGCACGTATCACAGTGCGCGACTCTGAAGCGAGATGACCGTTGCGTTGGAGATTTCGTGCAGCTGATTTACAAATAAATTTCACTGGCAGGAGGGACAGCCCTTCACCCGCCGTTTTGACTGCTGCCAGCCAAGAGCTCTGCTTGTACATTGCAGGGAAATCTGGGGACGAAGGCGATTCACGGGAGGACTACGGTAGGACTCTTAATTCTTCAACAGTAAAACTGCCATGAGTCCCATCAGTGTTCTGAGCCAGTTCTGCTTAAGGCAGCTTAATATTATGCTGCTTATTATTATTATACATATATTATTATGCTGATTAGATGCTGATGAACCCCCCCTCCTCCCAAAACCAATTCAGGTTGGACCCTGTGCTCAAGGTAGTGAAAAATTAAAAGCACACAAAATAAAACAACCATAGGCTGAAAGCTGAAATCAGCTGGGCTGCAATCTCAATTCCCCCCCAGACACCATCCCCCTCGGTCCTGCATTAAAAACCCTACATGCTTCTGTAATGAATATAACCACACGGGCTCGGGAATACTTCGGAAACCCATCGGCAGTAAACACAGTTCGTCACTGGATCTACAAATGCAAATGAAGACTTGTATCAACAACATCCAGAAACGCTGCCGACTTCTCTGGGCTCGAGCTCATCTGAGATGGACTGAAGCAAAGTGGAAACGTGTGCTGTGGTCTGGCGAGTCCACCTTTCAAATTGTTTTTGGAAATAATGGACGTCATGTTCTCCGGGCCAATAAGGAAAAGCACCATCCCGATTGTTACCAACGCAAAGTTCAAAAGCTGTCCTGGTATGGGGGTGTGTTATTGCCCATGGCATGAGTAACTTGCACATCTGTGAAGGCACCATTAACACTGAAGGGTACATACAGTATGCATTTTGGAGCAACATATGCTGCCATCTAGACAACGTCTTTTTCAGAGACGTCCCAGCTAATTTCAGCAAGACAATGCCAAGCCACATTCTGTACATGTTACAACAGCATGGCTTCGCAATCAGAGAGTGCGGGTGCTAGACTGGCTTGTCTGCAGTCCATACCTGTCTCCCATTGAAAACGTGTGGCGCATTATGAAGCGCAAAATACGACAATGGAGACCCTGGAATGTTGAGCAGCTGATGTCTTATATCAAGCAAGAATGGAAAAATATTCCACTTTCAAAACTTCAACAATTAGTGTCCTCAGTTCCCAAAAGATTACTGAATGTTGTTAAAGGGAAAAGTGATGTAACACAGTGGTAAACATGTCCCTGTCCATATTTTTTTGGGACGTGTTGCAGGCAACACATTTAGAATGAGCGTATATTTACAAAAAACAAAAGTTGATTAGTTAAAACATTAAATATATTGTCTTTGTATTGTTTTCAATTGAATACAGGTCAAAAATGATTTGCAAATCATTGCTTTCTGTTTTTGTTAACATTTTATACACTGTCCCAACTTTGTTGTAATTGGGGTTTGTAGCTACATCCGTTATCTTATAAGCATGTTCCTTTTAAATGAGCTTAAATCTATTCGTCCCATAAGGTTTACAAAATTGTAAATTGGAATGCTGTTTACCCTTGCAAGAGTATAGAAAGAACATGTATATACGCAGGGTAGACTACTAATCACCATCAGTATTCGCGCGGGCGCGTGCGAGCTCACTTGATATCGACCCTCCACCATTACACCCCGCGCCCCACCGCCTTGCATTGTTCCCAATTATATATCACACAAGAGGATAAAAGTTTCTGTTGCTTGATTTTTCATTATATTATACCCGTCGTACTATTGCTGTCTAGATGACATACTGTAGGTACAAATGCTCCACCGTGCGTAATTACCCAGTCCGAGCGCATGACCATGAAACAATCGTACGGAAAACGGAAAAAACAACAACTCAGTCGTAGCCGTAAGAGCTTCATCTTGCGTTTAAAGTTAAAGTAGTTCTATATGAAAAAAGGCGTCAGAATATATAATCTGATGACAGAATAATTTATTTGGCATCGAAGCGCATCATCGCATACACAGATGACATACTGTATATCATGTGAAGTGTCTGAAATGTCTTATGTTCAAATATGTGTGCAAAGATGGGCAGGTGACGGACGGATATCGGTATATGACTTGAAGTTAAGAGAAGCTCTGAACATGTTATGTTCGGCTATATCGTAGGCTACTTTGTGACATGCTCCACATCATGCAACTCAGCGTTACCAGTAGGCTACTTGTTTAATGGTCCATTGCAAAAAGACATCTTAATTCATTTTAGAATGTCACCCATATACCTGCTTTTGCTGTCTCTGCGTTCCATTTTGTGCATTCCAGAGAACCATACTGCATGGAGGTTTGTTCCTTTTCCATTTCTTCTCAGTTTTTGTGAACAGCTGTTAATGATTTAGCTATTATGAAACAGCACAACTGGAAAAGCTTGACTGTTTTTTTTTAGCACGCTATGCTGGTGTACAGAGAAATCCGTCGGTTATCATACAATCCATTGTTTGCTGCGCCGAGTAGACGACAAGCCGCTTACAACGTGCAGGTGACGGTGTTATCCTCAGTTCGACTGCTGATTTTGGTCTGTGGGAAACGGTGTTCTGCGAATATCGCTCCACCATGAGAAATTAACTTAAAGTTAAGTAATGGCGCCACCTTGTGACAAAAACCTGGTATAGTAAATAAAGGAGAAAATAAATGTAACGTCAGTCATTTTGAATGGGCAAAGATAAATGGCATGTAATTTTATTAAATAGCCATTTTGTATTAGTCTACATTCCGATGTAATTGTCTGCGTGGTGGACCTTCAAATAACAAAAATCGACAGGGTGGGAAAGAAGCAGATCTTTGGGACTGCAGAATCATGGCGGAAAAATATCGCTGCATGTTCTCCACGACAAACCAATGCGATGGAAAGAACCTGAAAATCGCTATTCCTAAAATAGTTTTACGGTTTTGAGCTGAGAGAACATGCTATCCACATTAAACATCACAAAATATTCTATGTGGAGTCACTTGCAGCAAACAACAAACACATTTCTGAATACGTACTGGAGGCCGTGCCAAAACCTTTCCAATCACATGACCCTTTTTACTTGTCGAAGGACACAGCCCAAATATGTGGACAGCACAGCACAACTGAAGTCTTCAAGGGGCAGCGAGCCATGCCGTCCTGATTACACGTCTTCAGATCAAAGTTGATTTTCAGTTGATTTTCCTTGGATTGTTCTCTTTGAACGGCAAGCAGCGATAATAGTAGAAGCAAATATTATAACTACTGCGTATTCTACAATCGTAAGAAATGACATCACGTATGCATGCCAATAAGCATGTTTTTATTTAATGACTACCTTTTGTGAATTGGACAAAGCCCTGATTAAGAATACTGTGGTGGCCCACCAGTTTTTGAAAGAAATCAGGTGCGTGCAGTATGCTATAAAATGTAGGCCAGATACTGCAATATGACTAGAGCTGTATTACTTTAGTTGAGACTGATTTGACCTTTTCTCTTATATTCCCATTTAATTTTTATATTTCAAATAAATATTTTATTGTTATTATTGTATTATTCTTATTTTTATTACCGTTTACCTTCATGATTTGTTTTTGAATCACTTTTGATGTTAAGCACCTTGTATTGCATGCTTGCATGAAGGGCACTATATAACGTTTTTTAATTTGATTTATATGAAGTGAGATGCATTTTATATAAATGTATATACATTTTTCATAATAGATTTTACTTTTCGAGGGCATTTCTCAGAGAAAATCTGAAAATCATATATTGGCATTCACTTTTTGAAATTACAGCCATTACAGCGGCATCCTTTCAGAGCATACACTCAAAATCTTTGAATTAGATTTTCATTTAAAATTTAAGATGGATATAATCCATCTCCATTTACACAAATTAATTTATAAAACAATTTCAGGCACCGACCTATTTGAAAGTAATTTAGGCTTTGACACTGATCTTCATTTAGAAACGGTGTGTGTGTTTAAGTTACAATTACTGAGTCACTTCATTCTGAATATGAACTCACAATGACATTAATTATGGCAACAAAACCCAATGTCAAGAAAATATAAAGTAAAATTTATATGAAAAGGGACAGAATCATGGTGCAATTTATCACAGGAGTGTATTGTGAATAATGGCATGCAATAGAGGACTGCAATTCTCCTGTGAGACTTGGAAAAATGACAAGAACAAATGTATGGAGGACCTGCCAGATGATGGGTTTAAATCCCACCACCCTGTCCCCCGTATCAGGGGGCTGGCTGATATACGGTGTTTATTTATTTCCAAGAAGAGCAGTCAATCTGCTTTCATATTTGTTTTGACTTTATTGGAGCAGGGAGAGCAGAGAGGGTAACAGACAGAGAAGGGTTTACAGTACAGACAGTGCCGTGGCAAGGGACGGAACCCCCAACCGCACGGGGTGATTCGAATATGGCTCCAGAGTCAGTCGCCCTACGGACTCTGACTCACATCTCGTCAGTACACTACATTCTACAAATGCCACAGAGTCAATAGACTGCCTGGTTAAATTCAGCACCTCCCCTCTCCCACCCACCCAACCCCCGGTTCCTCTGGTCCAGGCGACGCCCTCCTCCCCACACCACCATAACCCATGTGTGCAGGACAGAGCACACATTCTGACAAGAGACACAGTAATAGACCAAGACTGAGGCATTGTACTAGTTCCTGCACTATTATAGCACTGGTTCTCAGTGCATTGATAGGCCACCATGATCTGGAATTGGCTTTTGCTAGTGCGGACCATGGCAGGGAGTGCCTGTGTGATGCAGAGGGAAGAAGCTGATAAAAAAACAAAGGCACAGCTTTGAAAAATGAAGCAGAAGTCACACGGTATATTCCTCCATTTATAAATATACAATATATACAACAATTAAAACAATTATACATTTAACAAAATCAAATCTAATAATTTACATTTACATTAAATACAGTACATCAATCATACGCAGAACATCATGAAGGGAGAAGACGACATGAATAAAATAGTGTGCAAATGGTTAAAGTGAATTAACTTGAATCAGTTCTGCATCCCCCAGCCGTCAGGCCTGGATTCAGTGAACACGTGGGTCACAGGTAATCGCCAGTGTGATTATATTATTGAGAAATTAAGTGACAAGTTAAAACAAGTTCATTCTGGTGATTGTTGAACTTTCCTAACCTTGTAAAATGGGGATAAACAGATTTTTTTAAATGGTAAAACAAAGCTAGAGTTAAAACTTCAAGAAGTTGAGCACAAATGTTGATTGAGTTTAGGAGGCCATACATCATTTTTGAACATGTTTTAAGGTTAATGATTGTGAATATGATTTCATATTAAGTACAAAAATATATATTTATTCAAGCAATGACATAGTGCAAACAATAAAAGTGCATGTGAAAAAAGAATAAACTAGACTAGAGCAAACGTTTCAGCTACATGCTTACTTTAGCTTGTTCTTTTTCACGTGCACTTTTATTTTTTGCACCATGTAATTGTTTGAATAAATGTATATTTTTGCAAGATGTTAGTGTCTGATTCTATATCCAGGAAGTGCTCCCGACACCTTTTTTTCCTATGTTGACATTTTCTGGACGCACCTGTGATAACTCCTATGTACTGAACGCATCAATTATTTTTTTCATATTTTATATTTTATATTATATAAAATATTTTTTTACTCATGTAAAAACAAATCAGACACCATAGTCTTGAGAAAATAGGTGGAGAGTAGGGAGGATTATAGGAGAACATGCTTCAAATCAGAATGACTTGCATGGTCAGAGGTCAATGAGTTTTGGTGTTTGTTTCTAAAATATTTACAGCCTCCATGCATGAAGGTCCCAGGCAACAGAGCAATCAATGCACACAGCCCATTCCAAGCAGCATTTAGCCTTTATACTGCCGTGTAGCCAAACTGAACTCTGAACTCTACCGTTAAACAATCCCATTATTCATAACACTTCCTCAAGGTTCTACCGCTGTAGGCAGAATTAACCTACGTGATCCAAAAAATACGCAGTTAGATTTTACGACTGTTCTGACAGTAAGAGCACTCCAAGGACTTCTCATTAGCGTATAAAGCCATAGACCAAAGACATCAGCGAGAGTACAGGCTGTGCTCGTTGCATAGAAATGACCGTACCAGAGACGGCTCTATTTTCCCACTTTGCTTTTCTACACGCCATTGTTTAGTCTCAAAAATGCATAAAAACATAAACCAGACTCACTTCTGCATGCCACACTGACATAAACACGTCCGCGCAAAAAAACTCACAGTTCAGCACCGACTCCCGTGGGCCCGGGAGAAGGAAGTGACTCAAACAGAAACCTCAGAAGACACATTAACCCCCGTCTCTACGAATGAGAGATCTGTATCCTGGTGGACATCCATTTGAGTCACTGTCAGCAACGCCATTACCCCTTTGTAGCTTTGTGAACAACAAACAAGTCCCGTCGTACCATCAATTGACAAAACCTAGAGAAACGCCTTTGAATCAGTTCAAACCCATAAACCATAGTTGTAGTAGTGAAATCACATTTTCAATATTCTTAACAATTCCCAGTGTCGTGACGCAATAAGTACATGCGATGAAATATTCCCTTCTTACAAACACACTGGTAAACTCACAAGGTGTTTTTATACGTGAGTCTGAATGTACTGCAAGTGATAAGACGGCCATCGTTTCATTCAATAGGGTTTCACATTTCTCTGCACCAATCAAAAGCTCTGGTGGGGGTCAGTTTGTCATTGATTGATCACTCAAGTTCTTCAAACTTATTATTTCTTCATATTAAGTGTGCATAGAACTATGTGTATACCAGATTTTGCAGTCCAAATAAGACCACCCCAAACCTAGCCGTAAATTTGTATAAAACTAAGGACATGGGTTCACTCTCCTGTTCCCTCCTGACACCTGGAGGCTATGGGCTTTGTCCCAATCGGAGTCACACCAGACAGTATATCAATGGAAAGCCCTGCCTCTCTACTTTCCATTACAGAGATGGCTTCAGACAATGGCACTGCAACAGACCCACTTCCCATCTAGCAGCAGCTCCTCCACATAAAGGTCAGCTCTGGCCCCGCCAGCCAGCTTCAAAATGGCTTCCAGCAGAACGGTCAATAGTGCACTGATGTATTTGTTCAGCATAATGAATTGCATTTAGATATATATATATATATTTATATATACACATTAGATATTAAGACACTTGGTGTAATGTCAGGAATGGATCAGGTACCAAATACCTACAGCTGCCAGCCTGCTGTTCTTCCCATGTGCCCACTGTTCTACAAGCGACCAGTTCATTGGCAGCTACAGCTGATCTAGTCGGTGCAGCAGGCTTGAGCCCCTGGGCTATATTTAGTGAGTGCATCACTAATGGTTAATGGAGGTGGGAGGTGCTTCACACATCTATGGCAACTATAAAGCTGCGTGCCACTTTCTCCAGATGAGTCATGCTCCTCCCCCTCCCTTCCCGTCAGTGGATGATGCCGGTAAAGGTGTCGATTGGTCAGTGGATGATGCCAGCGAAGGTGTTGATTGGCAGAGGTAGGCTCTTGCTGATGTACTTGCTCAGTCCCGTGTCTTCCTGGAGACTGAACTTGGACTTTGCCGTCTTCTGAATGCAGTACCCAGGATCCAGGCAAGGGGAGACTTCAATACTGCAGGAAGGGACAGGTTATCACACCTTTCATTCAACTCTTAGATTTTTTTAGCCTTGGCCTGACTTCGGAAATGGCATTCGCCTACAGGAGGGTCATCACCAGTCGGACTACAGCACACAATGTCAGTCACATGTTTATCACTGCTGTTCGCTTGGAAAGAATTCTTCACCCACTTCTCACCTCTGAACATCTTTAAACATCCTGCGAGAGTCTTTGTCCAGATACACAGTGAAGGTCCGCTTTTCAAGGGTTCTTATATTAACGTGGCAGGTTCTGATCGTTGGCGCCTGTCAATATAACCAAATCCGCATACAGTTAGTTTTTTTAGTGGGTCCATGTGCAGAACAGGCAGTGTGTGACATGTTTAGGTAGTGTGTGGCATGTATAGGTAGTGTGTGGCATGTATAGGTAGCGTGTGACATGGATAGGTAGTGTGTGACATGTATAGGTAGTGTGTGGCATGTATAGGCAGTGTGTGACATGTATAGGTAGTGTGTGGCATGTATAGGTAGCGTGTGACATGGATAGGTAGTGTGTGGCATGTATAGGCAGTGTGTGACATGTATAGGTAGTGTGTGACATGTATAGGCAGTGTGTGACATGTATAGGTAGTGTGTGACATGTATAGGTAGTGTGTGGCATGTATAGGCAGTGTGTGACATGTATAGGTAGTGTGTGACATGTATAGGCAGTGTGTGACATGTATAGGTAGTGTGTGGCATGTATAGGCAGTGTGTGGCATGTATAGGCAGTGTGTGGCATGTATAGGTAGCGTGTGGCATGCATAGGCAGTGTGTGACATGTATAGGTAGTGTGTGGCATGTATAGGCAGTGTGTGGCACGTATAGGTAGTGCGTGGCATGTATAGGCAGTGTGTGACATGTATAGGTAGCGTGTGGCATGTATAGGCAGTGTGTGACATGTATAGTTAGCGTGTGACTTGTATAGGTAGTGTGTGGCATGCATAGGCAGTGTGTGATATGTATATCTCTTTTCCACTGGTCCAGTATACCGTACTGGACTCATACTGGTCCAAATTAAACGGCCGTGGTATAGTACAGAATCAGTACCCTTTAATTTTCTACTTAAAAGGTGAGTAGCTGTAGTCTCCTTTGCAATGCTTGGATGTAGCGATAGCAACAACGATGCCCAAGGACGGCATCCATAGCAGAATACCACCTGCTGGTTTTTCTGTCGTATCCGCTTTTATTGTTATGGTCCCTAATTTTTCTATATTCTTGTTTAAATTTTTTTATTTTATCACGGCACTGTTTCCCGGTCTTACTGTAGCCCATTCCAACCATATCATCGCTACTATTTTTTTTGAATACCTTTTTGTTTCTTATTGACACCGTAAATTCTCTCTGAATATGGCCATCGGACCATAACACAATTAAGGCCTGAACTTAATCCTGCTCCCATTTCTCCATGGTTGTATTTTTAGTTGTTTTTTTTCAGCTAATCTAACACAATAAAACAACGATAACGTTAACATTACAGTGTAACAAGTTATCAGTGAATTAGCAGGAATTTAAAAATGCCGTTGTGTGTGGGCGCGCTGGCGTAATGACAACACCCGTCGGAACGCTTTTGAAAGTGGACCAGTACCACATATGTCAGGGCACTTAACCAGCACGTCTTAGGCGTACCGTGACCGTACCGAACTCTCCTCAAACGGTAACTGAAAAACATACTGCACCGTACTAGTACGGGTCCGGTACGGGTCCAGTACGGTACACTTGACCAGTGGAAAAGAGATAGTATAGGCAGTGTGGGACAGTATTAGGTGTTCATGATGATCTGAAAAACAATTATGTATATAACAATAAAAATATCCATATAAAAGGTTAAATCACACACTCACCACGCCAAGTTTGGGTTTTGGTTCATTGAAAGTTACAGTAAGACAGTCAAAATCTGGGGAAATCAGAGAAAGACCAGGTTAGGTATTAGTGAGTAAACGAAACCTTATTACTGAGTGTGGGGGCACATTATGTGTAGCTTAATAAGCTTTTCTATAACCTGACAGAAAGGTGCTACAAGTTACTTGCATCTTTTACAAATATTAATATTCAGAGTAGTATCTAGACTACAGTAAATATACAGAGGGGTACTATAAAATATAATTCCAGATAAACGACAGTAATTTACAATTACAAAAAAAATCTCCATGGGTGGGGTTTGTGCTCTCATCACATCCATATATGCATTTATGGTTTATTGCTGTACTGTATAAAGCCTCAGTAATGACCCCCCATTGTAGATACAGTCAGGTCCATAAGTATTTGGACAGTGACACATTTTTTGTTGTTTTGACTCTGTACTCCAGCACATTGGATTTGAAATGGAACAGTGACTATGAGGTTAAAGTACAGACTTTCAGCATTAATTTGAGGGTTTTTACGTCCATATCGGGTGAATAGTGTAGCAATTGAAGCCATTTTTATGCATAGCCCCCCCCCCCCAATTTAAGGGGACCAAAAGTAATTGGACAAATTAACATAAACTTTAATAAAGTTACCATATTTCATATTTGGTTGCATATCTTTTGCATGTCATAACTTCCTGATGTCTGTGACCCAACAACATAAAAAGACTCTTGATATCTTATTTTCTGGTACTCTTACAAGTGATACTACAAACTCTCTGCATTTAAATGGATCTCTATAGAAATTTGGGGGTGGGACTAGATTAAGATGTAAATAACACAAGAATAGTATGAAACACATGGTTGGGTAAATTTCTAAGTCATCAAGAGTATGAGGTATCAAACTAGCCTCAAACCATCACTATGCTACCAGATATTTAGTAGATATGGATGGATCGCTTTAAGGGTGGTTTCTCCTGACCTATTTTCCTATTTAACTTTATGGAAAAATGAGTCAGGAGAAACAACCCTTAAAGTGATCCATCCATATCTACTGCATATCTGGCAGCAGAGTGATGGTTTGAGGCTCATTTGATACCTCAGGCCCTTGGTGACTCACAGCCATTTAACCAATCATGTATTCCATACTGTTCCAGTGTAATTTACAGCTAAATCTAGTCCCATCCCCCAATTCCCGTAGAGATCCATTCAAATGCAGAGAAATTATAGTATTGCGTGTAAGAGTACCTGAAAATAAGATATCAAGAGTCTTTTGATGTTGGGTCACAAACATCAGGAAGTCATGACATTTTGGTCCCCTAAAATGGGGGGGCTATGTATAAAAATGGTTAAAATTGCTGCACTGTTCACCCGATATGTACGTAAAAACCCTGAAATTAAAGCTGAAAGTCTGCACTTTCACCTCATAGTCACTGTTCCATTTCAAATCCAATGTGCCGGAGTACAGAGCCAAAACAACAAAAATTGTTTCACTGTCCAAATACTTATGGACCTGACTGTATATCTAATGCTTTATGTACTATTGTTATTACCTTCTGTTTCATTAGAGGGAATAGCGTTGATGTGTACTCCCGTTGTCCTTAGTGAAATTCCCTTATCAACTCCTCTATTGCTTAATGAGACCTTAAAGAACAAAAAATATGAAACATCATTAACTGTATCTAGTTACCCTTATGTTGTAATATGAAAACTGTTAAAACTTTTCCAAGACCAATAATATCTCCCACTAACATGTATAGCAATTGTTTACCGTTCTGTAGTTCATAGAAACAACCGCTCCACACATTTCTGCAACGTTCTTCTTCTGCCGAACTGACGCATCTGAAAGAGCGAGAGCGTGCTAATGAGCGCGTGGCTAACACTGTGTAAATGTACATGTTGTATCTCATCATGCCAAGCGTTCACACTGTGTTTCAGCCGCCCCGCCTGCCTTCTGTACCTTTCAGTGTAGCTGCGAGCAACTGAAACTCGGGGAAGTCGACCTCCAGGTGGGCCACAAACACATCCTCCACTGGCTCCCTGGTCAGGTTGGAAAATGACATCTGTGCACATACAGAAATCAAAGTAGCAATAGTTACGGTGAACAATTTTGATCCCATCTAACCCAACCCAAGTGTTTTACCTTAAATAGGCTGAGGAGACTTGCCTTGGAGCATTTCAGTAGGGTAGGGTAAAGTCTTTAACTCATAAGTTAAACTCTTTTATTGCTCTTTTTAATTGAGTTATAATGACTTGTTGAGTCAGTTGAGACTGTAAATTCACTTGGCAAAACTACATTTTCGTTTAGTGTGTGCACTGAATACAGTTCAAGAATACTACCTCAAGTATTGCATTGCAAATACCTTCTCCACACTTAGGGGTTCTTATGTTGACAAATAATCATACTTTGATTTTCAACATTTGACTACATACAGTAATGGTATTACCATTCATAAGACTGTGATATTGTGTGATCATTCACAAAAGGCAAAATCAAAATGCATCTAGCTTGATGACAACAAATGCCGATGAATTCTGTTATGCACACATGTTTATCAGTAATAGTCATGTGGTAAGTAAGCAGTCATGTGGTGTCAGTACAGGGATGAGGGATCATGCATGTCTTTATTGTAATTAGTGAGCAGTAGGGCACATTTTTGTAAATATATGTATCAGCTGCAGTTTTGTCCATCAAAAGCAGTAACAACTGTTCCCAGGTCAGTCTGAGGGCACCTAACCTGACAGAAGGAAAGACAGACAGCCTCTCACCTTGACAGAGTAGATGGTGAAGTAGACCGGCTGCACCCCAGTGCGAGTGTAGTAAGAGATGACATCCGTCAGGAAGGAGCTGGACTCTGACATCCTGCTGGAACAGGACTGCTGAAATGGTAAAGAGGAGGCCCACTGCATGACTACATTCACTGCAAACGCGTATAAATGTGCAGCCAACATACCCAAGGTTTTGCTCAATTTTACTGAACTAAATGACCATTATAGCCGTTTCACCAGGGGCTTTCCTCTTGTGTCCATCCATTCTCCATGTCAGTTATTGACAAACCTGTCACCATGCTAGCTAGTTATACAAATATTTTCCAAATATTTTCCTCTCAAAGCCCCTTAAAATTACCACCCTCTGGTTGAGAACCCCCCACCTGCCACCCAGAGTCAAATGTCTGACACCGTTATCCACCAATCACATGCTGCAATGCAGTAGCTTTTACCGCTAAAGTAGAAACATTTGATTTTTAAGATTCTGCACGTTCCACTGATCTTAACAAATGGGGCAAATTTTACACTTCTGCAAAGCAAAAATGACAATGTAGTTGCATGGTGCTGTCTGTATAACTAGCTTTGGTTTCTCTTCTATCTGTGCAGACATAACGTCTGTAGAGATGTGGTAACTTCATCCGACACACACTAACTCACTGGGTTCTGTATGACTGTGTCTATTTCTGTATGTCTGTTAATGGTGTGCTGCAATTGTGCAACCCCAACTTCCTGGTTTCCGTTTTTCTTACTTAAGGGCTTCAAGAAGAAAGTTCTTAAAATACAACTGAAGCTTTATATACATCACATAAAAAAATAAAAAAATAAGCTTACCATTTTTGCCAACTTAGGAATCATGCCTCCCAGGCTGTTGATGTTGCATTCGTACCATGGGTCTACCCTTCCTAAGTATGAAGCCAGGGCACAGAGATTGCTCTTTACTGGTGAGATGTTTCCCTGAATGAAAACAAGAGTGCGGTTTGTGTTATACAGTCTGGTATTGACTGCATGTATTCTGGTAAATACTGGTGTGCATAAAGGTTATCCGTTCGTTGCACCAGAACGAAAGCTGCCTTACTTTGACGGGAGAGGTCACGGCGGGTTCGTCAGACACAGGGACGTAGTACATCTGCAAGTTCACTTTCATTGTCAAAAAAAGACGTCTCGCTTCCCTCTTCCTGTTGGCAAAATCGTGCGCGAGGCACAACAGAGTATGTCTTGAAAAAGTGCATTATGCATAAAATACATTTAATCTCATTACATTTTATTGGCATCAGCAATTCAGCTCCCCTCAAAAACTGTCAACAAACCCTCCTGGAGGACCGACCGGGGTTTTCATTGAATAAAATTAAATAAATATAACACCTTTGTATTCTTGACTACGTACAGACCATTTCAACAGATTAGGTTTAGCAGATACACACAAATGGCCTTTATTAGAGGTATTAGAGCATAGGGAAAATGAGAGGCCCTATATTACCTGAGAGAGTAGTAGGCCTTGGCCAGTCTCCCCAGAACCCGGTCATCCCCCAGAACCACAATGCGTGCGGTGAAGTGCCGCTGCTGTTTGGGGAACGGGGTGCTACTGCTCCCCGCTTTCCTCTGCAGTGTCCCGCCAGTGCCCGGCTCCTCCAGGGAGTCCTGTATGAGGGCCATGCTGTCCGAAACCGAGGGCTTCATCTTGATGCAGCCCCGGCGGGTCAGCCGAACCGGGTCCTGCTCAACCCCGCCAGCAGGGGGCTCCAACCCCGCGCCAGCAAACTCGCTTACAGGCAGGTCCCTCTCGATCCCGCTGTCCGTCGACATGACGGAGAGCCGCGGCATCTCGGGGCTGAGGTCCGCGGGGAAGTCGGCCATCTCAAAGTCATCCTGGCAGAGCGAGCATCGCTCACCAGAACTGGGGCGGACAAATTTCACCAGCTCAAGCCCTGAGTGACAGAAGAGAAACACTTGACACACATGATTGGCAAAGAGCGGCATCAAAATATGACGCTGCAAGGTAAGTGGTCTGAATATGGCTGTGTTGTGTTGTGGTGATGCCTCAACTCATATTGTTTAGTACTGTTGGCTTATCTTTCACTAAATCCACTGCACATACGCTAGGTTAGGCCTGACCACTATTCTAGCTGCAGCCTTCACTCCATTTCCTAGCCTCAGCTATGCAGTTTCTCTTGCATTTTTGGGTTGAAAATTTTATTGAAAACTGTAAACTCACAGTATGTATCCGACTCATTTGAGAATATCACTTGCATATTGCATTAGAAACAAACACATTTAAATTAAATCAAACTTTATTTACATAGAAAACGGCTCTATGAAGTACCCTCTTATGAATATAGCTGCATACACTGCTCTTATATAAATATATTTTTGCTTAGTGTGCTAACCAGTTTGTCCATTAATACGAAGAGCATTTCAGCAAGAAAGAAGGGGACTTAAGAATACACTTGAGAATAAGAATACATAAAAGACACTCACACAAATCCTCCTCCTCCCTCCAAAAGTGGAAGCTGATCTCCGGATTGGGAAGTGGGGTGTTACACATGGAGCCACGGGACAACGGATCTAAAAAAAAAAACAGGAATTCTCAAAAATATTACAAACATAATGAAAAATAAGCTGAATTTCCTCATGCTTTCTGGCAGCCAGCACCACAAACCAAAAACGGCAACGAAAATACAACATTCGAGAGCTGATGATGTCACCACTACAAGCACGCGGCTGTAGTAGACAAAGCCGAGTTCATTAAGGCTGAAACCAGCATCTGTGTAGGCCAGCCCGTTTTCAGTGAGTACCTTAACGAGCTGAGCCACTCACAACTTTAACAGGGTGGACGTTTCATACTGCATGTATGGCACACAAGGACGTCCTCTGCTTATGTAGTGACAGGTTGACATTCCCGTCCGCCTGTACTCCACCCAAAGGGTTTTAGGCGGCGTGTGTGAGACGCCCTGTCGACCCACCTTGGCGGGCAGCAGTGAGGATCCTGCTGTAGAGCTCCCGTAGCCTGGATGTGTAGCGACCGGGCTCCGCCCCTGCTTCCTCAGCATTCCGCTCCACAGTCGCCACCACTTCCTGGAAGTAAGGCTCAACATCTTGGCCTATGTCCTGCCACCAGACAAAACACACTATTAATAGAAGTGGGTGAAAGGCCGCATAAACGCCCAGGCGAGCACATCTGTACGCCAGTGTCCTGTTGATGAATTCAGCTCTGCTGACTATCTGTTCAGGACACCGCTGTCCTTGACATCTCTCCACAGAATAAGCAGAACAAAAAATAAATGCTTCAACCATTAATGGTCCTGTATGCTGTTTTTGTTGAATAAGGATGTGTGAGATTACACTGTGCATGTCAGCTTTGCTATTTTAAGTCCAGCCTTGACTGAAATGAATAGGATGTAATTGCAGTGAATCAGTGAATTGCATTTGCATCAACAATGAAAAGCAAGCCCGGATTCAACATGTGTTTTGCAAAACCTTTTTCCTTTTTTCCATTTTAATTGATATATTATTTAATTATAATCTGACCATATAAAATTTGTGAATACAAATACTCAAAGCCACTATTTGACACGATTGTTCATACCTAGTGTTTAATCCGTTCTCTTTTACACACAACCACACTTTCCATTTAGACTATGACATACGCTGGTGCAGTAGTTCTGTAAGAGCAACCAACAATAACTGAAAGAAGCTTGACACAGCGCAGGGAACTATGAGAAGAGACAAGAACACACACACACACACACACACACACACAAACACACAAACACACACACATACTAACACAGACACAAACCAAGACACACACACAGACAGACAAACAGACACACATACAGAGACATACACACACAGACATACGCACACACGCGCGCACACACACACACACACACAGTCAGACAGACACACACATACTAACACACACAGACAGACACACACACACACACATAAAGACAGACACACATACACACACACACACACACAGACACATACACACACACACACAGTAGGTAGATTTGTCTCCTGGTCGCTCTGACCTTGAGAACGTGAGCCAGCCTGGGTCCGTGGCAGTCATCTCCCAGGGCCGCCTGCATTGTGTGCTGCACCACACTGCACATGTGGGCCAGGGGGCTGTAGTACGACCCCGCCAACTCCATGTCCTCCTGGAGGTAGGCCCCCAGGGGGCCCGTGAACACGGCGGGGTCTGCAAACACAAACAACCTGCAGAGAGAGCGCCCATCAGAGTTTTACTTACATCATCATTTACTGCACTCAATGCAAGTCCTGTCACATGCAGAGACACGAGCTACACATGAGCGTGCACACTGACTGCATGCATTCACCACCCATTACTTAAAGAACAGGGCTCAGGACACACATGAGCGTGAACACTGACTGCATGCATTCACCACCCATTACTTAAAGAACAGGGCTCAGGACACACATGAGCGTGAACACTGACTGCATGCATTCACCACCCATTACTTAAAGAACAGGGCTCAGGACACACATGAGCGTGAACACTGACTGCATGCATTCACCACCCATTACTTAAAGAACAGGGCTCAGGACACACATGAGCGTGCACACTGACTGCATGCATTCACCACCCATTACTTAAAGAACAGGGCTCAGGACACACATGAGCGTGCACACTGACTGCATGCATTCACCACCCATTACTTAAAGAACAGGGCTCAGGACACACAACCCTCATTTCCTACTAATGTACGGATGAATGCTCGTATTATAAATGGTTGTGTACTTACTTCTCTTGGAGGGGATAATGCTCGCTCTTTAGACTCTGCTCGGCCAGAACCATCCTCTGGTACAAAGAACCTGCAAAAAAAACAGGTATATAATATAGCAAGAGAAACGGGTATATACTATAGCAAGAGAAACGGGTATATACTATAGCAAGAGAAACAAATATATACCATAGCAAGGGAAACAGGTATATACTATAGCAAGGGAAACAGGTATATACTATTGCGAGAGAAATGGGTATATACTATAGCAAGGAAAACGGGTATATACCATAGCAAGGGAAACAGGTATATACTATAGCAAGGGAAACAGGTATATACTATAGCAAGGAAAACGGGTATATACTATAGCAAGGGAAACGGGTATATACTATAGCAAGAGAAACAAATATATACCATAGCAAGGGAAACAGGTATATACTATAGCAAGGGAAACAGGTATATACTATAGCTAGAGAAATGGGTATATACTATAGCAAGGAAAACAGGTATATTCTATAGCAAGGGAAACGGGTATATACTATAGCAAGGGAAACGGGTATATACTATAGCAAGAGAAATGGGTATATACTATAGCAACACAAGCGGGTATATACTATAGCAAAGGAAATGGGTATATACTATAGCAAGGGAAACGGGTATATACTATAGCAAGAGAAATGGGTATTTACTATAGTAAGGGAAACAGGTATATACTATAGCAAGGGAAACAGGTATATACTACAGCAAGGGAAACAGGTATATACTATAGCAAGGGAAACAGGTATATACTACAGCAAGGGAAACAGGTATATACTATAGCAAGGGAAACAGGTATATACTACAGCAAGGAAAACAGGTATATACTATAGCAAGGGAAACAGGTTAGCAAGGGAAACTGGTATATACTAGGGTATATACTATAGCAAGAGAAACAGGTATGTACTCTATAGCAAGAAAAACGGGTATATACTATAGAAATGGAAACAGGTATATACTATAAAAAGGAAACAGGTATATACTATAGAAAGGGAAACGGGTATATACTATAGCAAGGGAAACGGACATATACTATAGCAACAACAACGGGACAGAATAAACAGGAAACAATGGAATAAACTCTCATCTTATAATATTTCACTCCTCAAAAGTACACTAGGTTGATTGTTGTACAATGCTCCACATATTTCTGAAATGACCAGGGCAGCTGTCGATTGTTGTACAATGATGGTACAATGATAATTGTCACTGAAATATTGAGTGACGTGATCGGTTAAACCCACACAGCAAAAATGGTGGTCTCATATAAAGACACTAGGGTGTTAAAAGTACACCAGCAGTGTTACATTTTTGCTATGCAGTAATGAAATGCTGGGTACAGCACCTGGCGTGATGCGTTCCTTCTTCATGGTCCTGGCATAGCTGAGGCCCACAGTGCAATACGGCTGAGGCAGAGTCAGTAGCCTCTTGCAGAAGTCATACACCCTCTTATACAGGTCATCTGGAATATAGGCCGCCTGCAACAACAGCACAATGACAGGCATCGTAAGCTCCGTCGCCCGGAAACAGCAGGCCTGTCACAGAGCCAGGGTCACATCAGAGATAACCATCAGTGACAAGAATACCGGATACAGTGGGAACGAGACGAACAGGAAACCGGACCAGAAAAATCTAATATGAGGAAAGACAGCATCTATCCCATTAAAGAAGATTGTTTTGTCTGTAGAAAATAGATCTCACCTGTATAACAGCATAGATGAGTGTATGCAACAGGGGAATTATGTACATTTTACAGTCCAACCTCTCCGCCTGGGGCGACAAGGGAAAAAAACCTCACTGAAAACACATTTCTATGGCAAGCTAGGCCAAGGTAATCAGTTAGATATCATAATGTAACATGCTATTAAAATACTTAAAACAAGTCTTAAAATGAGATTCATATCATTTGTAACAGCATTTCAGTGTGTAAACTAGGTTTGTGAAACATAAGTCACATAAGCAGCTTTTCTACAAATAAAACACTTAAATATTATGACATTCAGCCAATCGTATAATGCAAAAACAATACATTGGGCCTAAATTCATGACCCAATGCATCGGTGACATACTCTCTCCAGTTCCTTCACCGCTACTTTCACCAAAGAGATGCAGTTTGAAGGGTTATTCTGGACCTTCTTGTGCAGAGTCCATCTCAACATCCCTTTATGAAAGACACATTCATTAATCAGTAATCAATCAGCTGTCAATCAGACAATTCAAGCTGAGCAGTTTCTAACCAAGAACCCATAACACATTAAGCCCATGAGCATGACACTAAAGCATTATTAGTGAGGTTTGAGGAGTGTCTGCTGTATTATACACACAAGTATTAAAATCCTGCTGTATTATACATACAAGTAAAATTATCCTTTGTCTTCAGGACTGTGTGACATGCATATGTGAGTCATCCTGACTTTGACTGTATGACCTACACCTTCAGGGTTTTCCTGACTGACTTTATCACATGACCGTATGACATATGACACCTGCAAGTTTTCCTGACTGACATACACCTGTGGGACAGGTTACCTCTGTTGGACATGGAGGCGGGATGTTGGCAGTCCAGCTCGCGGAGGATCGCCTGGAGGCTGCGGTAAATGTCAGACTCCGCCGCCGCAGATGCGTCGCCCCCTGCAGGACAGTTCAGAGGCTTACACCACTTATAGTGCCAGTGCTGATATTATCAGTGGATTAGAGTAACAATCAGTGGATGAACTGAATGAAACTTGTAAAAACATTTTTGCAAACTATGTTTATGATAAGTTTTTTAATTAGTACCTTTCTGATTATCATTTAGTAGATAGTAGAAACCTTAACCAAGATTATATTTATTGAAGGTACAGTAGAACCTCAGAGACGCAAATGCATCTTTTGAAATTGTGAACTATTTGTAAATTTTTAAAGCTATATCAATGTACACCAACATTAAGAATTAGTTATTTACTTATCGAACACACAAACTTGGACTACGAGAAGCGAGAAACCTTTAATGGTTTAATACGGCCAGTGGTAATTAGGATCCTATTAGAACAGGGCGTTCCCACACTCCTGGGGAACCCCTGTGTATACTGGCCTTTGTTCCAACTTTAATTACAATTCTTCAAGTATAAAGAGCTGTTAATTATTTCTAACTGGATACTTTCATAAATTCTTCATTCTTCACTTTCTTCATTCACTTAAGAGCTTTTAATCAGGAGGATCAGTTCTCAGACAACTAAGGCTTTCATTTTCTGTAATGAGCTGTGGCAAACGGTTCATCTTGAAAGACGTTACATTTTCAATTGATTAAATGGACGGACCCACAGCTGAAATTAGTGAAGTTGTAAATGCTGCAGGTGTGGTCATCAAATTACTGAAGCTTCTTGAATTTTGCTTCTTGAAATGTGGAATCTGGGGTTTGTTTCAGTTTTAATGCTGGTCTTTATAATGTGATAATAAGGAGCTGGATGACGTGTAATTGCATGCCGCTGGTTTGTTATCCCATACAGCTGACCAATCAGGCCAGAGCTCTGAAGTTCTACCGCACTATACTGCACTATTTTATATAGTGGGATATTTACTATTTCAGATGAAAGTACAGCAGAGGTGAGGTAAATACCTGCGGCCTCCATGCGTTCCTTGTTCTTACACAAATCCCAGGAGGCCATAGTGCTCATGCTTCGCACACATGATGGTGCCAGAGGGTCTCACACATGTGGACAGAAGCAGGTGTGTGTGCCTGCTGATAAAAACACAAGCAAATGCACAACTTCACACAGGCCTGCTATTCAGCAGCACAAGAGAGATACAGTGGTGCTAGAAAGTATTCATACCCCTTCACTTTTTGCACACTTTATTGTGTTGTAGATTTAATTTTAAATGGATAAAATTGCCTTTTTTGCCCATCAATCTACACTCAATGACAAAGTGAAAGGGTTATTTCTCCGGACTCATTTTCCTATAGAACTCTATGGGGAAAAAAGTCAGGAGAAGAAACCCTTAAAGTGATCCATCCACATCTCGTTCAATAGCTCAGACCCCTTGATGACGTACAGCCATTTAGCCAGCCATGTGTTCCATACTGTACCAGTGTAATTTACAGCTGAATCTAGTCTCACCCCCCAATTCCCATAGAGATCAATTCAAATACAGAGAGGTTATAGTATCGCATGTAACAGTACCTGAAAATAATATATCGAGAGTATTTTGATGTTGATGGGTCACAGACTTCAGGAAGTAACAGCATGCAAAGGATATGCGACCAAATATGAAATATGATACTTTAAAAATACATTAAAGCAAAATGTATGAATACTTATGTAAATGAGAGATTTCAGTTTAAAATTTTTAATACATTTGCAAACATTTCTAAAAACATGTTTTCACTTTGTCATCATGGGTTATTGAGTGTAGATTGATGGGCAAAAATGGCAATCTACAACACAATAAAGTGTGCAAAAAGTGATGGGGTCTGAATACTTTCTAGCACCACTGTAGATAGAGAGAAAGAGAGAGACAGTGAGAGAAAGAAACAGCGAGAGACAGAGAGAGACCATCACTCATTATCTATTCTAACTGGTGTGCCTTTGATGAGCCATGGCAAGCATTTCATCCATTAATTAAAACAACCTTCCTCTAGAGCCTTGTTAAACATGCAAAAAGGCCAAGTCCTTTCACTGTCTCCCAGTGCCGTATTCCCACTGTATACTCAGAAGAAGCTGAATGGTCCACGTAAGCAGCTTGTTAGAGTCAGTATGCATGGATACTTGATGGAATCAGTACAAACAGTTTAGCCTTGCTGCCGCTGTGTTGCCCAGTAAGGACCAGGACAGAACAAGGCTTCAAACCCGCTGACACACAGGATTCTAATATGAACTGGCTAAGTGCCACGCACGATTTAATACTATATAATCATAGAAACGTGAAAGAGAACGTACAGTGAAATGTATCTCCGTCTTGGCGGCTTTTCACTGTGGCTGTCATGCTGAAGCCAGGCCTTCAGCAGTCAGATAAACTAATGGACAAGGATTCCACTTGCTAGGGCATCACACTGCTGCACAGTGCGTGGTATATTTTGTGTACAACAGTCAAATTGCACATATCCCAGTCACAGCATTGTATTTTACCTCCCACAGACCTAAGTAGTGCTAAATATGGTCCACTAATTCTCCAATAAAAAGAACATGCAAACATTACAGTTCTAAAAACTCCACTAACTCTACAGAGCTGTTTAATAGTGCTGACGTTGAGTAAATGTTACAGAACTCGGGAATGCAGAGATACTCAACAACAAATGCAAAGCAATGTAGAAAACACAACTTAGGCAGACCCCTACTGTATGACAGACTGGTTAAGTTACCACAGCCAGTGAGCTAAAAAGCAAGAGTCTGTTCTAAGAGAGATGGTTTTCTTTTGTACGTTTCTCCGCTGACAGTGAACACACGCGACCAGCGTCTGTATGGTGAAGCCACGTTCAGCTGGCAGGCTCGTCAGTGCGCCAGACTGAAACAGGAAACTGACGAGCCCCCCGACCCACCCCCACCAAAAATAACCTGTACCTCACCTTTCCCCGGCCTAGCTCCGTTGTCCCCGAATCTCTTTGGCTCTCTGGACACTGAGCTCCTCCACACCAATCCGAGGAGATAGAGTTAGAAAAGGAAAGCTGCTCACGGGGCGCACTTCCTCATCGCTCTGGTGACGAAGTGACGGGCGGGAGGCTGAACTCTGCGTAAGGTTGTAGTGGAAGGTGGTGGGAGGTGGTGGGAGGGAGAGGGGGCTGTGTGAAGGGGGGGCTGTGTGAGGGAGGGGATTGTTTCACGCCGCCATGTTTCATAATTGAATTTTCCTTTTCTCACGCTGCTCTCCCCAGCCTGAGTCTGCAGGTTGACTGTGAGAGGCTGTTTGTAGTGTGCGGATTTAGACCTGATCCCCCTGCGCTCGGGCGGCCGACAGCACCGCCTTCCTCGGGCCATTGTCCCAATGACCGCTTCCTGCAGCCTCAACAGACACGCATTCGATTTTAGACGATCAGCACGCTCAACACACTTCCTGTGCTCTAAATGAGTAGGCGTACAAATGCGTGGCTAGCTATATTTAGGCCACTGGAGGTTTTTTTTTTCTTTCTTTGGCAAGTGATAAAGTGAGACGTGGTCTGTGATAGGCTGAAGATTAACTTCAGAGGGGGGTGAACACCTGCACAAGCCACATCTTCTGTCAATAAGAAGAGCTGAATAAGCACCACATGAAACAGCAATTAACTGAAAATTGTATGCAAACAAATTATCTTGCAAATGGTTTTCAAATTATTTACATTATTCATCTATGACCACCGCTGTAGTTGTAAAGTAGTTCGTAGTGGAATGATAGTCTTGACTCCAGGTTTTCAATTGCTGATAAGAGCATCTGGAAAACAGGATTACACTTATAATGGATTTGCTTAGCTAGGGAAGATTTTTAATTGAATGTATTCTCCACAGAGACTACCCCTCAACCTGATCACTACCCCTCAATCAGTACTTCTGTACTGAAATAGGATCAGTAGATAACAATAACCTTGGGCAGTAGCGTAGCTAGCCCCCTAACTGAAACTTTGAGTCAATCTAATGACTACTACACAAAAAACTTTTTGGCAATCGATATATATTTTGTTAGCTGAGCAGTGATTAGTTTCCTTACAAGTCAATCAAGTAATTAGACAAATTAGACATGCCATATTAAACATGGTGACTTAAAAGTCCAACAACACTCTGAGTACTGTAAAAAAGCTAAAATGGTCTTTTTAAGTACAAGGGGAGATAGGGTTAAATCTGTATGCGCCTGTACTGAGTTTACATTACTTCCCCTCACCCTGAATTGCTTTTCAACGGAGATATACTTCATCACTTTATGCAAATTACCCATCCCACAAGACCTTGCATGAGAGCTCATTTTTATAAAACTATACACTATATCATAAGAGGCTAGCCAGCAAATTTAACATGACTTGGAAAGTGAAATTTTCCTTTGAAGAAAATGGTTATGTTAAACAAAATATTATTGATAAGATTATCAACTCATGATTATCTACACACTTTTAATGCTCCACAAATGCCACTATGACAGAAACACTAGTCATAACGGTAGCATATACACAGGTTGTTTCAGTCATTTTCCCACAGCTCATTCATGAGAAATAAAAAGAGTATAGGGCCTGACGGTAGGGTCCCCTGGAGCTTTGGGCCCAGGTGCACCTGTTAGCCCTAGCCCCTGACCTTGTACTCAGCTAAAATGTACTTTTGCACAGGTTTGCAATATCACATTCCTGCAGGAGCCACTGCAATACCTGTATTTGAGAACCGACTGTCTGAATTTAGACGTCTTGCCTGCCTGCCAATGTGCTACAGTATGCAGTTTGTTTAATTATCAAAATATTATAAAACAATGCCAGAGAATGAAACCATTTGTACCAAATTGAACAAGTGAATTTTTTTTTAAGGGAAAGGGTGTATCGGCTGCATACACCAGTCAAAATCGGCAACATGGATTGAGACATTACATGGACATTTATATTGTGCTCAGAGACGTTTATGTCTAAGAATGTCTGGTGTTTGCCCAGCATTTGGTTGATATGGGTGTAGACAAAATTCTGGCAGTAGTTCATTGGTAGATCTAATCTTATTACTCTGAACTCTTTGCCTGCTAATTAAATTAGCCCGAAAGGTTTTTGGGACAAAACAGACGTTGGATAGGGTCAGGTGTAAATCATTTACCAGAGCACCAGCAGAGAATATTCCGGCTCTGAATTACAGCCTACCGTTGGAATCCCGCCGGCACAACACCGTGATTCGGAAGATACGTTCGGCTAACTGACCACAATTATCCCTCAAGTGAGTATCACACAAATTAGAGAGACAAGTCAGTCATGCCCATAATTATGAGCCTGATAAGTGAGGCTAGTAGTGCGGGGGCAAGACTCAGCGAGCATTTGTGTTACCAACTCTGAGCAGGACTGTCTCCTCCTCTCCCACTCCACACCCTACTCCCCAATGGGAATGCATAACGGTAACTGCACCTTCCATATTTACAAAGCCAAGACAAACATTCAGCATGTGGCCTTTCCCATCACAACCACGCCACATTGGCATTCCGAGCCAAGTTTCTGCTCCGTTTTAGACAGACCTGAGCGGTGTGTGCGATTTATTTCTGTGCCTTCAAATGCAGCACTTTGCTCCATTAAAGATACCATATTGACACAACACTGGCGTCACCGTGTGATGTTTTCCATTTTTCGCTGGTAAGCGGCATGCAATTTGTTACTGCAGTGAGCTAAATTGCCCCACATGAACGGCAGACGCACCAAGCCATTACGGAGAAAGGTTCTACACCCAAAATGGCTAGCTATGGGCCACTTCCCTTTCAAGCACTGAAATTGTTGAAAAAAAAAGGTTTGCTTTTTTCCTGCACGAAATACCATTCTGAAGGAAGTAGTGGAAACCTGCTCCACAAGCAGCACCATTGACCAGGCTCTCTCTGTGAACAGTCTGTTTAATCTTTAATATAGGAGTGATACAGCACTCCCTCTCTCTGTGAACAGTCTGTTTAATCTTTAATATAGGAGTGATACAGCACTCCCTCTCTCTGTGCGCCATCCACACAGTACAGCACTGAGGACAGAGTGTGCCTCTGCCCGCTCCTGGGGCTCTGACGAAATGTGAGCAGCAGTATGGCACCATAAATTAAACCCACTTCCTCATACCCTTCTTGGTTTCAGGCACAGAAGGTGCTTCTTCCTCCACTCAGTTTACAGTAAGGTAAAAATGTAAAAACAATTTTAAAAAAATGGGACTGTTCCCCCTTGCATGATTGAATCTTCTCACGCTTGCAGACCACTCTGAAAACAGGAAGGTTTGTTTTCTTGCATCAGCAGGCCAGGCTGGGCCGGGATGGATACAGGAATTCCCCTTTCTACACACGGCATACGGACGGCTACAGAGTAGAACTCACTGACCGAAAAGAACCTCCTGAGCCACCATTCGGCTTCGTTTCTCATCAGTGCAACCATGATTACACACACATTCCATTGAGTTGCCTAGAAACGACCAATTCCTTCTAATGTTCCACAGCAGAGTTTTCTTAACCGTAATCATAACAATAACAATTTTTGACAAGCAGAACAGTGATGTGTTTTATTTTATTAAAAAAAAGATAATAAAGAGTTATTAAAAAAGGGTCGTGAGGGCAAGTAGGCATGGGTGCAGGGTGAAAAAGAAATGAACCCTCACTAATATTGCCTTGAATACAATCTTTCTTGTATTTGTGATACTGGAAATGTTCACCGTTGTATTGGTCAAGGCCATTGTGTATGAAAATTAGGTGGCCAACAGAAAAGCTATAAATCGCTCACCTGGTCTCCAGGAAATTGTTACCTGTATTGTTTAATACTCAGCATTTTTGTTTTGCTGTATTTTTTCAGAAGCACTGAACACAGCAAATGTTACATTCTGCACTATTTAACAATTCACCCAAAAGATATGACAGCGCAGGTGCAGATGCAAAAATCTGCCTCCTAAACTTAGAAACTATGAAAATGAAATATGGCATGTAGGCTATTTGCAACAGTAACAAAGTAACAAAGTTCATATCACATTTTTGAATAGGCCATATTTTTTCAATATATATACGAAAATAGGAAAAGGAATATATTCACCAAATACCACTTGACTGACAAAAGCTTTCTTATGAAATGACAGATCTTCCACACAAGGCCCCACAATAGGCATGTCTGTGTGTGGAAAAACAATCTCTTTCAAGATGGTGGAATATTAACACGCTTCCCACATCGACAGCTGAACAATCTTAGGAAGTGCTTTAGGATCACCACACACTGACAACTTCTCCTCTCTACCTGGCCAAGCCGGGGGATTGCTTCCCCTATCACCATCCTGTATGGTAACAATGGGGCTCCCATACGATTTACAGAAAAGAAACGGAATGGAAATCTCATCAGAGCCCCGGACTGGGCCGAACCGGTGCCGAGACGTGGGGACAGGTGGAGCGAGACGCTGAAGCCACTGTGCTGAGAAATGGAGCAGTGTCATAAGGTCAGCTGAGGACATGCTACAGCGCCTGACATTCACACCAAGAATATGAATAAAAATATATTACAAAATACATAAATACAAACAGAAAATGCATTAGGAAACCATGATTAAGAATAAAATATATGTAATTTTTAAAAAAATCCAAAACAACTGGTGCATTTTCAAGATCCAAAAAAGGATAGGCTACGTATGAAAAAATGCATGTAAAATTAATTGCAAATATACCGTGTTACAAGTTTATTACATTATGTCACTTTCAATAATAAAGATATGTTATGCAATATATTTTTTGAAGTTCATGTATTAGATATAATTCAATTATTTTTTGTAATGCACAGCTGCAAGGCACTGGCCTGGTGATTGATTAACCAGGTCATTAACTAACTCCTAACCCGGGCCTACTCCATTCAAGTATTTCTGACTGGACATGAAGATAACAAAACTTCTCTCTCACACCTGTGGTCTGTTTATGCAGAGGTGCATTATGGGGCCACAGACCTCCATGTGCTGTGGGGGGCTGCACTTAAGGGGCCGACGTGCTGTCCAGCAGGGAAAAAATAAATCCACAGCCCACCAGGGACCTATTTATTACACACGCTGTCATAGACACTACAACCCAAACAAAACAAAAAGGAAGGCGCTAGTGTAGAGACCTATTTCAAGCGTATTTACTATTTACTCCATGGACCCAGACAGGAAGAAACAGTGGCTGTCAGTCCCCAATGCATATCATGTGACCTTTCAAAGAGCAGGCCTGAGCCATCCACACACTCTGTGGTTGTAATTATGGAACAATGACGAATGACAGATGACACTCCAGCCCAAACCACCACACCACACATCACCGTAACCATAGAAACAATAACTGAAAGCGGACTGAAAGCTGACTCCACGTCAAAGTTTATAAATAGGGCAGAAATCCACATAATGTTGTAGCCCATCTTGAACAAGGCCACCTTTAAAAACCAAACTGGATATTTTTATGACCTCCTTACAAAGCTGCAGCTTTTCCCTTCTCTTAATTATCAACTGATTTGCATATTTCACAGGTTAAAAATAAATCAACATGTGTTTTAATTGAAACCCCTTCATCTCATTTGCATCAAAATAACAAATAAGGCTTGTTTGAATATGAAGGACTTTTGAAAGGGTAACTAAATTGGCTCAGACAAACTGTAATTTACTGCACCAACAGCTAACGGCCTCAGTGAAGATGTACAGTAGGCACTCAGAATATGCAGTGAGCAGATACAGTGGGAGATGTAGATTGATGGGCAAAAATAGCAATTTTATCCATTTAAAATTAAATCTACAACACAATAAAGTGTGCAAAAAGTGAAGGGGTATGAATACTTTCTAGCACCACTGTACAATGTCTTTAACTTTTCTACAGTGCGGACACATTGACATAATCTAAAATGAGCGTAAACTCAAGAGGCACCACGAGACGTAATGTGATCCGCTTGATTTGACTCCAGGACAGAATGTACCCTGTGCGTGAACCGTGCCTTCCAGAGATGCAGCCTTTCTGAGGACCGTGTCTGAGGCAACTCTGCCACACGACTGCAAAAATACACCTGCGAAAGTTAATCGGAGAAAACTACTGGGTGGTTTCCTGGCATGATTAATAGAGGGTACACGTCATTTTTATCACCTCTTGCTCAAATGCTTCAAAAACAGGGGACAAGCAGGGGGCGTTCAATGTTTTAGTTCCCGTCAGGGCAAACCAAAACTGTGCCTTACTGGACACTGACATCACTACTATGTCACTTACTCACAGTCCCTCACAAAATGAATGTTTTATACTGTGGGTTAGTTTCGCTGGTTTAGATTTATAAATAGGTCTGAAATAATATTTTCCAATATTCTCAGAACAATGGTCAAAGGGTAATATTAGACTAAATGATTGCAAACATAAATAGTAGTGTCTGAATTTCACTGAGTGCTGGAGAAGTCTCTCTTTCAAGAAAATAAAACATTAGACAAGTTAGGAGTCAGGAAATTAGCTAGGAGTTAAAAAACATCACTTTGTTTGTCTGCAAAGGAAGACTGTAGACTGTGTTTAAAAATGCAATGGGTAAATTGTGAGGTGTTCCTTTACACAGGGATAGACACAAAATTGTGGATTAATATTAATATAGCAAACCAGCCAGCAGCATCAGCAGTTTCATATTTTTATTGAAGAAATTAAAGTGCAAAGAGTAAATTATACTTGAATAAATTTTTCGTAACATTTACACAGTGTAAATCAAAATGAATCACATTTTAAATAATGTCGCACTGGCTGAAGACACGGGGTGCTGGCAGGGGAAATTAGCTTTTCCCGTTACCTTATCTCGCGACTCGCACACACCTGCAAGTTGCAACGCTCGCCAAAACCTAGCTGCAACCAATACCAAGATCTGAGATGGTGATTAATCTGACCATGCTCACAGCAACACTGCAAGAACAGCACACACATGCACACACACACACACACGGTACACTGGTAATCTATACATTGTGGTAATCTATTGTATGACTTTGGCTGGCTGTGCTTCAGTACGTCTGGAGCAGTGCTGCTCAGCCTGGGGCCACATGTATACAGTGCTGAGCAGAAAAATGCCCTCAGTAAGCTGCGTAAGTGAGTTTCCACACATAAATTCAGATGTATAAAATAAGAGAACCTGCGTACCTCTGCACACGCTGGACGCCATACGTACGCAATGTTTGGAGTCAGTGTGATATGGCGACAGTGTGACCGAAAGGCAGAGGGAGAAAATGTGAAAGCAGATTTCTGACTTTCACCCTGAGCATTCTTTTACACATTATTTTACTCAGAGTTTTATACATGTGGCCCCAGGTCTTTACAGTGTCCAGTGTGGTGTTTTTTTCTCTGACTCAGGAGAAACACACCCTCGCTCACGAAAGGCCTCCACTGTGCACTGAGCCTCCAGGAAGCACAAATTCTAAATAAGGAAACGCAGTGCACCCTGGACGGTTGTATTTTCCCTTCAATGAGACAGTGGAAGTATTGCCTGAGATATAAGCCTTTGAGGCAGTTTTTTGTGCTATTGTTAACACTATCATTATTATTTCAACCTGTCAAAAAAAAAACTTTTTGTGTCTTCCAGATTTAGAGCATGTTGTGTTTGGACTGACATTATACCATAACACTGTTTACAAAGAGAAGGAGAGGGAGAGAGAGAAAGAGAAAAAAGAGAGAGGATTGTTCCTTCTTCCATCAAATGTACCCAATTCTTAATCTCATTCTACATCTAGATGTCTCACTGCATCACTGTATCACTGCACCAGCTTCAAGTTCCTGGGTATCCACATCTCTGAGGATCTCTCCTGGGCCCTCAACACCTCGGCCCTGGTCAAGAAGGCTCACCAGCGTCTCTTCTTCTTGAGGAGACTGAGGAAAGCCCATCTGTCTCCTCAGATCCTGGTGAACTTCTACCGGTGTGCCATAGAAAGCATCCTCACCAGCTCCATCACAGTCTGGTATGGAAACTGTACTGTCTCTGACCGGAAAGCGCTGCAGAGGGTGGTGAAAATCGCCCAACGCATCACTAATACCACTCTCCCATCGATCGAGACGGTACAGTACAAAAGGTGTCTGCGGAAGGCACGCAGCATAGTCAAGGACTCCTACCACCCCAAACACAGACTGTTTGCCCTCCTCCCCTCTGGGAGGCGCTACAGGACCCTCCTTGCCAGAACCAGCAGGCTCAAAAACAGCTTCTACCCCTCAGCTGTCACCCTGCTGAACTCTGCACCTCGTGACCCCTCCCCCCCCCCAGATACCAACCCCCCGCCCTACCCCCGGACCACCCCAGTCACTCCCCCAGAGACTTTTACTGTTAAATATACCGCTGTACAATAACGCCCATACTAATCATCCTGTATCATACTGTATAGACTTTATTTTAGATAGATATCTCATATACAATCATAATACTTCTCTGTAGATACTTTATTCATACTCGTAGATATTTCATATTTCATATATACCCTTATATTTTCTTACAAATACTGTCATTGATGGCCCTTACTACTGTCTATTCATGTTTATTTATTCATGTTTATTTATACCATTGAGATTATTTATATATCCACATTTATACTCCTGTACACAATGTTTATAATGTACCATATTATATATATATACACAATGCACTTTACTGCCTCTTTGCACTCTGGTTAGATGCTAAACTGCATTTCGTTGTTCTTGTACCTGTACATGGATAATGACAATAAAGTTGAATCTAATCTAATCTAATCTAATCTGTATGATAGTCTTAAATAAATTTAAATCACCAACCTCACCACCAACCTGTTCCTGCTTGTCCTGCTCCTGCTGCCCTGCTGTGCCACTCTGCTGTGCCACTCTGCTGTGCTATGCTGCTAACATGCTTGGCTTTCCACACATACTCCTTTCAGGAATGTTTTTGCGCTCCCACCACCACCCCAGCACCCATCTGTGGGCTCTGCTTCTCATATGATCCCCATGGGAGGGGAGGGGAGGGGGGGGGGGGGGGTGGTTTACTCCCTGTTATCTTGGCTGGCTTATACTCAAAAATGTTACGCAAACAGGGAGTGATAAGAGGCAGAGCCTGACACCAAAAAAAATTGTGTTCACTTTAAATCTCAATAAAATATTGCTTAAATCAATTGTGAGTTATCTGACTGAACTGCGTGAACCTGCATTTTTACCACAGAGCCTGCTGCACAGGCCAGCAACAGAAACTTTAATCTGTGACCGGGTCTGCTGTTTTCATTGGTCTAAATAAGGGCTTTCTTGACTAGGTGTTGCACACTATGGAAACAGACAAAACTAGAGGACAACCGAGTGTATTTAATTCACCTGACCCTGGTACGCTCTTGAACAGTCCTCATTATTCCATCCCCCAAGTAACCGAACACACAGCACTTCAAATGGCAATCACAAGTCATACATTTGGTTTCAGTCTAAGTCTGGGTCTGAAGACACCAGTTGCATGCAGTGGGACTGTGACCATATACTGTACGTATAAAACGTTGATTGAGAGATTCAACATTCAATCTTC
Source organism: Ilyophis sp. 1 JC-2022 (assembly GCA_022702515.1). Classification (NCBI taxonomy): domain Eukaryota; kingdom Metazoa; phylum Chordata; class Actinopteri; order Anguilliformes; family Synaphobranchidae; genus Ilyophis; species Ilyophis sp. 1 JC-2022. The sequence goes on along the minus strand of CM040405.1, from coordinate 50,519,313 downwards.
AATGAGGAATCTTGTTTAGTACACAATGTAACCCGGTGATTGCCAATCCCAGGCTTAATTAGGCTACTTGTAACTGTTTGTATTGTGTATTTAATCGCATATTCAGCAACATATACAGGTCTAAGAATGCATTTTCCATTAATAAAATTGGCTGGTTTAGGCAGGATGCAACGCTAAAGGAATAAGGTGCTTGGTGCATTTATACATGACTAAAACAAAACCACTGAAAACCAATTTAGCGCAGGGAACATAAAGACTATATTGTGATAGGATGTTAAAATCTGCTGGAGGGTAGTGTCCTCTATTACTGGCATCATGTGCCAAAAGAGGGAAATCATGAAAAATGTATAGGAAGTAAATCAGTTTCAAGAGAAACCCATAATTCCCAATCATTTAGACCTATCCCTTTAAGATTAAATGAATGAACCTACTGGAGCAACCAAATTCCACAGTTCGTAGCAAGATTGCTCAATCATGCCGATAGGATTATTAGAACTGAACTGGGTCAGAATCTCTGACTAAAGCGGTAGCAAATGTAACTTAAATTAAGGCTCAATTAAACATTACAGTAGTCTATCTGTTACTTTCCCATTACACATTACAAATAGGCTCGTGAAATTGAAGGCGTGCATTCAGCAACAATGTTCGCAGAGGGGGGAAATGAAAAGTGATTTTTCACATCCACATACTTTTTATTCATTGCTTCAAGCGGTCTAAAAACGGGTCCTACTCTCAACAACCACGCTAATATGTACAAATGATGAGCTACTGAAGGATATGTATTAGACCAGAAGAAATAATTCGGCTGGGTTACTCTTCAGACATTAAAGTTGAATTATGAACATAGACGGGCTCAAATGCATATGCATGCGTAGCTACAGAATGCGCACGATAATCTTGACACGCCATTCCTTTATACCCGTCTCTCATCAACATTGAACTAACAGTGAATTTACACTATTGCATACAAAGCACGGGAAACGTTGAATATACCGAGCATACTTAACTTGATCTTTATCGCCAAATCGGCTTTTTACACAGTAAGGCATACCTCTTTCTGCATAAAAAATTGTTTTACTTAATAGGTAATTAACCTACATCACGTGTCGATATGCAATGATTACGTACGTGTCTATCTTCATGCCAATACTTTACTTTCTACTATACTGAAAGGTAAACCTTAGCGGAACAGGCATAGCCTGCTCCTAAAAAAGTTTGGTTAGTCAGGGCAAGATAGTCTAATGGACAAAAAAGTGAATTTTTTCACAAAATTCTGAATTCATAAAGCTGAATTTACCTCTCGGCGAGCATCAAACTTAATTTTCTTCAACACCGTCAGTAGTACCGCAACAGCACTTCCAACACTCTCGCTCCGTCGCTCACCACTCCGGCAGTGTCCTCAGTCTGAGCAGAATAAAACACGCCCATTCGCTGCCTCTGTTCACAGCTGAGAAACTGTTCATATTCACAGTTAGTTCACGATAGGCGCTGTGCATCTGAAAATAATCACTGCAAACACAGCAGACTTTATTAAAGTTGATATTCGTAAAGATGAGTGGATCTGCTAATTGGTCGCCGTGAAAGTCCTTATTTTTGGTGGGTGGGGGTCAATAGTCAATGAGGTCAGCAAATAGAATAAGTCATTCACATGATTTACTGGTCAACACATTGATAAAAATTATTTTAAACCGCGCCCACAATACCATCACGAACTCTGCTAGCTTTAAACACACAGCGTAACCAATTTGATTAATAAAAAATGTTCCTTATTGTTATTTACAATGTGAATAGTAACTAACACAAATTAAATGATGTAATTATAACAATTGAAAAAAATGACATTTTTTAAAACACCTATTTCAATCCTATAATTTCAGAGGTGTGTTTGATATGAGCCGTTATCAGACCAAAATGTCTAATTTCATTACACCCTCAACTTACAACATTAAGTCATTAAATGTGCTGTAGTCACATAATAAAACAACCACCACCCCCCCCCCCCCCCCCCCCTCCCTCCGTGGCCTCATTGAAGTTCAGGTCTAAATAATTTACTAATCTGCAGTGTAAAACTCAATATGAAGTGCATAACATTTGTTTATCCAATGTAAGCCTTAGAAAGGGGATGAAAATAACATAACAATTATAATAACAACAATAATAAGACAAAGTTAGAGAAAGGCCTGGTACAGAATGTGATTGGCGATTGCATACCACTTGTCATTGAGTTGGATTTTTCTACAGAATACACCAGCTTTAGTGTAGTAGTGTAGGCTATCATGAGCTGAGTGCATCTTGGAAATTTATAGAAAATTTCTGAAAATAATTTTTCTATTGTTTCTCAAGTCTCTTTTCTCTCAGCCTTACTGACCCCTCGATGCAATCACTGTTCATCTGATTTGAATTAAATAATCACACTGATTTGGTTTAATATTTTTATTGGTACACATAGGTGGGTACTCATTTAAAGTGTATCATATAAAAATGAAAAATACATACAGTATTTCATAACATAAAAAATGTATCATTCAAATAATTAATTATTAACATGTGAATCAGTATGGAAATCTTTGTAAACAGATACAACAAAAACATCTAGAAAAAGAGACATGTTTAACTTTAATATATACATATATTAAACATTTTTCTCAGTACCATTTTAAATATAGAGTGCATGTAAAATAAGTGTCATTTAATTAGCAAAATGTACCTCATTTGTTTTTCTTCCTCAGTTTAACCTGATCTGAAAGGAGCACATATCACTGTTATTTGAATGTTATTCCTTTCATGTATGCACCTTTCTTTTTGTTTCTGTATAGCTTCAGCTACAGTGAGCACCATAATTAATTGGACAGTGACACATTTTTTGTTATTTTGGTTCTGTACTCTAGCACTTTGAGTTTGAAAAGATACAATGGAAAACAAGCCTTAAACAATCACTCTGCTGCCAGATATGCAGTAGATATGGATGGATAACTTGAAGGGTTTCTTCTCCTGACTTATTTTTCCATAGAGTTCAATAAGAAAATTTGTCAGGAGAAACAACCCTTAAAGTGATCCATCCATATCTACTGCATATCTGGCAGCAGAGTGATGGTTTGAGGCTCGTTTGATACAGCCATTTTACCAACCATGTATTCCATACTGTTCGAGCATAATGTACAGCTAAATCTAGTACCACCCCCCAATTCCCATAGAGATCCATTCAAATGCAGAGAAGTTATAGTATTGCTTGTAAGAGTACCAGAAAATAAGATATCAAGAATTTTTTGATATCGTTGGGTCACAGACATCAGGAAGTCATGGCATGCAAAAGATATGCGACCAAATATAAAAAGGTATTACTTTATTCTACATTATGTTTGTCCAATATGTTTTGATTCCCGAAAATGGGGGGGGGGACGACGACGACGACTATGTAGAAAAGGTTCTATAATTTCTAAACGGTTCATCCGATATTGATGAAAATCTCATTGTCAACCTCATTGTCATTGTATCCTTTCAAACTGAAAGTGCTAGAGTACAGAACCAATATAACAAAAAAATGTGTCACTGTCCAATGAATTATGGTGCTCACTGTATAAATGAGCTTTTCATAAGATTACAGCAATGAACATACGTGTATGTTTCTATAGAGTATTGAAAGAAAATAAATTACATTCTGTACATGGACATACATAAAGATACTACTGTTGTGCATTGCTGCATAAAACAATTTAGATTCAAAAGATTATATCTAATATATATTGCTGTTGACATTTTTTGTCATTTATACACAAATTATTTTCTATGTACAGTAAATGTGTCATAATTGTCGGAAGATTAAATAAAATAAACTGTTACCTGAGAATTACATTTTTTGTACAGGTTTTTCCACAACATCACTGATGTTCAATCTGTTTTCGAACAAATCAACCTGGGGGTGAATAAGGCTATTGCACATGTTATTTATCTATCTCTAGTAGCAGTATGCAAGCTGATATACAATAAGAGGAAGGAGCAACACAGTGAAGGGTCAAATCTACATTGCCTGCTATTCCTGGTCAATACAATTTACAGATTAACATTTGACAAATAAAAAATGTACAGAATAAAAAATGAAAAACTATTCCTGAACAATATTTTTTCATGGCAATGGCGGTGCAGCATTCTGGCACGCTCATCATTATTTTTAATACAAATTTACATATTTACTATGCACACATACTCTGGCCACAGTCTCATGGTTTGAGTTGATTTTGACTGATAATCTTTTGCGTTTCGAGTTTCTTGGCTGTGGCACCGGCTAATTCGCAGCAGTCAGGGCTGGGCTCCACTGAAGGTCGCAATGGGCAGACAGAGGAGAGAGCAGAACGCGGGGTGCAGTGGCTGGCTCTGGGCAGCCAAGGCCTTGCGCAGCCTCCAGTCGGCTGTGCTGTCCGGCTTGTAGCACACAGACACGTCACACCTGCAGGGAGATATTGGTTAGTGCTGTCTCATAAGCAAAATTATACACATTTGCACTCACATACATGTGCACTTGTATTAGTACACACACACACACACACACACACACACACACACACACACACACACAAACACACATACAGGTTATTACTGCGTTATATGCTGCATCAGAAACATAAAATATTACTTATTTTTTTGATAGGTACTTTTTCAATTTGGAGTTGCTAGTTGCCTCTCAAGTCTGTTCTGTGCAACATGTGCATGGTATACTGCAGATGAAGCACGTGCACACTACACAACAAAACAGTTGGTGTAAATCTAACACTGTTGGCGTAACTTTAACACCATAGGGTGTACATTTAACACCCTAGACTGTTTATATGAGACCACGGTCTCAAATGTACACCAAGATCTTTGCTGTGTAAAATGTATTAAAATGCACTCCACACAACAGGCTAAATAAATATTGCTATTACTGCCATAAATATTTCAGGGCAGAAACTTGAACTTCTTCAGATTCTTAACTTTGATTCTAACATCTGTTGTAAGGTTTTTTCCATATAAGGCAGCTTATATTTTTTTATACGGTAGCTTTCTGAGCAATGACCACAGACTACACACCATAATATGAGAGGACTTCAACATGATTGTTCAAGAAATGAAATAAATCAGCCCAAAATGGCACCGGGCCTGATAGGTCCGTGCCCAGCTCTAGCTCTAGCACTGCACCTGGTGACGCTTTGAAAGATCTTCTTCTCGTCCTGGTCCAGGCACACCGCAAAGGTGGTGCTCTTGGCACCGCTCACCTGCACCTTGTCCACCTTCACCTCCGTGGTGGAAAGTTGCTGAGGTGACAAAAGGGAACGGAACACATTAGTATGCCGCACGTTAAAGTTGCTCAGAGACTTTACGGTCTCATCTGGTCTCTTTTGTGCATCAGCATCACCACATGACTGTGTTAATAACATTAAAAGAGGGAACTGCTATAGCTAAAGCTGGAGTATGCAACTTATTTTTTTTGGAGAAATATCGGGGAACGGTCATGCTGAGTTGGCAGAATTCATATAAAGAACTGCTTTGAGAGAAATCCGGCGCCATACACTGTGTTTATACCATCAAACTCTGCATCCTAATACCAGCGATTCGGCCCAAATTTTTGTTTTCAAAGCAAAGTGGCTCATGAGGCAAACCGGTGGAAGAGAAAGGCAGATTGCACACTCACAACGAGGTCTGTGGAAGCAGCAGGGTGAGGGTGTATCTTTTTCTCTGTTGGCAGGGCCAAGGGATATTATGACTTTTAAATGTTTTGAGAACAAATGCTATACCATTAAGAAAGTTTCCAGCTTTAAAGAAAAATCTTTTTTTTTAAAAACCATATCGCTGTAACATGTCGGATGTACCTTACAATTGTATTGATTGTTTTAATGTTTTCACTTATGAGAGCTCCATTTGGTTTCAGTTCAGTGTAAACTGTTTTTGCTGTTGGTTGTTGCAACTCTAAACCACATGAAACACTTACTGGGGCTCAGCTTCACACTGTTTGTACTGCACTGCCTTCTGCAGTGTAAATACCACCGACTGTTATCACGGGTGATTGTTTCCTGCTCACCTGATTGTAGCCCTTTTTGGATTTAGAATTCTGCCTTTTCAGTACCTCAGTCATCACCAACTTAAGATACTCCATTTTGGAATCTAAACAAACACGTAAAGAAAGATCACTGTATTTTCACACAGTATCAGTCAACATCTGTAACATCTTGTTTGCATGCAAGTATTCAAGTTGAACACCATATTTTAAACAAATGAACTCATAAATAAATACACAAAATGTATCAATATATAAACAAACAAGTGCTTGAAGTGTCTATTTTAGTTCAACCCAGTATTTTCTTACATTCAGATGATAATTATAGTAAGGTAATGAAGAACACAAACCATATTCTGAAATTCATCCAAGTGATGAATATCCAAGTGAAAACTCTAGGACACGTCAAACTACTGTCCATGACACAACTCCTACAAAATGTGAGATAAAGCTGGTGTTTCTCTGGATGATAATGAAGCTTTCGCTACATACCTAGCTCCTCAGGTTTTCTGCAGGCTTTGGTCAGGGTGATGGAAGTGCAAACCTTGTCGGCTTTATTCCATTTGCTTCTCCCACTTACACCGACCTGAGAGGAGACATTAAAGGGTTTACACACACAGTTTTTCAGGCCAATGCCCAGGAATTTCACCCTTTAAAATGCCTGTATACTTCACACATACCTTATTGTACATAATTTCCAGAGTTAAAGGTACGGCCTCCCGATCGCCATCAATCCCAAACCTCTTGCTTGCAGCACCTACAGAGAACGGTGACACTGCTTAATTACTTTCTGTTGAACTATTTGCACATTATACACAACGATGCTTTGACAAGCAAGTGTCAATCAGTGAATCAATCTATGAATCATTATGGAATATAACCCATATAATAATGACACAAAAAGCGGTACTCCACCACAATGCCAATGGAAGTTCAGACGGATAAAACCAGAAGTATACAGTGATAACCTAGTGATGACCTCTCTGTAAATGTAGACTACAGTCATGGCGTCATGGTGAGAGAAATATTCAGTGAATTAATGGCCCACAGCTTCCATTCTACTACTACTACTACTACTGACAATGTCAGCCACATCCATCAGCCACATCCATCAGCCACATCCATCTGCTTCCCTTTATTACCAGAAATGTGCACTTTGGCCTTTTAAATGGTCATAAGGCGGTTTTTTTGGTATATGGCTTTTCTGGATGCCTCAGTAACAAAGTAACAGAATAAAACATTATTCTGACCTAGTTATGACCCAGAGAGAGACAGACAATTGGCCACAAAGGCTGTTTTGAGAACACACAGTGTGATCTGGGTGGAGCTGGTGGATGAGTGACAGGCTACACTCACCCATGGCTTTGATGGCGCGGGTTCCAGCCGTGTGACCGAGTTCCAAGGAGTGGATGAACACCTCATTCCTCCTCTCCCCTCCTGCCAAGGTCAGCTGCACCAGGACACACCAATTTTACACAATGTCCAGTTCAGTGAGGTGATGAAAACAACACTTGCTCCCAAGAATAGGAAAACCACGTTGTTTCGACTTTAGTTATGTGCTCTTCCCGGAATAACAGTCTTATTAAAATTGAAATTAAAATTAAAATTACTTTTTAAAAACTGTCCCTATTTTGATTTTCTCCCCAATCAGGCATGCCCATTGAATCAGTCGATCATTCCGTTCTTTATGCAATAACTTTTATTTCTTTACAGGCTTTGCAAAAAAACACTCTTACTTATTTACGTATATATTAAAGTGAAGGACACATGTTGATTGAATCCAGCCCAGAGTTTGATGTCTGTTGAGCCGGGTGGTGGGGGGAGCGTTAGTGGGGGACTCACCTCGGCCTGGTACAGCTGCACAAGAACAGGGCGAGCAGCATAGCGGCAGTAATACAGGACCAGATCTGCCAGGATAGGCAGCCGATCGTTGGAGCTGTTGCACGACTCAGCTTCTGTTTTAGAAGTTTGCTGGGAAAACACAACACTCACTATGGATACAACACTCACTATGGATACAACACTCATGAATGCAGCTGAATTACAGCTCAGTTACAGCCAGCGAGCACTCACTGAGACCAACAGCGAGATTCCTACAGTACTACTACTACAGTAGCTGAGATTCATCTTACGGACGGTAGGTGGCGCCTTACCTGGCACAGAACACTGACAGGCAGGTTGAGTAAGCTCAGCATGTTGCGTTCGTACCAGGGGTCTAGTATCCCGATGAAGCGTGCAATGTCATTGGTGCTGTCCTCTGAACATGGCGCATTAACCTCCTGTGGGAACCGATACACAGTTAAGACAGAACAAAAAAAAACAACATACATAAATAACAACAGATTTATGAAATAGATAAAAATGCTAAAACATTAAGCCATGTACGGTACAAGCAGAAAGCTGATGGGCTGCTCAAAAACATCCGCCATATGAATTGCAAAATAAATGTGGTGTACCATTGTTTATGAAAAATTATTAAAAACAAATAAGCACACTATATGATTTTAAGAGAAACACCAGCACGACTAATCCTTCTAGGGACGGGTGTTGAAAATTAGTGTAAGCTACAAACACGATGGCGCAACACTTCAATTTGTCAATGTGTATTTGTATCTGTCCCTATCAAATAAATCATAAATAAATTGGTTGAAAAAATATTGGTGAATATGAAGTAGAAAGACACAGTTAGGAGAAAAGCAGATTTGTACCAGTCTTTGCCCTGAGCTATGGGCCAGGGCAGCCAAACACACCGTGTTGGTAGTTCCTCTGAGCGGGCTTGTGGTGGGTGATGTCAGGTTGGGAACGATCAGGTTGGTGGGGCTTCCGGATCCCCTCCGTACTGGGATGAAGAAGAACTGTAGTTTGAAGACCCTGGTGAGGCGAGGGCAGGCGCTCTCCTGCAGCCGGAGGTTGCTGTAGGCCCTGGCCACTTTCCCCGCGATGTGGTCGGCGCCGAACACCACCACCCTGAGCGTGGCGGCCTTGCTGTCCTCGTCGGTGCTCAGAATGGGCCTCCTCCGGAAGCACACGTGCGTGAGGGGCCGCTGCTCCAGCGCCCGCATCAGCTGAACATGCTGGGGAAGGGAGTTTGAGCGCTTGGACCGCGCCACCATCCGGTCCTTGGCGTCGGGGCTCCCCAGGCTCTTGGCCCGGATCAAGGTGTTGGTAGACCGGGACCAGAGCATAGACAAACGGTTGCTCAGCCGGGCCTTAGACTTAGAGGCCCGCTCCGGTGGGCTGTCCTCCATGTCCTCGAAAAAGTCACTGTCCACCCCCGAGGCCATGGAGAGGACGGAGGGAACAGAGCAGTTGGAGGCGATTGAGAAGGTGGAAAACATGGAGTCCTTGGAGGTCGTAGAGAAGGTGGAGACGGTGGACAGGGTGGAGGCTCGGTGGTCAGCATAGCCGTTCGCCGTGACCCCCGCTTCCTCCATGTTATCCTCCTCGTCCTCCTCCTTCTCTTCCTCCTCCTCCTCCTCCTCCTCCTCCTCTTCAAACTCATCTTCTTCCTCGTCATCTTCCTCTTGTTGACCAGGAGGAATCTGGCTAGTTCCCAGGCCGTGTTCGTGCTCCAGGATGTCGTGTAAAATGTCTGAGGATGACAAGAGCCAAGAGCATAAAATAACAGCACCCTCAATGCACAGAACCTACCCAATATAGCAGAGACAGCAGAGCTCAGACAAGGCTACAAACACATCGCTAAGGCAAAACAGTCAAAACGTGGTCAAATTAAGATTCTGCGTGCAAGAGGTGAAACTTTTTCTTTACCAAAACTGTCCTTGTCCCACTCGTACATGTAGCATTTAGCTGTGGGCAGCGGCAAAGTCTGCAGCCTTCCTGATGAGAAGAAAACAGTCACACAGTCTTAATCACATCTCACATTTATGAAAAGAACCAAAAAACAGATCTAACGGAGAGGACATCAGAGCAGAGGCCTCACCGTCAGATTTCTTGCCGTTGGAGACAGGCACACCAATCCTGTGTCTCAGGCCTTCCAGACCCTGTAGTAAGTGGTCTTTGGCTTTGTGTCGGTCCTTCATAGAGGCAGCAGTCTCGAGCACCTCAGTCACAGCGGAAAAGATCTGGCCCACCTCCTCCACGCATTTCGACTGAGGGTCATAAGCATGTCGATTACTGCTTCTTAGCTTTATCTTTATTTAAAACACTTAGGGCCTGATTTACTAAGACCTTGAGCATGTGCAAAACCTTTTCGGCACAAGTAAAACTAATAACACAACCAATGATTGGTGCAAAACAAATGTCATGACCAATCATGGGTCATGTTATTGGTTTTGTGGGCGCTAAAAGGTTTTGCACATGCTAAAGGTCTTAGTAAATGAGGTCCTTAATGTTAATAAAGGTAAGCTTTTTTTTAGGGAGTGTGATTGGGGTCTGTGCATGCTTCAGATGGGGTAATAATGCACAATAACATCGGGGTTATGACAACATTTCCTCTATTGAAGATAACATTCTAATTAGGGCTTGTTGTAACATAAGTATGCATACATTAAAAGTACATCGCTGGACATCAATACTTTGGGTATGCTTGAACAGTTTCACAGCTGGTACACCTATTTGTAAGTATTAGATTAATAAACTAATGGCAAGCAATAAAAAGACCAAGTAATATGCATCCACGTTATAATCATACCAACAGGTGTTAACTGACTGTTTCTTCTAATACAAGTCTCTATCTTTTGGGATAAGCTTGGTTATACATCATTCACAAATTCTACTATATATACAAAAAGCTAGTTTGTTTGAGCCAAGATAAATATTATTTACACTGTATATATGAGAAGATAAGATAACATTCCTAAAATGAAGAAAAGAGGTGCAGGTGTGTACCTGCAGGGCCTTGTGTATACTGAGGAGAGGGTACTTTGTGCCGAGGGCGGATTGGTAGGCGTGTTTGATGAGGGTGATGTAAGACTCCTGCTGAGAATACCGGATGCGACTCAGCTGCTCAGACACAGAGAGGAACTCTGGGGGGACATCAATCTGGTTCATCAGTAGAACCGTCCTGAAGACACCCAAATATACCATTACACACTCATAATCACACCTTCTTACACATACCATTACACACACACACACACACACACACACACACACACACACACACACACACACATACATGCATGTGCTCACACACCTACACACACACACACACACACACAGATGTGCCCTTAAGTGTCAGCCAGTGATAAATCCTGGGGTGACTATTGTACTGAGTGGCAGTTTAAATGATAAACTGCATTAAAATGATTATAAACCAGGACAGAGAAAGCTGCCCGAAACCCTTAATGCAAAGTACCCATGCAGAGTAGGGAGCTCAATGAGACACACACCTGTGCTTTCTGGCTTTTCTGTGACCACACGTAAAAACACTCACATCTACACTGGACTGGTGGAAATCAGGATGAAGTGAGTGAGTTATAGTGCACGGAGAAAATTGCAGCGCCCATCTCTAACCCACAGCCCCCCCAGTCTACAAGCCTCACCTCTCTGCAGAGCCAACTAAATTTTTAAAAAGCAGAAGTAGGCTTGATGCCTGGTTGTAGAGATAAGACACAAGAGGAAAGCAATATTTTTACACTATGTGTACACTGAACAAAATAAAACAAATGAGACTACCGGAATGGCAGAATGAATGCCACTTCCTTATGGTATACAGTAACTAGGCAACCAGTAGAAATATGTAGATCCACATCTCAGGTAATCTGGCCTGACTTACATGGTCTTTGCACGGTGGTTAGCGGTGGTCAAGCCTTGTTCTTCTCTCACCAGCCTGTGGAAGGAGATACCTGAAGGAATCATATGCAGGTGTAAAATACATGGATACTGTGCTGAGAAAGGTTGGTGAGGGAGTTAAACCTGTACTTAGAGCATAATAGACAAGCGGAATACACCTCTCTCTCTCTCTCTCTCTCTCTCTCTCTCTCTCGCTCTCCCACACACACACACACACACAACAAATTACTAGATTACTCTTGGTATTATCTGTCCATTTATGCAGGAAAACAATAGCATATGTGGGTCATATTTGAATAACATCCTATTTTCAACTCATTTTCCATAAATCATTAATGCGTAGAATGAGGAACTAGACTTTCACAGCTTCAGATTCTTCTTCTATGGTAAAAGTCTATTGTGTGTCCTTCACAGTTCCTAATCATGATCATTCACAGTTCCTCATCGGTCCTTTTGAACCGTGCTCACTGTTAATGAATGACTTCACTGTCTGTAGGTGTAGCCTCTGGGCTGAATAGTGCTTAAAACTAACATGAAAACCCATATAACCCATTAAACCATCACATATCCATTTTACAATATGGTTTAAAAATGTTATGTTATGTTAATATATGTGCACTGCTGAAAATTCACAATCCTACAACTTATCCTCAGAAAAGTACATGGGCAGTCAGTCCATTTTCAAAAAAAAAATTCTGCACTAACTCTTAAAGCTGTCATTTTTGGGCAAAATTTTTTAAACATGTAGTTTGGGTAGGACAGAGCTGAACCAAGGTGCCCTCCTTCTTGGTCAGTATATCTTTGGCAGTATTTACACAGTAAGTTTAATCACTGTATTTAACATCATATATCCATGTTCGTAATTTTATTTTGGTAATTCTAAAACCACACACTGGCTGAAATATCAACATTTTAAATATGGTATAAATAAATAAATATCATATTCAATACTAACCATTTATACTGACTTTCTTTCATACTTACAGTATGTTTATCAGCCCTATGCCATAAATGATTTTGTTCACTAGATGGCGGCAGAACACACATTACGGTTGTTCCGCTTCATTCTAAGGCAAGCTGTTATCTGTCTTGTGTGGTCAGATTTGATTTGGTTGGAGCAAGCTGGCCCCCGAATGGGACAGGAAGTTACCTGGGGCTCTGAGCTCCTGGTCGAGGGTGGAGAGCAGGTTTTGGCACAGGCTGCAGTACGGCTCAGGCCACGTGAGGAAACGATGGAACACCTCACAGGCTTCTGGCAGAATGCCACAGTCAGGGGGAAAGTAGGGCGTCTGAAAGCAAGTATATAACATTCAGAGCTCTGCGGTGGGAGCTGGGAGGACAGGGATTGGCTGCCGGAGGATGAAAGACAAGCAACACTCGTACTCACACTCATATACTTTACAGAGTCAATCACACAAACACACACGGACATATATACCACACAGACTTACAACACACTCTCAAATGTGTCATTAAGTCACTCACACATGTATAAAAATACATGTATGAGTGACTTAATGACATGTTATTATACATTTACGCTCATGCTCATTACAAACATGCACGCACACACACACACACACACACACACACACACACACACACACACACTACAAAATGATGCATCTTCCACAGATTCCACAATCTGTTTGGCCAGTGGTGCACCAGACTGTTTCATTCAGATGGGGCAGCTCAGTGTGTGGCTCTTACCTGCAGTAGGGTGGAGGAGAACATGAGAGTCAATGGGGCCACCAGCTCATACTGACACTGCTCCTGAGCCTGAAGACAAAGCACACAGCAGAACAGTCAGCTGGGCATCGGCTGTGACCCAAGCACCCTGCACCCTGCTCACTACACCCTAAATCCAGTACCCTGTAGCCTGCTCACTACACCCTAAATTCTGCACCATGTAGCCTGCTCACTACACCCTAAATCCAGTACCCTGCACCCTGCTCACTACACCCTAAATTCTGCACCCTGTAGCCTGCTCACTACACCCTAAATCCAGTACCCTGCACCCTGCTCACCACACCCTAAATCCAGTACCCTGCACCCTGCTCACAACACTCTGAATCCTGATCCCCTTGGGTACAGTACACAAATCCTGCCAGCAGAGGGAAATGTTTCATACAACATATTTCTTTAGTTAGTCCAAGCCATGCGGGTTAATGTGATGTCACATCATCTGAGGGAATATTTGAGCAGCTCACTGGTGAAGGGAATGTGGTTTCTTACTTCTTTGGTTTTCCTGAGAATCTCCTGGAGGAGGATAAGGAAGTTTTCGGGATCTCTCTTCACCAGTTCTTCCAGACTCCATCGATTCATGCACAGCCCCACTGGATACACATGTACAGATATACACACAAGTGCACACACGCATAAATACACACACACACACACACACACACATAAGACACACACACAGCATACAGCATGTTAAGGATAAGACCTATGAACATACAAATATCTTAGGCACAAAAGTGAGAGTTACAGTGAACACCATCCGTATTACACTGATGCTCAGATTAAGTGGTTTATACGTATTAGTGAATAAAAATCTATGTTCCTGACAGGATTGGAGAAACATAGGTCCTCGATGCATGAAAAGCTAACATCATAGCTTTTTTCTCAGGGATCACCTTTTTTCGTCAGCATTCTGAATAAAAAAGCCATTGGCGATAATGAGTTGCTAAATTAAATTTGCATAAGAAGTCAGTATTAATGGACCAATGACTCATCTGACCTCACTTAGGACAGGAGTTGGACTATTGGTCATAGTGTGAGCTCATTAGAATTGCACTGAAAATGTACTTTAAATTTGGCTGTATTCCTGTCATATTGTGCTACCCCTACTGGCTAATTTATACAAAATAAAAGTACTGCTAACACTGACCAAAATGCATCAACTGAAATGTTAAACATTTTGACTATTTAACCAAATATATACCAATAGAATTTCTCCAGAAAAGTATGTACTTTGGTTTATGTACACATGTAGTACCATCAATGTTTTAATCAAAAAAGGTTTTCCAAAATGTCTTGAGAAAAACATACCATCAACGTTTTGCCCAAAACATTTTGACAGAAACATATACCATCAATGTTTTGCCCAAAATATTTTTTTATGAAGCTATGGGTTCTCTGGTTCTCCACAACCTTCTCTGGTTCTCCACAACTTCCTAACGTCCTTTGACCTTTATTAACTTTGAGTGACTTCCATTAATCTTGTATCTCATGAAACTTCTGAGTTCTATTACTCTGTTGTTGTGAAAGAAAACATTGCTAACATATGGTGTTCAAATTTCATCCTGTTCCTTGGCACTGAATAGAATCAAGAGTTGAATTGAAGGTTTCTTATAAAATTGAAAACTAAAAGGCAGTTTGTAACAGTTAAGGCTAAACAAACAGAAAATGCCAATGCATGATCTAGTTTTTACAATAATAAGGATGATGTTGACTTGACAATGCTGTTCGTCCTTGTCAAAAATCTAAAATAATTTGTAATTTGTTGAACTTATGGTGACCTTTCTTTTTTTGTTTGCCTATTTGTATATACTGTACTCACAATTTGTATTATGGTTCTAGGTTAGCATATTTAACCTCTATTTCGCGCTTTAGTGATGTTGCCTATAGACTTGCTAGTTTGGTAATGCTGACAGCCAGGTCGGGTGTTGTTTTTAACTTGCTGTTATTCAGGTGGGTGCCCTTCTGCTCTTTTGAATTGTTTGGAGAAGAGCAGCTGTCAAATGAATGCAACATAATGTGACACCACTCATCTTAAAAACATTTTGTGGTGAAAATACAAACTTGGTCATTTATTTTTTACTGGTATCATACATAGCGCACAACAGTCATACAAGTGTTTAAAAAAAAACAGTTAAAACCAAAAATGGAGCACATAAGGAAGCAACTGCATGCTATGAGGGATCCACAAGCCTGCATAGGTGTTTTTCCCTGGCTCATTTTGCTTTACTCCAAAGTAATGTAAATAAATTGGATAACTTCAGTTATCACTACTGTAAATTGGATCAGGGTCGCATCACTGTGGCGTTACCGTGTCATCGCACGCCACAAGCACGTCAGAGCCGACACAGTTTGTAAGTGGGCGGAGACGCCCGCTGTGTCTCGCCCGTGCACTCATCATCATGTGGTGCTGTGTGGTCTGCTCTACCACTTCCTCTTATGCCAGCCTGCTAACTTTCAGATTTCTTTTAACACGCATACCAAAAAAGCTCATGCAGTTGCATTCAACTAAAACAAATGCCACCATGTGTGGCTGTGCTACAGAACACTTCTGCTCGCTGAATTTGCAGGAGGTGAATTGAATTGACAAACAGGAACATCATTCTTTTTATGTCTTGGCACATTTTCTGAATCATAACACATAAGACATTTACAATCATCAATATTATGAAAGCATGGTTCTGAAATATTGTTTGTATAAGTATACTCTCTCATTTAATATCACATACATTGTGAAGAATTGAGCGGAGGACTAGAGTCAAAGGTTGTGACCTGAATGCACCTGTGGGCTGAATACTCATTTTTAGATCTGAGAGCTTATGCTGTTCTTCCACCCATTCGTAACATCTGGTTAGATTCTCTGCAGCTGTGAGGGTGTTTGTTAGTCTTCATCCAGAAAACAGCTCCTGCAACGGACCGACGTAGGCCAAGGTCCACCCCCCTTCCCCTGTCCCCACCCCTCCATTCCTGTCCCAGTCCTGTGAGATGAGGAGAATGGGCTTACCGTGCCAGGATGCCGTTGGGGTGGGACCGAGACTGAGCCCATCCAAGCACCTCGCCAGGGCATGGTGGATGCGGTCTTCTGTACAGGAGGTGTGCTGCATTTTAATTCATCCCCTGAGGAAGAGACAACACGCGTTCAGAGCCTTATCACCTATAAGCTCCCTGGGCTCCGCAGAGATGATCTACCGCTGAGCAATACGCGGAAAAGCATTCTGAGAGCGTCCGTCGCACTCTCCTGGACAAATACAACAACATCCTGACGTCACACAAGGAAAAAAACAAATTACAGGGCTGAAGTTTTGCATGTCAGTGAATCAGTTATATGTCTTATGAAAATGTCACAACCTGTTTCTGAGAAAATACAAAGCAGGATGCTGAAACTGTTTCTGTGGCATTCACAGAGACCATCTGTTTCTGTGGCACTCATAGAGACTGTCTGTTTCTGTGGCATTCACAAAGACTGTCTGTTTCTGTGGCACTCACAGAGACTGCGTTTCTGTGGCATTCACAGAGACTGTCTGTTTCTGTGGCACTCACAGAGACCATGTTTCTGTGGCATTCACAAAAACCATCTGTTTCTGTGGCATTCACAAAAATAGTCTGTTTCTGTGGCATTCACAGAGACCGTCTGTTTCTGAGGCATTCACAGAAACCGTCTGTTTCTGTGGCATTCACAGAAACCGTCTGTTTCTGTGGCATTCACAGAGACCGTCTGTTTCTGTGGCATTCATAGAAACCGTCTGTTTCTGTGGCATTCACAGAGACCGTCTGTTTCTGTGGCACTTACAGAGACCGTCTGTTTCTTTTCCTGATGCCACTTAAAGTAGCCGGCCTTTCAAAACAACATCCTCACCCGAGGTTCTGCTGTCTTCGACTGACCTTGGGCAGGCGAATAAATATGACCTCGGAGAGGTAAGGGAAATTGCTCCGCTGTCTTAGGATGGGAAACGTACGTCACTGTCCAACTTTAAACATACCCTCAGGCTTTAATTTATGACAAACAAAAGTGTACGTTTGATGGACGCATTCTCTCTCCGACATTGCTGTCAAAGACTATATTACAGACACAGCAAGCCAGCTGATATCTGCAGTAGATCGACTCTACAGATGGCCACAAGTGACAAACTAATGGGACCCAGGGGGGTAAATTTATGTGATGCTGGTCAATGTTGCTTTAGTGATTTCCTACCTTTGACACACTGTGAAAGTTTACAATGAGCCAGAGCATGCCCCCAAAGCTGATGCAGCAGAACATCCACATGATCATTCTTAGATTCTTTATGACACAATCGGCTTTCAAAACCCCAGAGTGCATTGCACCTGAAGTGAAGTAAGGACAATGGAAAGGGTGACTTCCACAATGAAGTTACATCATGTGACTCACTGTTCCCTTTCTCTGCCGCACGTTCTGGGGACAAAATGTACAAAAAATAGGACGTCACATTTTTCTGAGGTATAGGAATAGATATGGTGTAACTTGTGAGAGCCTTAGTGTGGATGACATAGAATTTGCGCTGGCAGTCCCCATCAATAAAAAATTCCCCAAGAAGCACCATATTGGTAACTCTAAACAGACAAATGTCCCTCTTCACATGACTTGACCACAGGTTTGATTGTCATTACGATAAAAAGAGAAAGTTAAACTGGCTCCATGTTCAGTTATTTTGCAAATAGTTTAGACCTTATGATGCTACACAGAAGAAATGTTTTATGTAAAATGTGTGTCTAACAAGCTAAATGATCAGAACATGAGACATTGTATTAGTTTGTTGCTTGGAGCCATGTTCCACTGGTGAGTCATGTTCCACTGAAGCCCCTGTATGAGGTATACATGTATTATTCATCAATAGATTACTATTGAACGGAATGTCATTATTTGCATGTCATTACACTGTCTGCCAAACTTAATCTACAATGTGAGAAAAAGGCACCCTGTATTTTCTATTTTGATACACTCTTGTACTTGACACAATGTTTTGTTTAAATGTTAAATAAAAAGTAATTTTCAAAAAACAAAACAAAAATTTAAGCCCCTGAAGCAGAGCCAGCCCTAGGGTTTTGGTGGCCCTAAACAAAAATATGTCCCTGCGCCATAGATGGTCTTATAATGTGTCCAAAACAAATTTAATTGTGTGGCCCAGGGACGGTTGTGGCCCTAAACGACTCTATAGTGTTTATGATAGCAGCTGGCTCCGCCCTGAAGCTGGGGAGGGGCACATTGTTCCTGGCCAAGGTGAACCTGACACAGGTGTCAGAAAAGTGAAATCACCATAGCAGTGTCTCTATGGCAACTCGCCCTCACATAGCATGTTAAAATGATGTTAAAATGGCTGACCAACAGCTTTTTACTTGAAGACTGCATACGCCATTTTTCAAATGAAACTGAGCCAATAGACAGGCATGACAAAGGTTCTGTCATACAGAAAAAGTGATAATGAACAGGGAAAGTCCAAAGAGGAAAACAAATTTTGTTTATGTGCCAAAGGGTAGAGAAGGTACAATGGAAAAAAACAAAATAAATTTGAATATTATACTGGAGTAACAGGAACAAGCACAGGTGTTTCATGTTTTTTTTAAAAATGGCTGTTACTTGCAAGTGTATGTTTGCTTTTTTATTTTTCTGGACAAAACACTATTAATGTTAACAACACCTTTTCACAGTTCATATATTTCACAATTTCTTTCTTGAAAAAAATGATTTTTAAGACCTCATAAAGGAAGACAACTTCCACTGAACAGCATTCAGTTACGTTACCCTGTACCTAGTCTGCAGCTCACAGCATAGTACACTGCATTGGATTATATCATTATATTACAGAGAGAGTCATTCAGGGAGAGTCATTCAGAGAGAGTCATTCAGGGAGAGTCATTCAGAGAGAGTCATTCAGGGAGAGTCATTCAGGGAGAGTCATTCAGAGAGAGTCATTCAGGGAGAGTCATTCAGAGAGAGTCATTCAGGAAGAGTCATTCACACACACTGACCAACTGCCTCTGTCACACACTGCCCGACTGCCCCTGTCACACACTGACCTGCTCCTGTGAAAGCGTGGCGCTAATCCCCCCCCACACACACACACACACACACACAGACCTACTGCTGCGAAAGCCTCCTCAGAGGATGAAGCCCTCCCTATTTTTACAAAAGAGGGTTTTTTTGTGTGGATATGGGGCAGGAAGCTATCATTGTGTGCAGCAGCGGCCAATAGACCCTGCGCTGAGTGGCGGATGGGGAAGCGTGGGGGGGGGGGGGGGTATCGGGCACCTGACCCTGCACCGGGCCATCAAGGAGATCCTTCATTAACACATTCCTGTAGGAAGTGCACAAAGCTCAAAGCCCAAAGCCTGAGAAAATACCTACAGCGCTGAGATGTACTTTGCAAACAGGTGGTAATAAATAAACACTCGCAAATTAATGGCAAATGATAACATCAGTTACATATTATGGCCATTCAAGTACACAGTAGAGTTTGTTTGCGACGGTCCATCGCTAAATCATATTTTCAATGGTCGTGTAAAACAAAATAAATAAAATTACGAAATGGATGTAAAGGGGATTACAGCAGCTCATTCCAGATCAAATTACAGAATTGATGGTCACATAAAAATTGCAATTATTTATTGTTCACCTGTATAACATGAGAGGTGTAAAATCCAGGCTCAGAAAGTAAAACTTCACCCCAGTATTTTGTTCTAATCATCTGGGACTTTGCTGATTTGCACAATTGTGACCCGCTTTCCAAAAATTTGTCTGATGTGGAAAAAATAAATCTTTTTTTTTCCACATCAGACTCATTTTCATAGAGCCGGTCACAAGCCAGGAGATACAACTAATCTTGTGAAATCAGCTGGCTGAGTGCATGTGTGGAAAAAAAACATGACAGGACTTTACTTTCTGACCCCTGGTCTTTTCACCCCTGTACAACTTAGAGAACACCATGGATGAAGGGAATGAATGTTGAATGTCATCCTAGCATTAATGAATAATTCACACTAGAAATTAAATAAAGACATTATACACAATTCCGTTGAAATGGTAGATGTTGTAATCATGAAATCATATCCTTTTCATAAGGGGATGTGTGCATGTCCTTTTGAATGTCAACAAGTTTACTTCCACATTTTCACATTTTGCACCAAGGAATGAAAACCATCAGTCAGTTGACGTATGGCTTTTGTATACATTCCACATACATGTCGATCTACTCGGTTGATCTAAACAGGCTGGCCTCAGCGTTATACCAATGAATCTCTGCATGTTGTTCCCGTGTTTCCTGCAAAGAGTTCCAAAATGTTGCTAATAGCAGGGGAACAACTAATTTTCTCTTGTGAATAGTTTGGAAATACAAAATCGTCCATGGGCATGATATAGCCTCACGCAAAAAACAAATGGACATGACACCAAAACCATTATTATCAGAACAATTGACCAGTTTAAGTAGAGTATGTGTAAAGGTGAACTCATATAGATCATAAAATAAAAGTTAACTGCGGTGGGATTATTTAAGGTAAATGTTTGGAAAGAAATCTTTCAAGAAGACGAGAGTAGTGGTAATCTCTGAAGAGTGGTTATCCCCTTCAGGCTGACCATATGATAGGATAACAGCAGACAGAGGGAGCTAGGCTAGCACCAGTGACAATCAACACCAGAGGTATTGTTTCAGTTCCTGATTCAATCAGAAATGCTTCTAATTTGTGTGTCTGGTTTTGCCTCTCGGCGTTTACACACGAGCACCACTGCAGACCCAAGCAGGATAATACAGGTAAAAGGGCAGACGGGGCCGAGCCGGGGCCGAGCCGGGGCCAAGCTGGGCTTCAGCATCTTCTCAGCAAGCTGCAGTGAAAGGTGCTAAACGTCCGCAGGGTGAAAAATCAAAGATTCACTGCAGCTTTGCGCGGCTCATTTTGCATTAGCGCTGCCCCGGAGTGCCGTGCGTGTCACATTTTTCAACGGGATTATAAACCCGGCCTTGCAGTACATTAGCGCCAACACCGCCATGAGAATCCCTCTCTGGTTTTTCACAGGGTCGCGTTTCCATCGGCACCAAACAGGAAGATCATTCCCCTGGTCTGTCGAGGAAACAGGTGCTGCGCTATTGTTTGTGATCCACGATGCCAATGGACTCCCACAGAACCGCAGGAGCACTACATTGTGCTGGAGCCCCTGTTTGATATGGTTAGATATTCCAAGTGACTTTCCTCTGGCCCTGTAAACAAGCTGTGATTCCCCCTATTGAGAATCGGCTCTTGATGGTTTCAGGAAATAACAGTCGAACAATAACGTGCTACTGTAAGTGCTTCCCTTTTTGAGAAAAGAACTGTCAACAAAGAAGTCTCCTCACGGCGTAGTACCCGTTCAGATACTGAGCACCCATCAGTAATATTCCACACAAACATTAAAAGAGATATTTTCCCAGCCACTGTGCTGTTTGGAAAATTGGACTCGAATGGCTTTGGATCCTGCAAGGCCTTCCTCCTATACCTTTCATTTGCCAGTGGAACTACACTTGCTGACATTTTTTTCTGCAGCTCAAATTTCTGCTGTCATTTTGATTGATGATTTTGATTGATGATTCCCAACAATTCCATTTCTAACTATAAAATGGGTGCCATTATAAACTTGTCAAATGTCAGTTATGACAGCGTCTACATGCATATGTATTGTTTATATGCTTCCTATCCTGGGCAAGTAAAGAAGAAGTGTAACAGTCACCAGAGCACTGATTTTCTGGGCTTGGAATCTGAAACATTCAGTAAAGGCTCTCAGTATTAAAATGATGTTCTGACGGAGGTCTCATCCGTCATTTGTGTCTGTATGCTAACACCTAAGACGTATGAGGTTAGCATTTATTTCGATACTGCAGCTAATTGTCACCTATTGTTTGTAATTTATGTGACACTCGCTTGAAATTAATTTGTCACAATTTAAAAACAGATCTATGAATAGAGTATGAATAGCTCACCAATTCTCAGAAAACACTCAAAAGTGCAACATTTGATTAGGAAGGATACCCAGTTGTAATATTCAACTGACAGTGTCATCAAGATAAACCTAGAAATGTTTTTTATTTGTATTTTTTTAAAGCACCCCCTGATCTGAAATGGCTGCCGTGAGGCAGAATTGTGAAAGGTGAGAGTGAAGGTGATAACAGTGATTCTGCAGATAACAAGTAAACAGGAAGGGCAGACGGGCTGTGCAAACTGCAGAGAAACGTTTCAAAGGCAAAATTCTACATCCCCAAGACAGGTGTGGTGCATCGGCGAAGGTCACTGAGAAACTGACTCAAACTGTACAGAAGATCAGGAAAGAAAACCACAAAAGGTGCACTTTCACAGTGCAGCACTTATTAAACTGCCTCTCTACATAAACAGAGTCTACACCTCATGGCAGCAGAAGGTTCATAGCTTTCTGTTGGTTCTGGGTAATTAAATGCACTGTATGCTATGTTAATACAGATAATTATTGTTGAAGGCCATTATCATAGCATAAATAAGCCTTTTCATCTATCTATAGAACAGACTAGAAATATCCAAAGTGATTTGAGACAGATATTACAGCTCTAATGCAGAGATTGTGCCAGGACATTTACTACAGTGTATAGATGTACAAATACACATGATGAAGACGACTGGATTACTACACTTAGTGATATAGAATAACTTATATAACGTACATAGAAAAGATTAGGAGGAAAAGTGTGGGTCTTTGTAGATGGGGTTTAAATGGGGATACAGGTCTTCACCCTCATATTATGTTGACATTCTATAATGCCTTTTACGTTTGGGGTCAAATTGACCCCAAAACCTTAAACAGACACAAAACTATTGAAATTGAAGAGCTTTGAGTGAGCCAGTGGGCCTACAGAGCTGTTACAGCATTTCTCTCTTTCATTTTCTTTGAAAATACACAATCATTTTCTCTCTGACTCAGAAAGTTACCATGTAACTTAGCATGCATCCTCCCGCATCACAGTCTCTCCATATATCATTGGTTTCTCCAGTAGGCCAGCCGTATAAATGAGTTATTGTTATGTTTCTATGGTAAATGTTGTATGTTGTCCTGGATAAGCTCAATGATTAACTTTAGCTACTGTACACTCATCCAAGCAGCTTTGTAGAGCAGTATTCTTCCTCATTGTGTATTATTAGAATGAACATCATATCATATGGGCATTTCTAAAGGAGAAGTTAAGCAAACCTGGGGGAAACAGCATCGGAAGTGGCTTCCTTTTCAGTCATGACATCATCTGGCCCCTCCTCCCACCCCCATCCATCACAAGCACATCCTCCTGTTGATGTGTGCTCCATATGTTGCAAGTGTCACCAATTCTAGATCCCCACAACATGCTCAGCCAGAATACGTCTTTAGAACTTTTAAAACCAGTTTACGACACAGCGAAAGAAAATAGCGAAAAGTTAAAGTAACATGCTTCCTAAACCCTGTAAAGATGATCAATTTGAACTCAAATGTTAAGACCATGAGCACTGCAAAAAGGTTGTAGCTGTTTACAGTTTGTAAGTTGTACAATATGCAATCATATCTGCAGCTGCAACATAGAATAATATTAATTATTCAATAACCTTTGTTCAAATGCAGTGTCCTGCATCCATTGGTTGTCGCTAGACCTGATGCATCCTTGGTTTATTGGACTCTGAACTACAAATGAAATTTCTATTTTACTACAAAGATAAGACCTTGAGCACTCATAATGATACTAGTTTTATCACCAGCTATAGGATAGGTAAATATCTCTTGAGTATTGTAATTATACTCTACATTGATGACCTATTCCAGAACCTCTTTTACATGGAACCATGTATAGGCCAAAAGAAAAAATAACACTTTATAAAAAAGTAATGCTTTGACACATGCATTACACCTTTTCTCTCTTCTAACTGAACTGACTTAGTCTGTGAAAATTACTTGAGACTGATGGATAATATGACATATTTATCATCCTTATTGTAAGAAAATGAATACAAATACACTGCTCAAAAAAATTAAAGAAACACTTAATCATCACAGTATAATACCAAGTCAATTAAACCAAACCGGTCATGCTGGATTATGTTGCAGGCAGCATAACATTGCCACGGTGTCTCCAGACTCTTTCACGTCTGTCACATGTGCTCAGTGTGAACCTGCTCTAATCTGTGAAGAAAACCGGGTGCCAATGGCGAACCTGCCAATTCTGGTGTTCTCTGGCAAATGCCAATCAAGCTGCACGGTGCTGGGCTGTGAGCACAGGTCCCACTACAGGACGTTGGGCCCTCATGCCTCCTTCATGGAGTCTGTTTCTGACAGTTTGGTCAGAAACATGCACACGAGTAGCCCACTGGAGATCATTTTGTAGGGCTCTGGCAGTGCTCCTTCTGTTCCTCTTCGCAAAAAAGAGCAGATAAAGGTCCTGCCGCTAGGTTGTTGCCCTTTTACGGCCCCGTCCAGCTCTCCTCGTGTAATGGCCCGTCACCCGGTATCTTCTCCACGCTCTTGAGACTGTGCTGAGAGACACAGCAAACCTTCTTGCGACAGCACGTATGGATGTGCCATCCTGGAGGAGCTAGACTACCTGTGCAACCTGAATGGGCTGCAGGTACCACCTCATGCTACCAGTAGTGACAAGGGCACTAGCAAAATGAAAAACTAGAGAAAAATCAGTCAGGAAGGATAAAGAGAGAGAAATGATCTGTAGCCACCACCTGAAAAACCATTTACTTTTTGGGGGTTGTCTTGCTGTTGCCTCTCCTGTCCATCTGTTGTCACTTTCATTTGCACCAAAGCAGGTGAAATTGATTCACAATCATTTATGCTTCCTAACTGGACAGATCGATATCCCAGATGTTTAATTGACTTGGTGTTATACTGTGCTGATTAAGTGTTCCCTTAATTTCTTTGAGCAGTGTATATGAAAGGGGGTGCAGTCAGAATCACACTGTTCTCTGACTGAAAAAAATATTCATTTGTTTGGGTGGACGACACAGAAGAGCTGTGCTCAACACACTACACTATGGTTCCTAAAGGCTCCTCTGTGTCTCCATAGAGGTACCTCATCTAGTGCAAGTGTTCTGTGTTGGATTAAATGGTTAAATCTGGGTGCTTTCTCACTTTCCCACCATGGCGACAAGCCAAAGAGCCATTTTTTTCTGTGAGTGTACACCCTCACCCACTGAAGTCATTCATTTCCTTAATAATTTATTTTGCTGACATTTATTACAATTCTCGCTGCGGTATGCTCAGGCAGACCATGAGATAAGGCTCGTTTTCACTCTAGGCGCAACTACATCAAGGTAGAATAATCCAAACTCTCCTTAATGAAACACCTATGCCGATAACTGTTTTAATAGATGCCCTGCTCTTTGTAGAGGAACCCTTGCATTTGCCATTACCAACACACACTCAGGTGGTGCAGTTTGCTTTTTAATGGTGAGCTACTGGCTAAATGACTATGAGCACTGAATGGTAAATGGTAAATGGACTGCACTTATATAGCGCCTTTATCCAAAGCGCTTTACAATGGCCTCTCACTCACCCGTTCACACACACATTCACACACCAATGGCGGCAGCTGCCATGCAAGGTGCTGCTCCTGCTGCTTGGAGCATTTGGGGGGGTTTCAGGTCTTTGCCAGGACACTTCGACAACATCATCTTCTTTCCAGGTTACTCAGAGTGTGATGTCAGCATGCATTACCTAATGATAACGGAATATAAATGTAACAATTCACTGAATATGCGGCAGTAGAAGTGAGAGGTGCCCTCTAGACCCGTAGAAGGTCTTTTCCAGCCTTCACACCATACCTCATGGGCTTAATATGATTATTTAATGATCATTCTTCCTTATGGTAATAGGTAACTTAAATTCTACTAAATGAAGTACACTCATGATTCCACTACATGAAATTATTAATTACACATACCCATAAGACTGGATTACACCTGTAAAAACTGGGAAACACCACAGTGATGGGCAATGCATTGTCCAATCACATAGCATTTATCTGTCACTGCGATGACAGGAAGACTGCTGTCTCCTCTCCGCTAATGCGCAAGATCCTCAGTACAACTCAATAGCTTACCGGCAGTTATCCCTGATGCTCCATGTCATTCACAGTAGCTCCGTTTCTGAGAGAAGGCTTCTAGGCTTAATCCAATTGACATTCAGTTGTGGGGGAAAAGTCAGCACTGCGACCACATCCTATGCCAGGGCGTTTTGTGAGGCACCAGCAAAACAAGCCTCCTCCACACGCACACGCGTCTTGTGAGATTGTGAGCCGCAGAAACAGGAACTGAATGAGAGGTGTGTGAAAGCACAATGAGGAAGGCAGGCAGTGTGGTAATTAGGGGTGGAGTTTCGCTCTTACACTTTGAAGGGAGGAAGCTATACTTTTCATTGGCTTTTTATTTATTTTTTTCTGCGTGACATTTTGTCAGTTCATAGTGTTTTTTTATTGTAGCTGATTGTGACTTAGTGGATCAATTGCTTCGTTCGATCAGACTTGAGTACTTTTCCCTTTTCAGAAAATAACTATTATTATTATACTTCTGACAAAGCGCACAGCTCTACTAACTGTGCTAGGCATAAAATAGCCAGTCTGTGGAGAAGCAGTCACAGTGCCCTCCACTATTATTGGCACCCCTGGTAAAGATGAGTGAAAAGGGTTATAAAACATTCATCATTTTATGAATTAGTCATGGATGGATAACTTGAAGGGTTTCTTCTCCTGACTTATTTTTCCATAGAGTTCAATAGAAAAATTTGTCTGGAGAAACAACCCTTAAAGTGATCCATCCATATCTACTGCATATCTGGCAGCAGAGTGATGGTTTGAGGCTTGTTTGATACCTGAGACCCTTGATGACTTAGAGCCGTTTTACCAACCATGTATTCCATACTGTTCCAGCATAATTTACAGCTAAATCTAGTCCCACCCCCTACTTCCCATAGAGATCCATTAAAATGCAGAGATGTTACAGTATCGCTTGTAAGAGTACCAGAAAATAAGATATCAAGAGTCTTTTGATGTTGTTGGGTCACAGACATCAGGAAGTCATGGCATGCAAAGGATATGCGACCAAATATTTAAAATGTTTAAGATTTTCAGAATGTATTAAATGTATTAAAAGTAAGCATCAGCCAATTAGGTGAATGATGCTTAATGCAATAAACACTGTGAGAAAAACCCGTCATGTAGGGAATTCTTCTGACTATACTACCATGCCGTGATAAAGTGATTAATTTATTTCTGTTTAGTGCCAGTCTGGGCTAACTTTAACAAGAAAATTGATTGTTAAAAAATTCCCCTGTTAAGTTGGATGTCCTGCAATGTATATAATCCATAAATATGACTTATTTCAAATTCTGTTGCTTCCACATCAAAAGGCTAAATCCACTCTCGAAAGCAGGCTGAAAATACAAACTTAGTGTGCATGTGTGCGTAGTCAGCCTTTCTCACTAAGCGCAACACCACCCTCTGACTTCCTGCACGGGGCATTGCCTGTTGGGTGATTTGCATTCCATTTCCAGGCACACTCTCCTCTTCTGTCCAATAGCATATAGGCTACTCGCAATTCCTCATTTGCATCAAAGGCAGATTGGGGGAATGGGTAAACAGAGATCATTTCCATAATGCACAGTGGACAATATGTGTCCTCTTCCTCAAATGGCCTTAGAGGCTAATGGGAATTTATTATAAAAATAGCAAGTCTGTTGTCAGGGTCCAGAATTATTGGCACCCTTATTTATTTATTTATTTTTGTTTTTTTTGTTTTAACAAAGACAAGAAAAAATGACACCATTATTCATATATATTCCAATTTACCCACAATCAAAATAACACCTTTTTCAAAAATATGTCAACCCCAAAGGTTTTCCGAATTATTGGCACCCCTGTAATTAGTGCCAAATATAAGAGCGCTGAGCTTTTTCCGAGAATGTTTGATGAGGTTGGAATCTGGATGGATTTTGAACCGTTACTCCATGTAGAGGTTTGTGCTTTCTGCCCTCTTCAATTCAGACCACAGGTTTTTCATAGTGTTCAGTGTTTATGTTGAAATGGTCACTGCGAAACATAGATTTTCTTTTCACAAAACCAGTTCTGTGTCATGGATCTTGCCTTCCTTCCCTTATCTCCACGTTCTCGTTATTCTTTTTTGTCGTTACCGGTAATCTATCGGATTTTCCTTTGTTCTGCGACGGGGTTTTGCTTTCGCCTCGTCATTAGTAAGTTCACCTGTGATTAATTTCCGTTGACTATTTATACTCCGCTTCCTGCCTCTCTCGTTGCTTCTATGTTATTCCTCGTAACATTCGAGCCGGTAAAAGAAGGTATAGGTTTAGGTAGTAAGCTAGTTTAAAAAAGAAAGGGTTTAGAAGAAAGGGTTTATTAAGAAAGCTAGTCTCTTTTCGCTCTCATTTCAGAGCAGAGACTTTCTCGTTTTCTTTCGTTTTACACGAAACGGTTTCCTTTCCTTTCGCTCCACAAACGGGAGTAAGATAAGCGTGTCTGCTTATTTCCTTTGTTTTACTACGCTTATCTGCGAGCGCTTTTACTGCTTAGTCCCAGTGATAGGGATCTTATTAGTTTTATTTTCTCTGTTCGTTCGCTCCACAGACGTGGTTATATAAGTGTGTCCGCTTATTTCCTTTGTTCTCTTACGAGCGCTTTAAGTGCTCATAGCCCAGTTAAAGGGATATTAATAGTTTTATTTTCTTTGTTCGTTCGCTCCACAAACGTAGTTAGATAAGCGTGTCCGCTTATTTCCTTTGTTCTTTTACGAGCGCTCTAACTGCTCATATCCCAGTTAAAGGGATATTAACAGTTTTATTTTCTTTGTTCGTTCACTCCACAAACGTGGTTAGATAAGCGTGTCTGCTTATTTCAGTTTTACTCGCATATCGAGTTCCTCGCCTTTTTCGTGAGGTTGTTCTGTGTTCTCATTATTCTCCCTCTCCACTACGGATTATTGTCCGTTTCAGTGGTGTTCATTGAACACTTAAAGAGTCCGTATCTGTCGCAACTGGACCTCCAATATCTCCTCTGTGCCTCTGGCACAGAGAACCCCCACAGTTCTGTGTTGATTTCGAAATGTTTGGGGTCATTTCCTTTTTGGAAGGTCCACCTATGGCCACATTAGCCACCTGACAGATGCAACCAGTGGAATTCATTGTACCAGCAGTTAACTTAACGCTCCTCCACTGGCAGCAACAGCACCAAAGCCTGAAGGATGTAGCATCATGTTTTACTGTGGGTATGAAGGACTTTTTCCGTGTATGTATCCCTCTTGCTGACCAAAGTATACTTGAGCAAAACGTTGCTCTCATCTGACTATAGCACCTACCTAATCCCAATCATAGTTATAATGACATTTGGCAAAGTCCAGATGCTTGAATTCATTTGTCGCTCTCAGATAGGGCTTTCTTTTTGCAACCATTCTAAAGAGGTTCGTATAGAGGTGGCATTTTATGGTTGATTTTTAGACTTGGTGACCCCAAGATTCAACAAATCCTTGGGATCTTTTCTGCCTCCTTCACCATCTTCCTCGCTGTATGTGGGGACAACATCCACTTGTGTCCTCTACTCGACAGGTTTGCAACTGTTCCAGATGTTTGAAACCTTTTGATTATTTCCCTAAAAGTCATTATTGGTATGCTGAACCATTTATGTATCTGTGTGTACTATTAGCTGATTTAGGTAATTCAAAAATCTGCCTTTTTTGATTTGACTTCCTTTTTTTAAAGGGATTTTACCTGTGTGTTACCTCATTTTCATAAACGAGTGAAACAGAAAGTGATGGAAGTCCACAAGTTTCTTAAGACTGAGATTAATTTCAAGAAGTAGAATTTTTTTATTGCACATTTAACTTAGATTTTATTTAATTGAATCCTTAGGGCTGGTCATAATTTTGACATCTACGTTTTTGAGAAACATATTGTTTAAAAGATTAACTGTATTATACTAAAGGTATAAAGTTTCCCCATATGCTTTAGCCTAAAACATAGCTCATTATCAGTGTTGTTTATTAATACAGCATTTCCCCCTCTTTTTCATCAAGGGTGCCAATAATTCTGGACCTACTGTATCTGAGAGAAACCGCCATTTAACAAGTGCTGCCACCTGCTGGCAGCAAAGATATGAAAACATAACGACCTTGGCAACAGGCCCTTGTGAAGAAAACTTTAATGATGGTCCTTATTTCAGAAACTTCAACCTTCACTATTTGTGTATTATTACCTATGATCAATATGACCAATAACTGCAAAAAATAAATAAACATGTTTCTTTTCTGTTTAGATGATTCCTTACCCTGCACCATGCCACGCTTTAGGCTTACTTTCTTAGGCAAAGCTCCTCCATACAGACATCCAGTACAGAGAAGATACCTGATACAGCAGCAGGTGTTACAGTCCCTGAGTGAGCGTTCATCTCTCTGCCTGCGGAGTAAGAGGCAAACTCTTATTCTGACACCACTTGTCCTCTGAATCTACTGTCAGCAAGCTTGTCATGTGACTAAAAGTTTACCTTTCTTTCTTTTATTTGTGACTTTGTGGTTTGGGAGGAAATTCAAAATGCAAGAATAAACGAAAAATTTATAAATAAATTAACAATAATATTAATCATGTGTCTTAGTAAAAATAAATATTATAATGAAAGTTCTCCTATTCATTATTGATAATAAGTAAAACACCCCTACATAATAAGCGGGGTAACCAAATACATTTTGTTATATAAAATTAAAACAATAACCAATTTATATACTGTGACATTTATATACTTTCTCTTATATCAAAAATGTATGTTCAGCTGTATTATATACAACATATAACAAAAAGTATTTTAGATCTTTCTAGATTTCAAGATAAAAAGCTTTCACAATTATTTCAACAATTATATGTCCATGTGAATCCAAAAGCAGCATTAATACTCAATATGCATAAATATTTATATATATTCAAATGATAATAATTATTGATGGTTACACATTGTTCACAAAAATTGTTCTTCATTTTTAATAAAAAAAAAAAAAATGGCACCCAACGTGAGGCTGCACATATCGAATCAGGCGTGTAGCATAAAGATCTGGGCCCATAGCCGCAGCTCTGCATGGGGAACCCTATTGCCAATTCGAGACATCCTCGGCTCTCCTCCGAAACACGCGGTATCACCAGTTGCTTCTTTTTACATTGCAGACTATAGCTAAGCTTGCATGGAGTAGAGTCAGAGGAAGACCTTTCTTATGCAGCTTTAGCATGCAGTCCACAGGGGTCGCTAGATAGCGATGAAATGCGGACCCCAAACCGACTGAACTCCTGTTATTCAAATCACGGTCAACAGCTGGTTTTCTAGTGTGAAGACAGTCTGGCCAATCAGTAGCACTAACTGTTCAGTTAAATACCTGGGAGAAAAAAAAACAGGGCCAGATTTCAATTGAGTTTCAATTTGATTTGAATATCCATAAACTGAACCCTCCCATACCCAGGATGATGCCAATTTCTATGTGGCTCATCCATGCACTACAGCATGGATATTCAAATCTGGACCTCGAATCCAAGTCTGGCCCTGGTTTTTTTCTCTCCCAGATAATTAACTGAACAATTCGTGCTAGTGATTGGCCAGACTGTCTTCACGCCTGACTCTCAGGTAAAGGAAGAGTGGAAAACCAGCAGGTCTTGGGCCCTGGAGGACTGTGATTTGAATACCAGGGCACTACAGCATGGTGCCTTAACCCATTGATTCTCAAACTTGATCTTGGAGATGTCTATTTATGCTGGTCTTCCTTTCCAACCACAATTACAATCCCAAAATTTTAATAAGCTGTTCATATTTCTGAATTAGACGCTTTTCATGTTTTCATATATATGCATGCCATGAAGAATAAAAATGCCACATTCACATTGTGCGTATTGGGCTATATTGCAAATTATTACATAAACATATTTTTAAAAATAACTGATCAAATTAAAGACTGAGGTAAATCAATAATAGGCTCCTAACTGGTGAAAGTGTGGACACCTGGCCACATAAACGAACCATTCGGTATAGATAAAGAAGAATTCAAACACAAAGAAAATTATAAGAGTCAACCTGCATTGTGTTAATAGGATTAAGGGGGAAAAAATATGAAAGAACGTAAACACGTCTGTTCAACGACTTTAATGGCTGTAAAAAAAAAAAACAGCACAACAATGGTCATCAGGGTCGAATGCCAGCAGAGTCCAGACATATATTTTTTATAGGCCTAATATAAATAAAAAATAATGTAGGTATTTAGGTCATACGCGTGTTAAAAAAAAGCAAATACTTAAAATAAAGCATATAAATTATCAATCAATACAAGATCATCACACACACACACAAAAAAAAACTTTAAAAAACTTTTAATTGACTTTTTACTTTTTTCATACTTTGACAAATGAAACTGCTCTACTTCTGCTCTACTTCGTTGGAGGTGTATCCACGCCATGCATTATTGAGATCTCATTTCTATTGATCTTAGGGTTTAGTAGTATCCTTTTGTAACGCAGGCATACTCTGGCATAATATTAAGTACAATTAATTTAATAACATAAACAACACAAATTTACAGCAGGTTTATGTGTAACCGAGTGTATGTATGAAAATATTTGCGATCATATATATGTATTTCCAATATTAAAAAATCACAATGATCCTCTGTAGTGTATGCTGGATAATATGCAAATTACAGCCGCTCAAACTATGTGAGTGTATGCATATTAAGTTGAATTACCTAAAAACTGTTTTGAAGCAGGATTTCATTTTAAGAGATAATTAAAACCCTGGAGAAATAGCACGGAAGCGCAAAAAAGATAAACTTCACTCCGTTTAAATTAAATATATTAAACTCCTAATTGTGCAAGTAACTTCCAAATCCACAAGATAGCGCTCTAAATACACAGTACAGTGAATGAAGGGGCCAGGATAGAGGCACTGAATCGGTGAATAAAAATGTAAGTACAGATAATGAAAGGAAGATTGTGAAAGAGACGAAAAGTCGATTGATTTTGGAATTTGAAATATTCTGAAATGTTTAGTCAGACGGCAAACACGGAGACGCGGAGCCCTTTCCCAATTATGAACATTTCAGAATAGTTTAAAACCAGTTACAGTTTTAGTTGTTGGCTTTTTTGTTTGTAAAATTATGGATGTGATTATCGATCGTTGCCGATATTTTTAGATGCCAGTTGGGGGTTAAGAAAGAAAAATAACCGTACGCTACTTGTATTTTTTTTTGCAACAGATGTACTGGAAATGCAGGAACAGAGGTTGAAGATCTGCAGGTAACCCTGCTTTTTTATGACTAGACCATTTAAATCTCTAGTTAGCTGGTTTAATTTAGGCTAATTATTTTTAACTGGCAGAGTACACATTATTCCATTTATATTTAAGTGGAATTTCAAATAAAGAATGTAAGCCATGATAAACAATCCGTTTCTATAGCATACGTAGGCCTATGCCATAAACAGGAAACTTTCTTATTCAACTATCGATAAGAGTTGCATTTAAGATTATACATTTGGATATTCACTGCTATTTATAAGAAAACGAACATATATTGGCTGTTTTAAGAAAGAACACATGCACAAATATAGCCAGCCTACCCTATAGGCTATACACTATAAATGTACTTTTAACTGCTTTCTCCAGCTTTTCTCCCTATGA
Source organism: Ilyophis sp. 1 JC-2022 (assembly GCA_022702515.1). Lineage (NCBI taxonomy): Eukaryota > Metazoa > Chordata > Actinopteri > Anguilliformes > Synaphobranchidae > Ilyophis > Ilyophis sp. 1 JC-2022. Next base: position 50,485,110 of record CM040405.1, on the reverse strand, counting down.
ATCAGTCTTGGATAATTAATTTGGCATTTCAGAAGAGCAACTGGCCAGGATAATGCCTGCATTCATCACCCCAGTCTACTTTGGAGAAAAAAACTTGAAGAAAAGCTCTTGGAGAGGAAGAAAATGCCATTGGGCTGTTATTCTAAAGAACTGTCACTCCTTGGGAATACATCGGGTCTGATTATTTCACTTAAGGTCCGCGTTAATTTTTTAACAAACCGTGCAATTGTATCAACTACCTTTCGGTACTTTAAACATTACCGTTCAAATAGGCCAATCTTCGTAATATTAAAACAGGTGTTGACCTGCTAAGGAATTCGTTTCGTCTTAATTGCGACGAATGCCGTCTGTCCGTCGCTTTCCAGCCACGTTTGAATATAACTGTAGAAACAAAATTGCCAACAGGTGTATTTCATGCAATAAACGATCCTAATTTTGTATACACATACAGCTATGCATACCATTCGATACTGGCTATACACAGCTGCCAAGTCAACGAGATTCTCCCCCTCCCCCAAGCTTTGATATATGACCATATTATTATACATTACATGTCATATAGGCTATTAAGACACATATGGTAGGCAGGTATTATTCCCATGGCTAGTGGTGAATCAGCCAGAATTACAGAATTATCCGTTGCTATAACAAAATGTAGCTTGATTGACAATATCAATTTAACATATTTTGATTGACAAAAAATTGACAATTGAATCTATTTTATAACCTACTATTATGCTTTTTTTTTACTTCCGCAAAACAATAATGGGCATTCAAGTAGATCTACAGACTATGTTAATAATTTAGTGCAATTAATACCTACATATAAACTAACTGCACAATGTGTAAATGAACGTATTTATTTTAATCACCATTCTTAGGATGGCCTAAACATAGTAGCTATACTGGGACGATTGAAACAAATTGGTATAGATATCATTTACGATAATGTTATTATATTAATATAATCATAATTTATAATGTAATATATATATATAATGTATTTATTTTTATTTTTAAGTAACATATATCAAACTAAAATAATACACAATCATGGAATATTCTCAAAAAAAGCATCCGTCATAACCCAGTAGATTTATTTTATATGTAAGGTCGCCTTTAGGCGCAGCCAGTATCGGCATGATTTCACAAGATAAAGGTTTCCCATTTAGCATACCTTCAGTCAAAACTTCATCCAAATAACGTGTTTTAAATATAACCTTTAAATTTAAACCTGAATCACTTTAAAGTCTTGCAATATAGGCCTACATCCAGAACGTGTTCACGTGGTATCAATATTAAAGAGGCAAGCTGCAGGACATGGATTTTCTTCGCTGTTAAATTCGCTCCTTAACTTTCTTTTTAATGAACACACTTGTCTAATCTAGCCGACTTTGGCTGTAAACGCGTCAGAAAGAGTAACATGGATCAGGTCTTCAATCGAACTGCTGTCGAGGAAGAGAATAGACTAGGTATGAGAAAGTTGGCTACTAGTCTTAAACAACCGAAGCCCCGTCGTCCAATGCGTGTGCAATACCGAAGACACCCCACTGAGTGAACAGGGCCTTGAGCAGATTAATCAAGCTCAAATTCAATTTACAACAGACCATTTGCTTGGACTACAACTCCACTGACATTCAAATGGTGATTATTTGCATAGAGTCCGTTTATAAACAACTGGGCTCCGTGACGCATATCGTGGAAGAAGGAGCTTTGTTTTTTACCGAATCCGGTGCTTGGTGAGTGTTGAACGTAAGGTTGCTCTAGGCCTAGGGCATCTTGATGGCAAAACACTGTAGGCCTATATCTGCCTTATAGTCTGCTCTATACAGGTGGCGAGGTGAGGTTGACAAATGCAAACAAAAACAGACTCGTGTTGCTATTCTTACGGAATCAAATGGTTAGCCTAGGCGTTTGTGCTTTAACAACAAGAAACTGCATTCTGTGTTATTACTGTGGGATTCTTAGTTGCTATGATTTTATCATATTAGCCTACTGGCGGTAAGGCGGTTTGCAGGAGCTATTATTGTAAGAGGCTACCGTTTGAGTAGTAAGAGGAAAATAACTTGTCATCTTCTTTCTGCCTTTGCTTTCACGGTATAGGGCACTATTGGAAGGCGATGCAGAAGGTAAAGGTTTTCTACGCACCGCGAACTTGGTTTGTAAGGTTCTGTCAACAGTCAATTTAAATTTGAGACAAGATGGGAGATAAGATTTTTTTAAACGGTTGTTTTCATATTATTTTTGAATATTAAAATAACGAATATGAATGAATACCCACAGTGGCAGATTTAAAATCAGAATAAGGAAATTAATTGTCAGAACTGGTAATCCATTGAGGTGTAACACATTGTGGCGTTTTGGTCGTAGAATAGGACAAGAATAACAATATGGTGAGTTATCTGGTATGTGGTACGTGATATGACGTTCTAATAAATTTAGATGGCAACTGTTGGGTTTTTGGTAGATAATAATAATAATAAGAATTATATGAATAATAATGGTGATAATCACCATGACATTTTTGTAAATAACATTGTAAAATGTATAGTAGTAATTAAACTCTAAAAGTGTTTGTAAGTCCAGAAGATAAAAGTCTTGACTATCAGAGTCAAATACATTTTATTAGAGTTGATTCAACACTAGCCATGTAAGCAATAATAAATGTTACCAATACATTTTGCTTAGATTTTGAATGTATTGTACTTAAGCTTAATTTCCCTTTTAATTCGCAAGACACTACCTTTTGCAGGTATCTCATTAGCATGAAAACTACGTTGGTCAAATCAAATTAGAAAAAAGAAGTTGACGTTTTTCTAAATCTTAGTAAAGACCAAGTGGCTTTTGAATTCAAATTGATATAATGTTATCACTGGTCATCTCAGCATTAGCAGCGAAAGTAGTCCTGTCTATGAAACGGTGTTTCTATGCTAAATGAACACGGATAGAGTTTTGATCTCTGATTTACATTGCGCTCACGTGCGTACTTGATAGTATAGCCCACCGCCGAAGTAATGGCATGTTACTGAAGTAATCGCATGATGTTACAATCATATTTTGAAGACGCTCTTGTGAAGTGCAATTTGCACACATTACTGTTTTACATCCATTCGTACAGCTGTATTATACTGGAGCAATTCAGGTGCTGAAAGGTACAATGGCAGCCTCCCAACTGGGAATCAAACCTACAACCTTTAAGTGATAAGCCCAAATATCACGAGCAAATGAACAGACATTTGTAGACATTATACCGATTAATATATTTATATGAAGTAACTTCTCAGATGAGTAATGCAAAACTTACAGTTGTATGCATATTGATGTGTGACTGATATATGTGTTGACTGTGCTTTGATATATCCAAATTAAATGGGGGGGGGGGGGGGGGGGGGCGTATAAAAATAATCTCTTTAAATTTTAAATAGAAGTGTCACAACATTATCAGCAAGAATATAGCAGCAGCCAAAAAACAAACGATATTTTTATATTTTGTATACTAATACTGCTTCAACAGCTAATGATAATGTGGCATATGCTCTTATAGCGCTAAAACCATACCTGTTGCTGCTGTTAGGAGCCGATTACTACTGCTATAATAAATAAACACACACGCACGCACGACACACACACACACACACTTATATATAATATAACCTTTCATTGATAAACTACCAGAGGATGTCGTTGTTCTCTCCCATTGCGCGTTGATTGTCATTCCTTAAAATGACCTCAAGCTCAGCAGAAGCTTAACTGGTCCTTCACTTTCTATTCTATACAGAGATTGTGGTCGAGAGAGAGAGAGAGAGAGAGAGAGAGAGAGAGAGAGAGAGAGAGAGAGAGAGAGAGAGAGAGAGAGAGAGAGAGAGAGAGAGAGAGAGACGCACGAGGAGACTAACGGGTCGTATACTGTATTTTTGCGCCTGAGTTCCAAGAAACAAACAAGAGCAAAAAAGCGCTTGTAATATCCTTCCGAAAGAGAACGATCAGGCTGGGAATCTCTTTATGACTTTCCTGCCAGGCTGAACTGTTATTCCGAGGTACAGTGTCCTATGTGGTCATTTATTTACCTCGTAAGAACATTTAATTCACGTATACTGCATGCAAGATTATGCTATGGCGCGTTTTATCTCAATCAGTAGAATCATTTAAATTAATCTATCGTTTTTCCCCCCACTGTGCCTTATGTCTTTCTTTGATGTTATTTCATTTTAAAGTTATTTAATGTCATAGTTGTGCCGTTGAAATATAACGCCTCTCAGTGGCCGTTTACCTTTCCGGTGTTCTCAATTGAAATGCTTGAAGTGTATATTAAAGCACACCTTTCTCTCCTAGGGAACGGCTGTGTATTTCAGCGCACTGGACTCTGAAGAACGTGGATTACAATGTTAAGGATTGTGGAGTCTTTGGTCACTCTGGTGGCAGTGTCATTTATGGTTGAAGGGGTATTTGGTGGTTACGGGATGAGCATGTTTGCGGCGCAGACATCTTCACCAGATCCGTGCTACGATGAGAACGGTAACCCGAGAAGATGCATTCCCGATTTTGTGAACTCCGCTTTCGGGAAGGAAGTGCGCGTGTCCAGTACCTGTGGAAAAACAACCACTCGGTACTGTGTAGTAACCGAAAAAGCAGACGAGAGAAATAGGAATTGCCACACTTGTGACGCCGGAGATCCAAAGAAGTATCATCCATCAGCATATTTAACAGATCTCAACAACCCTCATAACCTCACTTGTTGGCAATCGGAAAATTACATCCAGTACCCGCAAAACGTCACATTGACACTGTCTTTGGGTAAAAAATTTGAAGTCACCTATGTGAGCCTTCAGTTCTGTTCACCGCGACCCGAATCTATGGCCATCTTTAAGTCGATGGACTACGGGAAATCCTGGGTTCCTTTCCAGTTCTATTCTACCCAGTGTAGAAAGATGTACATCAGACCAAATAAGGCTACAATCACAAAGCAAAACGAACAAGAGGCTATCTGCACGGACTCTCACACGGACATGCACCCCCTCTCCGGCGGTCTAATAGCGTTCAGCACTCTGGATGGCAGACCCTCAGCGCACGACTTTGACAACTCGCCGGTACTACAGGACTGGGTGACAGCCACCGACATCAAAGTGACTTTCAGCCGATTACATACTTTCGGGGATGAGAACGAGGATGACTCTGAGCTTGCCAGGGATTCATATTTCTATTCGGTCTCAGACCTGCAGGTTGGCGGGCGTTGCAAATGCAATGGCCACGCATCAAGATGCGTGAAAGACCGGGACGGGAACCTTATTTGTGAGTGCAAGCACAACACTGCTGGACCAGAGTGTGACAGATGCAAACCGTTTCATTATGACCGGCCCTGGCAACGCGCAACTGCGAGAGAAGCAAACGAATGTGTCGGTGAGTCCATACTGTTTGAATATAGCATTACCAAGCTTTCACAACTGAATTTAAAGCGCTGGGTCCTCTGCTGAATCCCGTGCTCTCTATAGACTACATGTTTGTAATATTTGAGAAACGAGCACTTAGCTGGCAATGTGGTGTAGGCTAGCAATACAAAAATATGATTCTTAGATGTAGCCCAGTACAGGTACGTTTTTTTTTGCTTCACCATATTATAACTTAAATAATTCATAGTTTCTTAATATAAAATCATATACCTAGACACAGTTATGTTATATCCAGCAGTTGCTACAGTGTAAGATTAGATCAGAAACAATGAAATGGCGAACAGCCAACTACAGTAGCTACCAACTCGCTTTGGTAAATTAAATATGATACTTACACAAAATGTTACACACATTAATTGCAATAATATTGAGGCCCCTGTTAAATTGTGATTTTTGCTTGAAGTAAAATAAATTGAATTGACATTAAATTGCATTGCACCATACGTTAACAAGTTTGCGCATGCAGGCTACAGCAAGTATTCGCTACCGACTTAAATATCAGTAATAGCATAAGTAAAGACCATTTTGCATACATTTTATTGCCTCAGGGTGTATTCAAATACTGTCATTCTGCACGAACATTCCAGGGTTTATACAGGTTCGTGGGATTAGCCTACGCAGTTGGCTTGCACGCGTTTTTATCCTACATACTCTATTCCAAATATATCAGAATCCAAAGGTAGTTTAATTTAATTTTATTTTTAAATATATATTATCTATATTACACTGGCCCAAAAACGCTATAGTGGAGATACAAAAGAAAATTGTGCAATAGCCAGTTTAAAATGAGTAACCCCCTTAAGATGATAGAGAAATGTTTCAGTGTTCCGCAACATGCGTAACATATAAGATATAAACAAAACCAAAATTGCAATAATAATAATTACAATAATAAAAATAACAACAATGATAATAATTCTAAAATAATAATAATAAATAATAATACACATAAACATAATTACTGGCCTATTTGTTTCTATTGCAAAAACAGATACACAGTAATCTAAAAAGACGTGATCCTTCGGCTTGACTCCCACACACAGACACACACAACATACACACAAAGTGTTTGTCTAATGCCAATAAACGTGCTTCACATGTGAAAACGATGTGACTTTTCCGTGGCATAATCTTCTCTGGTTAAAATGCTACACACCAATATGACCCGCTTTAACACTCGGCGTCCACGTGCTGCCAGCATCACACAAGCGAAATTGCAACTTTACGCTGGTGCACCAAAATGAAACGAAATGGCTCAGCCACGTCACTTTTCTGGTAGTGGCAATAATACAAGTGAAATACATTATATCATATATTAGGATATTTACATACATGTAGAGTATTTATTTAGAAATATTAATTTAATTTATTTTTTAAGTGTCAATGACCGAGCGCGGTATCCTATCTCCTGTAGCCTACTTTCTGTCCTCCACTAGCATACGTGTTAAGCATTGGCCTAATTATGAAAATATTTAAGTAATTTTCTGCCAGGCGGTATGTGATCTTGTGCTTAAAATGGCACAACCGTAGAGTTTCTATTTTAAATGTGTTTTCACCTCCAAATTAGCTACAGTTAGGCTACAGTAGCCCAAATAACATACTAACTGCCTGAAGTTTAGACCACGTGTCATTAATCCATAACTCATATTATTTTGAATATACTAGACTTTAGTAAACAAAAACTAAAAGAAAGCAAAAACAGGTGTGACATGTCTGTGCGCCATTTCATTAGTTAGAATAGGTATGGAAACGCAGCCGTATTGGTGTGGAGTGGCTAGTTTATGTGACTGATTAGCCTGTGATTGCCTTGCTGAGCTACTTGAAAGTGCAAAGCAAATGCCCTTCAACTGCAATAAAGTGTCTATCTAGTCTTAATTATAGCAATGGAAGCGAGCATGTTTCACAGTGCAATAGCACAGATAGGCTTTTAAGAGCGTAATATAAAGCCGCAACAGCATAACCCCGCCGTATAATCATTTACAGCCCAGAAATGCTTTCCACACAGAAATATGTAGGCTACAGATTTTGTTTATAAATGCAGATAACTCTAATTAAAAGTTAATAAAAAAACATCATATACTTTGCTCGTCAACGTGTTATATTATTTTACATGTATTTTACCCTGATTTGGCTATAGGTTGGTCAACTGACAACTCGATTCTGTTTTGCAGTGACGACCTGGAATATAATTCAATACGTATTTTAACAACAACAGCAACAACAACAATAATAATAATAATAATAATAATTGTTATTATTATTATTGTTGTTGTTGTTAAAATGTGTATTGAATTCTAGTTCAAGTTAGTGCTATTAATTATTTGTTATTAGCTATTACTTATTATTCTCCTCTTCCTGTTATTATTGCTACTAAACAATATATGGCCTATGAAAGATGATATTATAAATAAAATATAATATAAATTCATATATTTGTAAAATATTCCCCACGATAGTACGTATAATATCTTATATTTTCAAAATGATTGGGCAAGGTTTGGATAAGGTCAATTGGGATTCATAAAAATGAACAATTCAGTTTTTATTTATTATTATTATTATTATTATTATTATTATTGATGCTGCATTATTTAAAAAGTGCAAATATTTATTAGCAGATGTGCTTAAAAGTTCCAGTGAAATTTCTATGGCAAGATCATGGTGGCGGTCAGGAATATTGCTATTTCATGCACTATTGTAGTTATTACTTTTGTGGTTATTATTGTTGTAGCTGTTGTTGAGAAGATAGTGAATTAACTTTATTGAACATGACAATTTTTTGATAGCAATCAAAATGTAAGGAGAATAGATTGTTATCTAAAGTGCCTGTGGGCTGGTTTCATGTTTATGATAAAACCTTGGGACCTTTTTCTGCATGCCCCTATGTAAGCTGATAAAGAAAATGAAGAAGGAAGTTATTTATGTGATAAATGTGGGCATTCAGGTGTGCAGCTACATGTAGAATAATGTTTCCGGCAGTTAGCCCTCTACAGATGAAACAAGGCCGCTGTGCGGATCAAAGACCGTCTTCTTTAGAGAGGTAGCAGAGCTTATTCATGTTACTTAGGGGCAGGTGTTTTATCAATGTAGGAGAAAGATAGTGATGGATTTATCAACACTTGGCACACACATAAACCGGGCCAAACAAGCACCTGTAATGGCCAGTTCATGGTAAAAAAATAATTTCAATACTATTAAACATTTTGAAGTTCTGCCTGTCCCAATATTGATTCAATTAAAATATGGTTAATAATTTAATAGCCAATTCACATTTATAACAGTGATGAGGCATTATGGAAGTTATCAAAAACATGTTTTTTTTGTTTATTTTCTGGAAGCCAAAAAATACAGTGTGTACATGTTATCCTCCCACTTATGTATCTAAAAAGAAAAAGAACAGTAGTTTGGGGTCAATGCACAAAGCTAGAGAACAATTGCATCTTCTGATACTGTATATATAGAGTGTAATAATAATAATAATGCTTATTACTATTCTCTTCTTACTTATTATTATTATATACTAGTATTATTTTTAGTAGTAGGTGCAGTCATAATTGTACTTCTTCTGCTTGACATTGAATAGTCATCCTGTCTCTGAGTGAGAGTCTCCAGCTGAAATGTACCATGCGCTGTCATGTAAGTGTTGCTGCTGCTGCATAGTGTTGACTAAACACCGTGATCCCGCTCTTTTAGTCAGAAAAAAAGTGTTTGTCACAAGACAAGAGAGATGATGTGATCATGTGACTGCTTGCTGGCGTCACTCACAGGAATTTGTGCAGAGGATTGTGTAGCAAAACGACTGGATCCAACCTCTCCTGTACTCTCCTGTAACTCTCCTGTACTCTCCTGTACTCTCTCCTGTTCTCTCTCCTGTACTCTCTGCTGTACCTCTTCTGTACTCTCCCCAGTACTCTCCTGTACTCTGCTGTAACTCTCCTGTAACTCTCCTGTACTCTCTCCTGTTCTCTCTCCTGTACTCTCTGCTGTACCTCTTCTGTACTCTCCTGTACTTATCCTGTACTCTTCTGTATTCTCTCATGTACTCCCCTGTAAAAAATAGGACAGAATCTTCAAGCATTTCACTGAGTGATAAGAGAAGTAAAATGGTCGTGTGTTTATTTATATCAATTTACAATATCCCACTGTGTCTGCCAGACATCTGCGGCATGCTTCAAAGATCTTTACTTATAACAGGTGTTCAAAAGCTTTTTCATTCGCTGCTTTTGTCCATTTATGTAGATCTGAAAGGTCCTCAATATCGGATGTAATCATAGGAAAATGGGCTCAGCCCTCTGAAAAGATATGTGTGCATGTACTGGCTATGAATATACCTATATGAGTAATATCTGTGATATCTGCGTCTCATATATTGGCTTTAATACAGTAATAATGTATTTGCATTGCATGCACTGGCTATAAACACAATTGCATGTTGTATGGCATATACTGAATATGAATATAGCGTGTATTAGAATGGCATACTGTGCACTGCTATGAGTACAATTAGGATATGCATGCCTTATACGGGATATAATCGTAGTTTAAACAATATTCATGTAATCTTCAGAATCAGATTTCAAAATTAAACTACATTTTAGCAGCAAGAATGAGACACTATATTTTTAGTAATGAAATGTAATGCCTGGTACTCAGATTTTTCTTTGATTGGGGCATAGTTTGTGTGTAGCTGCACAAAAATTCACAGAGTGTTTGTGAAAGGCAAAGAAGATGCATTTGAGCTAAACGCGCTTACATTTGAATGACAGCAGCGTGCACGCACACAGGAAAGGCAAACAGACCAGTTCCGACACAAAAGCTCTGCTATCGGAATGAATTGTTTCCAGTATCCTTGACACTTTTTTTTTTCTTATTTTTGTGGACCAGCATGTGTGTGTCTTCGCTATACTGGTACGAAAGGCCGTCACTCATTGCATCCATCATGCTGTCAGCATGGCGGTTCTTTTGCAGCACATTCCTTCCTTGTGTTTTTGTGAACGATGTCATCAGACGGGTCATGGAAATGAAAAGGGGGTGGGAGGGGTAGGGGGTGGAAGCTGGGGGGTGCCTTAGCTAAAGCAAACACGGAGTTTCAAATGGGAGAAGAAAGGGGTTCCTGACACCTCTGTGTGAGGGCAGGGCCAGAGGGGAGGGCTTGTTTGGTTGTACTGCCGCTCTGCGGCCTTTTTACTGCAGCAAGGCCAGGGAAGGGGCTCGGGGGTGCCTCTTATCCTGGGCAGAACACCATGCGTTTTGGCTCGATGGAAACGAGAGATCACGCAAGGCCCATGAAAGAGAGAGAGAGAAAGAACAAGAGAGAGAGAGAGCTGTAGCATTATTATTGCTACTTTATCTTGCTGTATGCACTAGAAACACAAGCCAAATTCAACGGGGAAAAATGAATGGAGAGAATGAAGGAGAGGAAGTCAAATTTGGGATAGACTTGAGCAAAGAGCTATAATGTAGTTGTAAGATGTGCAAAAAGCTGTGGCCTGTTTTTATTCCTGACTGGATCGTCATACCTATCAAATCCAGTGGAACAGGAGACCGTGTAGTCCTGTCTGTAGATGCTCAGCCCATACACGAAGCCCTTAATGTGGCCTGGCGTCTCAAACCCTGCAACGGCACACGGGTACTGTGATCCCATCTCTGTCTGTAACCCTCTCTACCTCCCCCCTGTTTGAATAGTAATGAGTGAAAAATACATGGGGGGAGGGGGAGGCAGACTGTATGCTCTCCTTTATTATAAGAAAAGAAGAATCATTTGAACTGAGGATATCTAGAGCTGTTCCCCTTATTGGATTAAAATTTGTTACCAGCTCAGAAAGGGCAGCGGAAAAGGCTTGATAAGCAGGGGTGGAGAGACACTACGCAGGGCAGACTCGGAGGAGTGGACCTGTCCCACGATGCACCTGAGGCTAGAGATGCCAACACCTGTATCAGCCATGGGGAGCATCCTCACAGTAATCCCTGACCTGTAAAGGGTTACCTTAGCAACCCACATTCACATTCCCACATTCACAGAGCCCCCCCCCCCAGCTTTTGGGGAGGGAGATGGATGAGTTGTCACAGCAGGATGAAAGATGGGGAAGGGTGCGGGAACCATGGGCGGTCCTCCCCCCTCCTCCCTCCCTGGCTGGGGAGGCTAAAGAGAGAGGTGCCGGCACCCAGAAATTCACAGGCTCACTGAAGATATAATTTCTCCCAGGATTTATGAATCCACTTTCGTCCCAATGTAGAGCCCCGTTTAATTCTGGACAGCTAGTTAACATACCCACGTACCATCTGCACCGACCCCCTTGTGAAACTGCATTTTTAAAAGTCGAAGGGGGGGTTGGGAGGGTAAGGGGATGGGGGGTTGGGAGGGTAAGGGGGTAAGGGGATGGGGTTTGGGAGGGTAAGGGGGATGGGGGGTGGGTTACCTGTCATTTCCAATCCACCAGTCTCCAGATTTCCCTCTTTTTTTCCCCTCATTTTCTGATGAACTGTTTTAAAGGGAGAGCAAACTGCAGAGGCTGAGAGCGATTAAGCTGTCAGTAACACCAGATAACTACTCGAGAAAACCTCTTGAGTGTGATTCATTGGGCGGCATTACATTGCGCGGAGATAAGGCCGATCCCCGATCCACAAATTAATTCTGTTCAGCTCTGAGGCAGACGCCTCACTTGGCCTTTTTTAAGGTGTATTCCTGAGACATAATCGCGGGATCCCAAAAAAATGTGGCGCTGTCAGCTATTCCTGGAACTCTTGCTCTCCCCTCCAAACGCAGCGAATTGCAGAGTCTTTTGTGATTTTTTAATTCGCTGATGAGCGAAGGTCGACTCTGCTGAAGGAAGAGAAGCGGTGATGGCGCTGCATCAGCGCTGTTAGGAGGTGTGCTCAGACATGTCATAACTGTACGTATAATATTGCAGCCGTTGCATTATTCTGCTAAATCTGAACACACGCTGTTCTGACCGAGGGGGTCACAGAATGCATGAAAGTGGGCGCGCCGCACATCCCAAAAAAATAAAACAACTAAACGCGCTGAACTTCATATGGCAGGTTTCCTCTGGAAGTGCACTTTGCCGATTAGATGGTGAGACTCAAAAGACCTGAGGGCTCTTGAGAATTGATTTTGAAGTACATTTATAATATTGATCCAGAGGGGCCTCGTGATAGCCTCTAATGCAGCGTGTCTGGGATGAAGGGGTGATGGGATGAAGGGGTGAAGGCGCTATTGAATTAGGGGTGACTGGGTGAACCGCGCATGCAGCAGGGCCGTTGGGTCGCACGTCAAGGTAATTGCTCTGCGTCCTAAAAGCACAGGTGTTGCAGCGCTTCAATCTGCAAATCCACTGCCTTTATTAGCCTCAGGACAATCTGCATTAAAACACCATCTGGAGTGAAAGGCGCTGGCGTATCAGGCTAATCACACAAGTAACCGTTTAGGAGCGCGAGCGCATTTATTTTAGAGAGAAATCTTTTGTCACGTAAGCAGACGCAAGAACTTCCTACGGTATTTAGCCCGAGCCGGTTCATATGTGCCTGAAAGCGAGAGAGGGAGGGAGAAGTAGAGAGCGAGAGGGAGAGAGGGTGATTGAGAGAGAGAGGGAGGGAGAAGTAGAGAGCGAGAGGGAGAAAGGGCGATTGAGAGAGAGATAGAGAAGGCGGGAGATGGAAAGAAAGAGAAAGAAAACTACTGTCTCAGGGTAATTTAGAGATGAGTACATGTAGCCCACACTATGAGCTGAGAGAGTGATTTTTTGATGGTTCCATACCTGGCTCACTCTTTTGCTATTCAGTAAGTGCTGTCCTGTCTCCCATTGGCCTGCGATGCCTGGCGTAAAGACAGGGTACGAGTGCCTTGGCGCAGGGCGCTCCCCGGCTCCACACGGGTCGTCCCACAGCCCTTAGTGCTCCTGCTGCCAAGCCGAGGAGGAACGAGCCGTCCCCTCCCAAGCTGGAGGCACCATGCCCAAAACCACCACATCATTTGGCTGGTTTGAACAGACCCGCCGATCCTCTCCTGCTCGTTACAGTGAATGCGCGCTCGGATTGTTCTGGAATGCTCTTAGGCATCTTTCCGCAACCTTGATTGACAAGAAGAATTAATTTGCTCAGAGCCTGCCATGCAGCACAATGCTCTTAATGTAGCGAGATAATTGCACCCGAAGGTCTTACTCTTACCGCGAAGAAACCTTGTGTCATTTTTTCAAATCTCATTTAGTCCCACTCAAACAAAACACTAAAAATACCTGACATGCCCCGTCAATGTAATTCTGTATAATTAAAATCAGCATGCATTTTTAAACTGCAAGGTAGTTTATTAAAAAGTACCAGTTTGACAGCTCTCAAAGGGAAGAAAAGACTAATGTGGAGGTGGTAAAGACTGTAGATCTGTAGGATTAGTGCTAATTTTGTGATATATCTTGTGTTTTTATGCCTCCCCGAGCAACATAAAAATTAAATAAAACATATGTAAACTAAGTATATTTTATATATGTATTATATTTTATATATGTATTGAAATAAAACATAATAAAACATATATTATTATGTATGTTCTGCATCTCATACTGACTCAAAGTTGCAGAAAATCAACAAAATAAAGTATATATAAATATATTTTCAGGTAACTTTGAAAATATATGAGTTAAAAATGAAGTGGAACATTTTTAAATCGCGTATTTCACATGGTCATTTTTAAAGGCATACCCTTCAGCTCTGCTGTGTCGCTGGCTGCTAGCGGCTGTTCGTTAAGGAAAGCCTGGTTAATGTTTGAGCCCAGCAGTGCTGTTATGGGGGGTTTTATAAAGCGGAATCCTTCATCTTCAAAGGCAAGATTTAACTGTCTTGCTGGGCAAACATAAGGGGTGAGAAACAGAGGCAAGAACGGAGAGGCAAAGCGCTTTGCACTTTGCACCGTGCGGTCACCCCTCTCGCCGGCGGTTCAAACTGGGGACTGGAGACTCACTCTGACGCAGCACAGCATGTTTCCCCTCCGTTTTTCTTATCAGAGTTTACGGCGCGTTTTGTAAACCCTCCATTACGTTTGGCTGCATTTCGATTGTCACAGAAGCTAGTCGTTCAGTCAGGCACGTCCGTCGATGACTTACTCGGATCTAACGGCGCTCTAACCGTGTTGGTTCACCCTGCAATCAGTCTGCCATGTGCGCCAGCAAGGCTAAGGCTGTCATAAAGATAAGGATTAAAGCAGCGGCGTGTGGGTCGTGGACGTTCACCCCTCTCTCCGCTGTGGAAAAAAAGGAAATAGTTAGCTCGTCGTCAAGCTTTCCAGCGTCTTGCTGCGACCAGCCGCTGAGCGGAGAAAGCAGTTTTGCAGGAGTTTCGTGAAGAAAGGTTAACACTTTTGCTCAAGCTCGGTTTGGCCTCAGTGACAGTGACGTGCGGGACATTCCACCCCAAAGTGAACTAATTTTCTAAGTGCGGCTTTGATTTAAGACTGTTCATATACTGCTGATGTCACCCCCAAATGCTGTGCCAAACTGATAGCTGCAAAATAAATAAAAGAGAAAAGCCACATGAGAAGGTCCAGAACTGGTGCCTGGATGGGGGGTGGCACTGGATTGGTGGGAGTACTGGATGGGGGGTGGCACTGGATTGGTGGGAGTACTGGATGGGGGGTGGCACTGGATTGGTGGGGGCAGTGGATTGGTGGGGACACTGGATGGTGGTGGCAGTGGATTGGTGGGGACACTGGACAGTGGTGGCAGTGGATTGGTGGGGACACTGGACGGTTGGTGGCAGAGGATTGGTAGGGACATTGGAAGGTGGTGGCAGTGGATTGGTGGAGACATCGGACGATGGTGGCAGTGGATTAGTGTGGACACTGGACGGTTGTGGCATGCAGTGGATTGGACCCATCACAACCCTGCATGCTGCAAACTGAAGGTGAGGACTGGCAGGCTGAGCCAGGCTGAGCCAGGCCAGGACTGTGGGCCCATCTGCATCGTGTTTAGCTCTGATCTCGGCCCATGTGTCTTGGAGAAGGATGTGTTGAAATATGAAGTCACCGTTTTTTATGTAAACGCTCAAGCCTTGCTTGGCCGCAGTCAGCTGCCAGGTTCAAGTCCAGTTGTCCTCGTGTCCCTTCGTTTGCTTGTGTGTGTGTGTGTGTGTGTGTGAGTGTGCATGTACATGTGCGTGTGTGTGTGCCTGTATAAATGTGTGTGTGTGTGTGTGTGTGTGTGTGAGTGTGTGTGCATGTACATGTGCGTGTGTGTGTGCCTGTATATGTGTGTGTGTGTGTGTGTGTGTCTGCGTGTACATGTGCGTGCGTGTGTGCCTGTATATATGTGTGTGTGTGTGTTTTAACATTTGATTGCATTTCTTATACCCCCCCCCCCCTCTCCACCACCGTTGTGTCCTACTTGGCAAATCTATTTAGTGGCAGTCAGGGGGGGGGTATTTCTGGGAAAACTGGTGTCCGAGAGACATCTTGTTTGTGTCTCCAGTCTCCACTCAGTGTCGCAGAGAGAACTTGATTTAGTGGTCTGTGGTATCACTGGAAAACCTTTAAAAAAACAGGACAAGTTACAGCAACTCAAAGTTTTAACAATTTAATCTCTACGATTAGTGTTAGTCACACAATAATTAATGTTTTGTTAAAATTGGCTGTTCAAACTTCTCTTCTGGACAATTCAGGCACAATTCTGGCACGTCAGCAAAGAGCAAGGGCCAAGTCTGACAATATTCATGGCTTCTGGGGTAATCTCATATTAACATAGTGAGGGAGACAAATGTGCAGTCAAAATGTATGTGGTGCAGCGAGTGGAATACACAACTGTACAGGGTCTGTACAAAGGATTCTGGGTAAAATGGCTGCTGGAGGAAATGAGCAATGCAGGAGTGGGCATAGAACTGTTCCTCACCACAGACACAGTGTCCCTTTCTCTCTATTGCTGAGGAGACCAGCGAGGCCCTGCAAGAACACAGTCCCTGTGATCCATGCGCCACTCTCTACTGTAGTATCTAATACTTTAGGATCCATTGGCTCATGGCAGGGAATCAATTCAGCTAAGGGTAAGTGAAGACAAAAGGGGGAAAATAACTAAATTAACTAAATTTAGCAAAAAATAATTTGGCCATGAGAATTAGTCACACATTGCCACTATGTTTACTATGGATGCTTTTCACACTCAGAGCTCCCTATAGCTGTGGGAAAATGTAGAAACCTTTGTTAGTTTGTTTGTTTAACTAATTTTACAGTTCTTACTTTGCTTTTACGTTTAGCTAAAAGAGATTTATTAAAACAGCCAACACATTAGGTTAAGCATGAAAAGTCCCAATTCTTCAGCAGAGAGCCAAATGAAAATTATATTCTGAAAGCTTTTTAGAGGCACAGTGCTTGGCAAGCAATATCGCTGGGTTTACTCCATTGTGAGCAAAGTCAAAAATGTATTTTGATATTTTAGAATATGCCCCCTGATGAAATCCGCTCTCCCATTGGGCAGTGCATGCATTTTTGGGGTTTTGTTTTGTTTTACAGGCAAAGTTCAGTGCGTAATGTAAGACAGATACAACACACAAAAAGCCACGCTCTGACTTTCAGGGACAAAACCCCAGACCTCATTTCTGAAAAGTAGTTTGGAAGAGTTGCTCTTTTGTGTGAAGGCTCTTGGGTTGGAGGTCACTTTCTCCAAACTTGCCAGTTGGCCTTAATTAATCACTGCTGGCTTATCTTCCTATGGCTGACATCTTCACTTCACGCTCTAGAGCCGCTCGTGAGATATAACACATGGCACCTTTGATCATGAGTGTGGGAGTAAAAAACACATCTCAATCTAAAACAGACACTCTGCACATTCTGATAAAGAATGACTGTTGTTAATTGGATCAAATTAAAGGATTAGAATCAACCTGCATCAAATAACAATGGCCTTTTTCTGATACAACATTGCTGGACAAGACAGGTGACTCAACACTTTAGTGAGGAAGAGCAGACCAAGGCTGGCCTGACAGTCGCAGGAGAAAGCAGAACCTAAACTCTGCCGATTAGCAAGGTCCCTTTTTGTCTCGTTGAGTGTCGAGTGTTGCCAAGTTGTTTCGATTTTTCCGTGTTGATACCTGTTTCCCTCCTCCGCCAGGGGCTGTGCGTAATATAGAGAACACGTTGTCTTCAGCAAGCTGACTCTGAGAGGGGAGTTTCTGCTAATGAATTAATTGACTTTTTAATTCCTCAGTGAAAATTGGTTTCGATGACATTGCAGCATTAGCGGTTTAAGAAAAATGTGGAAGTTAAGAGCTATTATATGTATTAAAAAAGTGCTGTTGGCTGGGCACCAAATCACAGTGTGGTTATAAAATACACCGTGGCAGGAAGTCTCCAAGCTTCCTGATTCAATGTTTTAGCTCAGGAGGAAGTTCAAGTAATTCTCTCACTATACTGGTGTGCCAGCCACACTTAAAAACATCAGTCAAGCAGTACATAATGAAAACAGTCATATTTTATTGAGGTTCAATGCCCTGTGCAATTACATTTTGCCACAGAATATGTCTGTAATTACACCCATAGGGTGTAAACAACGCAGACTTCCTCCTTCACACAGCTATCAGCTTCTATCGAGAGAGTTAACGCAGAGACCATAAATGCGGCCGAAACCCGCAGTCGTCAGTTCTGCCAGCGTAAACAGAACCCGGACATTTCTGATTTCCTGCTCTGAAAAACCCCCAGAAAAGCTGCAGAAATAGTGTCTTAGGAAGAAATCCCATGATGCACCAAACCAGGCAGTAAATAACAGCTGTCATTGATCCACAAGCTTACAAGATCCCAGTGTTTACTCTGGGAAATATAAAGCACCATTTCTCTGTGAGGTCACATGATGTAAATGGGAATGTTTGAAGCATCCATATAGTAACAATGGCTTGCATTTATATAGTATCTTTTATCTCAGGATCTCAGGTCTTTATGGAGGGGTGGGAGTGGGAGTGGGGAAACTCATCTCAAACACCAACAATGTTTACCACCCACCTGGGGGGGGGGGCTTTCTTAAGACTATAGGATGATTGTTAAGTTGGTCAGACTGAGGCAGCTTTGGGGTTTAGCCAGGACAGTATCTTACAGTGGTCCTTCACTTTTTTAAAATGAAAGGGTAGTTTAAAGTCGTTGCTGCACACATGGCTCTACACATATGTAGTACTCACTCTTATTCAATATTTCTGTGCTCCTTTGTAAATCCCTAATGTCCAAAACCACCAGTTCACAAATCAGGCATTTTTATGTACTATTGTAACTGGAGGGAGGAGGACGCTGTTCTGAAGCGCAGCTCACTTCCCAAGCAGTTACAGCCAATTTTACAGCTCTTGGATTCGTTGCAAAAATTGAGCAGGTTTGGTTTGTCAGACTTGTTAAAGGGTGAGCGGATTGTTAACCGCGGCCATAAACAGAGCAGTAAACATAAAGCAAACCCCTGCATACACTCTAACCCCGCTTTTGTGCGGACGATTCCTCTGGAAGTAGATAAAAACGCTGACGAGAATCACCCTGATTACCTCAGTGCCTCCGTTAGATTAGCTTACTGTGAGAACAAGAGTCCTGAGTGAACATGTAGCCATGCAACGGAAAGGATTCTTTTGTTTTGGGAGGGGTCGTGGTGGGCTTGGAGAGAGCCATTAGGACATATCCCTGGAACAGCTTGTCAAGCTTAGCTTTCTGTGTAGGTGTAGGTGATAGTGTTTAAAAAAAATGGAGCTAATTTTAATTGCAGTTTTTAGTTTTTAGTTATGTGTGTGTGTGGGAGATGGAGATGAAAAGTTTGAAGTACACCCCAGCTGAAGGATGCACATCATGTCACTGGCTGGGGAAGACTTGGAACATTGAAATTAAATGTGCCAGTATGCGTGTGACTTGTGCCAAATTCTTTTTTAATGCAACTAGAAATACAGAGACCACAACAACAAAAAGACTGATGGGAACACTTGTTTGTGTGTGAGTGTGCGAGCGTGTGTGCGTATGCGGGTGTGCAATTCAAGATTTAACCTCTGACAACCTCCGCTGGCTTCAGTTGCTTCAGTGGCGACAGGACCACCTAGAGTGAAAATGAGCGTGTCGTCCCCGAGTTATGAGTGATTAATAGCTGCATGAAATTATGTATGGAGTGCGGCCCACCGGCCTCTCGGCAAGACCCCAGCTGCATGAGGCAGCCAGCATCGGGGCCGATAAATCTCCATGGCAGCGCAAGTCCAAGGTGGCAGCCTCCTCCTGGCCTGTGTGACGGGGAGCGGGCGGGTCTCTTTGGCCGGGCTCTGGCGCATTCCTCCCCGCTGTGATGCGGTCGGGGGCCCCCGGGCGAATCAAAGAGACGAAACAATAACAAACTGTCAAATAAATAAAGGCGGAGAATGAGAATGAGTCGGCAGCGACGATTAATCATGCCGGGGGCTTTGCTGAGTGGCTGCGGAGCGGAGCGCCATCCTGTGGGTGGCGGGGGTAGAGCGCTGTCTTGTGTGTGTTTGTGTGCATGTGTGTGTGTGTGCCTGCGTGTGTGTGTGTGCGCGTGTGTGTGTAAGGGTGTGTGTGTGTACTTTTGACTCCAGTGTAGAAGACTGGACTCACAAAGGTAATGAAGTATCAGCCTCTGGTGTCAGCTCTGGAACAACTTGGCTATAAATGTAGGTTACTCGTTTTTATGTTTGGTAGCCTCGGTAACATTCACAAACTAGTGGTGAGGGGTCTGCAACTGGCTGAATGCAAAAACTGCAGGCAAAGCAGTTGCCAAAATATTGCTCCATGTCAACAATTATAGGTAGCCGCCATATCTGGAGGCGGCACTATTACTTATACCCTTAATGAGCCTGCAAGTGTCCATAGCATGACTGTGTACTGTTACCTATACCCTTAATGAGCCTGCAAGTGTCCATAGCATTACTGTGTACTGTTACCTATACCCTTAATGAGCCTGCAAGTGTCCATAGCATGACTGTGTACTGTTACCTATACCCTTAATGAGCCTGCAAGTGTCCATAGCATGACTGTGTACTGTTACCTATACCCTTAATTAGCCTGCAAGTGTCCATAGCATGACTGTGTACTGTTACCTATACCCTTAATTAGCCTGCAAGTGTCCATAGCATTACTGTGTACTGTTACCTATACCCTTAATTAGCCTGCAAGTGTCCATATAATTACTGTGTACTGTTACCTATACCCTTAATGAGCCTGCAAGTGTCCATAGCATGACTGTGTACTGTTACCTATACCCTTAATGAGCCTGCAAGTGTCCATAGAATTACTGTGTACTGTTACCTATACCCTTAATTAGCCTGCAAGTGTCCATAGAATTACTGTGTACTGTTACCTATACCCTTAATGAGCCTGCAAGTGTCCATAGCATTACTGTGTACTGTGTGTCCCCATTGTTTATGTATTTGATGTTACTTTTGTATGTGGACATTTATTAAAATGTGTGTGTATGTGTGTGTGTGTGTGTGTGTGTGTGTGTGTTCATATGTGTGTGTAGAGGTCCCTTGGTGAGCTTGGTCTGGATTTAAAGGAATAACCTTTAAATGTGTTATCAGATTTCAAATTTCCACAGTGGTGTTGGGAAAATGAAGTGAACAATGTTTTTCTCTTTGCCAATAAACTGGCCAATTGGAAAACAGGTGAGTGCAAGAAAACGGTCCAGATTGGCCCCGGGAGGGTTCTACTTCCTGGCAAAAATGTACCGGCTCTCAAGGGTCAATCAATCAGTAACGGCCTCTTTAAGAGGGACCTGGGGGAGGGTCACACCTTAATCACGTGGCGCACCTCTGCCGACGTAAAAAAGCAAGAGAAAGAGAGAGATGTCAGCCTGTTTGTGTGACTGAGAGAGGGTGCAAGGGAGAAATGGAGAGAGAACGCAAGCGGGAACAGATGAGTAATTGGGAAAGCATTGAAGGGAAAGTTACGTAGGTCACCTCAATTTCCGTGGCTGGTCACAGTCAATCAATCACTCGTTACATCTCACCGATAAGGGACAATCTGAGGAGAAAAGTCACAGCCAGCTCGTTGGTCTCTGTGCCGTGTGGAGTCGACCAAGGGACATTTACAGGTCCAAATCGGCCTCATCACCCTTTTTATGAATAAAGAAAATTATAAAAATGTTTTGCCAACGTGAAGAAGAGAGGGAGAAAGGGGATTCAGTAGTCGATTTGTTTAGAGGTTATTTGCCACATGCACAGTCCTTTCCCCAGTAAACAGGGTCCTTCAGCCACCTTAGTCTTTTAGGAATTACACTCATGTTCTCATGTGTCTCAATGCTTCTCAGCCACTGAGCACAACAATCTCCATTTAAACATTTTGGATGAATTTATTCTTCAGGAACAAAGTGCTATTGCTGGAACGCGGCAAAGCAAACAATCAAGGTGATTACGACGGCGATAAGGAAATTGAACCATTAGCTGCCGATGTTTATTTGAACAAGCGCTGCTCAGTAGGTCTTGAGTGGCCTCTGGTCTCTGTCCTTAACTGTAAATGAATTTCTTTGAAGACCGACTGCATTCGACCCCAGTTGTTAGTTATTATCTCAGAACAGGGAACCACTTACTGGATGTGTAGAAAACAAATAAGGCCCTGTTACCCTTCTGCACTCTAAATATCACACCCCTGAGAGGACTTGGGATACATGCATCTTTCTGAACACTTGTGTTTCCCTGTACCAGTGCCAGGGCTTTGTAGTGGGCAGGAGATAAAAGGCAGTTTCCAGGATTATCAATAATATGTCCCATTCCCGAGAGAAAGATAGAGAGTGGAGGAGAGCCGGAATGGCTGCCAGCAGCGCTCTCCCTTGCGCGTAGGCTGGCGGTGAAGGATCTTGATGGGCGCTTCCTTGGAGAGAGGCGCGGCAGCAACACCCCTCTCTCCCAGTGATGATTTCCTCCCGCACACCCCGCCGCCCCGTTACCCGGGAGGTTCCCTGTAGGATGTGCGAGCCTTTCCTTTGGCAGGGCCCTTGTGCGCCTAGAGCGATAGGGATCATCACACGAGCCCTTTCACCGGCCCGCGCTCCGGGTTTATTTGTTCGGATACCGAGCCGTGTTTCCACAGGATAACCTCGGCGGAGATACAGTATCTGCTTTCCCGGAGAGGAGGGGTTTCCACACAGATGGGTGGGAAATCAAATTAGCTAAAAGCCCCAATAACAAATACTGACAAAAGAATGGAATTAGATATTTAAAAAAACGTAGAATAACAATAGCCCAGGCAATTCTTGGGTGTAGCGCATAAACTATGGAAGCAATGCTTTTTTTCCCTCTTTAGCTGATAATGTATACTCCCTATTACTCACAGTGGGCATGGGTATATCAGGTAGACAATGTAGCTACGCTGATATTAGCAGATTTAACATGCTCAAGTAACTCACTGTTCAGGACTACAATGTCCAAGCATGGTCACTTTAATTAGTCAAAAAAAAGGGAAAAATATAAAGAGGAAACTTTTTTAATTGCAAGGGTTCAAAGCCGCAAAGTATCTTTAGGAATCGTATCAATTACACGCATAAGCCTTACAAAGTGGACACAGGAAAAGTAGACTCCGAACTTAATTGGCCTCTTTGACCTTTAGAGCACAAGAGTCTCCTAAACAGGCTTCTCCCTGTTGGACTTGTGACTGGACCGCATCATTAAAGGCCTTGTTAAATGTGTTTTCCCCTCTGTTCAGTAAAACAGTGCATACCCGGTGTCTGTAGTGATTAAAACACACAACTTAAACTGTTTATAGAACACGTACGAATTGTACTCAGGTTCGTAATAGAAGTATACTTATTAGACAGTGGATGTATACATACAAACCTTTCAAATGAAGTAACAAAAAAAAACTTTACTAAATTTTTCGCAAATATTAAAAAAAATATTTACATGTTTGTTTTGTTTACGTCAAGTTTATTAAATTTAGTAGGACAGTGATATCAACACACTGGTCCATGCTTAGAATCAGGATGAAGGGTTTACCCGCAGTGATGTGCAAAATAACCAAACCAATATAATTTTTTTCTTTTCGAACTTTACACAAGACACCTTTCTGGTTTTAAACATTATGCAACTCTTTGTGATGTTAAGGATCATGTAATCACAGTTCGGGTAGGCAGCCATAGGAAAAGCAGGTTAAATGACTGCATTGGCTATCTGGCACAGGAAGTCGTTGAGTTCAATGTGTTTCCTGCAACCAGTAAGCTGTTCAGTTTCCAGCTACGGCAGCTGTGATGTGTCCTTTCCTTTTTCTTATCCACATACAGTATATCTGCAGATATCTACACTAGCGGACTACTGTGTTACACCAATCAACCACCCAACCCCACCAGTTGGTACAAGTACAAGGTCTTGATACCTGCACACAGGTGAATATGGAAGCAAAGAGATGACAAAGCCGTGCTCACGTAGCGATGTACTGAACGCAGTGCACATCACTGAGCTAATCTGGGCGTACCAGTTCCCCTCCTGGGTGAACTTTTACCCCCTGCTACGTCTGAATAAATCATACATAGCAATAATACATTACAACTAATGAGCTGTTTCCCCCTCTTATGAAAGTCCTCCATAAAACCAGAATTTTTTTCGGATTTCTCAAATTTTCCACTAAAACAATACAATTACTCCTCTTGCTTTTCTTTCTACCGCAAGAGCTGAGAGCCCCTCCCCCCCTCCCCTTCACCTTGAAGGCTACCATCAGTTCCAAGCGGCTCCATTTTGGGCCTTTCGCTGTAATCTCGCAGCTCTGGTGATTATTAATTTAATGACGCTGCTTACTTCATCCTGAGCGCCAATTTTGCCGTTTTTAGTGGAACATCCTCCTCTGGTTCTCGTTACACCTTTCAGAGCTCGAGCAGCTCAAACCGCCGGCGAAAGTCAAGGGCTGCCCCGGAAAATCCCACTTGTGTCCTGCTAATTTTTTTCTCCTGATGAGTTAATTGTAACAAGGTTTCGAGTTTCTGGACCCTATAACTTTACAGCTCCCCCCCCATCACCCCCAGCCCCCCCAAAAATCAGCGTGTCAGAACAGGTTACCGGGATTTGAAACCGGTCAGAGACGAGAGACAAGCTGATTTTTCGAGAGGTCGGCCTGTTCCAAACCTGCAATCACGGAGCGGCCAAATAGCGTGTTTCTCGGGACGGTGGAGCAGCGGAGCGGCGTGACACGGCGTCGTTTTCTGGCCAGCGATGCCATGGAACAGATACAGCAATAACAGCGGGGCTCCATCACTGCCGGGCGCAATCTTCGTCGATAAAACAGCTGTTGACTTGTGGCGTGACCCGAAATCTCTTTCGGCTGTTATTATTGGACGCACATCGCTACAGTGAGAGGGGAGCTCTGTCTGTCCAACAATACTTAGATGCCACAGAAACATGAGCAGAATTAGCATGCTGGCTGCTGCTCGTTATGGGTTTGCTATGTGACCCCCTTGAGCAGTCAGCGCGGATGTGGTCATTAGGCCACGTATTCACACACGTCTCGGGAGCCAGTGGTTCCGCTCTCAGCGTGACTTCAGTGAGCGGACCTGGCAGGCCGTCCCGAGTGGCGCTTTCCCATCGCAACGTGGCTCTGCCGCGCTTCTTAGGAACGGTGGTCAAGCGTAGCGGAAGCGCAATTAGGCCGGGCGGAGCCGGGGACCCTCGCTTCTACTTTCAACCCCGCCCACAGGGAAGGGAATAAAAGTGGACGGACCGCTAAAGACGGGAGAATGTGGCGTCCCGAACGACCGCGCGGAGAGGAGAGCGAAAAACAGAGAGACAATAAACACGTCCACAGACAATGGATCAGCACCCGGGGGCCTCTAATTTACAGTTTAGCCACTTCCTGCCCGCTCTGCTCTTCTCAATGGGAGAGACAGCCCTAGACGTGTGGCAGAAAGTCAAAAACTCTCATTATTCCACAGAGTGCTGGCCAGCGGCCCGGCTGGGGGCCCATGAGCACCGAACACTTGAGATGTTTAAGGCAGGTTTTTGTTTTATCTATAAAAGTCTTAAGACAGTGTAAATGTCTCCCCTGACCGCATATTCTGACAGGCCAGGCTATCTGTTTACATTCTGGCTGCGTTGTGTTCTTAGCGCTTCAAGCAGGGTTCCAGAGTGTTAAAAGAGGGACCCGTAACTCACAGTCTGACAGATTGTGTACGCACTGTGCCGGGTCTTAATCTCTCTTGGACATGTTCTCCTTCTTTCAGACTCTGGAAAAAAAAAGAAATCGCACCCTTTTTGTATTTTGAAGATCCTATATAAGGCGTTTCATGTGATGAAATTTACACAACCTGTTCCTCAGAATAGCAACGGTATTTGAAATAGTGAAGAAAAAAGGTGTTTGCCTTTAGCGACTGATGAATTGAGAGTATCAGTCTGTTAAAGAGGACTGGGTCATGTCAGTTAAGTCACCTCAAAATAGTTTAAAGCTGTAGTAATAATTAATTGTATTTATAAAGCTCTCCTAGTCCTAGATTTTAAGTTTGTATATATTTATTTACATAGCTTTTCAAGAATTAATAATGCATGTTTTGTGTCTGAACACTGTTTATAATTCAGCTGGAGCTTTGAATTTATTTCCTAAATGCACTATGTTGTTTTTATGAGGTTCTAATGCTAGTGCTGTTACGAAGGAAAAAGTTGAACCACAAAAAAGCAAGCTCCCCACAGACTACTGAGTTTGCCTGCAAGCTGAGTTGCAAACCATGGATTTTATTGTTCCCAGGTGCTGGGGCCCAATCTTACCCCAGAGACTATTTGTGCTAATTGACAGACTGTAAACACAATTGAAAAGACAACCAATAAACAGGATGGGGCCTAATTGTTCTCTGAGCATCTGACACATGCTAGCTAATGGGGAAGGGGGGGGGGGGTGGCCCCCTCCAGAGCAGCCCAATCCCTGCGCACCTCCACCACACCCCTGCCCAAACTGAAGGCATTCTCATGCTTCATAAATTTTATAGAAAAATCCATCGTGGCGGAATTACATTCCAATAAAGCAGCGCGACGTCTTGTTAACGTTGAGCAGGGACAGTAAATCCTGGAAGACAATGAAAGGTGACACAGTCTAATGACATCTGCAGCAGGGGAAGTGTGGTCCCTGGAGATACACGCCACATTTCCACAAGCGGAGAAGTCAGGAGGGGGATAAGATCACGCACCTGGAAAGTTTGGTGGACATGCTCAATTGACCCGTGAAGCCAAAGTGAAACCGCCAGTTAAAGCTGCAGGAATTGCCAGGCCTCACTTTCCCAGCATGCATCAGTGGCACCTCTCATAGGCTGTGTCTGAATCAGCACACTTGCCTAATATTGAGTATGCCAGTTGAGTGTACTTTTTTTTTTTTTAAGTACGCAACAATTATGAAAATCAAGTGTTCTTAAAATATCTGGAAGTAAAATATCTTAAAATATATACTTATTTCGCTGATAATAGTATGTAGGATATTTTTTTGCATACTGCATAGCACTAAACAGTATGCAGTAAGCAGTATACAGTATGCTAGGACGCAGTAGATAGGGTTCTGATTCTGATTTGGACACAGTTTTGCTCCAGTGCCAGTGGTTTTCTGTCATATCTAGACTAATGTTATAAAACTTACCATGTCGGTTTTATTTTTCTTATCAGCATGCCCTTCTGATTGAGTTTGGGCAGGAGAGATGTACGCAGGTTGTGAGGAGCATGAGATACTCGACATGCTTCGTGTTATGATAAATGAAGCAGAACTGCGATCCCCAGAGGCACTTGTTCTGGGAAATCGGCAAAGCTCCATAGATAGGATGACAGTGTGATTGTACAGGCTTTCTGGGTTCTCGCAAATGAATCAGGGTATCAAACGCAGTTTGGATTTTATCACCTGATGTTCCAAAGGATAATACTTCACAATTAAATCAAGATGATCTGAATTTTGCAAGAAAAAAGTATTTGGTTTAGCTTGAGATCAGGAATGGAGTAAGGTACTGTTTAAAACAACATTGATGAGTTTCATTGGTAGGCCCTTCACCTTTGATTAACTTCTAATCATGTGCGATGAGTCTTAAACAGGCAGCACAGCATAGACGCTACTCATGATTATACAAACCATCTGAAATTAAGACACATGGGAGTGGCCGGCCTCCCGACTAATAATCCTCAGATCCAAAATGAAGGGGAACTTGATTACCCATGTGAAAAGATAGTATACTTGTGCATAATAGAAGTATAATTATATTAAATTTAATTGGGTGTCAAGTATGCTGAACATACTTAGTATGCTTTTTACATATGGGTAACCTGGCTACTCACTCCCAGCTTGTCTGTCCAGCAGCGAGAGTTAGCCAGGTTTACTGAGCAGAGAGGGGGACGTTTCCAGTTCACCAACGTGTGAAGAATACAACAAGGCCCAACCCTTTTTTATTTCATTTTTCAAACACATCAAGAACAGTACAAATAGAGAATGACAGTAAGAGTCATAGAGAATTCAGTATCGCTGGTAGATGCTGATTATGAAAAGCAACGCTATCACAAATCTGATCTTGATCGCACGCCGATATGTTTCTCTCTGAGGGAGAAACGAGGCAAGGCAGGAAACGTTCTCTGCCTGAAGGTTTAAGCTAACACTTTAATCTTCAAACATAGTTTATTTTCCAAAACTGCGAGGCAGCGAGGTAATAGCGAGGTAATAGCAATGACTGCTCCGTGACTAATATGACAGGATAATATCTTAATGAGAAATTTTATAGGGCCCATGTCTTCCGGCCTCAATTGTCGAAGCAGCAGAATTGAGGTAAATCACCGTGGCGCAGGAGCACTAACGTTGACTCTAAAACTTTGCGAACGCCTGCCTGACCCATTGATATGTCCCCATAGAGTGAGAAAGTGGCTGCCAGACATCTTGTGTGCCTATAATAGAGCCTGGGGAATGTGATTCCTGGAAATGGGCTCGGTCAAGAGGGACCTTTTTTGTCAGTGTGCATTTTGATTCATTCACATTGTCGCAACACATCCTGCTTTCAGCTGCATTCTCAATCTCAGCTCTTGACAACCTGAAGCATTTTGTTCATCAAAAATAGAAATATGGTGGTAATTATATGTAACTATCGGATATTACTGAAAAGGCCATAATTGTCATTGGCATTGAAAGCATTGTTCAGGGGAGTTTAATTCTGACTATAAGAGATTATGCAATTATTCCCCTTTCATGTCCCTTGATAGTGGTTTTTTTCAGGTTCACAGCTAGAACAAATTTTACCACCGTCTCAACGGTCCTATTTTGTGAGATAAGACTGGTGTCAGGCAGAGCGCAAAACCTGCACTGGAAATAAAATAAGATTTGAAAGTGGTTTTCCACATTATTTACAGTAAAATACACTGTCCTATATTCCTAAAGTTCCATGTCCAATCTAAGATTTATCAAAACTGAAAGAGAATAATATCGCTTTTCTCAAAGATTGGAAACACGTCGTCACTCGCAGGTGTTCCCTAACCAGAATGTGTAAGACTGGCGATTCCCTCACTGTCTGGAGGGAAGATTCATCGACCATTTTAAATAGCCTGAGACAAGCTCAACTAATTGCTCCCCTCACTGGAGCTGAAAAATGATGACTGTACAAGCGTGACAGTGTGAGTGCATGTCAGTAGTGTCTCCCCGCGCGTACATTCCGTCACGGCGATAAGAACGCCGGTCTACCCCGCCATTGTTGTCCAGGGGAATTGCTGAGAACTGACAGCCAGCAGAATTTTTTATTCACCCACAGGGCATTCAGGCCAGCGGAGGAGAGACGGGGCAGAAATAGGCCTGTGTGCACATCACTTGGCAGGATATTTTTTTTTTTTGGCATGCCACAAAAAAAAACCGTCTGCGGGCGCGCGCGGCGCGCGGCGGTTTTGTTTTTTGTTGTTGTTGCTTTGGGGGGGGGAGGGGAGGGAGGGTTTTTTTTCAGGCAGGCAACCCACAGTTTATTATGAATTACTCACCAAACACACAAAGGAGTGAGTACTCAGAGAATCGATGTGCCGGGATCTCTGGCCGGCCCTCTCCGATGCATCCCGGCGCGGGTAAGACATTTCCCTGGGCTTTTATCGCTCGTACTGAGGAGGGGCGGGCTGCCACACCGAGCGCGGCGAGGAGGGCGTCGTACACCCATTAAAGTCGCTAATGCGGGAAATGGGAAGCCATGAGCTGCCCTTTATTGGCGCTGAGCTCAACGGCCCTGATTGCTCCCGAGGCTGTGGGCAACTTCCCTATCGGGCACTTTTAACACTGTCACTGGCCATACTGGACGAGCCGAGGGAGGGGCTTCCTCTGTAAAGAACAAGGACATATAAAGACTCACAGAGCTGAGAGAGCTGCTGGCATGGGCGGAATGTCCGTCACACACATCGTAACCAATCAGCTACAGCAGAGAGCACGTTTAGTTTTCAGGCAGGGCACAACTATAGGACTGAGTTAGATATATGAAATGGTTCTGCTGCTTATGCATAACAATCCACAACTAGAACAAAGATCATTTTTGTTATTGTTCTTGTGGGTACTTTTTAATTGGAACATTGGTCACAATTACTGCCATGGTAATCAGGCTTGGCTCTCAACAGCCAATGTTAATATTACATTTTGTTTTCACTTCAAATGTATCTGCGCAGAAAGTGTTATTGTAGCAGAAGCACGTTGTCATTAAGATTCCCCTTGCAACAGGGCAATAGAGATTCCTTCAGTCTTAATGGCGTGAGCTGGCTTTTGAGTTGTTTTAATGGTACTCTGCCTAACACTGCAACTTCGGTTTTTGCAATCCCCTCTGAGAATTGCTTGAGTTCAAAACACGCCAAAAGGAGAATGTGAATTTTGAAATATAGCTAATAATACATTTTATACATTTTGAACCCAGCCGAACTCCCGAACTGAAAGGCAATTTGCAGATTAAACATATCCATCTGGAATCAATTAAATGAAAGCCCAGTTTAACATATTTTCTCCTTCATTGCCACATGATGGAAATGTATTGATACATATTTTGTCTGAACCACAATGGCAAAATGACTTTGACATTTTTAGGTGTGCTTGCACTCCCCCTCGCCAGATAAGCAGGCAGTCCGGCTTGTTCTATGCATGGGTGCTGGTGAAACAGCCATATTGTCCCAGTGCGCTGAGTGTGGCTGAGTGTGGCTGAGACTGAGGGAATAATCTGAGCCCTGCGCTCTGATATCTGCTGTAGTGCCCCGGTCATGCTGTAGTGCCCCGGTCCTGCCTGGAAGTTCTGAGGGAGGAGAAGTGCCGCCACTAATTGGCCGTGATAAAAGAGTCAAATCTGCTCGATAACAGCAGGCCACATATGGCGAGCTCCCAGAATGCAGCTGGGACCGTATGTCTGACAACCTCCAGCTACGCTGCCAGTCCTGTATCCCATAACTTCCATAGTGCAGCAGCTACAGCAGCTACAGGCATGCATTGTAAGGCACACTCAGGGGGCATCTTAGAATGACTGTTCAGAAGGGTATGTCTGTTTGAATATGAATGGAAAAAGAGATAGAGATTTAACCAGTGAGGGCACTGAGGTCTGTGTGTGTGTAGGTGTGTGTGTGTGGGTTTGTGTGTCAGGTCGGTGTGTGCGTGCGAGTGTGTGTGTGTGTGTGTGTGTGTGTGTGTGTGTGTGTCTGCTCTTTGTCAACATAGACATTTGTCTTCAATTACCCTCCAGCGCTTGAGTTTTTGACACCAGCACAAATGCAGGTGTTTGTCTCAATGTAAATGAAACCACACAGTAATTTCCGCTCTCCAAAGCTGCTCTCTCCAATGTGCAGAGTATTAAAAGCCCATCACATACAGTGTGCCTCATGTAAAAGCTGATTCTCATTCCCAGTTGTTTTTCCGGGCCCTGTCCACTCTGGTTTCAGTGATCAAAGACCACGGTCCTAATGTGTTTCTTCCTGGTACGCTCTCTAATCTTTCACTTGTATATGTAATGCCAAGGTGATAGTTTACAATCGGACCTTTCCACGGAGGGGAAGTCTCTTCATATTTCGGAATTTTTTAAAAATGGTTTAGATTTTCTGCAAACCATCAAAAGCATTCCGGAAACTTGTAAAATGATTCATCATCTCGACTGGGCTCGTGCCCAAGGTATTCTCCTGCCTCCACAATAACAGCTGCCTTTTAAGAGTGTGATCGAAATATTTAATGCAGGAAAATCTTCTAAATGTCTGAGAGAACAAAGCCTGTGGTAGCGGGTCTAATAGCACAGACTTTATGAGACACTTCAAGGCATGCGTGTGCTTCCATGCGTCAAATATGCACAACATGAAAAGCAAAAATACGAAGCTGGACAAAGTCGACTTCAGAAGTCTAATTTACTGATGGGGTTTGTTTTAAGACTGCGCCTGTTTTACTTTAAATGTTACAAAATGTGCTTGCAGAAGAAAAACCATTCATGGGTTGATATTCATCTTGGAACTTTTATACTGGCATAGGCCTACATGCAAGCTCAATTTATTTTAGATGGACAAATATTTCTTCGGACTGCCATTTATATTTTCCTGTAAAAATGTATTTATGAAATAAGTCAAACAGCCTGTTTGTTTAATTTTTTCACAGTGCCATAGTTATTTAGTTTAGTATATGGATTTGTTGTATTTTGCAATAATCTATTTTACATATACAGTAGTTTACAAAATATACATTTTATTCCATTTAATACTTTTTAATAATATTAAATAACTCTTACTGTACAGAACATGGTATTGTAAAGATGGAATTACTACTTAACTGTTTGTAAACATCAAGTAATGGATGAAAGCAAATATTGTGTGTTAATTTGGTCAAATTTATATGAGAACATGTGGCATCTGGGTCTTGATCTTGTCATATTTTGAACACATGAAATTTATTTTAGATTTTAGTGGACGTTAGTATTAATAACAAGGCCTGTTATCATTGTGGGATTCATAAATGGATGAATAGTGATGTGTTTTGGAAACTGAAGTTATTGTTATTGTCATTATTTTGTTTAGAGAGACATTATTAATGAAATGGGAATATGTAGTCCAGACATTTCTTGTATTGTATACTACAATAAACACACATAGAGCAATATTATCCATTACGTACATTTCATTAGTATATGGCTCCAATTCTCTGAGAGGCATTCATGTGACAATCTATTATTTCTGCACAAACACTTAATACCTTATGATGCATTATAAATAATGCAACACTGCGTGAAATACAAGACCAGAGATGTTGTGGATTTTTCAAATTCCTTTCGGTCTGAATTCCTCCTCCAGATGAATTCCTTCAACTCCAAACCAAACCAGAATCTTAATCAATTCCACCTCATTTCCAGAATGACTATTCTTCATTATTTATCCATACTTTTTATTGCCAGCTCTAATTACTCTAGTACAATGTGACTTACCCAAATTCAACCAGTCATGCAGGAATTAATTGATCATTTAAAATTATGTAAGTGATGATTTGTAGTTAGAAAACATGGTTTCTAACTAATTAATCTATATCGACTATAATGAGTGATGAATGTTTTTAATATTTGGACTGTAAATATTATAGTTTTAGTATATTATATTTATATATATTTATATTATATTTACAAAATATATAACTTTTGGATTTTTTAGATATAACCTTTTTATATTTTGATTTTAAAGCATTATTGCCAGCCTGGTAGAAAAATCTGTCACTGGTCATTAATTATGTTCCTTCTTATCAGAAACATAAAAGAAATCCAGAAAGCACTCTCAAATATTAATTCTAATGTGTATATGTATCTATTGGGGGACATTTCTGCAACGGAGTGCAACTTAGCAAAAATTGCAGTAGGTGGCACCACATTAAATTAATTGGAATTCCATATAAAGTTCAGTTCCATGTTATGTTAGCTGCTTTTAATTGTGGGTCAAAGACAAGAAAACATTTCAATCCACATGAATCTTTATCTGCAAGACCTGGGATTATACTTCCTATTTCCACACATGTGCACATTTGAATTGGAATTGACCACATAAAGTTGAATGCAGGAATCACTTTAATTCACTCTTCAGTACTATCACATGCAAATGTTTTTTTTTTTTTAATGTACTGAAAACAATTTTCTGTGGATGAATGAATTAAATGGAGATGTGAATGAGGGATATTCTGTTAGTGCCTAATATTACTGTAGGTGATTGTGCAGCAGACATAGCACAAAGCTCCCTCTGTCATGGTTCGTGGGTTTTTCTTTTCTTTTCCGTTGCGGTTCTCGTCCTTATTTCCCGATTGAGAATCTATCGGATTTTTTTCATGTTCTGTTCCGGGGTTTGCTTTCCCTCGTCATTGTTTTCACATGTGCCTCTACCTGCGGGGTATTTAAGTTCCTCACTTCCGCTTCCCCTGTGCTTCTTTGTCATTCGACATTGCATTGAGCCAGGTATAGCCAGGTACTTGTGATATTAAATGCTGTTTATGTTCACCGGGGACTTGCTATTAGCTTTTAGTTCAGGTATAGGTATTATTCCTCCTGTTAGCGTTCTGTGCTATTTAAATATTTACTTTGCTGTTCTCTCTGAGACAGTTTTCTTTGTTTGTTTAATTTGTTTTACACTCTTATGGCCGTCCAAACTTATGTGCCGAAGGTGTTCTTTTCTTTGCTAAGTTTCCCGTTTTGGCTCCAGTATTGAGCTTGGGAGATTTAGTTTGTGTTTCACTCGTTATTCGAGTTCGCCCTATTTTATTGGGTTGATTTTTGTTTGGCTGTTTAGCCACAAGGAATTAGTTTCCTGTCTTTTCTTTCTTTGCATTTATTTTGTTATTCCCTGTATTGGTCCTCACTGTGTGAGTGACTTGTTTCTGATCCCCCTAACTTCGCGTTTGTTATCCGCCACTAAAATCCATTACACCCTCTGCCTTCGCCAGACAAACATGCTCACACACACACACACACACACACACACACACACACACAAACACACACAACATGCACTTACACATGTACAGACACACTCACACGTAATCCTGCATACTACATACAAACACGTATAGACACACACATGCGCACACGCGCACACACGTGCACACACACACACACAAACTCTCCTCACTGTGTTCACACAGACAGCAGTGCCTTCCACTCTGTGCAGACAGGAGTGTTGACTGTAGAGCCCTCCGCTGAGAGGCTCCTGGTGGCTGTCTGCAGCCCGGCTGTTTTGTTGTGGCATACTTAACACTCATGCTTAGTCTGGCAGCGGCGCAATACTGGGATGCCTCAAGGTGTTACACCGATTCAGAGCCCTGAGCTGATGAAAAGCGGTGCACGGCCTGCTTCTCAGCTGTCTGCTTTGAGAGCAGCCCTCATTGTGCTCCTGAAGCCTTACCTAAAACCCCCCCGCCCCATCCCCCATCCCCATCTTCCCTGTTGAAAGCCGACTAAACCAAAACAGTGCCGGGGCAGGGACACTCAATATTTTCTCATTATGTCTTCAGGGGCTTTGCGGGCTAATCTCGTTACTTACAGGGGCGCCTGCAGGATTATAAGTAAACTTGCCACATATCAGCTCCCCTATTGTTTGTTTAAACCTGGAGTGGAATATCAGGACGTTTGCCAGCCTGAGCTCGGAGGCACGGGCACGAGGTGTTGGTATAGCGCTCGCTGAAGGAGCACTGTGGGAAACGAAGGACGAGACTCTCGAGCTTGTTAAACACGAATGGCAGCCCTTACACCTAATATCAATATGTACTCTTGCAAATTACATGAAACCGCACATCATTCCTTGCAAAGGCCCTTTTCAGAAAAGGAAAAAAAAGAATTGCGCACGACCAAATTTTCAATGTGTGTGGTCAGGCTTTATCATCTGTTTTCTTACTGCGGCCAAATTTACAGCAGCCCGAACTTTGCCTCGGTCCACGTTTTAATCATTTTTTGCAAATGTTTTTATAATGGTGCATTCATTTCCTAAGGCAAAGCTATCTCTGTTTTATCTCCGTCATAACGGAGTAAATATTATACTGCTCACCACTGGCCGCACGGTTCCCTTGATAGGCAACATCCAGAAAGATGACGGGTAAGGCAGGGAGGGGGAGCTGGGCATTTATTACAGCTTTAATAGAAAGAGGTATAAATTCTGCCAAGGTCAGTGTTGCAAGGCTAAAGCTGTTTACACAGAGCACTGCTATACATAGTCTTTCAGATAAGAGCCATAAATCAGAGGCCAGTGCACTGAGGCCTACGAGTGTCATGAGTCGAGGGCGTAAGACAAGTCTTTAAGCTGTTTCAGTGGGTCTGGGGATGGACAGATGAGTGATGGAAAAAGATTGATTCCAAAAAAAACGACAAGGGGTATTCGGGGCTATCGGCCGGCGCACGCGATGCACCGTGGGCCCGTAAGCGCTCAGACACTCGTAACACCGGAGCGTTCGAGAGAGACATGTTGCTCTGATGAGTGGCTTCAGTGGAGCTTATCAGCACTTGAACCATCTACTCTCCAGGACAATTAGCTCATGAATTAGGCTAGCTAACCAAGTCTGTGTGCTGGAGATAGCAGAAGCAGTGATTCAGGGGGCCTGGGGATCGTGTATGGTCGTTCTTTCATGCTACCCTTCCTTCCGCTAACGGGCACATCTGCGCAGACCAGGAGGCATGTGAGGTGCACTGAAGGTACACCAGCTTTCTGCCTCTGCTTCAACTGGCTGCAGTTTATGGTGACAGAAAAGATCTATTACTATGGTTCTTTATTTCTGTTGCTAAGCATCAAGTTGTTTATGAGTAACACAGGTGCATTTTATTTTTCATGACATTTAATAAAGAATTAGGAAAATAAATCATCTAAAAAAATATTAACTAAGGCCAATTCTTCATATTTCAGATGCCGGATAATGTTAAAACTCATTTTTGTGTGTCTTCAGAACCTTCAGAAAGAGAAAAGGTAAAACTCTGCTGTAAATAATGTAACTTCTCCTCAAGCCAGCTATTCTACGAATGAAAGAAACAGACAATCATACAGTAGCTATTCCACAGACCACCAGCCTTGGATGGCCAATAACCATAGAATTTCTGATTTGCATTAAAAATGCATTAGCGGTTTGTATCTCTAAAATGGATCTACTTCTCAAAGAGACGGTAGAATTGCGGTTTCCATTAGCCAGATTTCCAGCGTCGTGGAACCTAAGCCAAGGCAGAGAAACACAGAGACAGGATGGCAAAATGGAGGTGCCCGTATTAAGAGTGCACCTTTAAAAACCCCTCCCCCTTTCATGTTGCATTTAATTGTTGCTCGCACTTCCAGCGCAGAGATGCTGAGTGAGATTAGAGCATGGCTGCTGAGGGAGGAGACAGCACTTCAAAGCTCAGGTGCTGGGTGCGCGGGTCGTTGTTTTGGGCCAGGTCAGGGCTTCGGTGGTAGCGAAATACCTGCGGCTTTTGTGAGCGCCCCCATTGAGAGTCACACACCCTGAATCCTGCAGACCGTGCGCCCCCCCACCTCCCCCAAAGAGCAGGTGTGAAGAGGCGGTTAGCATGCTACTCCCGGCCTGGGACTGAAATCCTGCACGGAGCCATGACTAGGAGGAGACAATAGCGTCCGTGTCTTTTTTTATTTAGGGGAGTTTTTATCGCGACAATCTCAAAACAGGGCCAACGATGGAGGAGAAAAAACTCTGTTTTTTTTTCCAGCACCCCTATGTGTCTGTGAGGAAAAAAGCTAAATGTATCCAACACGCATGGTATCGATGTGTAGCTTCAGCCAAGCGTTTGCGGTCTGAAAAAAGCTAAATGTATCCAACACGCATGCTATCGATGTGTAGCTTCAGCCAAGCGTTTGCGGTCTGAAAAAAGCTAAATGTATCCAACACGCATGCTATCGATGTGTAGCTTCCGCCAGCGTTTGCGGTCTGTGCATGTGGCTTCTGAAAAGTCACGTGAACATTAACTCCAACATTTATTCCTGAGCTTTGTTACCCTCCTAAGTAGGGGACATTGTCTTAAACATAGAACATAATGTTGTATAGCTACCTGGCACCGATATTAGTCATAATATCCACTCTCACCTTCATTTTTTTGCTCCAGTGGTCAGCAACTGACCAACAAAGAATGACTTTTTTTCTCTTTCCATTCACCATTGCATGGCGAAATAAGTCTCAAAAGCGCCACTTTTAGCACAGAAAGGAATGCAAACCATTCGGATTAATGCTGATATAGAAAATCACAAAATCCAGAACCGGGCCAATTTCGAACCAATTTTTGATTGATTTGATTTTGAATAACTATTTTCTGAGAACTAGCAACTGTTGCTATAGCTTCTTTGCTGTTCGGGTTGTTTTCTGACGCACGCTTCACGAAGCGAGTGGGGGCGCCTTTAATCTCAAGAACCATATTTTACTACGCTTAAACCGACACTGCATTCAATAAAATTACAATAAATAGTATTTTTTGAAAGTATTTTCACTGAAAGTTTTTGTCATCCAAGACACTTGTATTATGTCAAAAATATATACGTTGACCTCAGGAGGTAAAGACAAAAATCAGCTGGGAAAACAATTGTATAAACTACAAGAAAACCCTATCACAGCTAGAGATAAAATATGATAAATATGATTTGTGGATTGCTATTATTCCAGAGGTCAGACTATCAGCTGTTGAAGAATAAGGAGGATCTTCGCCACAGCATAACACAGTCAGACAAGATATCGTCTTTCATAATGCATATTACTCTGGTAAATCAGCATTACTCTAGTAAAGCTGTTGGTCGTGATCCACATAAAATAAAGGATAAATTATTAGTCTGCACATGAAACATTACACATGTATGGAAATCTAACAGGATGTTATATTACTATACAACAACTCAATAACGCCACACAGTGCTGTGAAGCTACATACACAAAACTTTATAACAGTGTAATAGCACGGATATCAACACTTTCATTAAATTGTTCTATTGGTTTATGCATTTTTAAGGATCAGATTTTTTCTTAACATTTCTAGAATTTTCAAGTCAACCCATGTTTCCTGTTGCCAGGTGACCACCAAATAACCAAGTGTCTAATATTTTTTAAAGTGCAAGATGCTGACACCCCACTCAGCAACCACACTTTCATTACATTGCTACTTACTTTCTCTGTTGATTTCCCCTATACTGATATTCAGTGTTGGAAATAATTAAGTCCCAGAAATTCACATTAATATGATGTCAGTATTGTTATGGTATTGAATGACACATAAAAAATAAGTTTTTCACACACGGATGAATTAAGTACTGATTCTGATGTACTAAGGGTTTACTAGATGACTGAACCTAGTTGTACATTATATGTTGTAGCTAGCCACTCTACTATTGCAGATTTTGAAGAACTGTTAAATGCTGCTGTCTAATAGATTAAGCTTTCAGTTTTTCTGTTGTGTAGCGTTCAGTTTAACAACGCTACTCTAGTGCTATGAAGAGACATCTCACGTGTGCAGACAAATGTTTATTTAGTTTAACAACACTACACTAGTGCTATGAAGAGACATCTCACGTGTGCAGACAAACGTTTATTTAGTTTAACAACACTACACTAGTGCTATGAAGAGACATCTCACGTGTGCAGACAAACGTTTATTTAGTTTAACAACGCTACACTGCTGGTATGAAGAGACATCTCACGTGTGCAGACAAACGTTTATTTCGTTTAACAACGCTACACTAGTGCTATGAAGAGACATCTCACGTGTGCAGACAAACGTTTATTTAGTTTAGCAACGCTACACTGCTGGTATGAAGAGACATCTCACGTGTGCAGACAAACTTTTATTTCGTTTAACAACGCTACACTAGTGCTATGAAGAGACATCTCACATGTGCAGACAAACGTTTATTTAGTTTAAGTTCTCTGTCAGGAGACAAAGAACAAACAAAGAATGCTACATCTGAAACGTTCAGAAGTACAGTGTGTACTGAATTTTATTAAGGCAAGAAAGAGGCTATGTAGTGCCCTGAGAAAGGCACTCGCATCGTAATGAGACGGCCTTTGGAAAGGCTTGCAAAATGAAACCAGTTTGGGTCAGCTCTGCTCGGCAAGTCACCGGGGGACTAATCTCAAGCCCGAGGAGCCGGGCGGATCAGTTTCAGCCGAGGTGCTGGAAGGCAACCGTGCCAGGAGGGCCAGGATCAGCTCATGAAACAGCTCTGACGGAGGGGAGGGGGGAGTAGCACGCAGAGCCTAATTAAAGTGCATTATGTCCTGCAGTGGTTTAGGAAGCCACGCTTTGAGATAAGGGGGCGCAGTGGAGTAGCAGAGTAAGGGGTCAGCAGGGACTGGGCAAAAGACGGTTTCTTTCCCCAAAACTTTCTGCCATGGAGGACGCTAATTACGGGCGTCTCTTTTTGACTTTAGCCCCGTTATCCTTACATGCGCCCTCTCTCTCCCCTCTCTGTGGAGAGATGAATGCAGCCTCACGAACCCCTGGTTCGCCAGCCAGAAAAACACGAGCAGATGTTCAGGACACCCTGTTTTAAGAATGTACACCGAGCGGGGAGCATTTTTGTTGATCCATAAAAAAAAGCAATGGTAAATAATGCATGAAGAGGCGCCGGACTGGCATCTCGGACGGGCGTAATGAAGGCAAGCATGTCTGCGCGCAAAAAAAGTCATGAATAAACACCAGCCATTAATTAAACTCAGCGGTAGCAACTTTATTCATTAGTAAACAAGCAGCAGTTCCACTCATAAGCACGGCAGGGATTTGCTTGGAATGATAATTCAATGCCCGTCTGATATACTTGTCAATTAGTGAAGCTGGAACAAGGAGAGAAAAATGCTTAGCGCATTAAAACTGGCCTCATTACTTTAAAGTTGGCTCTTTGCACTACATTTTACTTGGGGTGTTTGTGAAGGCCTACAGTTTTTTTTAAAAATAATGTTTTTTGTCGCTCAAACAAAAAGGCACTGACTTGGCCTGCACCAAAATTTGAATACACCAAGCACAACATCTTCTGCCATTTCCTCGATTAACAATGAAATGTAGTATCTCACTTAAGGTGAGTTTGATTAAAACTGATTGATGGACGATGGTGTAAGTAACCCCTCCCTTTTTATCCCTCCTTCTTCCCAGCATGCAACTGTAACCTGCACGCCCGGCGATGCCGCTTCAACATGGAGCTGTACAAGCTGTCCGGCAGAAAGAGCGGGGGCGTCTGCCTCAACTGCCGCCACAACACGGCCGGCCGCCACTGCCACTACTGCAAGGAGGGCTACTACAGGGACATGTCCAAGCCCATCTCCCACCGCAAGGCCTGCAAAGGTAGAAGGGCGAGCCCACACACACACACACACACACACACACACACACTCCCACACACACACACACACACACACACACACACACACACACACACACACACACACACACACACACACACGCACACACTCCCACACACACACACACACACACACACACACGCACACTACCAGACACACACACAGACACACGCACACTCCCACACACACACACACACACTCCCACCGCAAGGCCTGCTAAGGTAGGACGGCGAGCCCACACTCACACACACACACACAAGCACACTCCCACACACACACACACACACACACACTCCCACACACGCACGCACACACACACACACACACACACACGCACACTCCCACACACGCACACACACACACACACACACACAAACACTCCCACACACACGCGCACACACACACACTCCCACCTCAAGACCTGCTAAGATAGGAGGGCAAACCTTCGCTCTGTGCCTCTCCCATAGGGAGGCTGGCAAAGAGGTACATTCCTTTCCAGACACACTCCCACACACACACACATACACGCAGACTCACACACGAGCGCGCATGCACACACACACACACACACGCAAACACTCACACGCAAGCTCACAAGCATACACACACACACATGCACACTCACACACTCACAAGCAAGCGCGCACACATACATGCACACACGCACGAACGAATACACACGCACATGCACTCTTACAGATTTGCGGGGTACTGAAGTTTGTTTTATCATCAGAAAATGAAAACTGCGTGTAAACCTAACTGAGAAAACAAAGGAGAACACCATATGTAGACATGTTAAGACTGTGGGGAACAAAAAGAGAAAAAACTGAAATCCCAGCATTCCTCTCTCCCTCCCTCCGGTCCTGTCAGTAACCTGGCCCTGATAGTGTCTCTTTCACGCCCAGATATTTGGGACTTATTTGGGGATGGTCTGACAGGACAGGCAAAACAAACAGCGGCGATGGTGAACTGATCCGCAGCATAGGTCAGATGACTGAGAGCAATCAAGGCAGGGGTGTGTCCCTCCAGAGACGTGTATGTATGTTTGTGTGTGTGTGTGTGTG
This sequence comes from Ilyophis sp. 1 JC-2022, assembly GCA_022702515.1. Classification (NCBI taxonomy): domain Eukaryota; kingdom Metazoa; phylum Chordata; class Actinopteri; order Anguilliformes; family Synaphobranchidae; genus Ilyophis; species Ilyophis sp. 1 JC-2022. The sequence continues at coordinate 50,443,417 of CM040405.1, read as the reverse complement.
TGTGTTTGTGTGTGTGTGTGTGTGTGTGTGTTGTGCAGGAGGTAGCCAGGATGGCACAGCGATACTTATTCACCCCCGGTCCCCAGGACAGGAAAAAAGTGCATGTTTTTCTAACAAATAAATAAACAGATTTTTGTAAATAACTGACATACTGGATATTGTTGGACATTACATTTTTATGGCAACACAGTTTACGATTCAATAGTATTCCAATCTATTGATTACATGCCTGTGCATCCTTTATTCGAATCAGGCATCTGGGACAGAAACATACTATATCAAGAAAAAAATATATTTTCTAGATATTCAATTAAATGGGAGTAAAACTCATTTCTGTACAGTATACAGTGTATAGCACATATAGCATGCAAATATACAAACTATTTATGTTATGAAATTCATTTATAAAAATCAAACTAAAAGTACAATGAAACTATGGCACACTTAATTGTATTTGTATTGCATTTTTATTGACACATATATTAAAACTACAAAAGCAGTGACAACAACCACAGTGGCATGTTTTAGCCTCAGCATGTAAAGCAAATATAAATTAAAAATCTTAACTTAAAATTTTTAAAGCTGACGCTAACTGCTGCTTTTGAACACTGTGAGTGTGAAACGGTGGATCGTGATTGGACGTAATGCACATCCTATTACCCATCATGCTCCATCGCTCCATCGCTCTGAGTGTGCGGATTTACCCATTTACATTCCATCTCATTTGCTCGAGACTTGGTTATATCAGACCTCGCCTTCATAGATCTATTCTCATATCAGAAAGATGCATGTAGGTCAAGCGATGCATTTATCCTGTGAGTGTGACAGGTGTCTGTGACATTAGCCGACTATAGGCAGACCTTCAATTGGTGAAAAGCAGGATAGTCTAAAAAGTACACGAGTGGATCAGAAGATTGTGAAAAAAAAGCTGTTTTAATTTTTGTTTTATTTAGACCCGTCGCAATTAAATTTGATGATGAATAACGCAGTGGATCCCCAGCCACTTCAGTCTGTTTTTAAGAATGTTTCTTTAATATTATTTTGCTTAACTTGGAAGGCTAATTAATTGCTCTGTGAGTTGAGACAAAGGCCTCTGAGGGGAAAGGCAACATCGCAATGAGCAAACAAAGCAGGGATTTACAAATGAGATTATTATAGCCTCCAGTGGTCCTGCTGGGTACAAAAAGCATTATATACCAGATTTAAATAACGTTCATAATGTTTGTGTTCTTTTGTTCACTTCATTTTTGTAAAAAAAAAAGATTTTATACATCCCAAAGATTTTTTTCAACGAGTTCAAATTCACTGTCATCCACATATGAAACCCCCCGAAACCTTTTTTTGTATTCAATGAGAAGTGGATAAAGAAATGATGGCGTTAGGTTAAACACAAGAATCACAGGGGGAAATGCATGGGCCTCGAGCAGCTGAAGCATTTCACAAACAGAGTGAACGACATTTGGGGCCAGACACCATCTGCATTTCCGCTGCATGTGCCCGCGTGCTGGTGTGCATCACCTCTTCTCAATGCTAAACATGGGTACACAAATAATTTCGGACAACTTTTTCGATATGTATTTGCGAAAGCCGAAATATAATGAAATTATGTTTGTGTAATGGCCTTTTGTAAATGAACTGCGCTGTGTTCACTGGCCACACTTCAAACCTATCCTAAGATAGTTTGTATGGCATATCACCATCACCCGCATCATCATCATCATCATCATCATTATATTCAACATATTCATCTTCATCACTTGATGATGGGATCACTGTGTGGCTGAGTTGTGAGGGATGTTTTATGGTAGGCTATATCCCAGGTTTCAGTTGGCATTGACACACTAAAACAACAGAAAGAGATTTGTGTTCACTTTCAAACAATGCATGTATTCCATTGCTTACGCAAAGCTGAGATGGGCTGTGATAGTAGTGCCTATATGTGCCTCTGTCACAAATGGGATTTTGCTCATATAGCTCTCAGATTGGCAGTGCCTTTTTGGCTTATTTTCTAACCTGCCACCAGGAAATTACCTTTTTAAACTGGGAAATAGTGTGTTTCTGACACAATGGAGGCTTCCTCTGTTCATTCTTTCTGACTCACTTTGTATTTCTCACTTATTTCACAGTAAATTAAACTATAAACACATTTCATCATCATTTATAAAAACCAGCAGCTTACCGAAGCACGTTTGCAAAATTTTATCCTGAAATAAGTAAAGGCGCAAATGTAATTACAGTATAATCAAACATTGTCCAAGTTATGCTGTAGCATTGAATTACATGAAAGCAAAGCTACAATAAAACGAACTTGGCGATTACTAGGAGGTGACAAATTATATGAAGTATGATCCCCCTTTCTGGCCAGTTTAAACATTTTCACAATCTATATTTGGAACCCGGCTGGGGCAGAGAGTAGAGATATGTGCAGGTCTTACAGATGCTGGATTACAAAACTTATTTTCCTTAATGAATTTACCACCTGGGTTTCCGAAACTTTATAAACCACTGTGAATGTAACTATTAAACGTGCCAGGACAAGATCTGCACCAAGTCCTTACATATCGTAATTCAACATTGTTCAAAGAAATTTAAACCAATGGACTCATTTGTGCATTCCCTTCAAATGACGAGTGTAGTGTGCCATTTGACAGCAATTAAGGTGTTCATAATTTATTGTGCAAGAACGCATCTTTGTGGTTTTTGGAGAGAAAATTACACATTAAACAGAAATAAAGCAATCTTTAATTTCCATAGGAATCAGTTGGGGGCTGTAGGAAATCATGCCATATCGGCACAGACTTAAAACAGTTGATTGTTGCTCAAAATGCTTAATGCTATACTTCCTAGATTTACAACTTCATCCCTCATCAAACTCTAGTGTAAACACAGATTGCAGAACTCCTCCGAATCATTTGTCTTCCTTTCTCTCGATCAGCCCCTCTGAAACCCATCGGCAGGCCGAACCATATCCAACCAGCGCTAAAGAAATATTTTGTCTACTGTCGTGTTCAGCCCCTGTTGCTATTCATATCATCATTGTTTGTTTGAGCACCAGATTAATTTTATGGCTTGTAAACAGCAAGTCATGCAGAGTTCACCCAGATGTTAAAAGCAGAAGCAAGTTCTCCTAACTATAGGGCCGCAGTGGGACCGAGTGGGTAGGTTTGTGGAAGGGTGTCTGGTTGGGTTCAGATATCTTGATGAGACACTGCCATCTTGCTCTTTTAGCCTTCGCCATGGTTACTTAGGGTAAAACTGGCACCACAGGGCCTGGAAGCCTATTAATCCAAAATTTAGCAAGAGAGAATTCAAAATAAAGAGAAATGCAACTTTTGCTGTGTCAGGGATGCCCCACCCCTCTTCTGTGCCTGTTAATGCACTGACCACCATATAATGCGCAAACTAATATACACCGTGTTATTGGGTCACATGACTCCTTTCTCTCACAGGCATAGTATTTACACCCTTTTATAAGAACAGGTAAAACTGTACAGCAGTTCTAATATGCTGTATGTGTTCATTTCTTTCCGTTTCTAACTTGAATTTATTGTTTTTGTAGGCATTACTTAATGGTCAAACCAGAAGTATGTTCAAAGACAGGAAAATTGACAGCCAATTTTATTTTAGTGCGGTGGCATGTTGAAAATATTAGTTCTTCTCTGCTAGGGCATATGTTTTACATTGTCACAGTAGATCTTTATTAACCATAATAACATAATCTTGTTACGGATTTAAACCAATTGTTTGTGTGACTTCATTGTCATTGTCTTTTTTTATTTGCACAAATGATGCAAATTTATGTTCTGTTTACAATTTACACAGGCACACTTTTTGACATTGTTTGTGAGAAAAGCTTATTGAACTGAATGAGAATTAGTTTTAACTTCTGCAGGAACAGCTAGCTCATTTTAGGAAACTAATGAGAAAGTCATAAATGAGATGGTCATTGTTTGCTATAGACAATAACAAAAACATTATCTATGGAGGGAAAACAACAAATATGAGAATTAAATAGAGAAAAACACAAAGGCATTTCTGATGAACAGTTATAACTCCAGAATTTTGGCTGTGTTTGGCCTGTCTCCAACCATAGAAAAATATTAAACTAGCACAAAGAATGCTATCATAATTGGGGAATTGGGAGTTGAAACTTCAAAGGGAAGGTTTATGTTAAATGTTTGGCAGAGAGAATACTCTCACATTTTGCAATCTGTTTCATTGAAATGTGCTCCTGACTCTTATTAATGGGGAAAATTTCACTAGGGTCTTTCAGTCTTTTATTTGAGCAAAAGATTCCTCTTGCCAAGATCTTTATATATCAGAAAATTAATGTGAGCACCATAGCAACGGTTCATTGCAGCAGGCCAGGCCAGAGTAGTGAGATGTTCACAGACTAAACGTGACCTTGAGCAGGTCGGGCTGAAAACCTTTACATGCTCTGTAAAAATCAGACTTCATCTATCAAAAAAAGATGGGGCCTCCGAGCAGAAGCAGTAGTTCTTGGTGCTTCTGGTACATCCCATGGTTCAGACTGTGCCAGTCCTGACTGTGGCTGGTAGCAGTGCTGCAAGGCGACACCAAATTGGGCACCAGAACCCTCAGGAAAGGAAGGCTTCCCACCAAATCACACAGCTGCGTATGGGGTGCAATTCTGTGGAGAAATTGACTGCAGCGCTGTTCTTGTGAAGAGAAACAGCGGTTGGCAAAATGCTCTTTGGAGGGCATGCATATTACAAATTTGATTGGTTAAAATTGGGAGAGAAGTAAAAATATTTTTTTTTAAAAGGCCTGTTTTGTGTATTTACAACACAAGTATGTAAGGCCCCGTTCCTCACTCACGGGATGTCGCTGTGAAGCCGCGTGAGCCGCCTATCTTCCATGACCATCTGGAGTAGCTGTAAACTGCAGGCACTTAACGGTCTAAGTGGATGGCCACTTAAACTCTTCACAGTCCCCAGAAGACTCCTATGCTTGCAAAGCTACTGCCCACCTGGACGCCATGTGGCGCACACACCTCGACTCACTGGCGATTCGAAGTCTCTTCAGCGTGCTGATTGGCCAGACTGTGATCATCTAGGCCTCTTTCCCGAGGCCTCAGTAGCGTCCTCTTAGCAACATTTACTGGTGATTCCAGACTTTGACATCTTGGTCATTTTGCCCGTACAGAGCCCAGAAAGCATAACGTTTCAGACTGAAGCAGTCTGTTTCAACAGTTCAGACTGAAGAGACTTCACCGATTGAAGAGTGTTTTTCCAAAACTCATTCGGCCCACTTTTTTTTTAACCAATTTTTTTTACCAAATCAACATTTTTGTTATTTTAAATAGTTTTTTGTAAGAAAAAAATAATTTTTATAATTAAATCCCTAAGAATAATAGTGTAAAAGTAAAACTGCAAATATCTGTCCGTTTATCAGAAAAATTAACCATCTTGAAAAATATTGCTTATCAAAACTGGACTTGAGTGAGGTTTGTTTTCCATGCAGCCACACACTACTGGTCAAAAGTTTTAGTACAACCATAATTTTCAAGCAATCAAGATAAAAAAGAAATGAACACTTTTTATTTTACAAAAACAATATCTAAATATTAGATTCACCAAAATAGACACTTTTTGCAGTTATAACTGCTGAGCATATTTGTGCCATTTTATCTCCAAGGGCAGTTATATGGTTCTGAAGGTTCACACCAACACTGCTGTTGATGTTTCCACTCTAACTTTCTGTCCAATTCCTCCCAAGCCTAACTAGTTTGATTTTACTTTTTTTGTTGGAGAATGGAAATAATTTGTTCACCTGTTAATTTAGCCAAATATGGTGTTTTTATGAACCCCAAAATTTAGGTCACTGTCCTGTGACGTAAAAGATTCTTTTTAACTTCTGACTATTCACTTTTTACCTTGTACTATTTGAGGTTATTTACAAAAGTTAAACTGAAACACAAGTAAAGTGTACTAAAACCTTTGACCGGTAGTGTATGTGGACGCGTTATATAATGTTGAATATCTGAGCATAGTCATGAGAGGTCCAGAGCAGTTTTAGCCCCCTCAATCCCATATACTATTGCTTGGAACCAGCATCACATAAAAAACATAAATCTGCATGCAATCAGACATAGGTCTTAGGAGTGACAAGTGACACCAGACAGAGTTGTGGGGACCGGTAGATCTGAAGCTACACAATGAAGAATATGTGGATAATATAAGCACATATACCCAAGCGCCACTTATCCCTTTAACTCTGATAAAACATAGTTAGCTCCACTAAGCTGTTGGCTCAATTGATGAGGAGAGATGTTGATGAGAAATGTGACTGTTTTAAATTAGAATAAGGCTTTGGTTTGTATGTTATGTATCGTTATGTAAAGGACCGGGCAGACTGACAACCAGCTAAAAATGTGGAACCATTCAGATGACTTTTTTATTTTTTATTTTTTCAAAGCAACTGTGTTAGAACTTGAAACAGACAGACTTGCAGCTATTTAATATTTTTATTTTGTGCCCCCCATAAAGGAGTATGTGTGGCTCTTTGGGGAGTGTGCTCAAACTTTCACTGTATGTTCAGCTCATGTTTAAAAAGCCTTATAGTAATGAACCTGCCAGACTATCAGGACTACCCCCACGGCATAATGGTATAATAAACATACACTGTAGCAAATAAGACCTGTAATCTCTCTTAGAGGTGCTTCTGGGAAAATCAGTTCCACGGTGAAATTAGTAAAGGGTCCACAGAAGGTTATGCAAATAAAAAAACAATGTTCCCTAGCAAAAATGTTCTGCTTCAATTCGCATTGCATTAAAATTATGGTTTGGTTTTGGGATACACACTGTTGTGACAATGGTCTCTGACAGTGGAATTAGTTGCCGTAGTTTTGTCACAATAGCATAGAAAAGTTAGAGAGAGAGCTTTATGTAATGTGTGGTACAGGTATTGTTTAGACCTGTTTACATTATGGCAACAAGATATGGTTTTACAGCATTGAACACAATGAGAACAACCAATATCAGCAACCCATCAATAAAATATATTAATTGTGCAACCAGATGCTTTGCAAACAGACATGTTTATCTTCAATCAAATACATTAAATAAGAAATTTATTTGGAGAAAAATTGTGACTCAAATTTCCTCACGTTTTCAACTCCTGACCTGTAGTGAAGATAATTGCAAGTTAAACATTCACCAGCATCTTATTACATTCAAAACATAAACATGTTCCTCTGGTTCATGGCCAAAAAATGTAAGAATTTGGCCTCTCTCACTGTTGTCAGTTGTATATATACCAAGTCACAACTATATGAACCTTTTTTACAATGCACCTCAAATGCTTGGTGATGAGAATGAGGATGACAATTCTGATGATGATGAGGATGATGATGTTGATAATGAATATTTTTATTATTATTACAGTGTATGATGATGGTGATTAGCATTATCATTATTATTAATATTATTACTATTATTATTATTTCCCAGCATTAAGGCAGTATGAAAATAATTTTTTTCCAGTACGTTTTGTAACCTTTTCTCTGTTTATGACCTTACACATAAATGCACCCACAAAACTATTGAACAAAATGTATTTTTCAAAGATCTTGAGACAGCTTCCCTAACACAATTCAGTAGACAAGGTGTGAAAGTAACTGTATTTGGGGTGTTTTAACAGTTGTGTCACAGTGATGACTGTGAGTGGAGAGCTGTTTTAACAGTCGTGTCACAGTGATGACTGTGAGTGGAGAGCTGTTTTAACAGTTGTGTCACAGTGATGACTGTGAGTGGAGAGCTGTTTTAACAGTTGTGTCACAGTGATGACTGTGAGTGGAGAGCTGTTTTAACAGTTGTGTCACAGTGATGACTGTGAGTGGAGAGCTGTTTTAACAGTTGTGTCACAGTGATGACTGTGGTGGAGAGCTGTTTTAACAGTCGTGTCACAGTGATGACTGTGAGTGGAGAGCTGTTTTAACAGTTGTGTCACAGTGATGACTGTGGTGGAGAGCTGTTTTAACAGTTGTGTCACAGTGATGACTGTGGTGGAGAGCTGTTTTAACAGTCGTGTCACAGTGATGACTGTGAGTGGAGAGCTGTGAAAATCTGTTACAGTGAGTGCTTTTACACCCTGGTCTGCTCCATGTCCTTTCTCAGGCCCTCTTGCTGTTGCTGGTTGTGTTGTTGCTGTTACCGTTGTTACTCTCTGTTTGCGGTTGTGTTCCTGTATTTGTTTTCTCTTACCTCTTATCTTCTGTTCCTCACAGCATGCGATTGCCATCCCGTGGGCGCTGCAGGCAAAACCTGTAACCAGACCACGGGTCAATGTCCCTGCAAAGATGGCGTGACCGGTATCACATGCAACCGCTGTGCTAAAGGCTACCAGCAGAGCCGATCTCCTATTGCCCCCTGCATAAGTACGTGAAACAGCCTTTTTAAAATAAAAAAATCAGAACACGTTAACCACGCTTTTATTGGTGCTCCACTAATACATTCACCAATGTGCTATTTAAAATGTATATTTTCTGTTGCACCAGTATACACTCAGATACATCTATGTGTGAAAAAAATTTACATATCATTTCCTCTCTTTTTCTATTCCATTGTTCCCTTAAAATACAATATTGGTGTTTAACTGATACATTTTAAACTGAAATAAACAGACCATTAAACCTGTTTCGGTGTGACATTATGTGGCTGCAGCCTGTTGACAACACTGCTCTTTATGAATCTGGAGTGAAGGGCTACAGCCTGTTCTATATGAACGCTATCTGCAGGCAGCAGATTTTGGCCCCATAGAGATAAAGGGAGTTATGGCTAAGCCTAGCTCAAAGGCGGCTGGCATCTGTGATTAAGATAACGCTGATAGTGTATTATGCCCTGATTGGCCTTTATTCTTTTAACTGGAAGTATAATGTGCAATTCAACTGCAATTGGCTGCTTTTGCCAATGAATTTGTGTTTGGAAATTTAACAAAGCCATTATAAAATAACTCATTCTAAAGATATTCTTGGCCAAAATTCAGGAGGATAAATGAAACCTATAAACCCCCAGGAATCGGATTTCCTTGAATATTTCTGGGAAAGTAGCACGTACAGGATACAGAGGTGACAAACTTGGAGATATCCCAGTGATTAAATTGAAAATATTTGGTTACACATATAATTGCTAAATCTATTTTACTTTTAATAGCTTGATATTAAATTGAGCAATATCAAACCTCTTGCCAAGTTCAATCTTAACAACAAGGAGTCATTACTCTGCCTTCATATATCTTACGATGTAGGGAGTCATAAATCCATAGGAGTCTAACCTGAGAAACAAGCTCGTTATTTAATCTGGCACAAAGATTGGAATCTTGATCTGCTATCAGAATCTCGCAGGTCTATTAACTGCAGCATGGAGAATAGGGTTTTGCACATGCCCTCTATACTTGCTTTGGCCCCATTACTTTAGCAGCAGTGGGGGTTTTTTTGTTATGACAAAATTATTTTTTTTAAAAGACCAACAACTTATCCACAGGCACAAAGTTATTTTCATTCATCATAAACGGAAATAGTCTAAATGAACACTTAGCAGGTTTTTGCTTATCCCTGTCGATTTATTGCTATTTTTGTTTTTGTGCGTTTGAAGAGCTTGAAGAGCTGTATAGCATATTCAGCAAAGCTATTCTCTTCCCTCTATTTTATCTCAAATTGGCTTTCTTGTTGTCAGAACAGTCAGGAAACGGTTGCTGTTGACAGCCACTGGATTGATCATGGAATGCCTCTGTATACTGCATTCACTGGCAAAACTAGCAGAGAAGGACAACATTTGGTTGTTAGTTACAGTTCAATTTGGTAATAATCTGACTTAAAAAGCGTAAATTAATGATACAAAATTGGCAGCTGCCTATATATTTATTTTCTCAAGGCCAAGCTAATAATTTGTAAACAAACCCAAACCATACTGCGTTTTATGAATTTAATAAAAATGATTTGTTTATGCCTACGTTTATTTATTTATTTTTATCTCATATTATCTAACAGGTATATTTTATCTGAGTTATGTGGAGCCATTCTCTGTCAGAGGACTTTTTTCCATTATGGAGAATCGACCCTCTGCATGGTCTACTGTGTAGCCTCTAGCTTATGCGTCTTTCTCCTTTATCTGTGCCTTCTTATATCCGTGTGACTTGATACCTTATTGTTCGGTGCTGTTGCCCTTGCTACTTCTCTATGTCTTGTGGGTTTCCTAGCCAAAACAATAATACAAATAACCTTACAAACTGTTACAATCCTCACCTTTTGATAAGTGATAAGAGTATCTTTCCACATGCATGACTTCCTTCAATGTCAACTTCTCTGCACTGTGAATACATTAAAGGGGCTGAAAGAATCAAGTCTTGGACAGAAACCCGGGCCCAGCACGTTTTGTTACGCAGTCGTAGACACAGTTGGCGAGAGAAAGGAGATAACAGTCTCCTGTCCTCCTGAAGCAGGCCACACTCCCTTTTCACTGAACATTGTTTAAATCTGTCTGTGTTTCCCAAGCTTGTTTTTCTTATCTCTTTTTTTTATTGTCTTTGCTTTAACCATACCTGACAGGTGGGAACTTGGTGTCCTTTGATGCATGAATTATTGCATATTTGTTGAACACATATATAATTAAACCCTCTTCCAAATTGAAATGATACATTATGTCAACAACAAAAAGCAACCCCAAACATATAAAGTCATAAGTTGGACCATTGTTTAGAGAATAAATACCTAAAGTGTTGTTTTGTCTTTAAATGTGCAATGCTAAATTGTGATATCTAATTAAATTCTGTTTGTGTTCTATGCCATTTCCTCTCCGGTAACAGAAATTCCCGTTGCGCCACCTACAACGACAGCCAGCAGTGCAGAGGAGCCAGCAGGTGAGTTCTTACAGGACAGCCGTCATGAAATAGACCAATAGGAGCAGAATATGGGGGGGGGGGTAAGTAATGGATGGTCATAACCTGAAAATACTATGTTTGAAAACTTGTTTCCACAATTTTTACGTAAACTTTGTTGAGATGTAACCCCCTCTGTGGACAATGCTGGCTGGCTCTGTGGGCAACCAGGGGTTGTGTGCCTGTTGAAGACATACTGGGGTTTGAACAGAATAGAAGAGAAATTAAGACGTTCTAGAGCTTAGGCACTGCACATGACAAAAGCCTCCAAAGGCATCCCCCATCTCTCTCCCCCACAGGAGTTTCATAAATGATATATCACTTGCTTATGGCTCTGTGCTGAGTCTTCGTTCATTCCTTTAGTCTTCATCCAGTGAATCTCTAACTGAATCACTGTGGGGGTGGGGGGTAGCTCTTTGCTTACTGATATCGAAAAGCTCTGCCTATCATCAGGGGATTGGCAGTGCTGAAATTGCTGATCACGCAGTCTGTAAAAATGGGGTAAACAAAATCATTCTCTACGTGATCTATTTTGAGGATGGATTTTTTTTTTGCATAAATTGAGAGCTATTTTCAACCTTCTAAAATTCTGTTTATTAAACTTATACTGCAAAACAGTAGTAGACTGAAAGAAATGAAAGAAAAAGAAAAATGTATAACTGTAGGACCAGATTTGAAATCCAGAGAAATATATACATATACTATTTATTGTGTTTGAATGAATCATTTTTCAGTAAAATGTTCAGTTTCTGGTAGGGTACATTTTGCTCAGATAGAATATATCTGATCCCTGTTTGATTGAAACTGTGTTACAGTTGAATTAACACACAATTATTTTTATTTTTTTCTCAAATACCGTAATGTACACTGTACAGGGTGCTTCCTGTAAATATTTTACTTCAATTACAAAATTATGTTATCTGTTACAATATTACTATCATGCTGATGAAATGTACGTTAAACATAATTTCAGCCAAGAAAAAGGGAACAAACAGCATGTTTCCATTATATGGTAACAGTATATTACAATTTGTTTTCTTCATTTGAGATGAAAAAATTAGGTAAATCTGAGGGAAAAGGATCACAATGTGAATATTTTCTAAATTCTGTGAGTCGGGGGAGGGCTTAGCTCCTGGCGCATCTTCAGTTTAATTTAGGAGCGGAGCTGTTTTCAAATCATTTATCAGCCAAGGCATGACATCATTCTGTGGGAATGCATAATCACTGGAGGTTGATGTTTAGGATTGCAACATAAATCTCCCAAAGCACTATGGAAAGAAAACTGCAAAGGGACAAAAAAAAAAAAAAAAACTCAAATTATCTTTATTTGGAGCTGCCAATGTTATTACAGTTTTGCCATAAATACGGAGCTCGTTGACAATTTTCCCTTTGTTTTTGTGGAGAAGTGAGAGGAGAAGTCGGCACGTACTACTGCCCTGGAATTCAAGAGCGAGGAAAACAAGTGCAGCTGTTGTGAGAGCGTATCAGGGGCTACTAATGCCTCTCTGACAGATTAGACTGACAGGAAAGAGAGGGCAGTGCAAACTTTCTGTAATTCCTCCCTCTCCCTCTTTGTTTCCTGCTCCCTTTCATCCTTCCACAAGTTTCTTGTTTGTGGATTCAGACTGTCCCCCTGAACTCGGATCAACAGTCTTCTTGTCAGGCCGCATTGAGGGGGCCACTTTTCGCCGTGTGAAAATTGTCTCTGCCCAGCGGAGCATCGACTGTACATCAAGCGGGGCGTGTTTACCGCGTGCGAAAGAAACAAACAGACCCACGGCAAACAAGGAGGCATCGTTATTTCAGCTCGTATCCAGGCTGGGAACTGAATGCAAGTTCTGCTTTGATGGCAAGGAGTGTTGTCACTGGTGCAACCCTGCGATTGGCAATCTTTTCTCATGCCAGATTTACTGTGGATGTTTGGAGCCACCTCACATAATGGCATTATACATACTTTTTATATGATGTGGGTGCCCCTTGTGCATGGTTAAATTTTAAAATGAGTGCGCAAAAGGCGGGCCACCAGCCAAGTTAGACCACTGTTTTTCATCTGAGTTTGAGATACGAAAATACAACTGCTGTATTATATTCATATACAGTGCACTCGAAAAGTGTTTGGATAGTGACACATTTTTTGTTGTTTTGGCTCTGTACTCCAGCATATTTGATTTGAAATGGAACAGTGACTATGAGGTTAAAGTGTAGACTTTCAGCTTTAATTTGAGTTTTTACATCCATATCGGGTGAACAGTGTAGCAATTGTAGCCATTTTTACACATAGCCCCCCCCCCCCATTTTAGGGCACCAAAAGTAATTATATTTAACATTTGGTTGCATATCCTTGCCATGCCATGACTTCCTGATGTCTGTCACCCAACAACATCAAAAGACTCTTGATATCTTATTTTCAGGTACTCTTGCAAGCAGTATATATATATAACCTCTCAAATTTCAAATCCAATGTGCTGGAGTAGGCTACAGAGCCAAAACAACAAAAAAACACTTTTGGAGTGCACTGTATACGTAGGCCTATATATTATACAGAATATAACATGAAAGAAACGTTAACATAGTATCTGTGGATATTTACATCTGTGGTTTGTGTGTACAAGTAGAGCCACACGTTAAGGAAAATGGATTCTGATGACTGCTCAATGAGTGCCGAGAACATCCTTCTGGTTTTGTTATCAGCTCCTGAAGTCCTTCCAATGCAGGGCTGAAACAATTTTATCAACTCTATTTCTAAAGCAAGAAACATTCAGTGCCATTATATTTCACCAACACCGCTCTTTATCATCTTAGGTGTGGATTGGGTTTTTTTCACCACACAGCTTCTAAAAGTATATATTAATTTGTGATATGAGCACAGTAAGTCAAGCTAATGGAAAGGTAAGGGGACCTGACGGGCATGCAGAGACAGAGACATTTGTGATGGGGGCACACTCACAGGGGGGGTCGGCGCAAACCGATTGCGCCGACCACCCACACACACTGCCTGGCAAACATGTATATTACCACGTCTTGAAGAAACGATAGCCCACCTCGGTATTTGAAAAATATGATCTCGCCAACGCATAACTGCAAGCAGATGTGGCCTCCTTATCGGGGTGTCTCTCTCGCTCTCTCTCTTCCCCCACCGCCCGCGCTCTCAGCGCCGCGTATACAGTGACAAGGAAAGCAAGCTTCGCCCCAGGAGTCTGCCGGCTGGCTCACTCACACAGGGCACGAGTTAGCCAGGCCGGACAGCTGTGAAGCAGGTGCCCGTAGGGCTGTGCCGAGGCCTGTTCATTTGCCTTTAGCGGTCCCCCGCCCCCCGACCGCAGAGAGCAGGGATTTCTCTATAAACACCTCCACATGAGAAGAACAAAAGCTACAACTGCAAGTTCCCAAGCAAAACACACATTAGCCTGGATTCAATTAGCATTTCCCCCCACCTACCTAGCTTAACTATTAAATGCAAGTGTTTACGCAGACATGGTTTGTCTAGTTAATTTTTGGTGATTGCTGAACTCACCAGACTGTGTTTGTTATGGGGGGAAAAAATGACAGACTCTCGTGTGCAATTGTAATCAAAGCGAAGGGGAGATGTTGATTGAATCCCTAGCCGTCGTTAAGGATCGTGAACGGTGCAAGATGACGCTTCTGTACGTCCGCGGTGCTTTGAGGGACCTGCCTTCACTGCCGCCGCGTAATGGCTGCCGCGGCTGACGGTGACATTAACGACCGTTATAAAAATGTCATGTCCTCCTGTCAGTGAACTGTTGCTCATCTTTAAAACGGTCACGAGCGCGGCGAACCGCTCCCACGGTCCCCCGGCCACAAGTACAGGCTTACACACCCATTTACTGTGCGGCTTCACCCTTCTCCAAACCACAGAGCTGCATCGTGGGATATTGTTACAAGCATTACTGAGAAAAAGAGAGGGAGAGAGAGAATATTTTTGGTTTATAGTGTCATCATTAATACAAAGCATACACATGATTTATGGCTCAGTATACTTGGTCCTGTTCTTCTCAGAATATAAAAACTTTGGTGCTGGATTAACTGTGTCATCGGAGTGAGCCAACAGCGCTGGCCAGTGACTACAGATATCTCAGTGGAGAGCCACTGCCCTAAACAAACACACACATAATGTACAAGCATAACCTGTGTGATAAACTGTTTATTAATGAGTTGTTTTTAAACTGGATATTACATTTGTATTATTTTTAAATATTTTGAATATGCTCCATCTGTTTAGAGCCCGAAGGAAGAAGGGGAAAACAGTATCCATTTGGATAAATCCCAGGCCCTTTTAGTCTCAGTTCCAGCAGCCCCAGGCATTGGCTATAATCTAATTACATGCTTTATTTGCAGCAATTTGTTTTTCAATCAGTCTTGTTATGTAAGGAGAAAGCCCTCCTTCAGTGCCCTTATTTACACCTTATTGTTTCAATATGCAGGTCGGTGTCTGGACCGCCAGACTATGGGCTCTAACACAGCAGTTGTCTATTTCAGACGGGATCCAAATAGCACAGTGACCTCAGGTCATCTCTGGAACAGTTTAGCTTCGCCCTCCGGCCAGCAGAGTAGACTGAGTTTGCCCTGATTAAGTACCCAAATTTCTGTTTAAAAACAAGCTAAATAGTGCTTTTGTGTGTAAATATTTTGCGAATTTTGAACAATTAACACAGCACTTATTACAGTAATACAGGGTTAGTGTCGGTACTATTGCCTCACAAGTTACTTTTAATCTGTTGCAACATTGTCATTTTTGGTCATTTGCTTGAATGCACTCTGGCACTATACCCTCAAATTTTAAGCGCAATGTAGTCCCTGGAATAAAAATCCACTTCCATAAACTTAAGAGGCGTACACAAAGAGTACATTTGTCTGCGCTGTGGGGGACTGGCCCTCAATGGGAATGGCGGGGTGGGCAGAGCAGCGCCGGGTCGCTGTCTCAGTGGTCTGCTAATGGGAAATGAGCGCTATCAAAGGGAAGTATCATGATGGCATCAAGGGGGTTCCAGGAAAACAAAGCGCTCTTTCCCCGGCTCTTCATTTACATGGAAATCAGGCCGGGCTGATATGGACTCCTCAATTTCATTTACTTTGCCATTTTTCTTCCCCCCTCCCTTTCTTTTCTACGCCATCTCAGCGCTGATTTTGGGAGGTTTACGAGAACGCTAACCCCCCGAACCCCCCCTCCAACCCGCCCGCACACCCCACCCACCTCAACCACCCCCCCACTTCCAAACACCCACCCTTTTTTTTTGGGTGCATTTTTTCTCATTCCGCTGTTACCCGGGAAACCTCATTCACACGGAATATAAAAGAAAGTAAAAGGCAGGCATGGGCCGAGGGCCGGACAAGACAATGAAGTTTGTTCATATTCAGGCCGGGCTGAATGGCGCTCTACCCCTCCAACCTCCAACGTGCCTCCTCCACCCCCACCCCACCCCTCTCTTTCTCAAAGGGGGGGTATTACAATGTGTGGGGAGGGGGCGAGAGTGGGCCTAGGAGATATTCTGGATCCAATTTGTGTCAGTCTGATAAAGAGTAAAAGGAAACAAATGATTTAAATTTTCTGTTTGGCCTCGTGTCACACAATTCAGTTCTATTAGAAAAAGTGTCTGGCAGGGTGACAACGCAGCGGAGGCAATCAGAGAGGCCTGTGGCACCTCCTTACTCCAGGGTCGACACCGACCGGTGTTTGCGGGATGTATTTGTACGCGGAAAGCAATTCATCATAAATACGCGAGTCCCTCAGCCCAGGGGGGAGTAGAAAAAGAGAGAAAGAAAAAAGAAGTTAACTGGTGATCTGGAACAGCCCCTCGGCGCCCCGCTCAGAGGCCACAGAGCCATTTGGCTTTGCCAGCGTGAGGTATTTATTTGTTCACTCTGGTGGAGTGGACACCAAAAGGCTTTGCTAACGCTTCATGGGCTACTAATTTCCCCCCTGACCTCCCTTTGTGCCGAGGTGACCCGATCCCCTGAATCCCAACACAATAAATGCCAGAGCTTAACACTGCTCAGGGTTTTTGGGGAGTCGGGGGTGAGTTGACAAGAAGGGCTGTATAGGCCTTAATCAGTCCCACAGTGGCACTTTGACAGTGGGGGGAAATTTGTGTGGCTCTCGGAAGACCTGGGTGGCACAATAACCATAGTCCAGAGGTCTCACATTAGCAGGAGAGGCAGCCCCGCAGACAGCCACAGTGTTTGCCAGGCGAGAGCCTTTGTGTTCGCTTTCTATAGCAATGAAGGCACTTTCCTCAACTCGGCATAAGCCCTATTAGACAATACAATCCAACCTGGCAGATGGGTATCGCAAAAGGAAAAAAACAAAAGGTTTACAGCAGAGACTTGTAGCTGGAGGATTCTCTGTTTTTAACCGCTGTTGTTTTAATAAGAGACTAATATGTGTGTGTGTGTGTGTGTGTGTGTGTGTGTTTTCTCTCTCTGCCCTCCCATACGATGCAGACTGTGATTCCTACTGCAAGGCATCCAAGGGCAAACTGAAGATCAACATGAAGAAGTATTGCAAAAAGGATTACGGTGAGTCGACCGAGTGCCATTGTCCTGCTCTTTTTTTTAAAAAAATTTTTGCAGTCGCACTTCGATCGATGTCTTAATTTCCGATCCCAACACACCCTGACCACTCTTCAGCGCAGGCTAGCTCCATAGGTATTGTAATGATGGCTTACTTTGCCTGTTAAGAATAAAGCTAAAGGATCAAACGGAGGAAGAGGCAATCAGGAAGGGGCTTAGAAAGACCCCGTTGACGGACAGCCCAGCAGGTATTTAGGCGGTAAGCGGATAAGACAAAGTTGGTGAGACGGACAGAGGGACTTCAGCATTTCTATAAACCCTCATTAAGAGAGGGAATTTTCCTTCTTTCACCAGCATTCCTGTCACCATCCACCATTAAAAAAGTTTCAGGTGAGCAACAAGTCTTCACAACTCAAGCCAGGCTATCTAAGATGAAATGTTTTAAGGTTAATGTGTCAATCCACAAAAGCCATCTTTACGCACTCTTTAAGAATGTTAACGCGATACTTTGAGAGGCACAGTACTTTGCACTTGAGAAACGTCCTGCTATATCGTAGAATAGCAGGGTTAAAGAATGAGGTAAATTCATAATTGTATTTCTGAGGTGTACGGCCTGTGCGTGAATGGGCCTCAAACACATTGAAGTGCTTTACGGATAGCATGGCAAAGTATTTATTGCTTTGCAGTTTTCCACAGGTTTGACGATATGACCCACGGTAGATGGTATGGAACATGCATTTCCAACTTGGTGGAATGAGGCCATTTTTTTGTGTTTTGCTCTGCTGCTGGCAGTGGGTGAGCCGGGTTCGAGCTGCTCGGACACTTCCATGCGTCAGTTTATCTGCGCCTTGTGGTTGTGTAGCAGTCATTAATGTAAAGCCCCTGCGGAAGAATGACACGCCACACAGTGCTCTTCCTGAACTCTTTTGCAATGCTAGTTTGAGAGAGTTGATGGCAGGAAAAGCCAAGGACTGGAATCTATTAAATTTAAATCACTGACGTAAGATGTATGCGTCCTGTGCGATTGTGTCTGTGCTGGTCTCCGGTGCGTGTGCGTAACATGTCTGTCATTGACTTGCGTGCGTCTCTGGTGGTCTCCCATCTGTCTGAGGACTGTGAAAGTCTGTGTCATATTAAAGATGGCCGTGTCTGGGGATGTATCAAGTGTCAGAGTAAAGTATGTGTTGGTAACGAACATGTCTGTTTTGTGCGATTGTCTACTGTGTTTTTGTGAGTGTAATTGTCTCTCGTGTGACAATTACATTGAGGAAAAGGAGAGGGAACCCAATCCAATCCAATCCACTTTCTGTACAAGTGCTGGGGCTGAGGGGAGAGAAAGCCATTAAAACAACACCCTAAAGTCCCCGGACTTCATGGAAGGCATGGGGAGAGAAAGAGAGGATAGAGAGAGAGGGGTGAGAGAGCGAGAGAGAGAGAATGAGATAGAGAGAGAAGAGAGACAGAGAAAGAGCGAATGGGAGAGAGGGAGAGAGAGATAGCATGAGAGAAAGAAAAAGAGAAGGAGAGAGAGAGAGAGAGAAAGAGATAGCGTGAGAGTGAGAGGGAGAGAGTTCTGAAGACCATCTTGGGGTTCACGTTCCTGAGTGTATCTCTGTGGGGTCTGGCACGAGCCTGCCCTCCGCTGGTGACTCCAGCCCCCAGGGAGGCTGTGCTGTGACTCACAGGATTTCCTCCCCGCCTCAGGGGGTGTACGCCAGGCCAGGGTGTGCAGTGGAAGTTTGGGACCGCTGCTTCCTCTTATAGCCCCCCTCCCCCTCCCCCTTCCCCCCATACCCTGGTCCCCAACTGCCAAGGCTCAGGTTTAATCCACTTTTTCCCAGCCTTGCCGTTGTCAGGAGGGCTTTGTAGGCTGGCTCACACGCTGAGCTCCGGGAGGTTTCTCTGGGCCCAGCTGAGAGAAGAGGCCAGAGGCAGGACTCCACAATGCCACCCGCACCCGAGCAAACACGACATAACCCCCCTGCCGGCTCCCTCCGGCCTAGCGCTAAAGCAAGCAGACCCGGGGGCTTAGGCCCAATTACATCTTTTAAGCAGCTTCGGATCAATTCAGGGTGTGTGTGGAGAAAAAATGATCTTACATAGCCATTTAACCACCACCCCCCAATCCATCCAATGGCTGCACTGCACCCCGTTAGTTCTGCATATTCTGAAGCCGTTTCTCACTAAGGTGCCTGAGGCTTAATTTTTCCACGGTATAACAATATAAAAGAAGCTTGTTCTGTCTCACTCAAGTGACACATGTAGAAATTTAGACGGTTTCGGTTCGCCTCTGGTTGCGGTTGTAAGTCCTGCGTGGGCTCTTCAGCTGCTTGGGGTACACACTCTAAATTAGGGCATCTTCCGGTGGTGACACTGAGCGATAGCAGGCTGACGCAGTCCGGGGGTCTGAGTGGGAGGGGCACCCTTTTTAAGGGCCAGATTGAATAAGGCGATCATTTTTCCCATGCTCACAGGCCCTGCAGTGTGGAGGTATTACGCCGTTACACACAGACTTGGCGTGCTTCATTCAGCCCAATGTATGCTAGGGTTCCCTGTGTCCCTGTAGCTGTAATCAACAGCATCTGTTCATGTGCTCGTGCGTGAGGTGGCTGTGCATGATCTCTGTACCATCAGCAGGGCCTCTGGCAGGAGTTCCTTTACTACAGGTATCCACCTATTCTGGACTACAAACAGGATGGAGAGCGGGAGAAACAGACGGAAGGAGGGAGAAAGAGGGTGTATAGAGAGAGAGAGCGAGAGAGAGAGAATGCATAGTCTGGCCACGTGAGAGAAAAATAATATGAAAAAATATAGTTTGTAATAGTCTACTTCACACAGATAAAAGTTTTTTTTCTCTCTCTCTCGCTTTCTCTCTCGCTCTTTCTCTCTCTCTCTCACACACACACACTGCCTAGAGCAGCCAAACCATTAATCATATAATATTACCAAGCAGCTCTCCAGTAAACATCCCTGTTGAGCAGATCAGTGTCTCCTAATCACATTACAAATCACCTTAAGTACCATAAATAATGGAAGTGGAGCGGCACCGACCTCGCGTTTCCAGCACTTTCCGCGGAAGACACAGGCCTGCGGAGTGGCCAAGCAGCAGCTCGTCCCATCGCTCCCCTGGAAAAGCCAAACATGACAGTTCGGTCAGACTTTTCGGCAAACTCCCCAACCCTTTTCCCGTAACAAAACAATACAAATCCAGTTTTGGCATAAGACTGGCCCAGAATCAAGTCTGTACCTCCCCCCAAACGCACAACAATCCTTACCATTCACTTCTAATCATGCAGAAGAAAATACTTTATAAACTTACTGGTCTATTTAGGGCTTTGTTTTAAGTCGTAGAATCTGTAAACTACTTGTCATCTAGATCAGACAAAAATTGTTACCAAAATGTTGATGTCCCCTCAAGAGCTCATCCTTGGAGCTAGGGCAAACTTAAAGAGAGATTTTTATCAAAAGCCACATGCTCTTAGTCTGTGGTATTTTTGTCAAATGGCAAGTTTGGCTTGCAGTTTCAGTTCCTCTGCCTCTCCTTTCAAATCCATTTCAATTGTATTCCTGAGGAAAACACAATTAGATCCTGCTGTGTTTTGTCATCCATCCAAGTAAAGTTCTTCTTTAATAAAAAAGAATAACATATCTAAATGAAAAAATACACAAGCGAAGAAACACGGGCATCTACTTCTGTGGATTGTATTTATGTACGTTTTTTTCCATGAAATAAAAAAAGCATAAACAAAATGGAAAACTGCAGTTATTGCATTTGAAATATTTCTCTATTTTCTTATATTGTTTTTTTAGAGTTGCTTATCAATGCAGTAATGAAATGGCTGATAGATTCAATTAGAAGACACAACAATGGGTGAATCCATTGGCTTCCCCATGTATTCCGACTTTTTCTGAACTATTTCCAGATATCACCTTTGCTAACAGTAAGAGAGCCAAAATAAGATCACTACCATAGGCTACACAGTATCCTTCACCATGTCTAATTCAACAATGCCTTTCTTGGTCCATGGAAAATAGTACATTTTAAAATAAATAAAAAGTCTTTGTGTATGTGCTGTGTTAACAAGAGCCACAAACATCACGCCTCTGTTGACCTGTGGGTCTGTCATTGTTTAAATCATGACAACAGTTCTGTCACTATTAGGTATCCATGGAACATAACGGATGGGGCGGCAGTAAGACAGGTGTTGATGGATTGCACCCAGGGAGAGATAAATATATTTTATTTATTATCTTTTTCTATGTGTTTAATGTGTTGTCATGGAGATAGTGGGTACGAAGGGAAACATTCTCCAAAGACTCACCAAAGGCAAAAGAACAAAGAATGAAAGACTTCTGTTTGTGAATGCCTCACCCAATACGGTCTCAGAGCGCTGTCCTTAAAGAGGCACTCACACAATACTGTCTCAGAGCGCTGTCTTTAAAGAGACACTCACACAATACTGTCTCAGAGCACTGTCTTTAAAGAGGCACTCACACAATACTGTCTCAGAGCGCTGTCCTTAAAGGGGCGCTCACACAATACTGTCTCAGAGCGCTGTCCTTAAAGGGACGCTCACACAATACTGTCTCAGAGCGCTGTCCTTAAAGGGACGCTCACACAATACTGTCTCAGAGCAAAGTCCTTAAAGGGACACTCACATAATACTGTCTCAGAGTGTTGTCCTAAAAGGGGCGCTCACACAATACTGTCTCAGAGCACTGTCCTTAAAGGGGCGCTCACACAATACTGTCTCAGAGCGCTGTCCTTAAAGGGACGCTCACACAATACTGTCTCAGAGCACTGTCCTTAAAGGGGCACTCACACAATACTGTCTCAAAGCACTGTCCTTAAAGGGGCGCTCACACAATGCTGTCTCAGAGCGCTGTCCTTAAAGGGGCGCTCACACAATATTGTCTCAAAGCACTGTCCTTAAAGGGGCGCTCACACAATGCTGTCTCAGAGCGCTGTCCTTAAAGGGACGCTCACATAATACTGTCTCAGAGCGTTGTCCTTAAAGGGGCGCTCACACAATACTGTTTCAGAGCGCTGTCCTTAAAGGGGCACTCACACAATACGGTCTCAGAGTGCTGTCCTTAAAGGGGCGCTCACACAATACTGTCTCAGAGCGCTGTCCTTAAAGGGGCGCTCACACAATACGGTCTCAGAGTGCTGTCCTTAAAGGGGCGCTCACACAATGCTGTGGGGCCCTACATAGGCTCACTCACCCTCCCGCCCCCTGACAAGGACAGGCTCACGCATGGATGAATAAGGGCCATGGTAGATCTGTGGTACATAGATCAGCTGGCCTGTTTGATAATTGGAGGGGTGGGCCGCATGCAGAGGGGTTTTGTAATTAGACGGGTACTCATTTAATGGGCCCTTGATGGGCGCAGTGCCAGGGAGAGGGAGCTCGGTGGAGGGAGCGCTGGCATACGTTGGTACTCTCTCTGTCTGTCCTTGCTTGGTCTCTCTGCCGAGACGATCCGCCAGCCCTGACAGACCGTATTGTCTGTATGGAGAAAAGCCCAACTGTTCAGTGCACCGTTCACAGCCTACTGTTCTCTGCCTCTCTGCCCCCAAAGCTGCTGGGATATGGGACTAACTGCCCCTTCCTGGGGTGTGTGTGTATGATATCCATCGTCCCGTGTGCCTTTGAACTTCGGCCTTTTTATTTGTGCACTAATTGTAAGTCACTCTGAATAAGAGCGTCAGCTCAATGCCTAAATGTAAAATATAAAATGCCTTGATTGTCCATGTTTGTTTGTAGCAGGGCAGGAGTACCATTTTCGCCATGCAGCGAATATATTTCTCTCTGGATTTCACACACCATCCCTGATCTGCTATTTCTGCTATTCCAGAAAGTTTTTTTTCTTCTTTTTTTCCCCAATGGTTTTAAATTACAGGACCAAGCAACAACGACTCATGTATGGAGCGTTAGCTTGTTAGTTGGCGTGGAAACGGAAGGAGAAAGGGAAGGGACGTGGGATGCTTGCCCTGTTCTTGGATCATGTTCTGGCACTAACACCTTCTGTAGCAGGGAAGATAAATAAGCCCCCCCCAAGATGAACAGGTTGCCTCCAGCCAGCCCAAAGGCACTGTCATTGAATGGCAGGTCTGTGAGAGAGCACTCCACTGATTCCAACAGGCCTCTTTTCTTCGGTAATTGCCGCCAATTTGCTCACTCCAGGCCCCCGCGCTCACTCGGAACGCTTCCACCGCGGCGCGCGGACAATTGTGGAGCCTGGAGAAGCGGCGCTTTGCATTCCCCTAGGGAAGGGGGAGGGAAGACACTTCCCCTGAGGATTTTCAAATAATGCCCCTGTGACATATTTCTCAAACAATGCGGTTTCTAGGAGCCCTTGTGCGGTAAAAGGGCGCCTTTATGCGCACTCTCCAAAACAATCCACAGGCTCAGTCACTTCACTGTCTCTGTGTGTCTAAACTATTCGGTTTTGTCTTAATATTGACTTTCCTTGTTCTCAGTCAGAAAGGTGTACTGGACTACATTGCTCCATATTAGAACCAACAAGACACTTCTACCTTACAGAGCTTCAAAGAATAGTGTTTTGTGACAAAATACATTGTTGTTGTCTCTATCAAAACAAGGTAGCTTCCCAAGTCCTATCGCATTCAGAAATGATCCTAATGAGGCAACATTTCATTCGTGTTTACTGCTAAAAGCACAGTAATGTTGACAGATATAACGAAAAATACCTTAAAACACCTTACACACACATAAGTATGTAAAAACAATCAATATTTTCCATATTTATGTGGCTTGCGGGGGACAGAAGTGTTATGTTGTTTTGTGGTTCTGGAATTATCTGTAAGCCAATGTCCAGTGCACAGCCTGCTGTAAATTCTAGGAGCGATAAACCCTTCAAACATCGCCTTTGCATGACAAGGCTTTCAGCAGGTTTTACAGCTCTCACAGTCTGACAATCGTGCTTGCTTTTTTGTAAGGTTTGCAAATAATTTGCGCTATTTCCTTTACATTTGTAGTGAAAATAAAGGAATTCAGCGCTCAGCACAGTCCAGGGGCTTTGCTTTTTGCCTCCCCACCCCCCACACATTCTTTTTCAAACTTTTGAGTTGAGGAAGGAAAAGAGTTTCTAAGGAAACCTCGAGCACAGTCAACCCTCAGAGACCTGCACTTGTCAGGGACGTGTTCTTTCAAATGTACATAGTGGGCACTGATTCTCTTGGCTGGGAACACTATGGCAACTGTTGCCGTGATAATGAATATGCAGGTCTATACAAATAGAGGTCAAAGGTCAGGGCAGGAAGGAAGGAATGGGAAGAGAGATAAGGACACGGTGCAGGTCAGTGATTTGGACACATTCACAGACAAGGGATGGTAATGCTTCGTTTATCTCACTGATGCCAGACCACGTTAATTAAACTTTAGAGCACATTTTGAAACACAGTCGCAAACAAATCACAACGTTAAAAGGGATTTATATTTGCCCAACAAAACTGAATGCTTTTCTCTCTCTCTCTCTCTCTCTCTGTTCTTCTCTGATTGGTCCACCAGCTGTCCAGGTGCATATTCTTAAGGTGGACAAGGCGGGCGAGTGGTGGAAGTTCACCGTTAACATCATCTCCGTCTACAAACAAGGGGAGAACCGCATACGGCGTGGGGACCAGTTCCTGTGGGTGCGTGCCAAGGACGTGGCCTGCAAGTGCCCCAAGATCAAGCCCGGGAAGAAGTACCTGCTCCTGGGCAACGACGACGACTCCCCGGACCAGAGCGGGGTGGTGGCGGACAAGGGCAGCCTGGTCATTCAGTGGAGGGACACGTGGGCCCGCAGGCTGAGGAAGTTCCAACAACGAGAGAAGAAAGGCAAGTGCAAGAAGGCCTAAAAAAGACGCCGCCACCCAGAACAAGTGGGAAGAACACGGGAAGAGAGAAATGGAGAAATGAGGGAGATAAAAATGGTGAGGGACAGAGGGAGTGACTGAACGTTGCTGCTTTGTGTAGAAGCATGAAGAGAAAATTAGGATGTTTTTTAGGAACTTTTTGTGAAGGAGCTCACTTTGCATTTTCTCTTTTTTTCCATCGAGATTTGTTTTTGTGGATTTTTTTGCCAAGTTTGCACCTAATATTCCCAGTATATATAGTTGTTTGTATTCCCCCCCCCCTCCGTTTCCATGGCTTTGTAATAATTTCAACCATTTTTACTGGACATATTGTCTTAGTATAATTACAAGAACAAGCTACTGTATCAAATTTTTGTTTCTGAACAGTTAATTTGGTTTTATATATATTGTACAGCTTTTTCCAGGTATCTGAGGAGGCGGGGCCAGGGGAACGTGAGGTGAAGCTGCTGATGTCTTATAGGTGACTTCCAGGGGCATGGCCTTGTCACAAGAAACCGTGTAAACAGCAATGCAAGTGTTAACACTATAGATGTATCATAAAACCTTGCTTTTTATGTGGTTTCCGCTTTCAGAATCATGTAATCTAGAAAAAAACACATTCAGTACTAGAGCAGCATCCTTGACAAGCCAGCCATTTTACTTCAATTACCTAAACGTATCCTCTTTATATGTGTACAGCTCATTGTGTGTAAAATACCTCAAATCTTTTTAGTTCACTATGCGTTAAGCTGAAGAGTGCCATAAAGTTGCATGGTTTGGAGAAAATCTATGGGGTCTTGTACTGGCATGTGGACTGAGACCATGGATACCAGTGTCGGGATTAAGAGGCACTTATGAATTAATATTACATCACAGCGTTTTCTCACCAACGTTGGGGCTAATGTTTTTGATGATTTTATTTGTATGTTTTACGTTTGTTGTGGGAGAAAAGATATAAATATTGACATTCATGTAGTGTTCTCAATAATCTTTACATGCATGGAAGTTCGTTTTAGATGGTTAAAGCTCTTCTGCATGGTTTCAGATTGCATGTAAAAAGCCTTTCTGGGGAGATAGATTCTAAAATCTCCTTTAGACTGGTGCTGCTGTTTTATACTTAATTACTATTCTTTAAAAGGGATCGTTCAGTTAAGTTTTTAAATAACATTCCAGTTTTAGTGTATGTTTTTGATTGGCCCAGACAGTTATTGTGTGAAACAAAGGATATCTTAGGCGCTTACTGAAGTTTTTGATGACCGGTCGGCTTTGCAATGGTGGGCATTGAGGGTTTCCTGGTCTATAGAGCTCCGTAGTCCTGCCCCCTGAGCCTATCACTGGCTGGTCCCGGGAGACTGCTTAAATCCATTATCTGCCCCACTTCGGCATCTTTCAGTCACCCTTATGGTGATATATGGCAATGTATGGACCAAACTTCGACATATATGTGATACAAAGTCCATTATATACTCACCACCGCGTTTAAATCAAATTTGAATCGTATAATTAACAGAGTTTGAGTAACATAACTACGCTACACAGAATCCCCGGTCGTCTATAGCCGGCTCCCGCTTTTGCTAGCTAACGAAGTAGCTACCGGCCCACAGAACTATATGTGTACCGGCCGCTCTGCTAGCGAAAATGGCTATCACTCGGTCTGCTCTTGTAACTTAATATGAAAGTCGCTACCGGCCGCTCTGCTAGCGAAAATGGTTATCACTTTGTCTACACTTATTATGGAAGTGAAACTACGAGTACCACCAAGGGGGAGAATCACTATATCAGTCAGGCCATGTCTAAAGTGTCAGCTTTATTGGCGGCTTTCACTTTCACAGCAGTGGTGGTGAGCAAGTGAGTAGCCGGATGTTGTAGTCGTTTTAGTTGTTTTTTTGAAAACGTGTTTGTTGTTTATTTGTTGGACATCATTTCAAATGACCAATTTTATAAATTATTTTAAAATGTGACAACCTCTCTCTTGGGTGTTTTGAACGTGTAGCTGCCTGAATATAGAAAAAAACATTTTCAGTCCATTGACTCGCATAGTTAGTCACCAAAGTAGGCGGGACTACGGAGATCTATATGTATGGCCTCTGGAAACATACCGTTGCAGTACTGAGGTGTATTATCTTGCTTTAGGTCACAAAGCCCTGAATGCCCACTGTTGAAAATTTGGCAGATCATCAGAAACTTCTGTAAGCATCTAAAATATCCTTCATCTCAACACATAAACTGTTTGGGTCAATCAAAAACATACACTAAAATTTCAAATAATCTAAAAAAAACTCCAGAAAGTGAACTATCCCTTTCAAGTTTTGTTGGACTACCGACCCCAAACAGAAAACATACTACTTATGCAAGTTTTTGGGGTTCACAAAGACTCACAATAGACCAACGACCAGCTGTCCATACAGCTTTCCTGTTATTTTTTCCCAAGTAGGGCTCATCATTTATTCACATTTTATTCATCTTGACAAAAGCATTGTCAAACCCTGTTCCCAAAAGGGCATTTTTTGGATAGGGCAGTTAATCTCCAGTCACCAGGGTTAAGCTAAAGATGGCACCAGCAAAGTGCATTAGGGAAAGACTGCAAGTGTAAACCAACCTGGAGGGCTTTTACAAAAGGCATAATTAAATCTAAGCTATATATGGAAATATAAAATCAGATAAACTATATGACTTCATCTTGGTATTCAAAGCATGATGAAAGCAAAAAAGAAAAGAAAAAAACATGTTGTGTGCCAAAGACTTCAAACTGTCTGAAAGGCACAAATCATCCAAAGACTAGGCCTTATTGTTGTGCCATGAGAGTAAAATTAGCTTTTAGTCTGCCAGAAGTAAAAAAAAAAAAAAAACAGGCAAAAAAACAAAGCAAAACAAAGCCAGACTCTGTATCATCTCTGATATCTTCAGCATAACAATAAACATTCTTGGTGTTGCTTTGAATCAGTAGGATCTTCCACCACAGTAATACAACTGTAATCTCTGGAAATCCCACTGTTCTCTGTGCACATCGATGTTTCTTTTTCTTCTGCCATATGTTGTGAGCTGTCAGCCAATCACGGCACAGTCACAGCACAAAGAGCCAATCTGGAGCTGGAGAAAGAAATAATAAAAAATTTAAAAGCTTTGTAGATGATCCTGTCAATTACAATTGCTTGTCTCTGAACAGAACTTAAGATGTACCCTGAACATTTCATTAAGGAGAAAATGCACACTCACCAAGGTACAAGTAAACAAACTGTGAGACAGAATGAAGACCGTCTTTCACTGGTGAGGTCGGTTAATGATTTGAATGCTTTTTAAACAAAACAAAAATCCTTGTCTGTTTAAGTGATGTATTGCCCAAATCATTTGCAATGCACAGACCGATGAATAATATAATTGCAGACCCCTATCAATTGAGTACAACATTTGTGTAATACAATAATGTATCATTGTTGCTTAAATAATTAACAAGCAAAATTATTTTATTCTTTTGTAAAAAAAAAAAAATTTTTTTAAATGAAATAAAACAACTGCATAACAGATGTGTGCATTTTAAAAAGGTGCAGAGGTTTTCTGGTACTGTGGGATTTATTTTGACGTGTGTATAGTTAGTATGTTTATGTTAAGCATTATCTAGACCATTTTTATATATCATTAACCAGAATTCTAATAATTATAAATTTTAACAAACAAAAAATATATATGCTGAAATTAAACATCCCCTTTCCTGATTAGTGAGCCAGCGGGACTGCATATAGTGCACAATTATGGCAAAGGAGGGGGATGTGAGGACACGTGAGTTAGCAGGCAGTGGGGTGCAGTAGAATACCAACACACACACACACACACACACACAATCTACTGAAAACTCTGCCTGACTTACGGATAGACTGCCGCATGTACTTGCTTCCTAATCTCTCCAAACTAATGATCCATTAAAAAAGAAAACTGAAATACTATGTAGAGCATACACCTTTGTTTTCTCACCTCTCAGGCCCACACAACACAGGCCAGGGGGGTATTCCACAAAGCAGGATTACTGAGTTAGCTGGATAACTGCACTGAGTAACACCCGGAACAGCTCTTATTACTTCAAATGTTCCAGGTTTGGGAGGGTTCCGGGTTTTACTCATTGCAGTTATCCAGCTAATTCGGTAATCCTGCTTTGTGGAATACTCCCCTTGCCTATTCAGACACTGGCCTGCTTGCACCCGGAGCACAGGACCGCCTGTCTCTCTCACTGCAGCGGCTTAAGATGACTCTGGCCCATCCAAGGTGACTAGCTCAAAGCCAGACATGAAGGGCCTTCAGAAATATGTATATGTTCTTGTGGCGAAGTTAGCTCTTGTAGCTCGGGAAGAAGACACGGCAGTCAGGTAGATGCAGTTTTACTGTTGTTTTATTTAGTAAATCGCTCGTACATGGACACATCTCAGTATCCAGTTTCCTTTCTCTCTCCATTCCCCGCGGCACCTTATCAAGGCTCTCAGGCTCACTGTTGAACAATCAAGGCAATTGGTTAATTGATCACAATCCTATAATCAAATAGTCCCCAATTGCCCGATTGCCGACAGCTGTGCCGGCTCCCTAAACCACCCGTGTTCACTCTCTCTCTTGCTAGCTTCGCCTAAAACCACGCCCCCCTACCACATACCCCCACCGCCCGACTTAGGCCGGGAAGCCATCCGGCCAATGCTCAACTCCCCCCCCCCTCCTCCTCCTCCCCCGGACGGGAGAGAAAATCAGCCACCACCATCTGCGCTCCCGGCCTATGAATCACCCTGAAATTAAAAGGCTGTAAAGCCAGATACCACCGAGTGATTCGGGCGTTGGTATCCTTCATGCGGTGGAGCCATTGGAGGGGCGCATGGTCCGAGCAGAGGGTGAATGAGCGACCCAGCAGATAATAACGGAGGGACCCGACCGCCCATCTGATGGCCAGGCACTCCTTCTCGACCGTGCTGTACTTCGCTTCCCGCTGTGATAGCTTTCGGCTAATGTACAGCACTGGTCGGTCGACCCCCTCCACCTGCTGAGTCAAAACGGCCCCCAGCCCTCTGTTCGATGCGTCAGTCTGCAAATTAAAGGGGAGAGAGAAATTAGGGGTGAACAAGAGCGGTTTCCCACACAAAGCTTCCTTTACCCTCTCAAACGCCTGCCGACACAGCTCCGTCCACTGAACCGGATCTGGGGCACCTTTTCGAGTCAAGTCGGTCAGGGGACTGGCCAGGTCCGAGAAAGCCGGGATGAACCGTCTGTAGTAACCGGCCAGTCCCAAAAACCTCCTCACCTCTTTTTTTGTCTTGGGTCGTGGACAGGTCGCGATCGCCGCCGTTTTGTCCACCAGAGGTCGCACCTGTCCACTTCCCAAGTGGTACCCCAAATACCGTACCTCCGCTCTGCCAATCGCACACTTCTTTGGGTTAGCCGTGAGTCCCGCCTGTCTCAGGGACTCCAGTACCGCCCCCACATGCCGCACATGCTGAGCCCAGTTGTCACTATGTATTATGATATCGTCCAGATAGGCTGCAGCGAAAGCCGCATGTGGACGCAGTACCCTGTCCATGAGACGTTGAAAAGTGGCCGGGGCTCCGAATAACCCAAACGGAAGTGTCCGGAATTGGTACAATCCGCCCGGAGCGGAGAAAGCCGTTTTTTCCTTGGACTCTGGAGACAAGGGAATCTGCCAGTAGCCCTTGGTCAAATCCAATGTCGAAAAAAAACGAGCTGTGCCCAGCCGATCCAATAGGTCATCGACCCGAGGCATGGGATAGGCATCGAATCGTGACACTTCGTTTACTTTTCGATAGTCTACACAGAAGCGAACAGATCCATCCGGCTTACTCACCAGCACGATGGGGCTATTCCACGCACTGTTAGACTCTTCTATTACGCCCAACTCCAACATTGTCTTTATTTCTGCCTGAACCACTTTCTTTTTATGTTCAGGCAGTCGGTAGGGGCGCGAACGCACCGTCACCCCCGGGGTTGTCTCAATATGGTGATTGATCAGATTGGTGTGGCCTGGTAGAGGGGAAAACACATCAGCGAACTGCTTTTGCAACTTGGCAAGATCCGTTCTCTGATTCGGTAAGAGATGGCTATCAGAAAGGGGTGAGGTTTGATCGTTTGAATTTGGCACCTCCGGTCCCAGCTCATCTCTCTCCTGATCTACCGATATCAAGGAGACCGGTATCACCTCTTTCCACAGTTTTAATAGATTGAGGTGATAAATCTGTTTCGCCCCCTCTCTATCAGACCGCTCCACCTCATAATCGACTTCCCCCACTCGTCGTGTGACCACAAAGGGTCCTTGCCACTTGGCGAGTAATTTTGTGCTGGAAGTCGGTAGTAATACCAAGACTTTCTCTCCCGGTGAAAATTGCCGTAGTTTTGTTCCTCTATTGTAGTGCTTTTGCTGACGTTCCTGAGCCTCGAGCAAATTCTCTCGTGATAATCTCCCCAGTGTATGGAGTTTTGCTCGCAGGTCCATAACGTATTGAATTTCGTTTTTACTGGGGCTTGGACCCTCCTCCCAGCTTTCTTTAACCAGGTCCAAAATACCCCGTGGTTTTCTACCGAACAGCAATTCAAAAGGAGAAAATCCCGTGGAGGCCTGGGGAACCTCTCGCACTGCAAACAATAGAGGAACTAGCCACTTATCCCAATTTCGGCTGTCATCGTGCACGAACTTCCGAATCATGGATTTCAAAGTCCTATTAAAACGTTCCACGAGCCCATCCGTTTGTGGATGGTACACGCTAGTTTTAATAGACTGAACACCCAAAAGTTCATACAGTTCGCGTAGTGTGCGTGACATGAATGAAGTGCCTTGATCAGTCAGAATCTCTTTCGGGATTCCAACTCGGGAGATTATTTGGAACAATGCCTGCGCAACACTTTTAGCCGAGATATTGCGCAATGGCACTGCTTCGGGATACCGGGTTGCATAATCCACTAGAACTAATACAAATCGGTATCCCTGAGTGCTCCGTTCAAATGGCCCGATGAGGTCCATGCCCACTCTATCAAACGGGACCTCAATTAATGGTAGGGGCCGCAATGGGGCTTTTGGGATGGCTGGGGAATTTACCAGCTGACAATCTGGACAGGATGCACACCACCTCCGTACGTCCGCCCAGATGCCCGGCCAATAAAATCGGGCCATTATCCGGTTTAGTGTTTTTTCATACCCTAAGTGCCCAGCCATGGGGTTGAAATGAGCCGCCTGGAAAATCATTTCCCGGCGGCTTTTCGGTACCAACAACTGGGTCGTCTCCTCACCTGTCTGAGTGTCACGACTCACTCGATATAACCTATCCTTAATAATGCAAAAATACGGGTGAGAGCGTGCAGCGTCAGGGCGCACCAGCTGACCATCAACACATATCACCTGGTCGAAGGCAAAGCGTAGGGTATCGTCTCGAGACTGGGCGAGTGGAAAATCCTCCATGGGTTGGAACACCGGCACCTGGGGAGTCTCCACTGGAGGCTCTCCCGGAGCCGCCCCCCCCCCGTCAGTGTCGGACGACCCCGCGTCACCACTTTCCGCTGCACACACCTCACACTTCCCTACCAGTCGTGATCGTACCCCCATCAGTTTTTCCGCTATTATTTTAAACCCCGCCCAATCTGTACCCAAAATCAGAGGGTGCGAGAGGTGGGAGCTAACCGCAGCCTCTATGATATGCTTTTTATCTTTTATCCAAATTTCCACTGGTACTATTGGGTATGTGTGTCGATCCCCATGCACACACCTAATTACCACCCAACGTGCCGATCTCAAAGCCTCGGTTCGAACCAGGCTCTGGTGAATCATGGTCTGCATAGCCCCTGAATCCAACAGTGCCCGGTGTTCACTCCCTTGCACCCTTACCGGAATGCAGTACGCCCCGTCTGAATCGGGAGCGGAGGTGGGCGGTCCGACCACCCGGACCACCTGCCCCACCTCCATAAGCGGACAATTGCGGCGCAGGTGGCCCAGCCGTCCACACCGCCAACACTCCGGTCCAGGCGTTTGAGGCACTCCCTGTGGGTCGGACTGCACCGCCACTGAGCCTGAGGGGGGAAAAGAGGGCAGAGCGTTACGGGGGTTCACAGCAGCAAAGGAGGGGTTCTGGGGACGGGAAACAGGAAAGGGGGCGGAACGAGGGGGGAATTTCTTCCTGGGCGCTGGCTCCGGCTTCTGCTGCTGGGTGAAGGGGTGTTGCGCCAGGTGGTCCTCTGTCAGGGTGACGGCGGTATCCAGGTTGGTGGGTCTATGGCACTGGACCCACCTTGCGGTCTCCGCCGGCAACCCCCCGACAAATCTTTCTAGGACCACCTGCTCCATGACTCCAGCAGCTGATCTTATTTCCGGCTGGAGCCAGCGCCTCGCCGCGTCCGCCAGCCGCTGGGCGTAGGCAAAAGGCCGGTCCTCTTCTGTCAGGTCGCACTCCCGGAACCGTCGTCGGTGCTCCTCCGGGGTACCCCCCGTCCGGTCGAGGACCGCCTTCTTGATGTTCCGATACACCGCCCTAGCGGCTGTCGGCAGGCCATGCGCCGCTCGTTGCGCCTCCCCCGTCAGGAGGGGCAGGAGCCGCACAGCCCACTCCTCTATCGGCCACCGGGAGGCTTCTGCCGCCAGCTCAAATGCTTCCAGGAAAGCCTGAGCGTCATCCTCTGCCGTCATTTTAGGTATGTTAAATTTCGGGGAGGGGACGCTCTGCCTTCCTGTGGCCTCCCCGGTGCCCGTAAATTGGAGTAGTGCCTGTGTCTGTAGGCTCGACTGCTCCCGCAGGGCTTGCATCTGCTCCATATGAGCCGCCGCCTGTCGCTCCTGCATTGCCGCCAGCCCCTCCAGCACTCTGCTCAACGTTGTCATTGAAGACTCCTGCCCGCTTGGATCCGTCTCCATTCTCCGTTTTTCTTCCCTTGCTTCTCTTTCACTCCCCACGTACAGGGCCACCACTGTGGCGAAGTTAGCTCTTGTAGCTCGGGAAGAAGACACGGCAGTCAGGTAGATGCAGTTTTACTGTTGTTTTATTTAGTAAATCGCTCGTACATGGACACATCTCAGTATCCAGTTTCCTTTCTCTCTCCATTCCCCGCGGCACCTTATCAAGGCTCTCAGGCTCACTGTTGAACAATCAAGGCAATTGGTTAATTGATCACAATCCTATAATCAAATAGTCCCCAATTGCCCGATTGCCGACAGCTGTGCCGGCTCCCTAAACCACCCGTGTTCACTCTCTCTCTTGCTAGCTTCGCCTAAAACCACGCCCCCCTACCACAGTTCTTTAAGCAGAACGATAACTGTAGATCACTCAAAGAAAACATGTATTCTAATTAGGGTAGAGGTAACAAACAGATGTTTTAATTTATTGAGCTGACTGTTCCTGTGTACATTAAGGAGCCCTGTTAATGCCACCACAGTCCTGCACAGTACGTTTGTGAGGTCTGACTGCTGCTCTATTGCAAATATGTCTTTATGTATAGATCATTAAAACAAACACATATGCTCTTTACTAGCATCTCCTCACAAAGATGAATGTATTACATATATATAAATATATACGTGTATGCATTTTATTGTCCGTTGTAATATCCACAAGAACAACGTCACATACGCATTCACCCTCATTTGGAATAAGATATATAATCAAACAGCAAACTAGATTTTTTTTGTGTTTAGTAGCCCCACGATGTAAATTTTAGATCTGTTCTCCAAGCAATGAGGGGGTGTTTGGATTTGTACTGCAGATCTGTTGGAACTTTGCTTTTGTTCATTCTATGAATTGTAAATGTTGTTTAGCTGTGTGGCCATTGCAAGAGTTTGCAATGTTTTACAATGCATACTAATATATTATTGGTTATTATATATGAATATATTTAATGACACATGAAACATTGTGTGTTTTATTTTTGTCCTTTTTTTACAGTTTGTGGTTGTTAGATGGATGTGATTAAAATCATAAGGATATTATAACTACTGAACACCGACCTGGTAGAACTAAATCCAGAATTCAATTGAAATAAACTCCTGTAAACTCATTGGCCTTGTCCTCTTCCATGGGGTAAGAAATGTCTCTCAGCTGAGTTGATTGACTGGTCAGAAAGCAGGCCGTTTCAGTTGCATCTTGCTGGATGTGTATTTTAAGGACTTAGGGTCTGATTTACTAAGACCTTTAGCATGCGCAAAACCTTTTAGCAAAACTAATAACACAACCAATGATTGGTGCAAAGCAAATGCCATGACCAATCATTGGTCTTATCATTGGTTTTGCGTGTGCTAAAAGGTTTTGCACATGCTAAAGTTCTTAGTAAATCAAGCCTTTAGTCTTCTGGCCACAGTAGATGTGCCACACATTTTCATGATAATTTCCATAGGAGATATGGACCAGTACGCAGGAGATGGTTATGGCCTGAGTCTAATAGCAGAAGATTCTAGTGCCCAACTGCCCATACAAACACCTCACTTAAAAGCCATTTTTGCAATCTGGCCACTGATTGTGAAGGGAAGAAAAGGACAGAGACTGAAAACACCATTGCCATTATCTTAATAAGCCCGCATCATTTTTCAAGTCATTAATGCTGTCCAACCCTGAGAGATTTGGCGTTCTGGGAAGAGGAACATAAAAGGCTGGATGCCAGGATTTGTGTGAACCGTAAATATAATTTATTAGATGTTACAGCCATTATGATAATACAACATAAAGAAAAGTAAAAGTTAAATTGGCAACACAGAAACATTATTTTCCTTACTGGTTTTGCTCTATAAACAATATATAAAACTTAAGGACAGACACTAATTTATGGCATGGCAACTGAGTAAGTATTTGTGGATATTGCTAAGGTGGGGAGTGGTATTAACCAATCTGTTCTTTCTGACCACAGACCACACACCCAAACTGCTGGGGAACGACGCACAGCTTGGGGAGAGGGGTTGTGATCAAATATAATCTTCACATTGGAATTCAGGTGCGCTTTGGAGAGAAAAGGTGCTTATAAACAAGGTCATGGGGTCACCACACCCCCCCCCATCCCCCAACTTCCCCCGTTCCCAACACCTTGATGCTGGGTTCTCGTAGCAGCTTCACCCCTCTTTTTCTGTTTGCCCAGCTTCACATTCCTTCACTTTCATGAATCAACTGAGAGGAGGATAAAAAGTACCAGAAAGAGGGAGAGAGGGAAGGAGGGAGGGAGGGTCGAGCGATTGGGAGGGAGGGAGGGAGGGAGGTGGGGTCGAGCGATTGGGGGGGAGGGGGGGAGTTCAGTTCCATGTCTTCACAGTAGTCTCTGTGGCAGTCAAACGGCACGCCATCACACCCCCCCTACCCCGCCCTGCTGGTACGGTCCTCCTCATTAGCTCGTGGGCCACACAGCGACCATCACAATGGCAATGAGCAACAGCACAATCACCACCAGCATTCCTGAAATGGGAAGAGAGACAGAGTGATTACAGGGCCCTGTCTAACAACTCAGCAATTCACCCATACGGTGCGACTGAAGTCGCACAACGAGCCTCTGCATTTCTTTGTAGTCATTTTTTTATACTGTGTATAGCCAAATTAATTAGAATAATAATGTGTTTCGGTAGTTTCTAGCCCGACTCTTAACATCAACAAAAAATGTCTGCCCTCAAACTCTTTGCTTTGAATCACGAGTGGAATGTGTTAACGGTTCGGCACACGAATATTTCAAATATAAAACTGCCATCAATTAGCTCATCTGACCGCTGTAGACCAATTCGCCTCTTTAGATCATACTTTGGGAACCATGTCCTATACAAAACATTTCCTCTCAAGTATGTTTGTATGCAGGGCCTAAATGTAGCCTTGTTGGATAAAATGTCCTATAATTCCACCTTCTGATTATGATATAAGCAATATTTTTTGAACATATTGTTTTGTATTTTTTGAAAACTTAGTTGAATTTAAATTTAACAGAATAATAACAAAAATGAGAAGATGTTTATAAAGATGTTGTTTCAAAAAGATGTTTTCCAAAAAAAAAAAAAAAAGAAGAAGCAACTGACAAGGTCTGGACTATGGAGCATTTTGAAATCTGTGCCACAAATCAAAAAAGCTATTTAAAATATCATTGATCCCAGCACTGAACCACAGGGAGAACCTTCTCCCTGCTTCTCAGGCAAAAACACACCCTGTGAGAAACAGAGCACTGAGAAAACGTCCAAATTCCTACTGTACTGCTAACCCAGGAAAGAACAGGCCGTAAGAAGGCCTATAATCTTGACATGAATACCATCATGCCGTTCCGGTTAGCAGTTAGCGCCGGCGCTAATTTATTGTTTTATGACTGGCCAACGCTTCTCTCCTTCAGGCATAAGCAGAAGATAGACTGGGGTGTTCAGAGCTGGCAGTGGATCACAGAAGAGCAGAGAGGCGGCGAACACGCATCATGTTTTCAATTTTGCCTCAACACAAGAGAAGCTATCGGCAAAAATACCTTTATCGCACAAACATTCACAAAGTGCCGGTGCGGTCCAAGCCGTGCATGAAGCCAAACTTTGAGTGCCAGCACACTGACACACAGGACAAACATGCACACACTGTGTAGACTGCCATATCTACTGCATCAGACACAATTTGACATGGTGTCATAACAGTGTAACTTACAACTTAGCAATTGTACTCCTGTATCTAGTGTTTTCACAAAGGATTGCAAGATACATTAAACTTTTTACTGTGTGAAACCACAGGCCCTGGGTAACAGAGCCCATGGCTAGCTACTCATCACACTCTTAACCGTCTTCTTCCTGCTAACAGCAGATCTCACAAGTAACAGTTGCTATCCCACCGTCTCTAAAACAAGGACACCCTCAGGATCCAGACACGAGGAGGCCAAAACAGCAGAAAGGTTACAGAAATTCAGACTGACGCCATTGACGGTTTGAAAGATTACAATGAGGTGCTGCAATACTCCAACCCTGAAAACTCCAGTTCCATTCCCCAACAGGCTTCTTACTCTGAATATCAGCATGGTCATTATAATTTCAAACACAATCTAAGGCCACTAACTATAAAGGTTAGCTTCTAAGGCCACCTCTCACACTGACTATAAAGGTTAGCTTCTAAGGCCACCTCTCACACTGACCATAAAGGTTAGCTTGCAGTGCACAACAGCACTCAGGACAGCTTTATCTCCTGAATCCTCCTAAACCATACTGAGAAAACCTAAAAGCCCCAAAAACAAAAAAAACAAACGTTTGTTCTGAGTCAATTAAACTACCCAACAATATATGTAAAATAATGTGGGAATGGTACATGGAATATACATTTCACTCTTATGCTGACAGGTATTGAACTTTCATTGGATTTTTTTTAGTTGGTTGGATTCCAAAATAAGTTCTGCCTGAAAAGGTATTTGCAGCTGTTTCGAATTGTTTTCACGAAATCCTTCCAAGGTGTTGGTGAAAAAAGCCACGCAGGGATACCTCGTCATGAGCGTGTGATGGCCGCGTGTCAACGCCAACGGCAGCTTCGGTGGTAGGCTGCGTTTCTGTCTCCTTCCAATCACAGGTCGGACACATGGGAGGCCCCCCGAGGGCTAATTTAACTGCCACTTTTTGAACGCTATCTGGAAGGGCTAGGTGAGGATTTCAAACATTCGGCCTGCCGCGAATCTGAAGGCTGTCAGCCATTTGCAATTATATGCAAAAAAAGAACAGAAATTGACCCGGCTTACTCCATTGTTATTCCTTCCCCCCCATTCGGTTTACACTGCTCTCATACTATGGCCTCACTCTCCTCCAGAGGCCCAGAGAGATGTGCCACACTGGGCCTGCTGCAGCGTGGGCTCCGCCGGGGTCCGGAGGTCTGCATAGCTTTCTGTAGTTGCTCCACTCTGCTGCACCTCCAGGATCTCTTCACCAGGCAGAGGAGTCAAACGGGGTCGGGTCCCCCACCAGAACGGCTTAATTACTGGGGAAAAGATCCTTCTAGAAGACGGGGGGAAGGGTGACTGAGCATAGGGGCAATTTGATAGCCTGTTCTTGTGCAATAGGGGAATTAAAGAATGCCAGCATAACAGGACATATTGGAATGCTTGTGTTCTGCCCATCGTGCCTATGAGAGGAGGCATCACCGCAATGCAGCAGACAGCCCGCACTCAGGCAGTCCTTCCTCAGCCCGGTCCATCTGCTCTCCTCTGTATAACTTACAGATGTGAGTGCAGCAGGCACGCCAATCAGAACTGTTCTCCGAAATAAGCCCTGTGGTGTTTCCTTAAACAGCACATGGTAGAAAAATATACAGGGGTTTGGCAGCCCATTTTAACACAACAGTGTGAAGCCAAGCTGTCCATTTTGGTATCAGATGGACCTGACAGCACTGGAAAGGTCTCAACCGTCAACCCTACCAGGACCCACCTTAATCAACCCCACCAGGACCCACCTTAACCAACCCCACCAGGACCCACCTTACCCAACCCCACCAGGACCCACCTTACCCAATCCCACCAGGACCCACCTTACTCAATCCCACCAGGACCCACCTTACTCAACCCCACCAGGACCCACCTTACCCCCCCCCCCCCGCACCGTCCGACCCCCTGCTTTTCAAAGATTCCAAAAAACTGTCATCGTCCTTCTAAGTAACTATATAAGCTACTCCCAACCCAGCTTCTGTGGACGGCTGACAATAATCACGTTTGCAGGCCAAATAGATTATAGCCCCCTCCATTCAGGGTGCAGCCTTTAGATTCTGTGTCCAAGACAAAATGACCACCCAGGGGCTTTAGAAGGCAGCCTACAGACAGACCTATTCACACACCCGCCACACCGGCCCTGAAAATCACATTTGATGGAGAAAAGAAAAGAGAGAGAGCAGAAAGCAGGGTGGGGGGGGGTCCGGTTGCTAAGAGGAAACTCCCCCCTACCCCACTGAGTGGCACAAAAGGTGGACCCATGACCTTTGTGGATGGGTCAAGTTTTATGTTAACATGATTAGCCATCATTTTACTAATTGTAATCCGGTTAGGGTCAACACAATGGGCAATTCCAAACTCCTTTGCGCCAATTCATTACACCTCTTTATAATCATTACACCAATATGAGAGCAGACGGCACTAAGCAAACATTACATCACACACCATGGGTGTCCCGGAAAATTCTTCCCGCCCAAAGAACAGAACTAAAGTAACGTTGCCATTTTAAAAAGGGATGAGTCTTCAGCTTCCCTGGAGGGTTTGTTGCTCTTTAAAAATGCAATGATGGATCTGTTCTTCAGTGTGCATTTCATCAGTGTAACTCTTCACCTCAGCCAGAGGCTCATAAGGCCTCAGCGTTACACAGTCATTTAAAACGTGGCCTTTAAGCTGATATCACCCTTTGTGAGCTCAAATAAATTGACGGCAGTTGAAAGCCCAGGACCAACTGTTCAGTGGACATCTCTTCCCTGCCAACATGGAGGTGAAAACCCAAGAGTAAGATGGTTAGGAGTAAGACTCACCAAACACAGTGAAGCACAGGTCTAGTGTGAGGCTCATATACCCCATCACCCTGCCTGTGAACAGGGGAATCATTAAGTTAACTCTTCGGTACCCTCAACCACCAATTCCAGCTGCACCCCCCTTCAAGGGCCCACACAATTTGGGCCTACTTGAGATGCATACCACCTGCTGAAGGCAGGGGTGCAGGAATGGCTGCAGGATATGTACATTATGAAGGCAAGGAGCAGCCTGGAGGAGCTTGATGGGAGTTTAAGCCCTGGGGCGCTCACCCTGCCCGGTCCCCGAGCTCTATGGTACCACAGAGCTAATCTGGCAACAGAAGGTCCCCTCTTCCTCTCCCGGGGAAAAAATTGACTCTATGAAAAGGGCTTCATCTAACTTTTTAAAGACTGCCTCAACTTTAAATTTTGGTTGGGGCAAACTTAACGGCTATTAAAATAGATTAATCTAAGCCTCTTTTTGTCCCCCAAGTTCAAAGCTCTCCTTTTCACTGTAAACTATATGCAATCGAGCCTTTTCTCCTGTGGCCTCCCCCGTAGTCTCTCCCTTTCTCTTTATGCCTCTATAAAA
This sequence comes from Ilyophis sp. 1 JC-2022, assembly GCA_022702515.1. Classification (NCBI taxonomy): domain Eukaryota; kingdom Metazoa; phylum Chordata; class Actinopteri; order Anguilliformes; family Synaphobranchidae; genus Ilyophis; species Ilyophis sp. 1 JC-2022. Next base: position 50,402,130 of record CM040405.1, on the reverse strand, counting down.
GCCCATACTGAGCTGTTAGGCTAGGTCTATAAAAGCCCATACTGAGCTGCTAGG